>JAHLJS010000003.1:26526476-27167287 GCA_038502445.1 Eremochloa ophiuroides | reverse complement strand
AAACCCCCTGGAACTTTTCACCTTGCTAATACGACGCCCCTGGGCCCCCTCTGTTTTCGAACGGAGGTGAGGCGCCGGTGGTTCGCCGCCCGTGGCTCACCGCCGGTGACCCAACGGCCCAAAACCAACCTTCCCACGACCCTCGGGGCTCCTAGCCGCACCCAACAGCTACTAAATGGCAAGGATAGACACTCGGAGCACCCTCGGGCACCTCCGCCGCGGCTCGGCGGCGGCGACCGGACCTACTCCGGCGAGGCCAAGGCTTAATCAAGCCGGGTTAGGGCATGGGAAGATTCGCGAGCTCACCGAGACTTGACTAGTACGGAGAGAACGACCCGAGATGGTGTAGAGGCACGGTGGTGACGGTGGCCGCGCGCAACGACCTCCGCCGGCGGCGAGGACTCCGTTCCGGTGAACCTACGGTCAGAGACGAAGAACCAACAGGCGCATGAGCAACAAGGAAGGTCAGTGAGCACGGAGGAATACTCGGACGAGGCATTGGCTCACTGGAGAGAGCTGTGGACGGGTGTGAGCTCGCGGCGGCGCTCCGCCGGATGCGCACGCGCGGCGACGGTGACCCTGCGACACACAGAGGGTCAGAGCAAGTTCCAAAGGCACCAACCGATTCGCCAGGAAGTGCTCGACCTACCGGTGAGATGGAGAGGGTGGAGGTGGACGGTGACCGACGAATTTGGTCGGAGACCGAGAGTTCGCCGGCGATGGTGGCGGGGAAGAAGATGGGTGGGGAGGGCGTTCGGGGGCTTAAATAGCCGGGGAACAGGCCAAAGAGGACGTGGGAGAGCTCGACTCCATGCTGCGCGTACCACGGACGGAGCTCCGGCGCCAGAGGACGCGCGGCACTGTCGCGCACGCCGGCGACGTGCGCGCCGCGGCCGGACACGCGCGTGACGCGTGAACAGTGTCGCCGGTACAGTACCTTGCTCAGAGAAAATCGCTTAAATTGACCAGCCAAACGACCGAATCCGAGGCCACGCCCAAAAGCAAAGTTGTAGATATTTTTGTGCTGGACAACTTTTGTTTTTGCACCAATTTGAAATTCGGCCTAGATTTGAAAATATTCAAAAGGGGGTAAACTAGGGTTTTGAATTTCAAACTGAATATTTAAAATTACTTTTTATTTTTCTAAAGAACTTGAAATTTGGCCAAAATATAAGTTGTGCATCTCAGAGAGATCTACAACTTCTATTAAGGAAGTTTTATCTAATTCTCATTAGTTTTTGAAAAGCAGTTTTAAATTCAAATTTTGAAACACTGTTTTGAGCTTAATTCAAAAATTTTCAACATAACTTCAAAATCACCCAAAATAGAAGTTGTTCTACATTAAAAACTCTACAACTTTTATTAAGGGACCTACCTCAGATTTGATCAAATTTAGAAAGTGCACTTTGAAGCCTTAATTAGGGTTTTAGGAAAATTAAAAATCAACAAGAAATAACAACTCAATTAGGGTTCCTTCAAGCACACACAAGAGTTAAACAAGCTAATCACACTATTAGCCCTAATGACAAGCAATTGTAACAGAACCGGCTAAATCACCTGGCCCACAGGCGCCTGTCATTGTCACTAATGACTTCTGACAGCCGGGCCCGTGTCCCAAATGATCTAGGCAGATCTGTCGGGCTACATCAGCGCCCTAAACTCCGCAGGATCACCATTGCAGAATCATCACAGGATTACAACATTTCATAATAAATTACATCAGAGTACAGAAGCGGAATATTACATAACTTAAGTTTACAAACCAGTTGTTCCAAATAGAATTTAAGTACTATTATTACAAACCATAGATAGTGGCGGTAGCAGTTGAATAATTATACAACATTATGAATATGATAACTTGGACCCTGCCCACGGGTCCCACTTTACTCTTCCTCACTGCCCTCCTGGATGATGGTCATGCAGCACGGAGCAAGGCAGACCTCCGATGGCGGTTCACCTGCAGCATGGGTTACAAACCCTGAGTACTTGGGGTACTCCGCAAGACTTACCCGACTAAGGGTGTAAAATGAGACTCAGGAATGCAGGTCATAGGTAGGGCTAGCAGAGGATAAGAATTTGCGGAAAAGCATTACTAAGCAATATTTTATTTTATTGATATTATAATTGTATCCATAGTTCTAATAATCAACCTCAACCATCATCATTCATCCATTTCCTTCATTCGATCAGTTGACCTAGTTGAGAACCACTTCTCGGGGTAGGAAAGTGGATTGAGTCTCCATTAACCGAGGAGCACGTCGATTCGAATCCAGAAATAAACCCAGCTGGGGATTCTAACCACACTGCATATGCAGCACGCCGGCATACATATACCAACCCTTCATCTAGGTCTTTCTATCCCGGAACCGGTCCTGCGCCACCCGGGAGCACAGTACTCCACTCGTCTCCAGGCACGCCGGCCACGTGGGTACATGCTACTCCCGCCATCTCTCCACTCCCAGTGCGTGGTTGTCGGTTCCAGCAATAGAGCCACCTGACTCTAGGCTTTCCACATTGGTATGTGGCTAGGCTGTCCATCTCGATCCAGCACTCCGACAACGAGCGGTCCCTACTTTTATTTTTGGTTCGTGCCTGCCGGGTACCAAGTCATGGGAAACGCCGTCCCAAGAGCACAACACCCGGCGAAACACATTTCCGGTGATACCGACCAGTTCCAAACTATTCCGAAGGCGATCATGCACCGGGACTCTAACCCGAATACACATCAACCAACGGATAACAAGCTCTTCACTTAGTCATAGAGTATATGTACATCCATAGCACAGAAAATAGTTTTTCTTTTATGAAATTCTAATTTCATTAAGCATGTCTAAGCACTTTTCAAATCATTTATTTATTTAAATCAGTTTTCAGGATAATTATTTGGGACAATGCATCTGGATAGGTTTCAATCAACTCCTATCAACCTAATGCAATAAGTTAACTCGAATTATAAGGAATTTCACAATAGAGGGTTAATGCACCGGGGCTTGCCTTGGACGGAGAAGAGGGTGGGATCGGGATCGGTCCCGCAGATGTCGAAACCCTGGATCGCCTCCGGATTGACCTCTCCCGCAGTGGCCTCGACCTTCACTTCGTCGTTCCCGGTCACTACACGTGTGCAATGATGCATGCTTAACATGATGCAATACATAAATAGAAATGCGATAATCAAATATCAACATCTTGAGTACAACTTTCCTTCACGGAGAAGCCGTAAACGAGATCTCAAAAAGTAAATCGGCATTTTACTTTAAAACCTATTTTTACAGTCATAGAAAGCCGCTGCACAGCTTGATGACTACTACAAAGCACTAGGTTATCAAATTTGCCAAGGATCACATAGTGAAAGACCCTTGGTCTTCCTTCAACCCAAAATCCACACAACAACCTAAATCCATTTCTCCTACTCATTTTATTTATTTTCCCTAATTTCACATGTATTTACTAACTGACCACACTATCTTAAAATGTGCCCAAATTTCACCAACAGATAGGTTTCATCAAGAAACAGCACCACAATTATTTTCATGATTTTTGGACTTACAGGGAATTAATTAAAAATGCACAAACTTGCAAATATTAATTAATCTACTGATTTATTCACCAGGCAGAATATACTGGAAAACCACATTTTATATTTTTAAAAAAATACTACAGATAACATAGAGCATACACAAATATTTTCATAATTTTCCAACCAAGCAGATTTATTCATATAAAATTAACAAGTAACAGAACTATTCAAAGAAATATAAATAAGAAAAGCATTTGAAATTCGCTGGAAAAATAGGAAAGGCCAATTCGGCCCACAACGGCCCAACGCAGGCCAGGCCGGCCCAGTCGGCCTGCCCGCGCTCGGCGCCGGCGGTTTTGCAAAAGGAACCCCCGGGAACTGAGGAATCAACCCGCGGTCCTATTAGCACTATTCAAATGAGTCACGAGCATTGCACTTAGCCCCCTGGAACTTCTCGTCTTCTAACCCGAGACCCCTGGGCTCGGCTCTGTTTTAACAGAGACGGGGGTACCGGCGGTTCGCCGCCCCTAGCTCGCCGACGGCGAGCCGAGGGACGAAACCGAGGGCACCGACGGACTCCAGACTCCTAGGCGAACCTATCGAGCTACTAAACGACGACAGACGACACCTAGACAAGCGGAAGCCACAAGCGCGGCGGCTCGGATGCGGCGGCGAGCACGTCGCCGGCGAGCACAGACCGAAAGAAAGAGGGGAAAAGGGTGCGCGAGCATCAGGAGCTCACCACGAAGCTGGCTGGCGGGTCGGTGGAGACGGAGATAGCTCGGAGGAGTCGGCTTGACTGCGGCGGCGGATCCCGGCGGCTCGGCACGGCGGCGACTTCGCGTTCCGGCGAACCTAGGGGACCGGGAGGCACACCGACACCGGGATGAGGATCAAGGTGACACGGGGAACATTGCGCGCACCAAACCGAGGCCTAGAGCTTACCCGAGCGAGCTGGAGACGATGGCGGGCTCGCGGCGCGCTCTGCCCACCCGTGAAGATGGCGCCGGCGTTCCGGCGGCTACGAAGCTCTACAGCTCCCACCGACGGGCGCAAACGACGCGCACGAACCCTAGCTAGCTTTCTACGAGGTGGAGAGGATGGAGATGACCGAAGCGCGGCGTATCTGGCCGGGAACCGCGCGGAGCACGACGGTGACCGGGGAGGAGAAAAATGGAGAGGGAGAGACGACCGTCGCCTTTTAGAGGGCAAAGGCGAGGGGAGCAGGCGCGGCGCGACGCGGCGCACGCGCGCCCGTATCTGGAACGGTCGCGGGGGCACGATCCCGACCGGCACGGGCGCCGCGCGCGCGGCGCGCGACACGGCCATTGCCGGCCCTGTGCGCGAACAGGAGAGAGGGGCAGGTTACTGTAGCATAGGTCCCTAGGGTTGCGTCGGTTTTTTGCCAAAATGCGGTTGATTTTGCATGTAAACTTGAAAAAGTTCAAAAACAAAAGTTGTAGGTTTTGAAATTCTGAACAACTTTGCTTTTGGAACCAAGTTCAAATTCGAAGTAGTTTTGAAACTACAGTAAAAGGGGTAAACTAGGTTTTTGAATTTCAAATTGTATTTTCAAAATTACTTTTGATTTTACACAATAACTTGAAAAATGGCCAAAATAAAAATTGTTCTTCTCAGTGAGCTTTACAACTTCTATTTAGGAAGTTTTGTCAGATTCCAAATAATTTTGAAATGGTGTTTCAAATTCATTTTTCAATTCATAGATTTGAGCTAAATTCAAATTTTTATAATAGAACTTCAAAATCTCCAAAAATAAAAGTTGTCACATTTTAAAAGATCTACAACTTTCATTTAGGTGTCATCTCAAGATTCCTTCTAGATTTTGAATTAGGGTTTTAGGGTAAGATTAGGGTTTATTCGGATCTTTAATTCGAATTTCTAATTCCCAAATCAAAATCACCTTAAACCAAACCACTCTATGACCCTAAGCACAATCATATGCAGATTAATTAATTTAAATATGATGACATGGCATGTTTAATTAATCCGTAATACCCGGGGTATTACAGCCTTCCCCCCTAAAAGAAATCTCGTCCCGAGATTAGCTATTCTAGAAACTGAAACAAAGTAATGGAAAAGAAAATACACAAGTCAAATATTTTTACACGAGCTCACAAAATAAGTAGAAGGGTTTTTAATACAGAAGATACTAGTCAGACCATTACATTCATAAGGTGGCAAAGAATTTCGGAAAGTTTTCTGCGAGATAGTCCTCGGATTCCCAGGTGGCTTCATCTTCGGAATGTTGGTCCCATTGGATCTTGTACCACCTGGTGGTTCTTCTCCTGGTAACACGGTCCTTGATATCCAAGACCCGTACTGGATATTCTGAATATGTCAGTTCGGGCTCCAGTACCACACCTTCTACATCGGTCACTTGGTCGGGAACTCGCAAACACTTCTTTAGCTGGGATACGTGAAACACATTGTGTACCTCTGACAGGTGATCTGGCAACTGCAACCGATAGGCAACTTTTCCCACACGCTCGGTGATTAAGAATGGTCCAATGTAGCGCGGGGCTAACTTACCTTTGACTCCAAAGCGATTGACTCCTTTCATAGGTGAAACCTTCAAGTACACATAGTCTCCAACCTTGAATGCTAGGGGTCTACGCCGCTGATCGGCATAGCTTTTCTGCCGAGACTGAGCCACCTTTAGATTCTCTTGTATTACTCGAACTTTCTCTTCGGCTTCATTGACCAGGTCAACTCCATAAAACCGTCTTTCACCGGGCTCGGACCAATTCAATGGAGTACGACATCTGCGGCCGTACACTGCCTCGAACGGAGCCATCTTGATGCTTTCTTGGTAACTGTTGTTGTACGAGAATTCGGCCAATGCCAAGCACTCGTCCCACTTGTCAGGGTAATTCAATGCACAGGCCCTCAACATGTCCTCCAGCACTTGATTAACCCTTTCAGTCTGACCATCGGTCTGGGGATGATAAGCTGTGCTTATGCAGAAGTTTAGTACCCAATGATTCATGGAAGGATCTCCAAAACTTGGATATGAACTGAGTACCTCGATCAGAGACAATGGTCTTCGGCACCCCATGGAGTCTCATCATGTGTTCTATATACATCTTGGCATAAGTGACCGCGGTGTAGGTATCTTTAACTGGCATGAAATGGGCTTGCTTCGTGAGACGATCCACAATGACCCAGATCGAGTTAAATCCCCTAGATGTCCTGGGCAATCCCACGATGAAATCCATACTAATGTCTTCCCATTTCCACGCGGGAACCGGTAACGGTTGTAGCTCTCCACCAGGCTTCATGTGTACAGCTTTAACCTTTTGGCAGGTGTCACATCTCGACACATACTGTGCAACCTCTATCTTCATCTTGGTCCACCAGAATTTCTGTTTCAAATCCTGGTACATCTTGTTGCTTCCTGGGTGGATAGAGTATCTGGTCAGATGCGCTTCATCAAGAATTTTGCGACGTAGCTCCGGAACTTTTGGAACTACCAAACGATTCTTGAACCATACGATGCCTTCATTATCAATTCTGAAACAATCTGCTTTCCCCACCTGGACCTTTTCTTTGATATGCCTGATGCCCTTGCTTCCCCTTTGAGCGGCCACGATCTCATCACGGATGGAAGTTTTAATACTGATATTTGCCAGACTGCCCTGTGGAACTATTTCTATGCCCAATTTTTCCAACTCACAGCACAACGACAGATTGTAAGGCCTCACAGTCAAACAGTTGCAATGAGCCTTCCGACTAAGCGCATCAGCAACCACATTAGCTTTGCCCGGATGGTAGTGTACTTCAATATCATAGTCTTTAATCAACTCTAGCCATCTTCGCTGCCTCATATTCAGCTCTTCTTGGGTGAAGATGTACTTCAAGCTTTTATGGTCAGTGTACACATTGCATGTGCTGCCTAGCAAATAGTGACGCCAGATCTTCAATGCATGAACCACAGCTGCCAATTCAAGATCATGAGTGGGATAGTTTTCTTCATGGGGTCGGAGTTGTCGTGAAGCATATGCAATAACTCTGCCTTCTTGCATCAAAACACAACCAAGGCCAGTACCCGACGCATCACAATACACATCGAATGGCTTCTCGATATCCGGCTGAGCTAGGACTGGTGCAGTGGTCAAACACTTCTTCAAGGTTTGGAATGCTGTCTCACACTCTGACGACCACACAAACTTGACTTGATTCTTCAGTAAGTTGGTGATTGGTTTGGCTATTCTTGAGAAGTCAGGGATGAAACGGCGGTAATATCCCGCCATGCCCATGAAACTGCGGACTTGGTGAACAGTGGTTGGTGGCTTCCAATTTAGGATTTCCTCTACCTTACTTGGATCAACAGATACTCCCTCAGCGGAGAGAATATGTCCGAGAAAAGGAACTTTATTTAACCAGAACTCACACTTGCTGAACTTTGCATAAAGCTAGTGCTCTCTCAAGCGAGTTAGGACAATACGAAGGTGGTTGGCATGTTCTTCAGGTGTTTTGGAATAGACAAGGATATCATCGATGAACACGACAACGAATTTGTCGAGCTCGGGCATGAAAACGGAATTCATGAGATACATGAAGTAGGCAGGTGCGTTGGTTAAACCGAAAGACATGACTAGGTATTCATATAGGCCATATCTAGTGGTGAAAGCTGTCTTTGGAATGTCTTCGGGACGGATTTTGATTTGGTGGCAGCCAGACCTAAGGTCAATCTTGGAAAACACCTTAGCTCCAGCCAGTTGGTCAAAGAGTAGGTCAATACGAGGCAACGGATATTTGTTTTTGACAGTAACCTCGTTGAGCGGACGATAGTCGATACAGAGTCGAAGGGATTTGTCCTTCTTCTTGACAAAGATGGCAGGGCAACCCCAAGGAGATGAGCTAGGTCTGATGAAACCCTTATCAAGCAAATCTTGTAGCTGCACTTTAAGCTCCGCCAATTCCTTGGGAGGCATCCTATAAGCTCTACGAGAGACAGGAGCTGTTCCAGGCTTAAGCTCAATGGCAAATTCAACATCCCGATCAGGTGGCAAACCAGGCAATTCATCAGGAAACACGTCTGGGAATTCGCAGACCACTGGAATCTTCATCACTTCTTCCACTGAGGTAGCACATAACCTTTGCACGGATTTCTCCACCTTTCTCACAGGTAGTGGAAGTTGGATAAGAAGTTGAGTTTGGCTATTAGGTATGCTCACTCTTATGGTTCTATTCAGCACATCAATAAGAGCATTGTGCTGATACATCCAATTCATACCTAATATCACATCAATATCCTGATTCTTTAGCACTATCATAGTAGTAGGGAACTTATGCCCTCCCAACTCTATGGGCACTCCCTGAACTACTTCTTTAGTAGACATACGCCCTCCGGGCGAGTGTATAAGGAAATCTTCCTTTATTTCCCCAATTGGAATTTCATGCTTGACGACAAAGGTACGATTTATGAATGAATGCGATGCACCAGAATCGAAAAGCGTAAGTGCAGGATGACTGGCAACAGGGAACCTACCCATCATGACGGGCTCTCCAGCAGGAATATCCTCAATCTGAGTGTAATAGACCTGACCTGCTTTCTTGACAATCTTGCCCTTCTGAGCATGCTGCTGATGACCACGATGCTGACCCTGCTGCTGTTGCTGATGTTGCTGCTGCTGACCACCTGGTGCATTCTGATTGTACCGCTTGGGGAAAGGACAGTTGCGTGCCCAATGTCCCATTTTGCCACAGTTGTAGCAAGGATGATTGTAGGTGGTTTGAGGAGTAATAATGCGAACGCCAGGGGCATTCGGCTGAGTGGCATTTTGCTGATTTGAAGTGTGGGAGGTGGCGGCGGTGCGCACAACCACCTGCTGATGAGGATAAGATGGGCGGTTTTGGTGGGTGGGGTGATAGATGATCTTCTGGCGCTTCTGGCTGCCAGAGAACGCAGGCCTCTTGTTCTTCTTCTTCTCCTCCTGGAGCTGACGGTTGCTTTCCTCAAACGCCAAGGCACTGTCAACAGCTTCGTGAAAGGTGCACTTGAGATTATTGGACAAGCTGCGCTGAATCTTGTAGTTCAGGCCCCTGATGAAACAGGCCTTCTTCTTCTCATCGGTATTGGTGTGCTCCGGCGCATACTGTGCCAGATGGTTGAACTGCCCCAGATATTGTGTGACAGTGGACTCATTTTGCTTTAGCGCCAGGAATTGGTCTAGCTTCATCCTCATCACACCCGCAGGGATGTAATGGGCGCGGAAGGCATCACGGAACTCTTGCCAAGTGAGTTGATGTCCCGGATCCTGTGCGGCCAATAGGTTGGCATACCAAGTGGTGGCAGGGCCACGGAGTTGTTGTGCTGCGAACAGAGGTTTCTGTATTTCTGTGCAGTGGATCAAGCTGAACTTCTGCTCCATGGTACGGAGCCAATCGTCTGCTTCCAGAGGTTCATCTGCCTTGGTGAACACAGGCGGACGGGTATCGGTGAAGTCAACATAGGTGGTTTCTTCGTTGTCGCGGCGACCACGGCGCCCACCACGGTCTTGCTGACTCTGAGCTAGCATGGTTGCGACATTGGTAAGTGCGGTGATGGCCTCTGCCAGAGTATTTGGAAGTGGGGGTGCTGGGGGAACTCCAGTCCCATGAGCAGAATTGTCTCCCATCTGTTGACAAGCAAACCACTTAGGACTTATATTACATAAGTGGGACATAGTAGTAGCACACACAAATATTACATTATTTATCTTACACGACTCGCGCCCATGCGAGAATCACGTCCCATAACTAAGGTTTTTAATACAAGCACCTATTTTACAAACTGGAAAAAGATACTAGCTAACGTCCCTAGGCCTACACTAGCCTAGTCCTCGTCGACTGCAGACGCGTCACTGTCCTCGAAGTCCTCCTCGAAGTCCTCGTCACTCTCCTCGGAGTCCTCGTCACTGCCCTCGGAGTCCTCCTCAGAGTCTGCCTCCTCGACCTCGAGAGGCTCAACCTCCTCGTCAACGTCCTCCATGTCCTCATCCTCACCAAGGACAACTCCAAACTCCGGATCCTCCTCCTCAGGTGCCGGAATAGGGTAGAGCTGATCATTGAGCTGGTGCACCTCCTCGTGCAAGGCGATGTTGTCCGCCTCTAGCTGCGCGGCACGCTGCTCTGCCCTCAGCATCCTGTCGACGATCGCATCCTCGCGCTCCCAAGCCTCATCCCGCTGCTGCGTCAGGCGGTCGACCTCCCGACGCAGGTCACGGTTGGTCCTCACGTCCTGGTAGTGGTTGCGGCGAGCAACCTCGTACTCCTCCTCCCACTGCCCGACCAACTCCCGAAGTCTCCCGACCTCGGCCTCCAACTCCTCGCTGCTGCGACGGGGTGAGCGACTCCCAGAAGCCTCGCCCTCCCCGGTACGTGGCGCCAACTGGTGGTGCGGAACACCACGCGGTCCTGTCATCTTCCTGGCGGTGAGCTTGCAACGGGCCATCTGGAGAAGGTAAGTGGATTTATAAGTAATACGGGTTAGCAAGAATAGGTTTGGTAACTTATCCCAAAAACCCACTTTTAAGGAGGAAGTTATTTAATGTGTGATTAACATGATGCATGCACGTACTTACGAATTTTAAATTATGCAAGTAAACACATACATAAATAAATAAACTTTTAACATAGGGCTAATAATAATAGCATTATTCCTCATGCTACTATAGCCACATAATATTAAATATAGGTTAAATTAATACTACGGAATAAGTCAAGAATAGAAGCAATTTGGACCCAAAATAACATATTAAGTTTTATGATCCAAAACCTTTTGAAGTTTTCGAAAAGTAATCCGTAATGATTAGCAAGGTAATGCTCTGATACCAACTGTAACAGAACCGGCTAAATCACCTGGCCCACAGGCGCCTGTCATTGTCACTAATGACTTCTGACAGCCGGGCCCGTGTCCCAAATGATCTAGGCAGATCTGTCGGGCTACATCAGCGCCCTAAACTCCGCAGGATCACCATTGCAGAATCATCACAGGATTACAACATTTCATAATAAATTACATCAGAGTACAGAAGCGGAATATTACATAACTTAAGTTTACAAACCAGTTGTTCCAAATAGAATTTAAGTACTATTATTACAAACCATAGATAGTGGCGGTAGCAGTTGAATAATTATACAACATTATGAATATGATAACTTGGACCCTGCCCACGGGTCCCACTTTACTCTTCCTCACTGCCCTCCTGGATGATGGTCATGCAGCACGGAGCAAGGCAGACCTCCGATGGCGGTTCACCTGCAGCATGGGTTACAAACCCTGAGTACTTGGGGTACTCCGCAAGACTTACCCGACTAAGGGTGTAAAATGAGACTCAGGAATGCAGGTCATAGGTAGGGCTAGCAGAGGATAAGAATTTGCGGAAAAGCATTACTAAGCAATATTTTATTTTATTGATATTATAATTGTATCCATAGTTCTAATAATCAACCTCAACCATCATCATTCATCCATTTCCTTCATTCGATCAGTTGACCTAGTTGAGAACCACTTCTCGGGGTAGGAAAGTGGATTGAGTCTCCATTAACCGAGGAGCACGTCGATTCGAATCCAGAAATAAACCCAGCTGGGGATTCTAACCACACTGCATATGCAGCACGCCGGCATACATATACCAACCCTTCATCTAGGTCTTTCTATCCCGGAACCGGTCCTGCGCCACCCGGGAGCACAGTACTCCACTCGTCTCCAGGCACGCCGGCCACGTGGGTACATGCTACTCCCGCCATCTCTCCACTCCCAGTGCGTGGTTGTCGGTTCCAGCAATAGAGCCACCTGACTCTAGGCTTTCCACATTGGTATGTGGCTAGGCTGTCCATCTCGATCCAGCACTCCGACAACGAGCGGTCCCTACTTTTATTTTTGGTTCGTGCCTGCCGGGTACCAAGTCATGGGAAACGCCGTCCCAAGAGCACAACACCCGGCGAAACACATTTCCGGTGATACCGACCAGTTCCAAACTATTCCGAAGGCGATCATGCACCGGGACTCTAACCCGAATACACATCAACCAACGGATAACAAGCTCTTCACTTAGTCATAGAGTATATGTACATCCATAGCACAGAAAATAGTTTTTCTTTTATGAAATTCTAATTTTCATTAAGCATGTCTAAGCACTTTTCAAATCATTTATTTATTTAAATCAGTTTTCAGGATAATTATTTGGGACAATGCATCTGGATAGGTTTCAATCAACTCCTATCAACCTAATGCAATAAGTTAACTCGAATTATAAGGAATTTCACAATAGAGGGTTAATGCACCGGGGCTTGCCTTGGACGGAGAAGAGGGTGGGATCGGGATCGGTCCCGCAGATGTCGAAACCCTGGATCGCCTCCGGATTGACCTCTCCCGCAGTGGCCTCGACCTTCACTTCGTCGTTCCCGGTCACTACACGTGTGCAATGATGCATGCTTAACATGATGCAATACATAAATAGAAATGCGATAATCAAATATCAACATCTTGAGTACAACTTTCCTTCACGGAGAAGCCGTAAACGAGATCTCAAAAAGTAAATCGGCATTTTACTTTAAAACCTATTTTTACAGTCATAGAAAGCCGCTGCACAGCTTGATGACTACTACAAAGCACTAGGTTATCAAATTTGCCAAGGATCACATAGTGAAAGACCCTTGGTCTTCCTTCAACCCAAAATCCACACAACAACCTAAATCCATTTCTCCTACTCATTTTATTTATTTTCCCTAATTTCACATGTATTTACTAACTGACCACACTATCTTAAAATGTGCCCAAATTTCACCAACAGATAGGTTTCATCAAGAAACAGCACCACAATTATTTTCATGATTTTTGGACTTACAGGGAATTAATTAAAAATGCACAAACTTGCAAATATTAATTAATCTACTGATTTATTCACCAGGCAGAATATACTGGAAAACCACATTTTATATTTTTAAAAATACTACAGATAACATAGAGCATACACAAATATTTTCATAATTTTCCAACCAACAGATTTATTCATATAAAATTAACAAGTAACAGAACTATTCAAAGAAATATAAATAAGAAAAGCATTTGAAATTCGCTGGAAAAATAGGAAAGGCCAATTCGGCCCACAACGGCCCAACGCAGGCCAGGCCGGCCCAGTCGGCCTGCCCGCGCTCGGCGCCGGCGGTTTTGCAAAAGGAACCCCCGGGAACTGAGGAATCAACCCGCGGTCCTATTAGCACTATTCAAATGAGTCACGAGCATTGCACTTAGCCCCCTGGAACTTCTCGTCTTCTAACCCGAGACCCCTGGGCTCGGCTCTGTTTTAACAGAGACGGGGGTACCGGCGGTTCGCCGCCCCTAGCTCGCCGACGGCGAGCCGAGGGACGAAACCGAGGGCACCGACGGACTCCAGACTCCTAGGCGAACCTATCGAGCTACTAAACGACGACAGACGACACCTAGACAAGCGGAAGCCACAGGCGCGGCGGCTCGGATGCGGCGGCGAGCACGTCGCCGGCGAGCACAGACCGAAAGAAAGAGGGGAAAAGGGTGCGCGAGCATCAGGAGCTCACCACGAAGCTGGCTGGCGGGTCGGTGGAGACGGAGATAGCTCGGAGGAGTCGGCTTGACTGCGGCGGCGGATCCCGGCGGCTCGGCACGGCGGCGACTTCGCGTTCCGGCGAACCTAGGGGACCGGGAGGCACACCGACACCGGGATGAGGATCAAGGTGACACGGGGAACATTGCGCGCACCAAACCGAGGCCTAGAGCTTACCCGAGCGAGCTGGAGACGACGGCGGGCTCGCGGCGCGCTCTGCCCACCCGTGAAGATGGCGCCGGCGTTCCGGCGGCTACGAAGCTCTACAGCTCCCACCGACGGGCGCAAACGACGCGCACGAACCCTAGCTAGCTTTCTACGAGGTGGAGAGGATGGAGATGACCGAAGCACGGCGTATCTGGCCGGGAACCGCGCGGAGCACGACGGTGACCGGGGAGGAGAAAAATGGAGAGGGAGAGACGACCGTCGCCTTTTAGAGGGCAAAGGCGAGGGGAGCAGGCGCGGCGCGACGCGGCGCACGCGCGCCCGTATCTGGAACGGTCGCGGGGGCACGATCCCGACCGGCACGGGCGCCGCGCGCGCGGCGCGCGACACGGCCATTGCCGGCCCTGTGCGCGAACAGGAGAGAGGGGCAGGTTACTGTAGCATAGGTCCCTAGGGTTGCGTCGGTTTTTGCCAAAATGCGGTTGATTTTGCATGTAAACTTGAAAAAGTTCAAAAACAAAAGTTGTAGGTTTTGAAATTCTGAACAACTTTGCTTTTGGAACCAAGTTCAAATTCGAAGTAGTTTTGAAACTACAGTAAAAGGGGTAAACTAGGTTTTTGAATTTCAAATTGTATTTTCAAAATTACTTTTGATTTTACACAATAACTTGAAAAATGGCCAAAATAAAAATTGTTCTTCTCAGTGAGCTTTACAACTTCTATTTAGGAAGTTTTGTCAGATTCCAAATAATTTTTGAAATGGTGTTTCAAATTCATTTTTCAATTCATAGATTTGAGCTAAATTCAAATTTTTATAATAGAACTTCAAAATCTCCAAAAATAAAAGTTGTCACATTTTAAAAGATCTACAACTTTCATTTAGGTGTCATCTCAAGATTCCTTCTAGATTTTGAATTAGGGTTTTAGGGTAAGATTAGGGTTTATTCGGATCTTTAATTCGAATTTCTAATTCCCAAATCAAAATCACCTTAAACCAAACCACTCTATGACCCTAAGCACAATCATATGCAGATTAATTAATTTAAATATGATGACATGGCATGTTTAATTAATCCGTAATACCCGGGGTATTACATCGAGTTAATCAAGGATTATGATATTGAAGTGCATTATCATCCTGGCAAAGCAAATGTGGTCGCAGATGCACTCAGTCGTAAGGTGCACTGCAATTGTTTGACGGTCAAGCCGTATGATATATCCTTGTGCTATGAGTTGGAAAAATTAGGAATAGAAATAATTCCACAAGGTAGTCTGACCAGTATTAGTATTGAAACACCCATCCGAAATGAGGTTATTGCCGCTCAGCGGGAAAGTAATGGAATCAAGCACATCAAGGAAAAGGTTCAAGCTGGCAAGGCAGATTGTTTCCGAATTGATGATGATGGTGTCGTGTGGTTCAGGGATCGTCTGGTAGTTCCAAAGGTGCCGGAGTTGCGACAGAAGATCCTTGATGAAGCACATTTGACGAGGTTTTCCATCCATCCTGGCAGCAACAAGATGTATCAGGATTTGAGGCAAAAGTTCTAGTGGACAAAGATGAAGATAGAGATTGCCCGGTATGTCGCGAGATGTGACACGTGTCAGAAAGTGAAGGATGTTCACATGAGGCCTGGAGGAGAGCTACAGCCATTACCTGTTCCTGCTTGGAAGTGGGAGGATATTAGTATGGACTTCATCACCGGTCTACCTAAGACCACAAAGGGTTTTGACTCCGTCTGGGTTATTGTGGATCGTCTCACCAAACAGGCTCATTTTATGCCAGTCAAGACTCTTTATCCTGCCTCTACCTATGCTGACCTATACATCAAGAATGTTATGAAGCTTCATGGGGTACCCAAAACTATCGTTTCCGATAGGGGTATACAGTTTATCTCAAACTTCTGGAAGTCCTTTCACAAGTCACTGGGAACGAAACTTCTGCACAGTACTGCATATCACCCCCAGACTGACGGACAGACAGAAAGAGTCAATCAAGTGTTGGAGGATATGTTGAGGGCTTGTGCACTTAGTTACCCTGACAAGTGGGACGAGTGTTTGGCATTGGCAGAATTTTCATACAACAACAGTTATCAAGAAAGTATCAAGATGGCGTCGTTTGAAGCAGTTTATGTTCGTAGGTGCCGAACATCATTGAATTGGTCTGAACCTGGAGAACGGTGGTTTTATGGTGTGGACTTGGTCAATGAAGCCGAGGAAAAGGTCAGGCAAATCCAAGAGAATTTAAAGGTAGCACAGTCTCGACAGAAAAGTTATGCGATAAAAGGCGTCGGCCTTTGGCATTCAAGGTGGGAGATTATGTTTACCTAAAGGTATCGCCGATGAAAGGTGTCAGTCGTTTTGGGGTCAAGGGAAAATTAGCCCCTCGTTACATCGGACCATTCCAAATTTTGGGACGTTGTGGAAAGGTGGCTTACAAACTACAATTGCCCGATCATCTCTCAGCCGTACACAATGTATTCCATGTGTCGCAACTCAAGAAGTGCCTGCGAGTTCCTGACCAAGTAGTCAATGTCGAAGGGGTAGAGCTAGAGCCGGATTTGACTTATGTTGAATATCCAGTTCGGGTTTTGGATATAAAAGATCGTGTCACACGAAGGACGACAACAAGGTGGTACAAGATTCAATGGAGTGCACATTCCGAGGAAGAAGCCACTTGGGAATCGGAAGACTACCTCGCAGAAAATTTCCCCGAATTCTTTGCTACCTTGTAGAATGTAAATTTTCTTAGTCTCAACTTATGTAAACGTTCTTCTGTTTTAACAGATAGTTTAGAATTAGTTAGTTGAGACCTGTTCTTGTCCATTACTTTGTTTCAGTTAATATTTCTATTAAATCTCGAGACGAGATTTCCTTTAGGGGGAAAGGCTGTAATACCTCTGGTATTACAATTTAATTAATCTGCCATGTCATCATATTTAAATTTAAGCATTTGCATATGATTGTGCTTAGGGCCTAGTGTGATTTGATTTCAACTAAAGTATTAATTGTGTAATTAAGTCCTTAATCAAAAATCAAAAATGAAATTAAATAAAAATCAAATTAAACCCTAAAGTTGACCTAAAAACCCAATTCAAAATCTATATGGAATATGGGAAAGTGTCTTAATAAAAGTTGTAGAGTTTTACAAATGGAACAACTTTTATCTTTGGAGATTTTGAAGTTATATTATAAAAATTCAAATTAAACTCAAATTACTATATTGAAATTTATATTTGAAACTTCAATTTTAAAAACATTAAGAATCTTCAAAAACTTCCTTAATAGAAGTTGTCAATCTCACTGAGTAGAACAACTTTCATGTTTACCATTTTTCAAGTTGTTGAGAAGAATCAAAAGTAATTTTAAAATTTTAGTTTGAAATTCAAACCCTACTTTTACCCCCTTTTCTGTAATTTGAAATTTTGGCCGAATTTGAAATTGGTGTCAAAAGCAAAAATGATCTACACAAAATTCTCTACAACTTTTGTATTCACCACTTCCTCGGATTCGGCCTGGATCAGATCCAATTTGAATCAAATAGCATTTGACCTAGTTGGCCTAGTACTGTAGCTACAGGGGGAGGTCCCCCCTGTTCATCTTCCACGTCGCGCGCGCGTGCCGCGCGCGGCGCCGGGCGCCGTCCGGCCGGCGTGGACGACCAGAGCCGCTGTCAAGCAGCCGAGAGGGGGCCCCGGACCCAGCCGAGCTTATCCCCTCCCTTGCCCGGTACCATAAACCACCACCGCACCGTCCCGACCTCATTTCTCCTTCTCGCGGCCGCCGTCGAGCTCAATCGGAGTGCGGTGAAATTCACCGTGACCAAGCCACCACTGCCTCTTCCATCTCCAAGCAAGCTCGCTAGCTTCCTGGCGCATCGATTGGTGTCATCGGTGTGGGCTGTGGTGCCTCGAGCATCCGGAAACGCGGATCGTCGTCTCCGCGTCCTGCCGGAGCCGAGCAGGGCGCCACCGCACGTCGGGAAGCCGAGGCCGGTCTTTTAGGGTGAGGTTCTACCGGAAATTGTGTGCGTTTTGGGGTCCTTGTGTTTCTCTGTCTCTCATGTGCTAGATGGTTCGCCATTTGGTGCTCTAGGATCACCGGAACGGGAAAGGTCATCGCCGGTGGTCTTCGTCGCGGGTCGGCACGTCGTCAAGCCCACTCCTCCGTCCCGTCTCTGTCCCAACCAGCTAGTGGTTTAGGGTCGTGGTGAGTTCCCGAATCGTTTCCTACCTTTGATTTGGTCGCGTTCGTTTCGCGCTCGCCGGCGTGTGGTCCGCCGCCGCCGCCGAGTCGCCGTAGTGACCGACGAGCTCGTCGCCGGTCGGGTCTAGCCGTTTAAGGTCTCTAGGGTGGTGTCTCCAGGCTCTGCTCGATGTCCGGTGGTGTTTCCCTTGCCGGAGGGAGGCCGCCGGCGGCGAGCCGCCGTGCTCGCACGAGCGCGGGAGTCGGAACGAAGCAGAGAGCGAGAGGTGGGAGGAGGAACTGACGGCTGGGGTCAGCCTGTCAGTGTCCCCGTGCGGAGGCGCGTGAGCGCGCGCGGGAAGCTGACGGCTGGGGCCGGCCTGTCAGCGACCCGGCGCGGAGGCGAGCGCGCGGCCGCGGCTGGGCCGTGCTGGGCCGGTGCGTGGTTGTGGGCCGGCTCGGGGGCGCGCGCGCGGCCGCGGTCTGGGCCATGCTGGGCCATGGTGGGCCGAATGGCCGTTTCTCTTTTTCCAGCGATTTTCTAATTGCTTTTTCATTTTAATTAAAATGAATAGTGTTAAGTTTTAATATTTTTATGTAGATTAATCTACTGCTAAAAATTATGAAAATATTGGTAGATACTCTCTGTGATGTGTAGAATTTAATAAAAATATTAAATACAGTATTTGGGTGTTTTCTGTATTAATTAAAAATCAGCACATTAAATGTTAAAAGGAACTTTGATGATTTTTAATAATTTCTGTGATGTTCCAAAATTCATGAAATTTATTGTGTCACTGTTTGGTACTAAAATCTATCTGTTGGTGCATTTTGACATCAAATGGAAATAGTTAAATATTTATTAAATTATATGTTGGTTTAAATGATAATATTAGGGAGAGTAAATGGAATGATTATTGATTGGTGTGATTTTTGGATTGATTGAGATTCTAGGTCAATCATCTTTATGACCTAGGGCAGTATGAATTAGATTATTCATGTCTAGCTAAGGTAGGGTCTTATACACGTATGTGGTTTAATTGTTATTAAATTTCATCTGTCATTTCATGCATTCATGCATTTATTATTGCACACGTGTAGTGACCGAGAACCCGGAGATAAAGTCCGAGGGTCCAGCTGAGGAGCTTGCTTCGGAAGTTGTGCAAGGCTTTGATATTTGTGGCACTGACCCGGATCCGACACTTTACACCATCCAAGGCAAGCCCCGGTGCATTTGCCCTCTCCTTGTGTTTTTAAAAATATTATTACTTGAGTTAATTATTTGCATTAGGTTAATAGGAGTTGGGTGACAACCAATTGATGCATTACCATCCTTGAATACCTGACAATACTTGAGAACCTGATTTATTAAAAAGTATTGCAAAATGCTTAGTCATGCCTAATATTAGTTTTGCAGAAATGCTATTTCAAAACTGTGATGATCTAAAAGCACAAGAATTACTTTATGGGACTGGTTATGTCCTTGTTGGTTGGCAGTGTTCCTAGCTAGTTTACTGTCATCAACGAGGAAGGGTTTTCCTGCTCGGTGATCGTGGCATTGGGTTAGAGTCCTAACAATTGTCACCGACGGAAACGGGATTTGAAAACCGAAGGGACAGGGGTATTTGGGTTAGAGTCCCAATGCACTGTCGCCATCGGAAAAAGGTTTAGGGACCGTTCGTTGTAGGCCTGCTGGATCGAGACTTTGCAACTAGCCACATACTACGAAAAGCCTCTGACTCCGGTGGCTCTACTGCTGGAACCGACAACCACGCACTGGGAGTGGAGAGATGGCGAGAGTAGCGTGTACCCTCGTGGCCGTCATGCCTGGAGACGAGAGGAGTACTGTGCTCTCGGGTGGCGCAGGACCGGTTCCGGGGTATGAAAAGCCGTGGTAGGCGGGGTTGGCGTATGCAAGCTTAAGTGCTACATACGCAGTGTGGATAGGGATCCCCAGCTGGGTATTAATCGATTCGAATCGTCGTTGCTCCTCGGATATGGAGACTTGATCCTTCGACCATTCAGCGAATAGTGGTTCGGAACTAGGATTGTTTTTGAATGGATTAAGCAAATGAAAGAATGTTGATATATGAGAAAGTACTTGGAGAAATGGAAAATGATGAATAGTATTATTGAAATAAAATATTGAGGTAGGAATAGTAATGCTTTTCCGCAAAACTCTTGAACTCTTGCTAAAGCCTTACCTTGACTTCCCCTCAGCCTGTATTCCTGAGTCTAATCTTACACTTTTAGTTGGATAAGTCTTGCGGAGTACCCCATGTACTCAGGGTTTGTTAACCCCGTTGCAGGAGGGCAGCAGGAGACCGAAGTTTGTCTCGCCCCGTGCTGCGTCACCATCGTCCAGGAGAGTGAAGAAGATTAAGGTTAAACCCTTGGGTAAGGTTCGTGTAATATTAAACTATCTATCGTACTGTTGTCCCAAACTCTACTGCTACTCTTTTATATTTATGGTCTGTAATAACTGCACTTAATTTTATTCGAACACTGGTCTGTAATATTAAGTACTAATTACTCTTCCGCAAATTCTACTCTAATGTATTTTGTTATGAAATGTTGTAACTCTGTAATGGCTTCGCAATGGGATCCTGTCGGAGATAACGGGTGCTTATGTAGCCCGGCAGAGCCCGCATGGGTCATATGGAACACGGGTCCGGCTATCAGATGTCATTAGTGACTTTGACAGGTGCCTGTGGACCACGTGATTTAGGCGGTTCTGTTACAAACCCTTACCGCGCTCTAATGGCTCTCTGTGAGCGTTGGACTGTGCGTCGGACCGGAGCGTCGGACCATTGTTTAGGGTCCGACGGTCTACAGAGAAGTTTTCCGAGAGCAAAATAGCGTCGGACTAGAGCGTCGGACTGTCCTGGGGTGGTGCGTCGGACTATTGTTTAAGGTCCAACGCTTTAGCCCCTTCGAACGGCTATTTTTAGAGCGTCAGACCACCGTCGGACTGGTCCGACGCTTAGTGTCGGACTAAAGTTTCCCAGAGTCCTACGCCTGCCTTCATTCACTAAAACGGCGATATCTCTTAGCTCCGAACTAAGATTTCGATGATCTTGGACATTTTGGAAAGCTTATTCAAAGGGCTACACAACCCACATGATTGCTTGATCCAAAACTCAAAGGATAAAAGTAGTTTATCCATCCAAGTTATGTCCAAGCTTCCCGCGAGCTCGAAACTTCAACCCTTTTGCAATTGTGCCAACTCCAAAGTGTGTCACAACCTTGTACATGTGAGTTAGCATTTTCACAAACATTTTCAAAGGGTTTTTCACTCTTTCTTGCCACGCCACTCGATCCTATCAATTCATGCAAGTTAGATCACTCAAGTGACACTAGATGACCGATATGCAAATAAGTTTGCCCCTCTTGATAGTACGGCCATCTACGCTAAATCCGGTCAAACACTTCTCTACTCAACCTTAGACCAGTGAAATAGAAATGCCTTATGGTTATACGTTTGCCTTGTGCTTTCCATTTCGATCACCTTCTCCAATACCTTGGTCGATGCCGATGCAACACGTGCACCAACACCTCAACAATGATATGATCCATTCATATCATCACGTGGCTTTTGCTCCATCGATCCTCGACTTCACTTGCTCTTCACCCTTGCTTCGGCATCCGACGCCATGTCTTGCTTAACCCTCCTGACACTCGGTACCAACGGCTTCAAAGCCTCCAACTTGCCCTTTACCCTTGCAATGAGTCCATCAAGCCAAACCTCCGTCTTGATCTTCTCCACCTAGCCACATGACTCCATGTCATGTCTCATGTACATTTAGCTCCTTCATACCATATGTGTGAGCTAAGCATCACTTCTAAGCCATATCCACCTCCATGGCATAGATGCTCATACACATGTACCTGTGGACTAATCACCAGTGTAATCAACACTTAAACATATATTAGTCCACCCAAGTTGTCACTCAATTACCAAAACCAAACCAGGTCCTTTTACCGATGAAGATGAGTTTTATATAAAAATTGTAGCTCGCTATGAGATCTACAACTCTCTAGTTTCGAGTTTTTAAATTTGACGTTGTTAAGACACTCAAAAAATTTTAAAATACAAAACTACTATGCAAGAACCGAAATTAGCGCTTTAATTTTTTTGAGCATCTTAACAACCTCAAATTAAAAAACTTAAAAATAGAAAGTTGTAGATCTCATCGAACGCTATAACTTTCGTATAGAAAGTATCTCAATTTGATAGTATCTAAGAAAGATATGATTTCTCTAAGGCGACACGCGCTTGTATGCGATTAATATACTGCTAAAAAATTTTGTTTAATTCTTTTTTGAACATCTTAACAACCTCAAACTAAAAAAACTCAAAACTAGAGAGTTGTAGATCTCGTCGCGTGAAATTTAAGTTGAGGGACCGGGGTGTATTTTCCTCGCTAAATAACATAGGCCGGCTGGGGCTGGCGGCGATGGCCGGTGGCTGGCTGGCCTCGGGCCGCCCGTCCTCCTTGACCGCCGGGCACCGGCTGCAGGGTGCTGGTTCCGGCCGTGGGTCGCGTGTCATGGCTGGCCGATGTGCGGAGGACCAGAGGGCCGGACTACTGGATGAAGGAGCAGAGGGCGGGAGGGGCGGCATGAGCAGTCGAGCCGGGAGGTTGACCGCGCGATGCTGCGCGAGGCAGCGGTCGGTCCTGATATTGCGTGAGGAGAATCAGAGAAGTCGGCCGCTCTGCTGGTGGAGTAATTGGCCAATCTAGACAGATACTCCCTCCATCCCAAAATAGATGTCGCTATGGGATACGTGCAGGTTAAATTTTCTCAACTTTGACTGAGTTTGTAGAAAATACGTGCAATATTTATACCTCCAAATAAATTTATTATAAAAATATATTAAACAATCAATCTAATGATACTAATTATATATTACAGATATTAATATTTATATATATATTTAGTCAAATACTAGAAGTGTTTGACTTCTTGGGAAGTACTCCCTCCGACCCAATATTAATATTAATGTCGTTCTAGCTCCGGGTGCGAGTCCCAGAAAGAGTGTCGTTGTAGGTAGACAAGGGCCCCACGTCTACTGACGCAACCGAAGCTGGTTCTGTCGACTCTGGGAGTGGTGAAAAGTTGGTGCCAATTTGTTTATTTAAGTGACGAATAGTACAGATCTCGTGGCTGATTCTAGTCTTCTGTACTAATTTGTATTTAATAAAAGAGGTGGCAGCATCTCTCAAACGAAATGATTGACGTATTAGTAGGGCGCATATAGGGCTCCTTAGTACCCACACTGAACTATACAAGGACAATAATATTGGGACAGAGGGAGTAAGAATGATATTTATTTTGGACGGAGAGATTACATGTTATTTTTTTGGGCTAATTTCAAATTAAAAATAAAAACTTATTCAAAAATTTTTCAGACCAAAGGTCCGCCAATGCACGTGGGAAGAATGACAAAGCATAGTTACTTGAATCTGATGGGGCCAGCGGTCGAACCGCTAAAAAAACTGAACCAGCGAATGGACCGGTGGTCTAATGGTACGACTGTTTAGTGGGACGCTAATTAACAGGGTTTAAATTCTGGTTGTCGCACTTTTACTGAATTTATTCCAGGAATTAACGGTATTGTGCTTTCAGTGATAGGCGACGTTACCGTCGACAGCGAGGCACCGGTGGTGATTTCGTCAATCTCGAGATCTGCCGGTGCAATTATTCGGAGGTGCTCATAGGGGTAGAGTTTACGTACGTGTGTTTATAAGGATGAGTGTACATACGTTATAAGCGTATGTGTCTGTGTAATTCGAAAAAAAAAATGAACTAAAGTCTACACCGATCCGGTTCACTTAAAATGATTGTCCATGCAATCAAACCACTAACCGCTAACCGGCCGGTTCCATTCCTACCGCTCCCGGTCTGCTCACGCACGTTCTGTTGGCTGTTGTGTCGTTTCACGCGTGCTGCTGCACCTGCCACTGGTTGGCCTGCCTGGCTACTGCGCGTCTGCGCTCACCTTGGCTACTGCACGTCTGCGCTCACCTTTGGATTGGCTCTGTTGAATTTTGGTCAGCTGACGTGAGCACTACCCTGTACTCCTATAGTATTTCAAAATTTTCTAACTTTTTAATGAGTTCCAAATTAAATATGCATTTTGATTATCTCAGCAGCTCTTCGTAATGATGCACTATATTTTAGTTTTTGAGATTGTTTTGCAATGGTGAATATTTGAATTATAATTCTAGTCATTTTTGTATCAATTTATAAGTGCTCCATATATTATATTTTGATAGAATTTTTTTACATATCCGGTAAACACAACTCTAGAGCACCAATATCTTAGAGCACTTGTTGTGTACTTGTGGATAGATTAGTGGAAATCAGTTATATAATTGTGTTTTTAGCATCTTATATGTATATGCGATTAAGTATATATTGATAAATATTTATTATTATATCATTCAAAGTATTTCTAGACGGTTCAATTCATCCGGTCCAAAACTACAGAACCGACGGTTCAACTGGTTCTTAACGGTTCGACCATTGAACCATTGACCTCACTAGTTCGATATCCGATGTTGTCCTAATAACTATGCGACAAAGGGGCTTAGGAAGGTGGAAGGTGGACAAAGGTTGTTGACATTGCGGGCCCCATATAACAGCCAGGGTACATGGCTAATAGTAGCCAACAGTGTGTAAAATGCCATCCACCTCAACCCCTCAATCCCTCAAATCAAAGAAAAAATTAGAATCGCTCTAACCCTCAAACCAAGCATGAGATTGGGTCCAACCCAACTCTGAAAACTGAGATAGATCCAACTCATCTCACTTCATTCCAAAACGAAACATTGGTTGGATTTATTTAATAGTGGAGCATAGCAAATTCCTCTTGGTTGCGTATGTAAACTGCATGTTCCATCAACTTATGAACTGTAACCAAGGATTCGGTGGATAAGTGAAAATGTTCTTCTGCGCTAGTTTTCGGTGGCTGATCCATGCCAAGAACTATCTTTCATGAATATGTTTTTTCGTGGTGTAGGCCTGTTTTACCATTAGGGTTTATCTGACTGCATTTAAATTCGTATCCACCTTAGTCCACGTATTTTGAAATGGACTGACGTGTAAATGGTGATCGAGGTGGACATGAATATGTCCAAACAAGCTCTAACATAAGGCTCTGTTCGCTTGAGCTTAAAACCGCTTATTTTTTAGCCCTTCTACAGTATTTTTCTCTCACAAGAAAACAACATCAGCATTTATTATGAGACGATGACTGACTAGGAGATCGAAGGGGTAGGTGTATTGGGCTGGGCTTAGATCAGCCCATGACGAACTAATTTTAGAAGGGCACACATTCAATTATTAAAATACCCACCACAATATATTTTTCATTTAATTACTTAGAAAATAGAAAAATGTGAAAGTACCTAAAGAGCATGGCACTTTTCCAACCATCGAAAAGATCTCATCTTTTATACCTAATTAGTCTATGGTTTTAATAATGTTGTGCAAGCTTTTACATAAAGGAGCGAACTCATAGAATGTGAATTCAGCACCAGCGCAAGAAGGAAGAACCTGATGCAAACGATTGACAACAAAATAAAACTGGAGAACATATTCTGGGGAAGGCAGGAGCACTGCTCAATCATTAGGGATTAGGCCGCGCGATGCGGTGGGTTTACAAAATAAAATACTCGCCGGGCCAGAAGACAACAAGGCTGGCCAAGAAATTGTCCAACTAGGTTACATAGTTCAGTATGAATAGTACTGGGATCTGATAATCATCTGGCTTGACGCCCGTTACAATCCTGCTCCTTAGTCCTCATCCGCACAGCATATCAGAGGATTGCTCCCTATTTATGCTGCAAAAAGAAAACGACCAACCTTAAATTCTTCTTCTAAACCTTTGTGATCTGAGCTCTTTGGAAAAAAAAAGAAAGAAATCTAACAAGTGCCATACATATAGGAAAGAAAAGGAAGATGATGCAGGCGACCGTGGAACCAAATTAATTAAGAGAAACAAGGCCGCAAGGTTTCCTCGTCATTGGGCCTAGACACGTTAGCAAAATTAATTTCGGCCGTTGGATCGTAGCCTGGACATCCGGATTTAGCTCTAGCTACTGTTAACTGGCCGGCTCCAAATATATACACGTTTCCCTTCATCTCAGTAAAAAAAAAAAAAAAAAAAAAAATCTCGCCTCTCCTCTCCCGACGCGGACCGCGGCCACGAGGGACGGCGTTGGCCGGGCATAGCGCGCGGCGGCGGCGGCCTCCTCCACCCTGCCGCGCCCTCCTCCTCCCTCTCCCCCTGCCTGTCCTCCTCTTCCTCTCCCTATTTCTCTTCTCTCAGTTCCACTCCCGTTGCTGCCATGGCAGCGGCAGCGGCGGTACGCGAGCGGGCGGCGTGGCTGTGCCCGCACCCTCTCCCTCCTCGTCGCTGGCGCTGTCACACGGACGTCTGCCTTCGGTGGCTACCATCGGCGCTGCCTTCGCTCACCGTTTCGCGTCTGCTACTATTCTGAGTGAAACCCTAGGTGCCTGTTCTTCTCCTCCTCTATCTCTTACCTCCTCCCCAAATCCTCCCTTTGCACAGGTCGTTGGCCAATTTTCACTATAAATTGAATATTCACTGCTTGAATTGATGAAATTGCTTCAGCTTGCTCTGGTGCAGCACAAAAGGTATTGTTCGGTTAGGGATGCACTGAGATTTGAGGACTTTTGATTTCTAGGTTTGGGAAGAACAGTGTCCTTCCTTTTGATTTCTATAGTGGAGCCTCTTTTTATAAATAATGGGTGTTAGGGTTGTACATGTATTTAGTTTTGTTTAGATGAAATAGAAGGATTTAGTGAGCCTGGGTGATCTGAATATGCCCATGGGCAGTTACCGCTGAGTAAAATCCACTACAGTTTCCTTCATTGCTTTTATGTGTTCATGACAATTAGTTCTACTTAGATATAGTTACATGAAATCTTGAAGATGAAAGTGTTACAGTAAATGTCAAATAGGTGTAAGCACAGTTTTCATTTGTATTGATTACTAGGTGTTTTTAAATTCCATTCATATTAGGATGTTGATGGTCATTGACCCCATTATGTTAACAGATGAGGTCCTCCTATTTAGTGAACTGTTCATTTGAGAAACTACTATCAAGATGTGTACTTTAAATAGATTCAACACTTTTAATACGAGCACCCCTTCTTTTGAACAATTCCATTTGTAACCTTATCTACATATACCATGAATTTATTTCTTTTACATATCCATTTGTTCATTGCACGATGGTGGGACATAATATATGTATGGGGCAATATACTGCCTTTTTATTCACTGATGTGTTGGTTCATGCTTTGATTTTTAATTATGAAGTTCCAATATCTGAGGTTGCCAACTACCAATCAATTTAGTCACAAACAACTGTTATCTGAGGTCCTTGCTTTGTTTTGTTCTCTAAAATCTTAACCATATAGCTCTGTTAGTATTATGTTTATTTGTAGATAATGCTGGTACCGTATAAAAATCTTGTCTTTGAGAACAGTACTCGCATATATCAGGTTTGGCTATTTTTTGAGGTTCATTTCAGACAATTTGCACAGTTTTGTAGTGCACAAAAGTTTCCTTACAAAGTCAAGATTCATAGTTTTGGACTCAAGCTAACAAATGTTGTTGCAGGATTCGCATGCTCTTTTTACTGGACAAGATTATACTGCGGAAGATTGCTTTATCTTTGATACAATTCGTATGGATGATACTGGGGAAGATTAGCTTCTCTTTGATACAATTCGTGGGCTTGGTAGCAGCATGATCAAATTAAAGCTCAGATTTTCGCCGACTGAATCTGCATGAACAAGATAGATACATGTTCTTTAACAATGTACATATAGACTTCTCTGAAAAAACTTTGGCCACATAGAGATTCACAGCAGGCAAAAGATCTCTATGTGGTAATGAAAACAGTTTATATGAGTAATTGAGAAAATGAATGAAATGAACATACATTTTTCCGGCTTACAAACCTTTTGTTCCCTACCAACAAATATTTTCCTTTTATATGTTAGAACTGTTTTTATCACTTCGAATTGGATGCTTTTGTTACATACGGGCAAAAACATTGAGGTAACCTTTATTTGCCAATGCCTCTTATGTTGTGCATATTCTTGTTCGTGTGATTTTGGGCTTATTTTGATTATTTCCTTCCTGTACTCATCCTGAATTCTACTTATTGTCCTATACTCATCCTGCATTCTGCTTACTGTCCCTCATTGTGCCGTTGTCTTTCCTCTCCTCCGTTGCTGACTAGCATAGCATGGTTGCAGTTTAAAGCATTGACAAACATATGTCTTGTTTTGTGAATTCATTTATCACAGCTACTGTATTTCATTACATGAAATTGTCTTCTTAGAACTGTACTTCTCCTTTACATATTTATAGCTCACTGAGGCATGTGGTATATTGATATTGCTCGATCTTACAGACATGTTGTGATGACCTTCTTTTGCATACCTTTCATTTCACTAGGCTTGCTTTTCCTATGCAGGGACGTCTTTATATATGATTCCACGACTGATGAGGAATCGGCCATATAACCACACAGCGGATTCATGCTCATTTTGGGTTCATCTCATACGTACATCTTCCTTCTGTGCAGTTGCAATTCTAATATAGTCCTGGCCTTTCACATATTGCACACTAAATTTACCTATCAAGCAAAATTTATTGTTTGGTTCAGGAGGTATGAACTGTTTGTTGGAGAAGCTCCTTTTTATGTAGATTCGTTCGGTCTATGCGCTTATCCGGCACACTGACAACATTACCAGGCTCATTTAGTTATTTTGTTTATTATACTTGCATCTTCTCGTCTTCTAATTGTCACAACTGATTTATTAGACTTCATCGATATCCTAGGATTCAGTAAAATATCCAAATATTAAGAGAAAAAATAAACTAAAGGTGATTTATTTATGGCTAGCTGATCTGCTGTCCTACTTACAGTAAGTTTTTTTTTGTTGCTAATTTTTAGTTGAAAAAACACCAACACGAAATTGTCTCCCATGCTTAACCATAGTTACTAAGGCTATCCGCACTCCTAATCCTCTAAATTCATCCTCTAAAAGGAATATTCCGTCCTGGTCATCGAGATTCTCTACTCTGTATCACTTTCTCCCACACCCATCCATCCTCTATATCATCCTCTATCTACAGTGGGGCCCACATGTCTATAAAAAAGTTTTATCTAAATATATCCATGTGTTATCTTGTTTTGTAGGATTTATTGAAACGAATTTAATGGTGTAATCGGAATTTAATTAGAATTTTGGTTTGTAAGTTATAACATTTTTTTATTAGTTGAGCACGTGGGACCCGCACCGTACTCTCTCCTCTCCCTCTCACGCGAACACGGCTTGGCCTCCCAGGCACGATAGCGAAAGAACGCGTAGGTCGCCAGGAATTGCGAACGCCGGCGCGTAGAGGATCTCCTGCAGGGCAGAGCTGCAGCTCCTAGCTTCGCTATGTGCTCCTGCAGGCACACTTAGCGGACGGCAGTGCAGCCAGCCTCAGCCTCCAATATACCTGTTGTACCTCATTAGCTGGTATGCACTTCAATAGGATTGTGCCCTCGAGTATAGCTTCAGTTTGTGGCTTCCAACATTCTTAGCTATATGTTACTGTAAACACTACATAGATCAATTCAATCACACTTTGCGGAATACTGTAAACATGCTTCTGGCTTGCCCTATTGGATATCCCGTTTACATAGAAAACTAAATCATTGATCCTGATTCATTTGAAGTGCCAATTTAAATTGCACTCCCTATTATCAACTTTCTCTGATTACATGGTTGCTAAGGAACCCTAAAATTGCTCCTGTCATGGCTTTTGGTCCTATTCTCATAATTATATTATTATTCTGGTTGGATTTTAACTTAGTATACCCTTTCTACCTGATCGTTGTAGTCCTTTTATGCTGAACATACGGTTGGGGATTATCTGCAAAGATCTAAAGCCATTGGTCTTTCATACATAAATTTCCAGCATGTTGAGTAGTAGTACTCTAGTGGTAAACTTACGGCGGATGCTACCTTACTCGCTTTCAAATTTCAAAGGAACAAGACCTGCTGTGCAGCTGCTCCCAGCTAGGCTATGTGGACTGGCCTGTAGTTTTGGCTGTATTAGGCTCTGTTCGGTTCAGCTGAAAAGCTGAGCTGATTTGGGCTGAAGCTGATTTGTTGTGAGGGGAAATACTGTTCCAGAGCTGAAAAATATGTGCTGTTTAGTTGAAGCGAACAGAGCCTTAGTTGCTCTTCGTGCATGTCAACCTGAATGAATCACGTGCATATGGAACGAGTGCAGAATTGACGATCTCCACCTATAGCAAGGTATTTAAGTTGCCCTTTTTTCTTTGGTCTTTTACTCACTTCTGTTTAGGCCAACTAGACAATTGTTGCTGCCTACTTGATGTATGCTGTCTCTTCATCATGCATATTCTGCTGCGGATCAAAGTTTGGATATGGACGAAGTCGCTACCTGTTGCTTGCCACGCATTGCTCTGGTATATTTTCCCTGCCTGTGAATTCTATTTCAAATGATATATAAGCATGTTTTATCAGTTACCAATGGATTAATTTAGTACCAAATGTTTCAAACCCACAAATTGATATATAAGCATGTTTTCTCAGCTAGCAATGGATTAGTTTAGTACCAAATATTTCAAACCCACAACTACAGATGGATTGGTTTGGTACTCTTTTGAAGAGATACATATTTATAATATATTATGTAACCATGTTTGCACTTCATCTGAAGATTGGTCGTTCTTAAATCAAGCTATTGCCATTACTGAACGACCTGATCTAGACAGCACCAGGCAATCTCTACATTCATTAAAAGATAATTTATTCATGCGAGTTTGTTTCTTTATAATCAATAAATTGCTGCAGCCTATGCATCACTTTTGTATGCATTCTATGTACAGTTCCATATGCGAGTTCATCCGAAGTTAAATTTCTTAGTCTGTGATTTCTAATTTGGTTGGGCCCTGCCTCCATGAATGGAAAGGGCAGAATTGATAACATGTGCATGTTAACATCCAGAACCTGACTTTGTTTTGCTTCACTAAACACCTGAATCTTATTTATTCCACGTAAATGTATATTTTCCAAATGTCTTACTACAGAGTGGATATTGATAAAAAAGATTGAATCAAATCAGCTGTTGATATCCAAGGTTGGCTCTCCAATGTCTGATATCATGTTTGTTGGAATAATTAACTCACCGGCCCCCTACTATTTTTATAAGTCTTGGGTTTTTTTGTCCTTCTATCAACACATTGGACTCCGTACCAGGAGCAACTATTGAAGCAAATCCATCCAGCAGACGCCATCCCAGTACTCTGTAATACATTAAGCCAGCTGTATTAAATATGTACATATATAAAATAAATAAGTACTCCATCTATTCCAACCTCTTACTTCTATATTATGTAAAATTTTACGGAATCACCTCTCTCTCTCTCTAACCTCTACTACTATATTATGATGGTCTCTACATTAATTTGAAAATTTGTTAGAAACCACGCTTATTCCTGCACGCTAATTTGAAAATGTGAAAATTTATTAGAAACCACGTTTATTCCTGCACACAACTTCACCGGATGATCTTATTCACATCTGGAGACTTCGCTATGAAGTCTATACAGACGAAATGTTTGGTAGAAGCACTCCACCAGAACTTCGCATCTCACATTGCAGAGGTAAAAAGATACAACACAGTTTCAGATACAATAAAAAGAAGAAAAATGCATATTACATTGTCCTAACAAATATAATAAACTTGTAGGATTCTCCATCTTTGATACTACACAGTGTCAAGAAATGATCGAGCAAACAAACACCCTCGAAGACGACGCAACATCTCCTCTGAAAGGTACAGTAACAATGATATCCCCTTTACCATATAATTAGTCCAAAAATATACATCACCATTAGCTTGAACCACACAATTTCTCTAACATGCTAAACATTCATGCATTTATCTAAACCAACCATTATCCATGTCATCCAAGCACAGAAGATTGTAAATAGGACCTCATATATTTACGCTAACAGACAGCTTGCAAGAAAACAGAGCACATAATTTATAAAAAAAAGATATAGTCCAATAGCTCCAGAACATAGCGATATAACAGACAAAAAAAATAACAATCCTTTCGCAGGTACACCAGGCAGATACTTTAGAAACAGCTCGGATGACGACAACGGCTACTAAGAAATCAATATATCATATCATGTGCAACAACAAGGTCAGAGATGGCGACCATGCAGTAGTCAGCTTCGTCTTCATATCCAAGAGCCAGAAAAGCCCAGCTTATGAATAATATATGTCTCTCAATGAAACCAGTTACTATGTACATATTTTTAGTAAGCACTTCGCCAGTATACAGGTTCCTTTATGTTATATATAAACAACGGGTACTGTATGACTGAAAACAGATGCTCCAGCTTGTAACTTTAATCCGACCAGCATATTTTGCTAGCATACTACACCACAGCATATCATTCCACTGGCGCGCAATGGCGCGCCCCCGATACTAGTGCAACTACAAAGTTGTAGGACGCTGCCGCTGGTGCAGACCTGGAACTGGAACAGTCTTGCCCTTTATTCTCACCGCAGATGAGAGGATTCCCGACAATGCTGAAAGAGAAACCATGAGCAGTAAAACCTCAAATCAAAAACTTTGAATTACTAGCTAGTGCTAGTGCCAATGTGCCATGCATGCTTCCTGGGTGAAAATCTCAGAGAGGAACAGGATTACAGCCTTACTAGAGTATCCCTGCAAACGATCTTGGTATCCTTCCGCTCAAGTTATTATACGATAAGTCTCTGGAAAACACAAGTGGATGCACACCGATGGAGTACAAATTAAACCAAACTGCAGCTACTCAGCAAGATAGATTATCATATGCACCAGGTATTGCTCACTCACAAGTACTGGAGGCTTTCAAGGTGGAGAACAGAGGAAGGGATTTCACCATGCAAGTGGTTGCTGGAGAGATCGAGGTTATTGAGCCCCCTAATCTTGCCAATCTCAGCAGGGATTGTCCCAGTTATGTTGTTGTCCGCCAGTATACTGTGTGGAACAGAAGGATACATAATGAAAAGCTAGCTAGCCCTCACAGTCAGAAAGGGGAAAAGGAACACAACTGGACACAAAGGGTACGATCTACCGTGTTTAGAGTTTGTAATAATTGGCCTGATTCTATCCTTGGATAGATGAAGCCGGATATTTTATCCTTTATCTTAAAAAAAATGAGAAGTGATAGGAAGGAACACAACACTCACAGAGTTTCGAGATGGGTCAAGTTTCCTATGCTTGGTGAGAGGCGCCCTGAGAGATTCTGGCTTGGAACATTCCTGCCAAGATTTCAAGGAACCGCATAACAGGTCATGCATGCATGTGGAAACTTCACTGGCTGATGGTCAAATGAACTGACACGAAACTGAGAGGAAACTAATTTAAAGGGTTGCAGCACTGCTGCTCGCTTACAGACTGATGACAAAATTCTCATTTGAGCAGCTGACAAAGCTATAGGTGCAGGGATTCACTTGGTGAGGATTCCAGTCCTTGAGCACTGCTCCCTGGGGATCGAGGAGGTTCTTCATCGACTGCAGAGCTGGTACTGGATTTACCCAGTATCAAAGAAAAACACCGACGCAATACAGCAAAACAGAACAGAAACATGCACTACTTGTAAACTACGGGTCAACAGAGACCAAGGCAGAGGAGTGGAGGACCTTCATCGCTCACATCCGGGGGAGAGTCCGGAGAGAGGAGGTCGCCTGACGACGAAGCGATGAGCAGCAGCAGGAATAGCGGTAGGGAGGGAGAAGACGCCACCATTGCCAAAGGCAGACGAGTCCGCAGCGTACCCAGAGAGTCGCGGGTGATGGCCTGTTTATTAGCTATCCTGTGACTTGTTTGTGTGCTCTGCATAGTGGAGCATGGCCGTTGGACAGGTGTCTGTATTCAGTGGCTGTAATGCTGTATGTCCATTCATTTATGAATATGGGAGGCCGGAATGCTTTTTGTTTCCTAATCTAAAGGAATGTGATAGCCTATGGCTAAGAGGGAATTTGGTCTTCTTGGTATTGGGAGAGAATGAAATAGTTTTCCTCTTTCCAACCGACGCCCGTACTTTCACTTCTACAGATTAGAGACCATAGAAAGTTCATCACCACCGCAGACCCACCTTCACAGACGGTTTTGATCCTCGTCGGTAAAAGTCATTGGTGCACCCACTAGTACAGGATGTTGAAATATCTGGTACCGGTGTAGCGTTGACATGATTATAGCTCAGGTTGTTAGGCTCCATAGCTTGTAACTAGTTTGTTGCTAATTATTGTTTCCATTCTGTTGTAACCGACTTGGGATAGTTATCCCTTCCAAACTTGTTGTACAAGATGTAAGCCACGTCAGGGGCTGTTCCTGACCCTATTTAATACAGAGCCGTGACCCTGAGAAGGATCACGTTACAACCAAATCTTTCATGGTAATCAGAGCTAGGTTATTCCACAAGCTTGCCGTTGGCTTCCTCCTTCGCGCCATCTGCATACTACTCCCTGATCGGTTGCCCGGTCATGGAGAAGCTCGGGAAGAACAACTTTCCTCTCTGGAAAGCGTAAGTCATCTCGGCCATCCGCGGCGCGGAGATGGCACACTTCCTCGACGCTACAACAGCGGGCCAGCCCGCCAAGATGATTCCCAAGACGGCGGACACGCCGGACGATCTCGTCCCCAACCCTGAGTACGCCAAGTGGGGAGCCAAAGATCAACAGATTCAACTACCTTCTCTCTAGGGATGTTCAGGTGCAGATCTCATCGTGCACCACTGCCGCCGAAATCTGGAAAGCCATCCAGGACATGACGGCGTCCCAGTCTCGTGGGCGTGTGATCAACACCCGCATGGCGCTAGCAACAGCGCAGAAGGGCTCGTCATCAATCGCAGTCTTCTTCAGCAAGATCAAAGGCCTTGCCGATGACATGGCAGCGGCCGGTAAGAAGCTGGAAGATGAAGAGGTTGCTTCGTACATCCTCGCGGGGCTCGACAGGGACTTTGATCTTGTTGTGTCCTCGGTGTCATCGCACGTGGAGCCGTTGATGCTCGGCGAACTCTACACCCAGCTGGTAAGTTGGGAACAACGCATGAATCTTGTTCAAGGTGATAACAGTTCCAGCTCTTCGGCGAACATGGCGTCCCGTGGAGGCCGCGGCGGCTTCAAACGCGGTGGTGGTAACCACGGGCGTGGGGGACGCGGTCGCGGCCGCCCCAACAATGGTGGCGGCAATGGAGGAGGCGGCAATGGTGGCCACCCCAAACGCAACAGCGACGACATCTGCCAACTGTGTGGCCGGGAGGGCCACACTGTCCTGCGCTACTTCAAGCGCTTCGACGCATCCTTCACCGGCCCCTCCGAGCCTCGCTCCGTGTCGTCAGCCACCTCATATGGAGTCGACACCAACTGGTACACTGACAGTGGTGCCACTGATCACATCACCGGTGAGCTAGAGAAGCTCACGACCCGGGACAAATGAAAGCCCTAGTTTGGTTTTGATAATTGATGACACCCTAAGGACTAACCTAAGTTGCTAAGTGTCGGCAAGGTTAGGTTGTCCCATCCATGGAGTGATGAGCAAAATGATGGTGATGATCAAGGTGGCTCAACCATGGACCAAGAATGGTGGATCAAATGAAGTTGATCAAGTGAAAAGAAAAGGCTTGAAGGCAAAGGTATAACCCCAAGTATACTTTTCTTTTGGGGATCAAGACACCTAGTGGGTGTGGGAAAAACTAAGTGTTTGGATTACCTTCAAGTGCTTTAGGTTGCATTTCATTGCATTGAATCTAACTCAACCTAGTGATCATCTTAGAAACCCTTGAAAATTGTTTTGAAAATGTTAACACACTGTGCACAAGTATTGAAAACCTTGAGTGCTAGCACATAGAACCAAGGGGTGAAAATCTAACTTGAAAACGCAGAGTTTTGAGCGTCGGACGCTTGAGAGCTGGGGCGTCGGACCATTCTCTGCCAGGGTCCGATGGTCTCCATGTGTGCTGTTTCACTGAGTAAGAAGGCGTCGGACGGTGTGGTTGGTCCGACGGTGAGCGTCGGACATTGTCCAATGAGTTTAGTAGTATTGAGAACCTCTCTGGAAGTGTCGGACGCTTGGATTCATTAGTCCGACGCACTGACGAGTGAAGCGTCCAACGGTGGCTGGTCTGTTTGCCGACAGAGAGAGTCGGACAGCGTCCGATGAATTAATTCATCTCTGTGTGCTCTCTGGAAGCGTCGGACGGCGTGAACGTTTAGTCCGATGCTATCCAGTCTGACGGTTGTGAAAAGTGGCGCGAGCAATGACCGTTGAGATCGAGTGGCTGACGTTGAATCCTGATGACACGTGGCGAGCATCCGAGCGTCGGACTGAAGGATTTAGTCTGACGGGGTGCGTCCGACGGTAGCGTCCGACGCTCTGAAAAGTGTGTTAACGGCTGTTTATTGTGGGGTAACGGCTAGGAGTGCACTTAGGGGTATTTATACTCCTTTCCTGGTCACTTGGTGACTCTCTTGCACATTTGATTCATTGCCATACTCTTGTGAGCACTCTCTAGCCTCCCACTCACTCACTTGTTCATCCATTGGTCATCTTTGTGAGTTGAGTGATCCTCAAGTGCATCATTACTAGTGATTTGCATTCTAGAGCACTTGGGAGCAAGCTCTCGCTGAGTTCTCATTCTCTTGGGGCATTGCCGTGTCCCTAGCGGTTTGGAGGCGATTCCGGTGTTGAGATTGATTGGTGATTGTTCAAGCCCACACCGAAGGTTTGTTGTGAGGGGTTCTTGCGGTTATTCCCCGGTGGAGTGCCAAAACCGACTCTAATGGATTGCTCGTGGTTGATAGCTACTTCTCTTGTGTTGGTAAGCGGCTCCCGATGAGGGATTGGCGTGTGAAGCCTAGCTCGCAATCCACCAAGGAAGACCGATGCCACAACGAGGAGTAGCGTGACGGCGATCACGTGAGCCTCGGTAAAAAATCGAGTGTTCTCTCTTCTCCACCATCGAGTGGATGTTTGGTTTTCTGGTGTTCTATTGGTGATTGGTCATCTTAATCTTATTGTCTATCTCTTAGTGATTGGATCTACACGGCAAGTCATCTTTACTTCATCAAGCCCCTCGGTATAGCTCTTTCGATCACTTACTCTCTTGCGCTTATTACTTTAGGTGCCTTCTCCTTAGGCTTCGAAGGAGTGGGTTTCTTGTATTTGAGTGCATACTTGTGTGAGTAGTACTTTGTGATAGGTGGCTTGCATAGTGTAGCTTAAAGCTAGTGCTTAGCTATAGCCTTCTTAATTACTAACTTGTGATTAAGTGCTCTGTAGGAATTTTGATAGGCTATTCACCCCCCTCTAGCCTATCCGGTCCTTTCAACAAGTATCACGGGAACGATCAAGTCCACACCGCCAACGATGCAGGTATGAGAATCAGTCAAACTGGTAAAAGCATTGTTCATACCCCTCAACGAGATTTGGTCCTCAAAAACGTTCTTTACATTCCTGAAGCCACAAAAAATATTGTTTCTGTTCATCGTCTTACCTCTGACAACAATGCATTCATTGAGTATCATCCCAATTATTTTGTCATTAAGGATCAGGTAACGAAGAAAACACTGCTTGAGGAGAAATGTGAAGGAGGGCTCTATCCGTTGAAGTCTAGGTCATCATCAAATAAAGTGACGTTTGGTGCCATCAAGTCTTCCATGTCTAGATGGCATAGCCGGCTTGGTCACCCGTCGTCTGTAGTAGTTCATCAAGTCCTTAGTGATAGTCAAATTCCTTTTGTTTCCGATCCAAATAAGCAAACTATGTGTGATGCCTGTCAAAAGGGAAAAGTCATCAGCTACCCTATTCTAGATCTACGAGTACCACATCTAGTCCTCTAGAACATGTATACTCTGATGTATGGGGTCCAGCACCTATCTTAGTAGGGAGACACGGTTATTATGTGAGTTTTATTGATGATTTTAGCAAATTCACATGGGTATATTTGTTTCGTTATAAATCTGATGTCTTCCAAAAATTTCATGAGTTCCAAAACATGGTAGAATGCCAATTCAATAAAAAGATCATCACCATCCAGATGGATTGGGGTGGAGAATATCAAAAGTTGCATAGTTTCTTTCAACGCATTGGCATTTCTCACCATGTTTCTTGCCCATATGCTCATCAGCAAAATGGATCCGCAGAGCGGAAGCACCACCACATCGTTGAGGTCGGGCTATCGCTGCTGGCTCATGCGTCTATGCCCCTCAAGTTTTGGGATGAAGCCTTCATTACTGCCGCATACCTCATTAACCGACTTCCATCTAGAGTCATTCATGGCCAAACACCCCTATATCGCCTCCTCCACCAAAAACCTGACTACTCATCTCTCAGGACTTTCAGTTGTGCCTGTTAGACAAATCTTAGGCCCTATAACTCTCGCAAGCTTCAATTCAGGTCCAAGCAGTGCGTCTTTCTAGGCTATAGCAACATGCACAAGGGGTTCAAGTGCCTAGATGTGTCGGAGGGTCTTGTGTATATATCATGGGATGTCATCTTTGATGAGGATGTGTTTCCTTTCTCCACACTTCATCCTAATGCCGGCGCACGCCTTCGGGCAGACATTCTTCTCCTTCCATCCCATCTTCGTAATCCGAACTCTGGGGATGACGATTCTGAAAGGACCGTGACGCCTAAGAAGGGGGGGTGAATTAGGCGACTAAAAACTTTACTTCTAATATATGGCCTCTTTTTCTTAACCTTAACAAAACCTATACAAAAGTAAACTAACCAATGTGCAACTAAGGTTTTGCTAAGTGTGTTGCTATCTCTACCGCAAAAGAGTTATGCAACCTAGGTTCCAACCCTATCAACTAGCCTATCAACTAAGCTAGGAAAGGTAAAGCACACAACCAAGGAAGCAATGTAAATGCGTAAGGTAAAGATGAGGTAGAGATGCAAACTCCCGTCGACGACTCCGGTATTTTTACCGAGGTATCGAGAAGCGCTCAAGCTTCCCCCTAGTCCTCGTTGGAGCCCCTCGCAAGGAATCCCTCGCAAGGGCCAAGCTCCCGGTCGGGTCACTCCGTGGATAGCCCCGGGCGTTCCCCACACGCAAGTGGGTCTCCGGTGTGCCTCGCAAGGCAAGCCTCTCCTCGGATGCTCCCCGACGTCTTCACTATCAAGCTTCCGGCCAAACCGCCGCGGGCCTTGTTCCCTTTGGTACACGGTGGCGGACACACCACAAGCGCGGTCGGTGTGGTCTCGCAAGACTACAAGCCCCGCCGAGTACAAGCACGGTGCACGCAAGCACCAATGAGTTGGAGGTATGCAAACCTCACTAAACACTAGGCAACGACCAAGAGCAAGTGCATAAGCGGTGGTCTAATCAACCTAAGCACTTCGCAAAGCACTTATGCTAATCACCAAATATATCACTAAGCACTATGCAAGTGGAGAGCTATTGAATGGTGTAGCAACAACCTTGGAATGATTCCTCACTTCTCCACACCCTCCATAGCCGGTTGGAGGGGTATATATAAGCCCCAAAGCAAAGGTAGCCGTTGGAACACTCAATGGGCTTTTCTGCGAACCGTCGGACCGGACGATGCAGGGGCATCGGACCATTCCTCAGCGTCCGACGCTTCTCCCAATTCGACCGTTGGAGCACGCGATGCAGTCGCTGACAGGTGGGCCACCAAGACCGTCGGACGATAGACATTGGTCCGACGCTCTCCGTCGGACGACGTCCGACGCCTTTTTTTCTTCTCTGATGCTCTCTGGAACCGTCGGACTGAGACGCCAATTGGTCCGACGCTCAACTGTTCACACCGTCCGACGCCTTCTCTCGCTCTCAGGCACCGTCGGACGGACGGTCTTTGGTCCGACGAGCATCAACCGCAGCGTCCGACGCTTGCTGCGCCAGAGAACCTGCCTGGGCCGTCAGACTCCAAACATTGGTCCGACGCCCTTGATTCTTAGCGTCCGACGCTCTTGTTTTGTCCGGTTGACTCCGATTCTTCGTGATCTTGTTGTCCGACTTGGTTCCATCTCGTGTCTTGGACTTATGCATGATCTTTGAGGTCCGGTGCATGTTTTCCATAGTGACACCTCCAGAAATCGCTGAATCCTGCCTCACAAGCTCGGCAGGAGGGTTACTTGACTTCGGCATGCCTTCTAATGTCTTGCTTGAGATGTTGATCACTTGGATCACACCGTTTCTTAAGTCCAAAACACTTTTGCATCCTATTGAACTTCAAAACAAACACTTGTAAAACAATTAGTCCAATATTGGTCATGTTGATCATCAAACACCAAAATCCATTATAAATGGGCCTAGGGTCCATTTTCCTAACAATCTCCCCCTTTTTGGTGATTGATGACAACACTACCAAAGCAAGCAAATAAATAATGCGAAAAGTAACATGCAATCTACTTGCTAGGATGTAATGCAAAGGCAAGATCAAATGATGCAAAATGAAATACTTAGCTAGCCTTTGCAAAATTGTCCCCTTGTGTGGTATTTATGGATTTAAGTTCCCCCTAAGTCCATAATCCACTTTTCTCCCTTTCTTGGACCAACTAGATGATAGAATTTTCTTGCTTTGGTCCATCAAAATTCTCCCCCTTTGGCATCAAACGCCGAAAAGGAAGACATTAGAAACACAAGGAAGGGTCAAGTTTTGTGATCCTTTATGAGTGGAGTGGAGTTGATCACAAGACTTAACTCTCACATTACATAGATTAAGCTCCCCCTAAATGTATGCATACATATGGTGGATGACAAAGTGTATGCATAATCGGCTAATTAAAGCTCAAGGGAGATTAATCTATATAATGCATGGAGAAAACACAAAAGATACCGAATTGAAATCATATATAAAGACTTAGCCTTGAAGAACATAGTGCTTATCTCCGGGGACTCCATTTTCCTTACAATGAGACTACACACATAATAAGCTTGAAAAGATTGTTAGTCTCAAAGATTTTAAGTTGTAGAAAAAGCTCCCCCTCAAAGTGTGCATACAAGCATAGAATACTTGTGGGAGACATGCACATAGACTTTTGAGGTCAAGTAGGGAAGATTCATCTACAGCTTGGTCTTTGGCACATATAAGATACTCAAGTTTGGAAGAAGCTATGTGCCATGCTCCTAAACAAATAAGCTCATGTAAACTCGCTCCAAGGGTTAAAAGTGAAACCGAGCAAGCTTACCATAAGATGTGCCTAGTGTATGCATGACAAGCGATTTAAACATGCAAATGCAAACCTAGGCATGAAAGAAACTAGATGCTAATTGAAATTGCAAGAATTTAAATCTAGTTACCTAACATGGGTGGGGAATTTGGGTCCATAGTCTTCACTAACCCACTTGGCAATGGCATGATCCGATATGATGCACCCCATGCTATGCACCCAAACTTTGCCAAGTCTCCAAATTCCCAGTAGCCACTTTGACTTATTTCTTCCCTCTTGGGATCCAAACCTTCTTGGTGCTCTTCATGGTTGAAATAATTTCTTTTGGCACCCAAATGCGTTTGGCCCCATTGTTGGCTTGCTTGTTGACCTTGATTGCCACCACCTTGTCATTTTTCTTCTTCTTCAATAGATAAGGTGTAGTGGCCTTCTTGTCAACTTTGTTGGTGTAGGTGTTAGAGAGCTTGCTTGCTTGCTTTTTGCTTTTCTCTTTGTTATTTGTTCCTCCATTCTTCACCTTGCACTCATAGGACTTGTGGCCTTCTTTGTGACAAACATAGCAAACCACGGTTTGTCCCTCATCAAGCTTCTTCACTCCCTTGATGGTGTTATCTTGATGAGGTTGGGTTTGCTTTGCCTTGCCATTAGCTTGAGTCAAGTCCATGGTGAGGCGAGCCACTTCTTGCTTGAGCTTCTCATTCTCCATTGCAACTTCATGTGTGCAAGTCTCTACAAGCACTTTCTCAAAAGAAGCTTGGTTGCAAGAGGGTGAGTTTAACACAATCAAATCATCAAAAGAAGTAGAGGCATCCGTTTTAGATATTTCAAGAGTTGTGTTATTTATTTTAGGTGCCTCGGTGGAGGTTGAATTGATGGCTTCAAGTGTGGCAACTTTAGTGGCTAGCTCATCACAATGTTTGCAAAGGGTTTCCATTTTAATTAGCAAACCTTTATATGCATCTTGTGAGCTAGCTAACTTTGCTTTTAATTTTTCATTTTTCTTTACAAGTTGCTCATCACTACTTGTGCTTTCATTTTTGTTTGCACTAGCCTCAAGTTTCTCAATTTTAGTAGATAGCTCAACATTTTGATTAGAAAAGATTTCATATTGTTCAAGCAAAGAATTATAAGCTTGTTGAGAGCTTTCTACCTTTTCTTTTAGCACTTTTAACTTGTTTTGTTGACTAGTGCAAAGCTTAGCATATTTAACATTTTCTTGCACAAGTTGATCATATGAAGGCAAGTCATCATCACTATCACTCTCACTAGAGGAGGAGCTTTCGTTACCCTCGTGCCATAAGGCACACATTTGAAGAGCTTGATGATGAGTGTTTGCGACCCCGCCTCTTATGTTGGACTTCATCATCGCTTGATGAATCATCCCATTTCTTGATTGATGTGAGGGCTTGGGCTTTAACTTTTCTTGCCTTCTTCTTGTCCTTGGGTGTGGGCTTGTTTGGACAATCTTCCACGTAATGCCCTCTCTTGCCACATCCATAGCATCCATTATTTCTTTGCTCTCTTCTTTGATTTGTGAAGATGCAATCTTCAATTTGAATGGGCACACCCTTGGTGTTGAGCTTGCGGATATTTTTCACCACCTTCTTGATCAAGTTGATTGTTTCTTCATCAACATCGGAGGAGGAGGTGGAGGCTTGATCATCATTGCTTGATTCATCATCATCATCACCTTCACCTTCTTCACTTTCATCATCCTTTTCTTCTTCACTTGAGGAACTTGAGCTTGATTCAACTTGCTTTTTGCCCTTCATCTTCTTGTGCTTATCACATGTGAGAGCTTTGTTCTTGCCTGATGAAGAGTCTTCTTCTTTACCCATATTGCGCGACATTTCAAAAGCCGTCAATTTGCCAAGAACCATGGCCGGGGTCATGTTGCTCAAGTCTTCCATGTTGTGAAGGACGGTGACAATGGTTGCATATTTTTCACGAGGTAGCACGGAAATGATCTTCCTCACAATATCCTTATCTTCTAGCTTTGTGATTCCTATTGAATTTAGCTCATTGATCATTAGATTCAAACGAGAATACATATCACGAGCAAGTTCATCATCTTTCATTTTAAAGGAATCATAATTTTGTTGAGCTAGAAGATGTTTTTGCTCACGGACATTAGTTGTGCCGTCATGGAGCTCATGCAATTTTAACCATATTTCATTTGCCGTTCTTAAAGTGAATACTTGGTTAAAAATGTTTTCGTCCAAAGATTCAAACAAGCAATTTTTAGCTCTTGCATTAAGATGAATTTCTTTTTCATCACTCGCGGTGGGTTTTGCGGGATTCTTGAGGGGTTTCATCCCGTCACGAGTGACTCTCCAAACACCTAGATCAACCGCTTCTAGGTAGCAAGCCATTCTAACACTATAATAGGGAAAGTTAGTGCCGTCAAAGTGTGGAGGCCTAGAAGTATCCTTCCCACTCTCTTTTGTCATAGCGTCGGCTCAACGGCGGTGAAGCCAAGGGTCCAAATGAGCCAAACCGTGCTCCGATACCAATTGAAAGGACCGTGACGCCTAAGAGGGGGGGTGAATTAGGCAACTAAAAACTTTACTTCTAATCTATGGCCTCTTTTTCTTAACCTTAACAAAACCTATACAAAAGTAAACTAACCAATGTGCAACTAAGGTTTTGCTAAGTGTGTTGCTATCTCTACCGCAAAAGAGTTATGCAACCTAGGTTCCAACCCTATCAACTAGCCTATCAACTAAGCTAGGAAAGGTAAAGCACACAACCAAGGAAGCAATGTAAATGCGTAAGGTAAAGATGAGGTAGAGATGCAAACTCCCGTCGACGACTCCGGTATTTTTACCGAGGTATCGAGAAGCGCTCAAGCTTCCTCCAGTCCTCGTTGGAGCCCCTCGCAAGGAATCCCTCGCAAGGGCCAAGCTCCAGGTCGGGTCACTCCGTGGATAGCCCCGGGCGTTCCCCACACGCAAGTGGGTCTCCGGTGTGCCTCGCAAGGCAAGCCTCTCCTCGGATGCTCCCCGACGTCTTCACTATCAAGCTTCCGGCCAAACCGCCGCGGGCCTTGTTCCCTTTGGTACGCGGTGGCGGCCACACCACAAGCGCGGTCGGTGTGGTCTCGCAAGACTACAAGCCCCGCCGAGTACAAGCACGGTGCACGCAAGCACCAATGAGTTGGAGGTATGCAAACCTCACTAAACACTAGGCAACGACCTAGAGCAAGTGCATAAGCGGTGGTCTAATCAACCTAAGCACTTCGCAAAGCACTTATGCTAATCACCAAATATATCACTAAGCACTATGCAAGTGGAGAGCTATTGAATGGTGTAGCAACAACCTTGGAATGATTCCTCACTTCTCCACACCCTCCATAGCCGGTTGGAGGGGTATATATAAGCCCCAAAGCAAAGGTAGCCATTGGAACACTCAATGGGCTTTTCTGCGAACCATCGGACCGGACGATGCAGGGGCGTCGGACCATTCCTCAGCGTCCGACGCTTCTCCCAATTCGACCGTTGGAGCACGCGATGCAGTCGCTGACAGGTGGGCCACCAAGACCGTCGGACGATAGACATTGGTCCGACGCTCTCCGTCGGACGACGTCCGACGCCTTTTTTTCTTCTCTGATGCTCTCTGGAACCGTCGGACTGAGACGCCAATTGGTCCGACGCTCAACTGTTCACACCGTCCGACGCCTTCTCTCGCTCTCAGGCACCGTCGGACGGACGGTCTTTGGTCCGACGAGCATCAACCGCAGCGTCCGACGCTTGCTGCGCCAGAGAACCTGCCTGGGCCGTCGGACTCCAAACATTGGTCCGACGCCCTTGATTCTTAGCGTCCGACGCTCTTGTTTTGTCCGGTTGACTCCGATTCTTCGTGATCTTGTTGTCCGACTTGGTTCCATCTCGTGTCTTGGACTTATGCATGATCTTTGAGGTCCGGTGCATGTTTTCCATAGTGACACCTCCAGAAATCGCTGAATCCTGCCTCACAAGCTCGGCAGGAGGGTTACTTGACTTCGGCACGCCTTCTAATGTCTTGCTTGAGATGTTGATCACTTGGATCACACCGTTTCTTAAGTCCAAAACACTTTTGCATCCTATTGAACTTCAAAACAAACACTTGTAAAACAATTAGTCCAATATTGGTCATGTTGATCATCAAACACCAAAATCCATTATAAATGGGCCTAGGGTCCATTTTCCTTACAGATTCTTTTTACGAGTTCGATAATGGTTCCCTGCCCACTAATACTCTTGATGAGCATACAGATACAGGAAGAAATTTGGCCCCAAACGGTGGTGATCCGGGCTCCAACGGCCGTGATTTCATGCAGCCGGCGCCCTTTCCTTTTTTGGCAGGGACAGGCGCAGACTCCCATGGCGATTCGACTGTCCCGCGGGGCAAATCCGTCTCGGATCAAGCGCTGCAAGCACCGAGTGCGTCTGCCCCCTTGTCGTAGACTTCGATTCCTAGCTCCACCGCTCCGACTGCGACACCTGGCGGGCCTTCATCGGTCCCTACTCCACGGTCTTCGATCACGGGGGGACAAGGTGCAGACGCATCGACCTCGGTGGTGCCGCAGCTCAGATCTTCTATGCCCACCGGTGACCCTGCCCTCGGATCTTCTATGCCGCCACCACCACCGTCTGATCAGAGACTTTTCACACGTCTGCAACAAGGTATCCGTAAACCCAAAATTTATACAGATGGTACTATACACTATGGTCTTGCTTCCGAAGGTGCTTCTACTTTACAAGAAGCCTTGTCAGATAAAAATTGGAAACATGCAATGGATGTAGAATTTGATGCTTTATGTAAGAACAAAACCTGGCATTTAGTACCACCTCAAAAAGGGAAGAATGTGATAGATTGTAAATGGGCATACAAAATCAATAGAAAATCAGATGGGAAGATTGATAGATACAAAGCACGACTGGTAGCAAAAGGTTTTAAGCAAAGATATGGCATAGATTATGAAGATACATTCAGTCCAGTAGTGAAAACAGCAACAATCCGGTTAATACTTTCCCTTGCTGTGTCAAGGAATTGGTGTTTGAGACAGTTAGTTGTCCAAAATGCTTTCTTACACGGTTTTCTAGAAGAAGAGGTGTACATGAGACAACCTCCTGGCTATGAGGACAAGAGTAAACCACATTTTCTATGTAAGTTGGACAAGGCCTTATATGGCCTGAAACAGGCACCTCGGGCTTGGCACTCTCAGCTCAGTCACAAGCTCCAGAGTCTCGGTTTCACTCCTTCCAAGGGTGATACCTCTTTGTTCTTCTATCGGAAAGGGAATTATGTTATATACATGCTGGTCTATGTTGACGACATTATTGTCTCTAGCTCTTCACAGGAGGTAGTTCACTCTCTGCTACGTGACCTGAAGGAAGATTTTGCCATCAAGGATTTTCAGGAGTTGCACTACTTCCTAGGAATTCAAGTTCAATGGAAGAAAGATGAGCTGCTTCTAACACAGGAGACGTATGCAGCTCATATACTCAAGAGAGTAAATATGCAGTCGTGCAAATCTGTAAAAACACCACTTAGCAGTACAGATAAGCTGTCGATCTCCTGCGGAACTCGTCTGGGAGTGGAGGACTGGACCAGATATAGAAGCGTTGTTAGTGCACTTCAGTATTTGACCTTGACACGTCCGGATCTTTCATTTGTTGTGAACAAAGTCTGCCAATTTTTGGACTCGCCGACCACAGTCCATTGGGAAGCAGTAAAACGGATCTTAAGGCATGTCCAAGGTACAATCAGTCTCGGTCTGAAATTCAGGAAGTCCAACTCCTTGCTGGTCAGTGCCTTTTCGGACGCGGATTGGGCAGGTTGCCTAGATGACTAGCGCTCTACAGGAGGGTTTGCAGTATTCCTTGGCTCAAACCTGGTATCTTAGTGTGCTAGGAAACAAGCCATAGTCTCAAGGTCGAGCACGGAAGCTGAGTATAAGGCATTGGCAAATGCAACTGCAGAAGTAATGTGGATAGAGAAAATACTTGATGAATTAGGAATACCACATCCGCAAGCAGCTTGTCTCTGGTGTGACAATATCGGTGCTAAATACCTTTCTGCTAATCCCGTGTTTCATGCACGAACAAAGCACATAGAAATAGATTTTCACTTTGTGCGAGAGCAGGTTGCAACGAAGCGTTTGGATATAAGGTTCATCAGAACCAGAGATCAGATTGTAGATGGCTTCACAAAGGCACTCCCTGAGCGACAAACCACATTGTTCAGAGACAATCTCAACTTATCAGGAACGTTGTGATTGACGGGGGTGTTGAAATATCTGATACCGATGTAGCGTTGATGTAATACCCCGGGTATTACGATTAATTAAAAATGTCATGTCATCATGTTTAATTTAAGTGCGTACATATGATTATGCTTAGGGACCTTAGAGTGACTTAATTAAGAATGATGTTGATTGTGCAATTGAATACCTAATGGAAAATCAAAAAGAAAATCAAAAAGAAAATTTAAATTATGCCCTAATTGGACCCCAAAACCTTAAATCAAAAACTACTTAGAATATGGTGAAAGTATCTTAATAAAAGTTGTAGATCTTTTAAAATGGCACAACTTTTATTTTGGGTGTTTTTGAAGTTTTTAAAAAGAAATTTATATTAAACCCTAATTACTACTTTGAAATTCAAATTTGAAATGCTAATTTCAAAACTATCAAGAATCTGACTAAACTACCTTAATGAAAGTTGTAGAGCTCAACAAGTAGAGAAACATTTATTTTTACAGAATTTCAAGTTGTTGATAAGATTTTTGAGAATTTGATCAAAATGTAAATAAAATTCAAAAAGTAAATTTACCCCTTTTTGAATAGTTTCAAAACGGTGCAGATTTCGAATTGGGTTCTAAAACCAAAGTTGTGCAGGATTAAGAGTACTACAACTTTTGTATTGCTGGAATTTCGAGTTGGTGCACAAAATGTGGAGAATTTGGGCAAATACCGAAAGGAGGGCAATTAAAGGGCTACAGTAACTCGCCCCTCTCCTCTGTTCGGCCACAGCGCCGGCAGCCGCGCGCGACGCCGCCTGTGCCGGCCGGCCGAGTGCTTCCCGCCGTAGCCAAGCTAGTAGGGGACCCCGCGCCACCCCGAATCACCTCCCTGCCTCCCCTTCTCCATCTCGGCGCGCCGGCGACCACCTTCACTGCCTCGGCCAAATTGGCAATCACCCATCCACCATTTCCAAATTGCCCGAGCAGCTAACCTTCCCACTCCCTTGTGCACCTAGTGCCTTAACTTGTGCAAAGATTCGTGCCCCGCTGGTCCGAGAACGCCTGTCGTCGTCCTCGAGTCCGGTCGGAGCGTCGCCGCAGGCCACCTCGCCGTGTCTAGCTTGTCTGGGTGAACTTTTCCTCTCGTGTATAGCGTTTTAGACTCCCTGGCTTGTCATGATGTTCATACGTGCAGTGGTTCGCCGTCTCATGCCCTAGGTCCGCCGAAACGAGGAGGGTGACGTCAGTCAACGCTGTCGTGGGACTGCTCGGTGTCAAGCTCGTCGCTCCGCACCGCCTCTACTCCAACCATCTTCCGGTCTAGAACAATGGTGAGCCCCTAATCCTTCCCATGCCTTTTCCCTAGACTCTACCGGGTGCTCGCGGCTGGAATGGCTCAACCGCGCCGCCGCGCTCGCCATGGGCGAGCTCGAGCTCGCCGGAGGCGCATAGTCCTTGGGTACGGTGCTCTGAGGTGTTCGTAGGGCTTTAGGGTTCACTGTGGTATGCTCGGTGTCGTCGCGGGGGTCGCCGGCGGCGGGTTGCCGGCGAGCCGCCGTGTGCGCGCGTGCACGCACCGTTTGGGCGGGCCCAGTGGCTCGGCAGAGCCTGCAGGGGGGAGAGAGAGCGCGCGCCGACTGGGCCGGCGGCTCCTTCGTGGGCCGTCTCGGGCCAATTTGTTTTTCTTATTTTCCCGCGAATTTAAATAGGTTTTCCATTTTCTGGTAAAGGGAATAGTGCAATGTTTTATGAATATTGTATGAATTAACGTGTTGCACTAAAAATTATGAAAATAATTGTGTAGGTTCTCTCTGGTGTGTAGTATTTTACAAAAATATCAAAAATATGTTTTGAATCCCTGCTGCAGAAACTAAAAATCAGTACATTAATTAATAAATGCAACTTTGTGCAATTTTAATAATTTCTAGGTTAATCCAAAAATCATAAAAATTAATATGGTACTAATTTAGGGTAGCATCTATCTGTTGGTTGAGTTTGGATTCAAATGGAAGTAGTTTGATCATCTATTAATGAGATGTTGAATTAATTGGAGAATAAAATAGATAAAAACAATTAATCCCTGTAGTTTTGTGTGATTTTTAGATTGATTGGATTCATGGATTTTTCACCATGGTGATCCTTGACAAAATTAATATTGTCACTAGGTAGTATTAGTAAAGCTGTGCAGCGGCTTTCTATGACTGTTAAAATGGTCAATAAAATAAAATGCGAAAACACCATTTTACTTTATGAGTATTGTTTTGCAACTTTACCGTGAAGGAAAGTTGTACTCAAGGGTTAGTATTGTTTACTATTGTGTTTTGTATTCATTATTATTCGCATCATGTTAAGCATGCATCATTGTATACGTGTAGTGCCCGTCATCGAGGAAATCAAGGTTGAGGCCACTGCTGAGGAGGTGACTCCCGAGGTCGTCTAGGGGTTTGATATTTGCGGGACCAAGCCTGACCCGACGCTCTACGCAATCCAAGACAAGCCCCGATGCATTCAGCCCCGCCTTGTATTTTATAAAATATTTATAACTTGAGTTAATTATTGCATTAGGTTACTAGGAGTTGATTGCCACCTATCTTATTGCATTACCTGCCTTGATATATTACCCTTGAAACCTGTTTAAAAATGAAAATATTCAAAAGATGTTTAGCCCTGCTTAATTAATTTAGATTTGTATAAAATGCTATTTTGAATTATGGGATATGATATTAATGAATCATGAGAAAGGAAAGGGATATGAGTCCGTTCGGGGGTTGTGCACTTGGGTAGCAGCGCCAATGCATCATCACCGACGGAAAGAGATTTTCCGTTCGTTGGTTGTGAATTTGGGTTAGAGTCCCAATGCTTGACCATCGGCGGGAAAGGGATTTGAAAACCGTTGGGATGCTTGTACTTAGGTTAGAGTCCCAATGCAATGTCGCCGGCGGAAAAAGAATTAGGGACCGTTCGTTGTAAGCCTGCTGTGATCGAGACTTTGCAAATAGCCACATACTACGGGAAGCCCTAACTCCGGTAGCTCTACTACTTGGACCGACAACCACGCACTGGGAGTGAAGAGATGGCGAGAGCAGCGTGTACCCTCGTGGCCGGCTTGCCTGGAGAGGAGAGGAGTACTGTGTTCTCGGGTGGCGCAGGACCGGTTCAGGTTTTGGAAAAGCCGTGGTAGACGGGGTTGGCATATGCAAGCTTAGGTGCTACATATGCAGTGTGGATAGGGAACCCCAGCTAGGTACTAATCGATTCGAATCGTCGTTGCTCCTCGGATATGGAGACTTGATCCTTTGACCTACGATTGAAAAGTGGTTTGGAACTAGGTGTTTTTGAGAATAATTAAAAATTTAAAAGTAAGATGATATATGAGAATGAATTTGGAATTATGGATTATGGTTAAAATAAGATTGAGTTAAAATATTGAAATAGGATAGTCATGCTTTTCTGCAAAACTCTTTGACTATTGCTCAAGCCTTACCTTGACTCCCCTTAGCCTGCATTTCTGAGTCTCATTCCCTTTTTCTTTAGTTGGGTAAGTCTTGCGGAGTACCCTAGTACTCAGAGTTTGTTAACCCCATGTTGCAGGAATCCAGCAGTCAGAGGTTTGTCTCGCCCCCTACTGTGTGACAGTTGTCCAGGAGGGAAGTGAGGAAGAATAAGGTTAGACCTGTGGGCAGGGTTCTTGTTATTAGTTATCTAAATACGTTGTACCATTGTTCCACTGCTACTGACTTCTAATTATGGTTTGTAATAACTGCACTTGAATTCTATTTGGAAGAATGGTTTGTAATCTAAGTACTTTATAATCTTTCCGCGCTTTTACTCTGATGTAATTTATTATAAAATATTGTAATTCTGTAATGGCTTCGCAATGGAATCCTGTCAGAGAAAAATGGGTGCTGATATAGCCCGGCAGGACCTTTTAGATCATTTGGAACACGGGCCCGGCTGTCAGAGGTCATTAGTGACAATGACAGGAGCCTGTGGGGCATGTGATTTAGGCAGTTCTGTTACAGTTGACATGATTATAGCTCAGGTTGTTAGGCTCCATAGCTTGTAATTAGTTTGTTGCTAATTATTGTTTCCATTCTGTTGTAACTGAGTTGGGATAGTTATCCCTTCCAAACTTGTTGTACAAGATGTAAGCCACGTCAGGGGCTGTTCTTGACCCTATTTAACACGGAGCCATGACCCTGAGAAGGATCACATTACAATCAAATCTTTCACAAGATTGGGTTGTACTCGCAATTGGGAAGGGCCTTTGATCCCGGTTTTCCAACCAGGACTATGAATCCGGAACTAAAGGTCCATCCTTTACTTCTGGTTCATGAAGGGCAACCTTTACTCCCGGTTCATAACACGACCCGGGACTAAAAGTCCCTCCAGCCTGGCCACGTTGGGTCACCTTTATTCCCGCTCTCGGTTCATGAACCGAGAGTGTCCTGGTTCGTAACATGACCCAGGACTAAAAGTCCCTCTAGCCTAGCCACGTTGGCAAGCACCTTTAGTCCCGGTTCGTATTAAAAATCAAGAGTAAAGGTGTTTTTTTCCTTTTTTTGGCTCATTTCAGCTTTTAATACATATTTCATTTTGGGTTTAATATAGGTATTTGAAGACGCATTCTATGCTAATGTTATATGTATACACGTATCAAGCATATGTAAATAATTAACACAAGTATAGTAGGAAACTATATATATCACATGTATGATTGCATAAACACATATTGTACATAATATATACATGTATTTGTCCATCTCCTTAACATGGAATTACAAGCCGAGAAAATGAATTTCCGCCGCAATAGTGCTCACCATTGGGATTCAAGATTTTGTCATTAATAAAGCCTCCTATTGTCTCTTGGATGGATTTGACGTGGTGCTACTGTAGAACCCTTTACCTCAACCAATCAGTCTTTAATTTGAATTAATTTAAGAGAAAAAATATTAATATGCATATGATTAATCATGTATACCAAAAAATATATTTTGGAACTTACTTTGATCCTCTCTTCAGGAGTTCTATTATAGTGCACCATGAGGAACTCGCAAGCATAATATCCACATAGGTTGTTCCCCGGCTCCTGCTGCAGATACAGTTAAAATGGGTTGAACGGGGTACCTTTGTCTCGGCACCCGGTTACATGTTATATAGACTAGGAATAGCCCCTAGTGTGGCTTGTACAAGAGGAACAAGATTACACAAATATCTCAACAACCTCTACTTGAGTTACAAGTCATGTACCGGTGCTATACAACCCTAACAACCTACGTGTATGTAGCTGGGGTCCTAGTACACGGGCTAACAACTTATCTTAACACTCCCACTCAATCTTAACCTGCCTCAAGATAAGATTGTTTCTGAGCTGAATCAACTTTGGCAAGCTCACCGCCTTTGTAAAACCATCCGCAAGTTGATCTCCAGAATTGATTAATTTGGCATCTAGGAATCCGTGTGCCACACGTTCTCTAACAAAATGAAAATCAATCTCAATGTGTTTAGTTCTCGCATGAAACATAGGATTTGCTGTCAAATATTTTGCTCGAATATTATCACACCATAATCTAGCTACAGCAGGATGTTTCACCTTTAGTTCTGAAAGCAACTTTTGAACCCACATCATCTCTGCAGTTGCATCTGCCAGTGCCTTGTATTCTGCTTCTGTACTCGATCTTGAGACTGTGGCCTGTTTCCGTGCACTCTGTGAGATGAGATTAGAACCAAGGAAAACAGCAAAACCACCTGTAGATCGTCTGTCATCTACACATCCAGCCCAGTCTGCATCGGAGAAAGCACTCACCATCATAGAGTTTGAGCGCTTAATTTTCAGTCCTACTTTCGGTGTCCCATGAATATACCTTAATATCCTCTTAACTGCACTCCAATGCACTGTAGTAGGTGTATGCAAGAATTGACATACCTTATTCACTGCAAATGATATATCGGGTCGAGTCAGAGTGAGATATTGCAATGCCCCGACTATACTCCTGTATTTTGTGGCTTCTTCATGTCCAAGTACCACACCTTCATTCACACTGAGTTTTTTCGAACTTGACAAGGGAGTACCAATCGGTTTACTCAGATGCATACCTGCTCGCTTCACCACATCACCTGCATATCTCTCCTGAATAGCATCAATCCGTCCGAAGACCACTTTACTTTTATGCCAAGAAAATAGTGTAGATCACCAAGGTCCTTCAAAGCGAATTCCCTTTCTGGATCCTGCAGCAATGCTTTGGTGGCTTCCTATAAGGAGCTGGCAACAATTATATAATCTACATAAACCAGAACGAACATAGTGTGACCACCTTTGTTATAATAAAATAGAGAGGTGTCTGCTTTTGACGCCAGAAACCCAAGAGATTCCAACTTGCTGCACACCGAGAGTACCAGGCTCTAGGAGCCTGTTTTAGGCCATATAGAGCTTTATCCAGTTTACACACAAGATTTGGACTTGACTTGTTTACGTAACCCGGTGGCTGGTTCATGTAAACCTCCTCCTGAAGTAGACCATGCAAAAATGCATTCTGTACATCTGATTGACGCAATGACCATCCTCTTGAGACTGCTATGCACAGCACAAGTCGTATAGTAGCCGCTTTCACCACCGAACTGAAAGTATCCTCATAATCCAAACCATACCTTTGTTTATATCCCTTTGCCGCCAATCGAGCCTTGTACCAATCAATGGAACCATCAGCCTTCTTCTTCACCTTGTACACCCATTTGCAATCAATAATATTTTTCCCTTTCGGAGCTTGCACCAAGTGCCAAGTTTTGTTATGTATCAGGGCCTTGTACTCTGCGTCCATGGCTTCTATCCATCTTGGATCACAAAGAGCTTCATCAACAAAGGCAGGTTCTTCCGCGGTTGTCACACCACACATGCCCCAGCATACTGTGTCGTTGGTATATATTTTTCGCTTGTGTATACCATGTTGCAGCCGAGTAGCAGGTCGTTGTGGTGCCTCAGCAATCTCCGCGGATCCAGACACAGAGTCCACAGAAAATCCTTCAACCTGTTCGGTCGATAGCTGCTCAGGAACCTGTCCCCCTTGGTGCGGATCCGGTTGTGGCTGAGACGAAATCTGCGATGACGGAACTAGAGCTGAACCATCCGCAGACAATCCGGAGGACTCAGGCGCAGCGAGTTCGACCGAGGCTGATCCCGAGGAAGGTACTGCCAGTGAGTGCGCACGCCTTGTCCCTGCGGAGCGATCAGCGCGATCTTCCTGGGAGACGGCGCTGCTCCCCAGGGGAAGCACATGCGATAATCGCGCTGACTGTGCTGATGTGGACGGATTTCTTTTGTGTTTTCTGCAAAAGTCTCTAGACTTCTTCCAGAGCAAGTTAGTGAATCAGTAGGAAATAATGTGCGATCATGTCAATCAAGTAAATTTGCACCCCCCACTATTTAAAAGATGCTCAGGAAGAAGTGAAATCTCAGCTCGAAGCTGAGCTCCGGTGTTTGGATGTAACAGGGCGAAAGGAAAGACATTCTCATCGACGACTACATCCCTGGATAGGTATACTCATCCTTCTGATGGGTCAAGACACTTGAACCCTTTGTGTTGTGTGGTGTACCCAAGAAACACGCACTGCTTGGAACGGAAGGCCAGCTTCCGTGGATTATAAGGCCTTAGATTTGGCCAGCAAGCGCACCCAAATACCCTGAGAAGAGAATAATCTGGGGACTCGTTAAGGAGACGCTCATAGGGATTTTGGTTGTTGATAACTTTAGATGGAAGTCGGTTTATAATATGTACTGCAGTGCAGAAAGCTTCATCCCAAAATTTCAGTGGCATGGAGGCATGAGCAAGAAGACTAAGACCGACTTCAACAATGTGACGATGCTTCCTTTCTGCTGCCCCGTTTTGCTGATGTGCATGCGGGCAGGAAACACGATGAGTAATGCCTACCCGCTGGAAAAAAAAAAGTGTTCAAGGATTGATACTCTCCGCCCCCAATCGGTTTGAATGGCTAAGATCTTTTTATTGAATTTTCGCTCAACTAGATTTTGAAAGTCATGAAATCACTAAAACACTTCAGACTTATGACGAAGAAGGTAGATCCAAGTGAATTTGCTATAATCATCGATGAATGAGACATAATATTTATTTCGACCAACAGAAGCTGGAGCTGGACTCCATACATACGAAAAAACAAGTTCCAATGGACTAGACGACACACTAGATGAACGAGGGTAAGGCAGCTAATGGCTCTTCCCTTTCTGACATGCACCACAAACTGCATGCTTATTCAAATCAGAAAAATATGGAAGCATGTGGCAACTCAAGACTTGCTGGACTACATGACTACATGCATGTCCTAATCTAGAATGCCACATGGAGACAGACGTCTTGACCACTCCTAGAGCTTGCTTATTTGTGGTGGACTTGAGTGGATACAGCTCCCTTCACATCGGCCTTGAAGGAGTGTCTTCTTCGTTGTTCGCTCCTTTACAAAAAAAAAATGATTTGGATGGAATTCAATGAATACATCATTATCACGAGTCAATCGATTTACAGAAACTAAACTCTTATTGGCTTGCGGTGCATGAAGAATATTATGTAGATGAATAGATCTATTTGGGGTATGCAAAATACTGGATCCAACATGTCGTATTTCCATACCTGATCCGCTTGCCGTGTGGATCTGATCATGCCCACTGTACTTGTCACGAGCCGTGAGTTTCTCCAGCTCTCCGGTCACGTGATCTGTTGCATCGGTATCCATATACCAGTTTGTATCAACCCCATAGGAGTTGACTGCTGAAGCCGCCGTCTTCTGTTGTGGAGGCCCAGAGTAGGATGTGTCAAAGCGCTTGAAGCATCTCACCACCGCATGGCCTTCTTTGCCACAGAGCTGGCAAAAATTGCCCGGTGTGAAACTTGTACCGCGGCCACCGCCACCGCCGCCACCATTGCAACTGGAGTTGCCGTGACCTCCGCGTCCTCCACCATTGCGCCCACGAGATGATGATCCTCCACCACGTCCTCCTCGGGTCGCCATGTTTGCCGACATGTTGGAGCCGCCATTCTTCATCTCCAGGCGCTGTTTAAAACTGGTGAGTTGCGTGTATAATTCGCTTACTAAGATTGGTTCAACTCTGACAGCAATCGTAGACACCACCAAATCATAGTCGTTGTCGAGACCGGTCAAGATGTATGAGACCAGTTCTTCATCTTCCAGCTTCCTGCCTGCGGATGCCATCTCATCCGCAAGGCTCTTCATTTTCATGAAGTACTTGCTGATCATTGACGCCCCCTTGGATGCCGTCACGAGCGCCATCCGCGTGCTGATGACACGAGCACACGACTGGGATGCAAACATCCCCTCAATCGCCTTCCACGCCTCCTTTGCAGATTGGATCATGGTAGGTATCTGCCCAAGGAATTCCTTGGACAAAGAAGTGAGCAGGAAGCTTAGGACCTGTTCGTCCTTTGCATCCCAAGGATCATACTCAGGATTTGGAGAGGGAGGCTCCTTAGAGTCTCCATCCTTCGCCGGTTCTAGGAATGCCACCGGAGGTTGAGCCGATAGGTCGATGAACCCCGCGAGCAGTGCCCCTTCAGTGCCGAGATCACCTGCATCTTCCACATCGGATGATTATTGTAACAGAACCGCCTAAATCACGTGGCCCACAGGCACCTGTCATCGCCACTAATGACATCTGACAGTCGGGCCCGTGTTCCAGATGACCTAGGTGGGCTCTGCCGGGCTACATAAGCACCCGTTATCTCCGACAGGATCCCATTGCGAAGCCATTACAGGGTTACAACATTTCATAACAAAATACATCAGAGTAAAAGTGCGGAAGAGTAAATAGTACTTAATATTACAAACCAGTGTTCGAATGGAAATTAGGTGCAGTTATTACAGACCATATTTTAAAAGGATAGCGGTAGCGATAGAACAACAGTACAACAGATAGATAAGTATTACACGATCCCTGCCCACGGGTTCAACCTTATTCTTCTTCACTCTCCTGGACGATAGTGACGCAGCACGGAGCGAGACAGACTTCAGACTCCTGCTGCCCTCCTGCAACGGGGTTAACAAACTCTGAGTACATGGCGTACTCCGCAAGACTTACCCGACTAAGAGTATAAAATTAGACTCAGGAATGCAGGCTGAGGGGAAGTCAAGGTAAGGCTTTAGTAAGAGTTCACGAGTTTTGGGGAAAAGCATTACTATTCCTATCTCAACATTTTATTTCAATAATACTATTAATCATTAACCATATCTCCAAGTTCTTTCTCATATATCAACATTCTTTCATTTGCTTTATCCATTCAAAAACATCCTAGTTCCGAACCACTATTCACTATAGGGGTGAGGATCAAGTCTCCATAACCGAGGAGCAACGACGATTCGAATCGATTAATACCCAGCTGGGGATCCCTATCCACACTGCGTATGTAGCACTTAAGCTTGCATACGCCAACCCCGCCTACCACGGCTTTTCATACCCCGGAACCAGTCCTGCGCCACCCGAGAGCACAATACTCCTCTCGTCTCCAGGCACGACGGCCACGAGGGTACACGCTACTCTCGCCATCTCTCCACTCCCAGTGCGTGGTTATCGGTTCCAGCAGTAGAGCCACCGGAGTCAGAGGCTTCCCGTAGTATATGGCTAGTTTCAAAGTCTTGATCACAGCAGGCCTGACAACGACCGGTCCCTAATATTTTTCCGTTAGAAACCATGCATTGGGACTCTAACCCAAGTACACTGATAACTACCCGGTTTTCACATCCCTTTCCCGATGGCGACGAAAGTTGGGACTCTAACCCAAACAGCTTGGCCAACCAAACGGGAAAATCCATCCCCGTTGATGACAATGAACTAGTTAGGAACACTGTCAATCAACAAGGATAAAACCAGTCCCATAAAGTGATTCATTTATTTTGTATCATCGCAGTTGAAAATAGCATTTTTGCAAATCTAATCATTTAGCATGACTAAGCATTTTTCAATACTTTAAATAAATCAGGTTCTCAGGTATTGATAAGTGGTCAAGGGTGGTAATGCATCAATTGATTGTCAATCAACTCCTATTAACCTAATGCAATAGATTAACTCGAGTGATAAACATTTTAAATCAACAAGGAGAGGGGCAAATGCACCGGGGCTTACCTTGGATGGTGTAAAGTGTCGGATCCGGGTCAGTGCCACAAATATCAAAGCCTTACACAACTTCCGAAGCAACCTCCTCAGCTGGACCCTCGGACTTTATCTCCAGATTCTCGGTCAGTACACGTGTGCAATAATGAATGTATGAATGCATGAAATGACAGATGAAATTTAATAACAAATAAACCGCATATGTGCATAAGACCCTACCTTAGCTAGACATGAATAATTTAATTCGTAATGCCCTAGGTCATAAATGTGATTGACCTGGAATCTCAATCAATCCAAAAATCACACCAATCAATAATCATTACATTTCCTATCCCTTTTTATTAATCATTTAAACCAATATATAATTTAATAAATATTTAAATATTTCCATTTGATGCCAAACTTCATCAACAGTTAGCTCTTCACCTAAAACAGTACCAATTAAATTTTTATGATTTTTGGACTTACAGGGAATTTATTAAAAATCATTAAATTTCCATTTATCATTTAATGTGCTAATTTTTTCGTTGGTACAAAAAGTGCTCAAAACACATTTCTAATATTTTTATAAAATAGTACACATTCCAGAGAGCATACACGAATTTTTTCCATAATTTTTGGTGAAGCAAATTAATTCATACAAAAAGATTAACATGCCATACTATTAATTTCAAAAATAAAAAGAAAAGCTACACTAAATGGCTCGGGAAATTGAAAAGCGACCCGGCCCAAATGGCCCAGCATCGCAGGCCGGCCCAGCGACCGCAGCCCGCTCGCACTCTCCCCCGGACCGGCCGCTGACAGACGGGCCCCAGCCGTCAGCCCCCGCGAGCTCGCGCTCTCTCTCTCCCGGCCGCTGACAGGCGGGCCACCCCTGTCAGAGTCATCCCCTAACACCGGCCGAACGCTACAGCGCGCGCGTGCGCGGCACAGCGCGGCCTTCGCCGCCGGAGACCCCAACGGTGAATGCTAACGGACCTACGACTCCCCTAGACCCTAGACGACACCTTTACGCGCCTAGCCCTAGCCCTAGCCCTAGCCGCCCTCGACGAACAAGAGCTCGCCCACGGCGGACGGTGGCGGCACGGCAAAGCCGTTCCGGCCGAGGGAACACGGTATTGCTACGGAAAGAGTGCCGGGAAGGATCAGAGGCTCACCACGAAGCTAAGGGGCGAGTCGGATAACGACGAGGCGGTACGGTGGGGCTGGCTCGACGACGACGGCGGTGGACACGGCTCGCCCGACGGGGAGGAAGGTTTGTTCCGACGAACCTGCTGCACCATAACCCAAACCGCCGAGCGCATCAAAAACAACACCGCCAAGAGAGTTTAGAACGCTACCTAGAGAAGAAAGAGACTCACTCCAACCGACCAGACGGAAGGGAGATGTCCGCGGCGGAGCTCCGAGCGGTCCCGAGATGAACGCCAACAGCTACCGGGCGACTCCGTCTACGACACTCGGCCAAACCGCACCCAAACGATGCGCAAGGAAGGGAAGAGGCTGGTTGCACGACGAATTGGGGTGTGGTGGCTCGGTGGTGAGGAATTTAGCCACGGACGATGAGGAGGTCGCCGGCGGCCGCTCGGGAGGAAGTGGAAAAACAGAGGGCCTCGTCGCCTTAAAGGCTGGGCAAAGGGATAGGATAAGCTCAAGCAAGTCCGAGGCCCCCTAGGAGAACTTGACACGGCGATGGCCGGGCCCCGGGACTGCCGGACGACGGCCGGTGCGCTTGCCGCGCGCACGCGCATCTACGGGAGGAAGAGAAACAGGGGACCCCCCTGTAGCTACAGTGTTAGGCTCCTAGGTCAAAGGCTATGAAGATTCAAATTGATGTTCATACCGGCCGAATCAAAGGAAATGTTGAATATCAAAGTTGTAGAGAATTTTGTGTAGATCATTTTTTCTTTTGACAAGAATTTCAAATTCGGCTGAATTTTCAAACTACAGCAAAGGGGGTAAAAGTAGGGTTTGAATTTCAAACTAAAATTTTAAAATTACTTTTGATTTTTCTCAACAAATTGAAAATTGGTAAATCATGAAAGTTGTTCTACTCAGTGAGCTTGACAACTTCTATTAAGGAAGTTTTTGAAGATTCCCAATATTTTTGAAATTGAAGTTTCAAATTTAAATATCAACATACTAATTTGAGTTTAATTTGAATTTTTATAATATAACTTCAAAATCTCCAAAGATAAAAGTTGTTCCATTTTAAAAGCTCTGCAAATTTCATTAAAATATTTTTCTCAGATTCATTATAGATTTTGAATTGGGGTTTTAGGTCAACTTTAGGGTTTAATTTGATTTCTATTTAATTTTTATTTTTGATTTTTGATTGAGAACTTAATTACACAATCAATACTAGCTGAAATCAAATCACTCTAGGCCCTAAGCACAATCATATACAGATGCTTAAATTTAAACATGATGACAAGGCAGGTTAATTAAGTTGTAATACCAGGGGTATTACAATTATTGCGGCTCAACTTCTCGGTGACGGGAAAGATGAGAGATGGAACAGCAGTAGCAGCGGAGGAAGTAGCTAATGCCTGGAACGCCATGGTTTATCTCTGTTTGGACGATGGCTCTGAATACCATGTTAAAATGGGTTGAACGGGATACCTTTGTCTTGGCACCCGGTTACATGTTATATAGACTAGGAATAGCCCCTAGTGTGGCTTGTACAAGAGGAACAAGATTACACAAATATCTCAACAACCTCTACTTGAGTTACAAGTCATGTACCGGCACTATACAACCCTAACAACCTACGTGTATGTAGCTGGGGTCTAGTACACGGGCTAACAACTTATCTTAACAGACACCTACTTTATGAGAAAATAATACTCTCATCATCCAGTGGTAAATGAACATGTGGACACTGCATATAGCAGGTACTACTTACTATGGGTGTGACTATTTGCAGCGGCGCTTTACACTCGGGGCGATATTTTGGAATGAATTCTACCCAAACACTGCCCAATATTCAAAAGAATGATTCCAGAGTTAAGAGAGAGCAAGTATCTATAAACATATAAGTGAGTTGTGAAAGACCAAAATTAGACTACCACTGGATCATATCTATCATTGATTGGTATCGTTCCAGGTCTTTTTTCATCGAGTTAAAGATTAATAACTGATTCATGGACAGCTTGATGACCATCAAGATCCAATAATTGCTGCATATGTTTGTACAGGCATACGAATGATAACTCGATAAACTATAAGGACCGCGTAAAAAAACAAAATGCCTACACGGTCGATATGACCACCAGATCAGCGTACCTACGATCGGCGGTGCTATCAACTAATTCACCGCCATGTCAGAGTATGATCCGGATACAATTGGTCGCGTACTACCGCCGGTGTTGCGAACGATCCTACGGCATTAATATCGGTATACTAGCACAACTGGTCGCAGTTCTATCCAGTGGTGTTCATGGCCGTATCTTCGTCGGTTTGCGTAACGGTGAAGCCCTCTCTATCACCGCTGTACTTGCGGTTGACCCGTCGGTGTTGTGTTGTCTATCACCCCTTATACCATTAGTGTCGTTACTATCATCACCACCAGTAGATTCCATATCACTGACAATTTGGATAGGCCGCCACTCATACTGTATTTTTCAGAATCAATTGTAATGATATATAATACAAATATTATTTCGATTATACTAGAACCCGGTCGTCTACATATAACAATGTCATAACATATACAACACGGGCAAAGACACACTCCATAACACATCCAACCACACTGGTTTACACCTCAAGATAACACTTTACGCGCATATATATATATATATATATATATATATATATATATATATATATATATATATATATATATATATATATATATATATATATATATATAAGAGTCTTTTATTCCACCCATTTTGAAAAGCAAAAAGCAAAAGCCAAAATCATGGTATAAGAGCAACTCCAACGGTTTGGCTAAAATTAATATCTAAATTCTACTGGTTAGCCATATTATAAAGAGTAAAATGCACCACAGGTCCATTAACTCTTGAAGAGATGTCATTTGGGTCCATGAACTCTCAAAGTGCATATCTAGTCCCTAAACTTTTTATATAGTGCACTGCATGTCCATACTGGTTTAAGGGCTTGATAAATTTTCATTAACACCCTCCAATCGATATTTGTGTCTCAAAAAAGCCCCCACATGCATGCCACCACTGCGCGAGCGACCGGCCGATTGCCCGTGCCGGTGCAGCCACGCCACCACGCGAGCACGCAGCATAGCTGCGCCGGGCAGCCATGTTGGCGTTGGTCCGAGCAGGCTGGCTGACATGTCGCGCGATGCAAGGCAAGCCATGTTGGCGTTGTCAAGCGGGCTGACTGGCGTTGGTCCAGCCACGCAACCTAGCGAGCCCGCAGCGGCCAGCTTAGCTCGGAGCGGACGGTACGGTTGAGCGCGCCCTTGCCTATTAGGCTAGCGCAAAGGTCTCACCCGGTCGAGGATTCGGGGTATAGAGCAGTTGAGGCCTAGGTGCGTCCACAGTCTAGGGCTCTAGGCTGGCCACGTGCCGCTCTCCCTTGCCGGCCTGCAGCAGCTCCATTCCCAACCCCGTTGTGCACCTTCCACTTCCACTTGCAGCTTCTGCCGTGTGTGGTCTGATGGATCTCTAGTTGTCACCGCCATTGGCCACAACGGTACTCACAGTTACAGAAGAAGTTGGCGAGGCGTGCTTACTTCTCCATGGACAAACCGAGCAGCGCAGAGACAGAGAGCGTCTACATGCCATGCCATGCGCACCATGACAGTCGCCCACATAAGCGACCGCAACTACAACATCTCGGGGACGATTGTGGCTCCTCGTGTCCTCGTAGGAACATACTCGTGTAAGGCAGCGGTCTAGGCAGGATGCCAATGCCATCCGGAGGCTAACATTGCTTCTCCCATTTTCTCGCTCATGGACAAGGCAACCGCTGATACAGCATCACGAACAGCACGATGTAGTGCGCTAGGCTGACGAAGAAGAAGAACATGAGTGCTATGATCCTGCCAAGCACGAGCAGTGCGCCGACGAAGAATCCCCGCCCACACTCATGCAACAGAGGCATGGCTGGCCTATCGCGCGATAGCCAACCCGCTGGACCAATGCCAACATTGCTGCCCGGCGCAGCTGCTGGATGCTCGGGTGGCAGTGTGGCTGCACTGGCACAGGCGGCTGGCCGCTCGTTCCCCCAGCGGTGGCGTGGGTGGCCTGATGCGGCTGCCAGCCCATTGACCGGCCTACTGCCTACTGCATGTGGGGGCTGTTTTGAATAGAGATACCAATGGAAGGGGTTACATGAAAATTTATCAAGCCCTTACACTAGTATGGACCTGCAGCGCACTATATATAAAGTTTAGGGATCTAGATATGCACTTTGAGGGTTCATGGACCCAGATGACATCCCTCTAAAAGGTAATGGACCCGTGGAGCATTTTACTCTTTTATAAAATAGAAAACCTCTCCAAAAGGAATAGATCCACAACGGACTTCCTATTTTACAAAGTCACATAGGAAATGTCTATGGTTGGCTATATATGGCTAAGAAAATTAAGGGATAGCCTAACTTTCTATTTTATAAAATCAAATAGTATATCTGTTGGACTTTACTTTTTCCTATACAAAATTCTAAAATAGTATCGACAACAAAAATAGTAAAATATGAAGAAAAAAAACTGCCTACAAAATCAGTCCTTTTTGTTGGGTTTTTTTGTTGTTTAGGAAGCAAAAGCAGACCTAACAACACAACCAAACGGAACCCCTGCAACATGAAGGTCGAAGTGATCAACACCTCATGAAAAAATAATAAAAAAAACTATGTTGGAGATAAACAAGATATGCTAGAAGTCCAAGACACCAAGTAAGGGGGTGTTTAGATTCGTCATTTTACAAAAAAAATTTTACTGTAGTAACGTGCTAACTTTTATAATAAATGTCCAATCATGACCCAAATAGGCTCAACAGATTCATCTTACAATATTTTGCGAAGCTGTCAAATTAGTTTTTAATTTTCATTAATATTTAATGATCTATACATGTGTCCAAACATTGATGTGATGGAACTATTTGTTATTTGGTGGTGAATCTAAGCAGGGCCTGAATGAAGCGTGAATGAAGATGAAAACAAGTCAAAAGCTGGCTGCACAACAGCGCTGCAATTATCCTGTGGTTATCTCTTCAACTACACTACACCACACAAAGGGTCTAGTGTAGCAGACAGTCAACAGGCGTTCAGCACCCTTCGGAAATCTCCGGTGGTGAAGTGCTACTGACAACCGATCGATTGCTTTTACTGGAATCGTATTCTATGCGTCGTTTCAAATTATGTGTAAAAAACCGAAGGGAAGAATCTGGTTCCGATCTTGAAGTGCACTTCGTTCGTGTGGTGCCCTTTTTTAAGAATATAGATGCTATTATTCTTCGAGGCATAGTACGGTTAGAAAAAATAAGAGAATCTGTAGTGCACTGGATTGGATTTATTTTTCTTTAATCTTTTATCAAACGCAGACTCTCATATGACAGTCCATGTTTGGAACTACAAGGAGTGACCGCGAGGAGCAGTATCGTATCTGCGGTTCGGTCAGGTTTCCTTCTCATAAAAAGGTGTCCGACATCAAGAATTACCCGAAAAGCGGGTACAAGTGGAAGTGATTGAATGGATAGAAGAACTGGAACCTCATGCTAAATTGCAGGAAGTGTGGGTTCAGATAACAGGAATCCTTCCTAGATGGTGTCATTGGAAGGTGTTTGCTCAAATTTCTTCGGGTTTTGGGTTGATGATAGATGTTGACTGGTCTACTCTGTTTAAATCCTTCTATTAGGTGGTCAGGATTAAGGTTGCATGTAGAGATATTGGAAAAATTCCTAGAGAAAGGCTTTTTGAGATGAACAAGGAATTATTTGTGGTGTCATTTGAGGGAGAGGAAGACTGGCCTCTGGGAAATCTGATAACAATGACAATGGGGGGATGATGATGACAGTAAAAAGGACATGGATGATGATGAGGATGACCTTTTGGATGAAGACAAGGATACTGAAAAAACAAACAAGATCGACAGCAGGGAAAGGGATCTTTGAAGACCCCGACTCAGAAAACTGTAAGTGATTCTAGGTGTAAGACTATAAAGGATGGAGGGCATTTAGAAGAAAGTTTTGATCAGGAAAAGATGTTGAAAGAAAGCATGGAGGCTGGAATGAGTTGTGTTGACAATAATGGAATTAATTCGGGTCAGGGGAAGATATGGGAAGAAAATCTAAAGTACTTACAAGGAGAATGTGAGGGGGCGTGCCATGAGGTGGGTGTTGGCAAAGAACAAGTAAGTCCTGACATTGAAAAGAATTATTTGCCTCAGCACAACATTAATGCTAAGTTGGTTTATGTAGTATCATCTATAAAGCTTGAGCTCCCTTTTAAAAGTCAACAGGAAAGAGATTCTCCAGCCATTGATGGTTCTAAGAATGCACTAATGGAAAATAGTGAGGAAGGAAAGGAATGGGTTACTCCTGAGTGCTTGTTATACAACTTGTCAGAGTGTCACATAGTGGGCAACAAAATGAAGGATTTCTTTAGTGAGGAATCATACCACTCCAAATGGGAGGAATTTAGGAGGCAGGCTAGGAATGAATTGTCAAGGGAGGATTACTCCAATTTATTGAGAAGGATGGAGTTACAGGAATCAGAGGATGACAAGGATGAGAGTATAGATGAACTGCTACAGGAAACAGATGTGTCTGCGGAAGCTAAAACTTTTGAAGAACAACTTGAAAGAAAGAAACAAAAAAGACATCCGGAGGATGGGAAATTTGCATTGCAAAAGGCTATGGAGTTAAAGGAGAGGAATCTTAGCAAAGGTACAAAATCATCCATGAATACTACTTTTGAAAGTAGTGACCCTTTTATTTCTAAAGCAGGTGTGGTTAATATTTCACTAGGTACTAATACCGATATGATAAATGATAATGTCAACCTCATTTTACATAAGGACCTAGCTGAACACAGGTGGGATTCTCGTGGGTCTAAATAAAGATAAATTCGAGGCTTTAGCCTGTAGGAATACTAATCTTGTGTAGCTGTGATGATTAGGAATGTGGTTGACAAGTTTGTTTGGAGGTTTGTTAGTGTTTATGGTTCCTCATATGAGGAAGGTAAGGCTGAGTTCATTTAGGAATTATATGAGTTGATGGATAACTGGTCAAGCTCAACTCTTTTTGGTGGAGACTTTTAACTTTGTTACTGATATTAAGGAAAAGAGTAATGGGCTGATTAATAAAAAATGAGTGGATTTGTTTAAAGATCGGATCAATTGCCATGGTCTGGTGGAGTTAACGAATGCTTCTAGATCCTTCACTTCGACCAACAATCAAGAGCAACCAATTATGGCAGCTATTGATAAATTTTTCTGCAATAATAGCTTTGAGCGGCACTACCCCTTAGCATTTATCACTGCTAAATCTAGCGCAGGTAGTGATCATGTTCCTTTGCTTATTAATTTTGGGGTTGATGAGCCAAGGAAACAAGGTGTGTTTAGATTTGAAAAATGGTGGTTAAATCATCCTGATTTTAGAGAGTTTGTTGTTAAGGTTTGGAGTACTGAGTGCATTTTTTCAACCCAATTGAGATTTGGCAATTTAAAATTAGACTTTTTAGGAAGAAAATTAGAGGTTGGGCTAAAAATGTGAATGCTGAAATTAGAAGACAGAAGAGTGATCTCCTTAAGGAGTTTGATAGTCTGGATAGTAGGTATGAGTTAGGTTGCCTGCTACCAGGACAAAAAGAGAGAATGGATGAAATCCTAAAAAACTAAGAAGTTAAAGCTAGACAAAGGTCTAGATTCAAGCTAGATTCAGCGTATCTAGATTCAAGCTACCATCTTCAAGCTACCATGCTTAAGCAGGATTTTATAAAAGTAGTAAGAGATTTTGAAGATGGTAGCTTGAATCTAGATACGCTGAATTATGCAATCATTACCCTTATCCCAAAAGAACCTGAAGCTAGGCTTCTTAAGAAGTTTAGACCAATTAGTCTTAAATTGTAGTTTTAAAATTTTTGTTAAGGCTATCAATAATAGACTCATCAAAGTGGCTGATAGGCTTATCTCTAATAAACCAATGTGCATTCATCAGAGGAAGATTCATTCTTGAAAGTGTAGTAGCTGCCCATGAAATAATTCATGATATTCACAAAAACAAAAGAAAGTGGGTTAATTTTAAAACTGTACTATAAGAAGACTTATGAGCTGGTCTTTCTTAGAAGACATGCTAAAATCAAGAGGGTTTGATGGAAAACGGGTAAGCTGGGTTATGAAGATAGTGAAGGGTGGTTCTCTTTGCATTAGAATCAATGATGAAAATAGTGTTTATTTTAAACTAGATAAAGGACTTAGGCAAAGGGACTAATCGGTGGAGATGCGCTTGAGACGATCCAGACGTAACACAAGAGCATCGAGACACAAGATTTAGACAAGTTGAGGCCGTCAGGATGAAGTAATACCCTACATCCTGTGTTCTGATGTATTGTATTGAGGTATGGTGGGTTGGGTTACATGGGATGATCCCTGCCCCCTCCTTATATAGTATATAAAGGGACAAGGTTATAAGTAAAGCATTCAAGTTGGTACAATAAGTGTGTGGTGCATGCCGACCAATGTCGTGCGCCGTACGCTTTCTCTTCTAGACTGGGCCACCTCTGATGGTGCGGCCCATGTAATGTCGTGTGGGTATACGGGTCTATACCCCCATAGGGACCCATTTCCCCCTTGTTTTTCAACTTGGTGGCAGAAATTTTTACTAGAATGCTTATCAAGGCATCAACTAATGGTTTGATTTACCTCAAGTGATTGAGGGTGGTGTGGTCAACCTTCAATATGCTGATGACACGTTGTTATTTTTGAAAGATGACTTAGAGAAGGCTAATAACTTGAAGTGGCTTCTCCTATGCAATGAACAGATGACTGGGATGAAAATTAACTTTGATAAAAGTGATCTTTTGACTATTGGGGTGGAGGAAGATAGAATAAAGGATTACTCAAAAATCTTTTGTTGTAAAAAGGGTGAGTTTCCTATAAAATATTTAGGTGTCCTTTTGCACTATACTAATTTGAGGAAAGAGGACTTGCAACCAATTATTGATAAAATCATTAGAGAATTGCAGGTCGGAAAAGGAGATTACTCTCTTATGCTGGTAGGTTAACTCTCCTAAAAGCATGTTTGGTGAGTGTTCCATTACCTTATGTCAATCATAAAATTCCCTAAATGGGCAATTAATATGATTAATTCGCAAATGTCTCATTTTTTATGGAATAATACTGAAGATTGTCACAAATATCACCTAGCGCATTGGCATCTGGTAGCTCAGAGAAAAGAAGTTGGTGGTTTTGGGATTGCTGATCTGAGAAATTTGAATCTTTCCTTACTTAGCTCTTGGATTTTCGATATGGTTTACATATTGACTCTATTTAGGTGAAAATTATTGACCACAAATATAACACCAACAGTCCGAATGTTTTATGCAGTAATGATACTGCCTCCCCTTTTTGGAAAGGGGTGATGTGGGTGCTTCAGGCTGCCAAAATGGGGATCAAATGGGTAGTGGGGAATGGTAGGAAAGTTAGATTTGGGAGGACCAATGATTTGGTTACTCTAGCTTAGCCATTCAGTTTTGGCCTTTGCATGTGATCAATAATGAACGTGGTAAAACTATTAGTCAAGTGTGGGATGGTAATTGTTTGAGACTCTCCTTTAGGAGAGATGTCTCTGAAGAGATTATGAACATGTGGTTTGACCTGGTAAAGTATAGTAGAGAATGTGAGACTACAGGAAGAAAGTGATCAAATTTTATGGAGCTTTAGCTCAAATGGTAGATACTCTGTACAATCTCTTTATGCTGTAATCAATTATAGAGGTGTTATTCCAAAATTTGTACCAGCGGTGTGGACTTTGAAAATTCCACCAAGGGTCCAAGTTTTCCTTTGGCTTATGTCCAAAAATAAGATGTTAACTAGATATAACCTTGCTAAAAGAAGAGAGGTTTCAGATCAGACTTGTCTATTTTGCTGTGAACATGAATCTGTTGGTCACTTGTTCTTTGAGTGCATAGTGGCTAGAAATGTATGGGAGAATGTAGCTGTCATTTTAGAACTGAATATCGGTCATGATTTTGAATTAGTAGCCAAATTCTCGCTTGCTAAGAAAAAACATGTTCTGACTAATATTGTTAGTTCGGTAGTTTTTTGGGGTTTGTGGAATGTACGTAACAAGCTTTGTTTTCAGGAAATTTCATGGATATGAGAGAAGATGTTATGGAGCTGGATGGCCAAGACTTTGAGAAGATGGAAGCCTCTTTACGAACAAGATCTGGGAGACAAGGTGGAGATGGTGTTTCTAGAGCTAAAGAAGAAAGCTTGCCAACCTCCAAGAATCTGTTGGGTTGGGGAAACAAGGTCAAGGTCGGAAGCATCGGTTGCTCACTCTTCGGTGTTGGGCTGCAACGCTGCGATCCAGATTGAGCTTGGTTGAGTTTGTTCTCTGTTTGGAGGAAGTGGTGTCTTCAGTACTTTGTTAATTTGGCCTCAGTTGCGTGCTGTTAACTGGTTTGTAGTTTTTAAAAGTGCGATGTGCCTGTTGGTAGGTGTGTTGTGCTCTGAATTGAACTGAGTTTTCGCTTTATGCGTAATAAAGCGAGGGAAACCTTTAGTTTTAGTCTAAAAAAACAATCGGCCCACCATTGTTTTGTGATAGGCACCTCCGTGGGTCTGATTGTAATGGACGCCGGAGGATCGGCCTTTAGTGTGAGCGTAGCGGGAATTCTTATCTCTGCTTAGGCACAAAAGATTTTATGCATTGATGCCATTCCTTTCTCTTCAAGAGTCAATGTCCTCTCTATAATTGGTTGACTTTGCCTTAGCATTGCAGGAGCTCTATTAGCCATAGCTCAATCGGGTGAATACGCAACACTGTGAATCATGACCATCATGCAAAATGTCTGACATCTGTATATTTTGTAATTTTAGTATCATATCATGGGTCACTCCTACAATTACTGCATCAAGCATGTTAAAAAATAAAAAAAAAATTCCTGGTTTGCCTGCTCTTTTGACTACTCTAAATACGTCCCTACCTCTTTGTGATTTGCATTTTAATTTGTAGGAATCGTATGCTTTTTGTTCTCATGTCAAAGCATCGTGTAAAGCAAGAAAAAGGGAAGGATCCAATTCCAAACTCGGCTTGTCAGTTTGCAGCACTTGAGTGGGCACCGTTCTTTTAGCAACACCTGACTAGAAAATAAAGATTATGAGGATATATACGCAGTGCACGACAGCAGGAGACAGATGCTCTTGATTTTTTACGATAAATCTCTGTACTGCCTATCACGATTAATAACGTGGTCACTTAATTATGTGCTCACTTCTTCCCGCATTATAATCCATTCCAGTTTTAATTTCTTATAGTGTCAAAGCATCTCAAGTTTGATTAAAATTATATCATAAACAACAACAATTATGATATCAACTAAGTATCACTAAATTTTTTTAATAATTATGTTTTCATAGAATACCTATTTCATGTTGTGAATCTTTGTATATCTATAATTTTGGTCAAATTTAAAATACTTTTAACTAAAAAAATTAGAATAACTAATTTGGAACGAAGGAAGTACTATTTGGTTTGATACCACGAGGCATGGAGCCAGCCAGACATCAGTCTTGATCCTAGCATATAAAATCGAAAGTCCGGAGGAGCTCTGTGAGCTAAGCCTGGGCATTTGGGTTACCTGATTTTTTCAGGTTGGACAATTCGAGTAATTTAAAATTCAGGTAATGAAAACCATTACCTGATATTCGTTCGAAAAAACACTACCCACAAAATCGGGTACCCGATAATTTGAGTTCGGGTATTACCCGATATACTCAAATTTATAGAAAACAACAAATCACATAGAATTTTAGTAGCGATTTAATAACTGCACGCTTTGTATAGAATTTCAATAGAAATTTGCAGAGAATAATATATTATAGTCGCACAGGGAATCATATATATTAATAAAATAATAAGTTCAAGTATTTAACCGACAGCACATCATAAACACAAAGACAGAAACATATATTCGGATAGTTTGGGTAGTTCGGGTACCGGGAGATATTTTCCGAATTACCTAAATTAATTTTGAGTAATCAAAATCGCTATCCGAATTTGGGATAGGGTACCTCGGGTTTGGGTAATTCGGGTCCAGGTTTGAGTAATTCAGGTATAATAGGTACTTTTATCTGAATCGGAACCAAAAAAAAATCCCAACTAAAAAGCCTATAGTACATCGCAAACATATTTATTCTAAAAAGAAAAGGAAAAAGAAGGAAAGCAGAAGCAAGAACAAGTAGTTTTTTTTTTTCTCTGACCGTGTACTCCGAAGTTGACCAGGCTAGCTTCCCAAACTCCCGGCATTCCTGTTTTGGACGTTTGGCTACTACTCGTCTCTTGGCGACAAACCTAATGTCCTGGTCGTCCATGTGACAGATCACAGTGTCTCGTTCCGAGTGGTACTAGCTTTGACGGCTTCTCTAGGAGCTCCATGTCCTGATTGCTCGTTCGATCATTGAGCCCCATCCACCATGCATCGTCGTATGTAGCACATCGAGACAGCATCCACTACATCCGTCAGAAGCTAAGGTGGCCTTGTAACAAGTGCATGAGTAGCATGTCCCATTGTTGCACCAGTTGTGAACATTATGACTAAAAGACTTACTTGTTTAGTTGTTCTCTGAGTTTAGATCCAGTCTTTGTGATCTCTGAGTTTAGGTCTCGTCTTTATGTCCATGATTGTCCCACTTCGACTGTGAGTGAGTGATAGAATGTGTATATTTGTCATACTCGTACACATGTCTTATAAGACAAGCTGTTTTAGCCTCTATATATGAAGTTCACCCAATGAAAATGGTGTATCGTGTTTCCACCCTCTTCACCACAAGTAATTTGATGCATCACACATAGTAAATCATAAAGACACAAAGATCATATTGCTGTAGGCGGGGTGCCCTATGCCATACATATGTATATATATATATATATATATATATATATATATATATATATATATATATATATATATATATATATATATATATATATATATACACACACTATAACAACGGTGTTTGAATTCGGATATTCAAAATATTCAAGTCACTATTCACTAAAATTCGAATTACTATTCACGGCACTATTCAAATTCGGCGGTCACTATTTAAATTCACTGCACTATTCAAAACAATCGATACTATTCAAATTCGGAATATGAACAGTGCGCGAGCACTCACACGGGAGTGGCTCAGGCACCCAAACTTGGCTTACTATTCAAGCACTATTTGGAACTATTTCAGGCACTGTATGAAAGCGACCCGATGCGTGCGCGTGATTATTATGAGAGTATTAGCGTGCGGGTTATGCGTATGCGGGTTATTATTCTCAGGATCTTTTGCAGGCTGGCGCGACCAACTTTTCTGCCAGGTCTTGTGCTATGCTTTGTGTCAGTCCTACTCGGTACTCACCGTACGCGTCGCCGGCTCGCTTCAGAACCAGGCTAGCCCGTGTTCTTCCCCAGCTATCCCCAAACACGGACACACGGAACTCAGGCCCTATCGTCTCCCCAGGCAGTTCCACCCGAAGGGAACACTTCTCTGCGCAAACAGGGTTCTCTAAAACGCCGCTACCTCGGGCTAACACGAGAACAGACACACGCAGAGGTTTCTCCTCTAGGGTCCCTAGCATAGAAGCTTCTGGGTTGGTTTGAGAATAAAAATGGTTTATACAGAATATCTAGAGAAGTTGAATTAAGTGTTTTAACAGAACCTGTTCAGTTAAGAATTGTTAGTAAACAATTTGAGAATGGGTTAAAATATTCTATATACAAATATATTCATCAAGGAATGTATATCATAGGAATTAAAGGTATGACAAGAAAGAAATTAGGAACTAAGGTTTTAATTACTCTAGATAAAAGATGGGATTCAATTAATAAAGCAGCCCTAGGATTTTTAGAAGTCGATATGAATGAAAATATGTTAATAACATATATAGCCCTAGATTTAATAATGTCAGTAAATGAATTTATAAATAAAATAGCATTTGGTTTTCAGACCAAAGGCTATGAAGACTTTAGAGGGACAAATTTATTAGTAAGTATAGAATTCATAGGAAGGTTAACTAATAGAAGTGGAACTAAATATAAAGTGAATGTAAACAATGTAATAGAAAGTACGCAATCTAAAGAAATAAAATTTATGAGTCCTCTTAAAATAAGTTCTGAAGAAAGAGCAGGAGAAGAATGGAATATAGGTGCTTTAATTGAACCAAAGGTTTTAAAGCAACCTAATGATTATATGAGCTATGAAAATAGTAAGGGGTTAACTAGCATTAGGTTCCTAAATTATAAAGAAAGAAGCTTAGATGACTTAGAAGCATCAAGTTCAGAATCAAACATGGAAGAAAATAGAAGACATAGTGTATGTGAATTTATGGAAAAACTAGATTTAGACAATGAAATAAAACATTATGAGCAGAAGCTAAGCAAAATTCATGACGAATATAAAACTTCTATGCTCCATAAGTGGTCTGCTATAAGGGAAAAAGAACTTTATTTTAGAAGAGAATTATGTAGACTTAATAAAATTAAGAAAGATAGAGAGTTGAACATTAAAATGGTTAGAGCTCCAATAGAGAAAAATGAAACTACCTTGAAACCGGTAGAAATTAAGGACAATAAATCTCAAAAAGAATTAGAAAATAGCAATAAGAATATTATAGATATGAAAGACAATGCTATAATTGAAGAAGAACAGTGGGAGATCAACAACAGATTGTTATTAGAAAGGTATGAGGAAGAAGATGTAGAAATAAATGAAATATGCAGCAATAGCTCAGAAACTCATATGCAATCTCTAGAAAATCAAGAATTATACAAAAATAAAAATGCTATAGAAGCAATGGATATAGACCCAAGTCCATCAAAAAGAAGACGAGAATATGGAGGAAGTTCAGGAGTAAAAATTGAGGGCGAAGAAAATAGACAATCCAGAAAGTCAGGAACTTGGCCACCAGAAAAAGAAGAACCTGCATATACCTATATACCTGGTCAATATAAATATATGGGTTCAAGAAAAAGAGATTTTGAGAAAACAGTAAAATTTCAAAACTATAAAAGTGATGGAGCTATATTAAATTTAGCAGCTCATGATCCAATAGACTGGCCAAATATAATCAGTATATGGAAAGGTTTAATAGTTCAAAAATATATACAAAATCAGCATAATATTGGGAATAGAGTAGAAGATATGATTACATATTTAGAAACATTCTTAGGTGAATCAGTCAAAGTTTTATGGGAATAATGGGTAGAGGCTTTTCCAAATTATTATCAAGAATTAAAAAGAGCTGGTAGCAACCCATATAATTTTGCAAATATCATATCAAGTATTGTAATAGGTGAAGACCCTGAATTAGGGTACACTGTTTTAGAAAATGAAAGATTAAGAGAAATAGAAAAATTATCGTTAACAAATTGGAAAGGAATAAAAGAATTCTCTCAACACTATTTGTATAATGCCACAACTGCTAAGCAAGGCTATAATCAAGGTATAGTGGAAAGGTATTTTAATAAATTACCGGACCCTTTAGGTTCTATGATATTTGAAGAATATAAAAAGAATACTTTTGGTAAAGAATATAATATCTCTCAGGCTATAACATTTGTTTTTAAACATCTAAGAAAGATATGTACCAATATACAAGCTCAAAGGTCAATGAAGCAATCAGACTATAACTTTTGTAATAAAATAGTTCAAATATCATTGACATATGGAGAAGAAAGATCTAGACATAAGAATTATTCAAAAAATTATAGAAAAGGAAATGTAAGAACTAAGAAACGATATTTTCTGAGAAGATCAGATAATAGAGCACTCTTTCTTCATAAGAGAAATGTAAGAAGATATAATCCTAGAAAGAATTATGATAGCACTTGTAGATGTTTCATTTGTAATTCGCCTGATCATTTAAGTAAAACATGCCCTAATAAAGATAAGAAAAGGTATTCTAATAAGCAAGAAGAGCAAGAAAAGGTGTTGATAATAGATAGTGTAAATGAAAATATTTTAGTCTGTGATGATGATATAATGGATGATGAATCAATATACTCAATCATAGAAACTGATGAGATAGAAAAAGATGAAGAAAATGAATCAAGTGATGAAGAATTAGACTTAGTTGATGAGCTAGCTGGATTAAAGATAGAAATGATGGATCAAATAGACTATGAGCATACAAAAGAAAACAATGTTTTTCCTGATAAATTTATCTATTTTACAGGGATGAATAATATAAGATGTGTATTCTGCATATATTATCAAGATCCAGAAATAAGAGCAACATGCAGCATATGTCAACGACAAGCTTGTATCTTATGTAAGGAAAATGAGCCAGAAGGCAATACAATATATGAGAAAATATAGAACCAAAGCCAAATATTTTAGAAAAAAATAAAAAGACGAATGAAGATCTAAACAATATTTCTCATGAGATTTTTATATCTAGACTAAGTTTTAAAACTAACCAAGTTTTGTCATATTTTACACAAGAAATTATAGACTTAATTTGGAGTAAATATGCTGAAAGACAATACAAAACATTTCATGATATACAAAATTATTTCATGAAATTATATCAAGGGAAAGAAAGGCATCTAGGAATATTTGCTAATATAAATATTTTCCCTCTACTTCATCTAGATAATAAGTTTATTGTCAAGCCTCATCAACAATTTATAATATTTAAGGCTGACATAAACCTAAAATATTTTAGGCATATACAAAGACATACTGGTAAAAATATCACTTTACAAACCATTATTGATCATGGAGTGATGCATGATATCTATGGTACACTTGAAGAAATATTGCAATCAGACCTTGGATTGGCTATCAAACAAGCATGCAAGAAATTGGCTTCTGTCCAAGAAAAATATAAAATAAAATTCATTTCTAATCCGCCAAAATTTACACAACCTATAAGGCCAGCATGTCATGATATATATCACTAAAGGATCATACAAATTTCCTACTACATGGTCTACAGAATCATGGCAAAATTATGAAGAATTATTTGCCAGAAAAACAAACCATGGAGGCTATTCAATGAAGCAAAAGAAATAGAAGGAAATACCATATTTGATCCTCAATATTACATGATGTACCAGAATAAAATAATAAAAATATTCCTACGAGAATATTATGGTCGAATTAGTATAATACGAAGAGAAGTAGGAAGAATAATTAAGCCAAACTATGGCAAAGAATGCCAAATGAGGAAAGAATATCGTGAATTGTTGTCATGGTATGACACATGGCAACCTGAAGATACAGATAATGAAGAAAGTTATGATGTTTAAGGCCAATATAGCCTCAAATTAATACAATTATATATGTTCATATATGATGATAAGGAATTATCAACAATTCGGCCGGGGAAGATAATATTGAGCCATGCTAGTTTTTTATTAATGTTTTGCAACATCAATCAATCGGGCGTGGAAGACCATACCCAAGAATATCCACTGCAACACGTGAAGACAATGCGCGACATCTGACAGCGCAAAAGGAATATACAGTATCTCTACTGTAGCCAGGACAATTATTGGAGACAGCTGTACCGTCCAGGTGTCCAGGCAACAGTGCCAGAGAATAATTGAAGACAGCAAGGCACTCCAGAAGGCTCCTCAGCGGCTATAAAAGGAGAAGCCGGGTGCAAGCAGAAGCACAGATGCCACCGAGAGACGGATGCCTCCGAAGACGCAGAGCACCGCACCACCATCAGACTCCACTGAAGGCCTCCACCATCCTGCATCCACCATGCATAGCACGATCTTAGAGCCCCTCTGAGCTCGTCCACCTTTAGCTAATACTCCACCACCGTTGTAATTAGTCCACCGGTATTGTAAAATATAGAATAAGGGAAGTCCAGTGATCTTCCTGCGCTTGTATAAGGTAATCCAAGGTTAGTGCTAGGAGCTTGGGTTTTCCCGAAAGGGAAAGCCGTATGTAAGCCTGTTTCCGTGGAAATGGATTAAGCTTTCCTGTTTTGTTTCCTGCCTTCCTTCGAGCTCGTTCATGCGGGATGAAGCCTCTATGCTAGGGACCCTAGAGGAGAAACCTCTGCGTGTGTCTGTTCTCGTGTTAGCCCGAGGTAGCGGCGTTTTAGAGAACACTATTTGCGCAGAGAAGTGTTCCCTTCGGGTGGAACTGCCTGGGGAGACGATAGGGCCTGAGTTCCGTGTGTCCGTGTTCGAGGATAGCTGGGGAAGAACACAGGCTAGCCTGGTTCTGAAGCGAGCCGGCGACACGTACGGAGTACCGAGTAGGACTGACACAAAGCATAGCACAAGACCCGGCAGAAAAGTTGGTCTCGCCAGCCTGCAAAAGATCCTGAGAATAATAACCCGCATACGCATAACCCGCACGCTAATACTCTCATAATAATCACGCGCACGCATCGGGTCGCTTTCATACAGTGCCTGAAATAGTTCCAAATAGTGCTTGAATAGTAAGCCAAGTTTGGGTGCCTGAGCCACTCCTGTGTGAGTGCTCGCGCACTGTTCATATTCCGAATTTGAATAGTATCGATTGTTTTGAATAGTGCAGTGAATTTGAATAGTGACCACCGAATTTGAATAGTGTCATGAATAGTAACTCGAATTTTAGTGAATAGTGACTTGAATATTTTGAATATCCGAATTCAAACACCGTTGTTATGGGTTTTCCCGAAAGGGAAAGCCATTTGTAAGCCTGTTTCCGTGGAAATGGATTAAGCTTTACTGTTTTGTTTCCATGCCTTCCTTCGAGCTCGTTCATGCGGGATGAAGCCTCTATGCTAGGGACCCTAGAGGAGAAACCTCTGCGTGTGTCTGTTCTCGTGTTAGCCCGAGGTAGCAGCGTTTTAGAGAACCCTGTTTGCGCAGAGAAGTGTTCTCTTCGGGTGAAACTGCCTGGGGAGACGATAGGGCCTGAGTTCCGTGTGTCCGTGTTCGGGGATAGCTAGGGAAGAACACGGGCTAGCCTGGTTCTGAAGCGAGCCGGCGACGCGTACGGTGAGTACCGAGTAGGACTGACACAAAGCATAGCACAAGACCCGGCAGAAAAGTTGGTCTCGCCAGCCTGCAAAAGATCCTGAGAATAATAACCCGCATACGCATAACCCGCACGCTAATACTCTCATAATAATCACGCGCACGCATCGGGTCGCTTTCATACAGTGCCTGAAATAGTTCCAAATAGTGCTTGAATAGTAAGCCAAGTTTGGTGCCTGAGCCACTCCCGTGTGAGTGCTCGCGCACTGTTCATATTCCGAATTTGAATAGTATCGATTGTTTTGAATAGTGCAGTGAATTTAAATAGTGACCACCGAATTTGAATAGTGCCGTGAATAGTAACTCGAATTTTAGTGAATAGTGACTTGAATATTTTGAATATCCGAAATCAAACACCGTTGTTATAGTGGTATCGGAGCCTGGTTGTTTAAATTGAATTTAAGGGTTTACTATATTTGTCAATATTGAGCGATTACATTATTTAACTTTAGAGGTGAATACAGGAAAGACTGACAATATTTTTATAATGAAGAATATACAAAATGAGATTGAATATTATGAACAAATATTAAAGAAAATACGTGGAGAATATAATACCTCTATGATGTGTAAATGGCCTGAAATTCGAGAAAAAAAACTTTTTGTTATTAGAAAACTAGCTTATCTTAGAAATATAATCAAAGATAGTGAAATAAAGAATAAATATTCTAAGATACCTGTTGCAACAAAGAGACAAGAATTTGAGGTAAATCAGGAAGATAAGGAGAATTGTAGAATTAAAGAAGTGGTTCAGAATAATAAAACTAGTGGTGCCATAAATAAAGAAAGACAGTGGCAAGTTAATGAAGATATTTTAGAAAGCTATGAAGAAGAAGTAGACGAAGAAAATAATGCCGAATGTTATAATGACTTTATAAATTCTTTAGATGATATTGGATTATGTAATTTAGATAATACTATGGAAGGACTTGATATAATAATAGAGAATATTAATAGTCCTGAAGAAACAAAAACTGAATTAATGGATCAAGGTGATTGTGAGCATGATTGGGTAAAAGGAAGAGGTGATTATAATATAAAATGTATCTTCTGCATATATTATCCTAGTCAAGAAAATAGAGCTACCTGCAATAAATGTTTAAAGCAAGCATGTGTTTTATGTATAAAAGCATTTAATCAAAAATAGAGACAAGAATTAGAATTAGAATTAGAATCTGATGATAAAATATTATCAAGCAGAGTTAGAAATTTAGAAAATAGAGTAAATAGTTTAGAAGCTGAGTTAGAAGAACTAAGAAGTAAGTTAGAACTCAATGAAATAAATAAGATTGAAGATAATACTATCGGCAATACTGAGCTAAAGGATCAAATGATAATAAACAAAAAGAATGATAAAGTAACACAATTAAAAGATGCCATAATAAATTTTGGTAGCAAATATATAGTTAAATTGCCATTTAAAGAAATTGTAGGAATAAGAATAACAGTAGGTAAAATTAACACCGACGGTCACTTATAAAATATTAGCTCTAGTAGATACTGGGTGCACAAAGAATATTATTCATGACAAATATTTTGTAAGATGTCCAGAAATAGTTCATACTATAGAACAAGATAAAGCAGAAATATCTACTGATATGTCTGGAATAAAAAAGGTTCATAATCAATTAGCCTACAATATTGAGATTCAAATAAATAATACAAAATATATACTTGATGAAATTACAATAAGAGATTTATCCATGATAAATGATGATATGATATTAGGTCTAAGATTTTTACAATTCTCTTTACAGACAACAATCATACATGAGCAAGGAATTACATTCATTCCTTATCAAGACAATATTCCATATATAACAGAGGTGCGAAAAACTATAAACTATAATTTGGGAAAATCTAATCTGGAACTCCAGGGATCAGATGATGATATCCCTGCTGATTATATAAATGAAGAGTTAAGTGAAAATATAGAAGAATTTCATTTAGCAAATACATATATAGAGTGCATTAGTCTACAATCATTATCACCAAACTGGTATAGAGATATAAAATCTAAGAAAGATATAGATAAAATCGTACAAAGATTAGAAGATATTCAAATAATTGGAGAAATACCAATGAAATATTGGGATAAAAATGGTATAGTATGTAAAATCAATATAATAAATCAAAACTATATAATTAAAACAAGTCCGATAGAAGCAACACCCAAGGACATAGAAGAATTTAAGATACATATTGAAGAATTACTAAAGTTAGGAGCAATAAGAGAAAGTAGAAGTCATCATAGATCAGCTGCCTTTATTGTAAGAAATCATGCTGAAATAGTTAGAGGAAAGTCAAGAATGGTAATTAATTATAAAAGACTAAATGATAATACTATAGATGATGCCTATAATATTCCTAATAAACAAGAATGGATAAATAGGATACAAGGTAGTAAATATTTCTCAAAATTCGATTTAAAAGCTGGGTTTTGGCAAGTAAAAATGGCAGAAGAGTCAATAGAATGGACTGCATTCACATGCCCTCAAGGACATTTTGAATGGCTAGTAATGCCTCTAGGACTAAAAAAATGCCCCTGCCTTATTTCAAAGAAAAATGCAGAATATCTTTAATGAAAATCAAGAATTCATATTAGTTTATATAGATGATCTTTTGATTTTTTCAAAATCATATAAAGAACATATAGCCCATTTAGAAACATTCTTCAGAAAGGTAGAACAACATGGGTTAATACTCTCTAAAAAGAAAATGGAAATATGCAAAGAAAAGATAAATTTCTTAGGTCATGAAATTGGAGAAGGAAAAATTTATTTACAAGATCATATTGCTAAGAAAATTTTACAATTTCCTGATGTCATGAATGATAAGAAAACTTTACAACAATTCTTAGGAATTATAAACTATGCTAGAAATTATATTGAAAATTTAGCCAAACTGGCTGGACCATTATATGCTAAATTAAGGAAAAATGGACAAAAACATTTTAATTCAGAAGATAAAAAATTAGTAAGAACTATAAAAGAAAAGGTTAAAGATTTAAAACCCCTAGAATTACCATTAGATGATAATTATTTCATTATAGAAACAGATGCATCTGAAGTAGGATGGGGTGCTATATTAAAGCAAAAGCCTAATAAATACTCTCCAAAATCAAATGAAAAAATATGCAGGTATGCTTCAGGGAAATATAAGTTAAAGACTATAAACAATACAGATAGAGAAATTTTAGCTGTAGTTAATGCTATAAATGCCTTCAGACTATACTTAGGATTTAAAGAATTCACAGTAAGGATAGATTGTGAAGCTATATGTAGATACTATAATAAAATCAATAGTAAGAAAATTTCAACAAGGAGATGGGTCTTATTTGAAGATATTATTACAGGAAATGGTTACAAAGTAATTTTTGAGCATATAAAAGGTAAAGATAATACCTTACCTGATATATTTTCAAGATCGTCTATTTTGCAGGAATGAAGAGAGGACAAAGTCCTAGTGGAAGTGAAAGTTTCAGCTTTGGAACTGATAATAAGTTAAGAATTTTTCCACCAAATACTTATAAATTCAAGCCTAGAGACCATATTGTTCTAGATGATGTACAAGAATGTATTCTAGACAATTTCTGGTTTCAATATAATAATAAGAGAGAAGACAGAGGATATATGCTAGCAATACTCAATAGTCTAGCCGAATATTTTCATATGGTAAATGGAATCATACAACCAAAACAATCATCTGAGAATATAGAGAAAAAAGCTATATATGTTATATATAGAGGAAAGAGACCAGGAATTTATATATCATTCGAACAAGTCAAAGCTCAACAAATGGAGAAAGAGAAAGATGGAGGAGTATCATGGAAAAAATATGTAGATGTGGAGCAAGCTCTTACATATGCAAGAAGTATGCTGGAAGTAAACTATTTCCTAGAGCCTGCAGCTAAAGAATACATTCAAAAATATAAGAAGGCAAATGATGTGAAGATAAATATACCAAGAGTAAATATACGAGAAGAAGGATCCTCAAAAATAACCACATATAAAGATGTTCTAAAGAGAGATACAAAATCATTGAATGATAATCTTGTGGAAAGCAAGATAAAAGAAAAGCTTGATTCAATAATTCCTTCACTAAAGAAAAATATAAAGGAAGAAATCTTACGAGAAATAAGAGGTGATATAGATGAAATGATTGGAAATATAACTAATGACTATGAAGAAAGTATAAAGAAAGATTATGAAGAATATATAAAGAAAGATTATGAATCTAAAATAAATTTACAACTATCTGATATTGATAATGATGAAGACATGTTAGATATTGCTGGTCATGGACAATAACCAGAATTCTAAATTTAAGCTTTGCTAAAAATAAAATAAATGCCAATATAGCCTCAGCTTAATATATGTGTTGATAAAGAATTATCAACAATTTGGCCGGGGGAAAGAAATAAAATAAATAAAGACACATGCCAGGATAATATCGAGACAACCCAGTTGACATGCCAGTTTTTTATTAATGTTTTGCAAACATTAATCAATCGAGCGTGGAAAACCATACCCAAGAATATCCACTGCAACACGTGAAGACAATGCGCGACATCTGACAGCGCAAAAGGAATATACAGTATCTCTACTGTAGCCAGGACAATTATTGGAGACAGCTGTACCGTCCAGGTGTCCAGACAACAGTGCCAGAGAATAATTGAAGACAGCAAGGCACTCCAGAAGGCTCCTCAGCGGCTATAAAAGGAGAAGCCGGGTGCAAGCAGAAGCACAGATGCCACCGAGAGACGGATGCCTCCGAAGACGCAGAGCACCGCACCACCATCAGACTCCACTGAAGGCCTCCACCATCCTGCATCCACCATGCATAGCACGATCTCAGAGCCCCTCTGAGCTCGTCCACCTTTAGCTAATACTCCACCACCGTTGTAATTAGTCCACCGGTATTGTAAAATATAGAATAAGGGAAGTCCAGTGATCTTCCTGCGCTTGTATAAGGTAATCCAAGGTTTGTGCTAGGTGCTTGGGTTTTCCCGAAAGGGAAAGCCGTATGTAAGCCTGTTTCTGTGGAAATGGATTAAGCTTTCCTGTTTTGTTTCCTGCCTTCCTTCGAGCTCGTTCATGCGGGATGAAGCCTCTATGCTAGGGACCCTAGAGGAGAAACCTCTGCGTGTGTCTGTTCTCGTGTTAGCCCGAGGTAGCGGCGTTTTAGAGAACCCTGTTTGCGCAGAGAAGTGTTCCCTTCGGGTGGAACTGCCTGGGGAGACGATAGGGCCTAAGTTCCGTGTGTCCGTGTTCGGGGATAGCTGGGGAAGAACACGGGCTAGCCTGGTTCTGAAGCGAGCCGGCGACGCGTACGGTGAGTACCAAGTAGGACTGACACAAAGCATAGCACAAGACCCGGCAGAAAAGTTGGTCTCGCCAGCCTGCAAAAGATCCTGAGAATAATAACCCGCATACGCATAACCCGCACGCTAATACTCTCATAATAATCACGCGCACGCATCGGGTCGCTTTCATACAGTGCCTGAAATAGTTCCAAATAGTGCTTGAATAGTAAGCCAAGTTTGGGTGCCTGAGCCACTCCCGTGTGAGTGCTCGCGCACTGTTCATATTCCGAATTTGAATAGTATCGATTGTTTTGAATAGTGCAGTGAATTTGAATAGTGACCGCCGAATTTGAATAGTGCCGTGAATAGTAATTCGAATTTTAGTGAATAGAGACTTGAATATTTTGAATATCCGAATTCAAACACCGTTGTTGTAGTGGTATGCAAACTTCTAATCTGGGCCACATGATGTTGATCCAAGGAGCGTAGGGGGGTTGGGTAATTTTACGCTTAACAGCCCGTTCCTAATCACACATTTGCAAATCCCCCTTCCACCTCTCCCCCGTGTCCTTTTAGATCAACATCAGGTGGCTCATAGAAGTTTGCATGGTTTATACACGGAGATGTTGGTTTCCATTTGATACGTTGTTATATATATATATATATATATATATATATATATATGTATATATATATATGTATGTATATATATATATGTATGTATATATATATATGTATGTATGTATATATATATATGTATATATATATATATATATATATATGTATGTATATATATATATCTATATATAATATATATATATATATATTATATATATATATATATATATATATATGTGTGTGTGTGTGTGTGTGTGTGTTTATTGTCTATATGCACCGAATGCTGGTTCGGTATGTTTAGGGTGTGTTCATGTACTGATCAGGGTAGGGGTGTCTGTTGGATGTACCGACCAGGGAGCTTCATGCTGCTCCTTGTATAGTCCGAGGCAGGAGTACAATTTACACTTTGGTTTTCTAATCGGTTACAACAGAATCACAATCTGATTAGTTTACATGCCTAATCATCTAATCTAAACCTTATGCGACAAGTAAATGAGACATCCTGAATGTACTATCTACTATACCTAAGTAGGAGAGACCACTAACAGATTACTCTGTAATTTAGTGAAGTCACGTCATCATCCTCTCACAAAGCCAGGCGTCATTACGGCATTACCTGTCCTATGTGCTTCATTTCCTCCACCAGACCACCACAGCAGCCTGCAGCCATGCCTCGCTTCACCTCCTCCACCAGCCTCGAGTGCAGCGCCCCACTCATCGATACACGTCTGGAATTGAAACAATCAAACCATTCTTCCTCCTATAAATTGAGAACCTTGCAACTAGATTGGCACCAATTCTTCTGGGCTCCGTAGCTGCATCACTTTCACTACGCCGTCGACCTGCTCGGTCATGAGGACCACTACCATTCCAGGACAGCGCCTGCGACGCACGGGAGGCCACGGGGCCAGGCCGATGATGCCGCAGGGGGCAGGCGGGCAACGTCCATGACCGGCGCGGGAAGACGTGCGTGGTTGGCGTGGGCTGGCATGGGCGCAGAGCAAGAGGTGGAGGATGGAGGACATTTTTGGCGTGGGGATTGGAGGAGGATGCAACAGGGGCTCGCCATACCCCCTCACGCCACCTTGCAGTCGGCCTCCTTGGCGCCGAGGACTTCGACCCTAGCTACACGCGACAAGGTACAACACTTGTGTCTCCTCTCCGCCACTGTGGGGGTGAGGCCACGGCCCACGAGGGCTCTTCGGCTCTGCATTAGGATGTTGAGGATGAGAAAGAAACGTAGATGGAAAGTGCGACTGGGAGAGCATATCGTGGAGAAGAAATGAGTGGATGAAGAGCCGTCCACGTATCTGCGAGTGAAGTTACTGCTAATTTTTTTTTACTCCCTCCGTTTTATTTTATAAGTTGTTTGCCTTTTTTGCCTCAAATTTGACCACTCGTTTTATTCAAAAATTTGTGCAAAATATGATATTTTTTGTTATGATCTGTTTTATTCATAAAAGTTCTTTAAAAATAAGTTATATTTAATTTTTTTGCACAAATTTTTTGAATAAGACAAGTGGTTAAACTTAGGGTTGAAAAAGTCAAATGACTTATAATTTGGGACGGATTAAGTAGATAGTATTAGTATATCACAACTACTAATTTTTTTAGTTGAAACAAAACTGCCTCCGATGACTTTCTTCGAAGTAATACCTATAGTTTTCGTTAGCCTCTCACATGCATATACATGAGCTTAAGCATCGGTAATATCAATATATAATTGCCTCTCGGAAGTTAGCAATCATGACATCAATATCAAATTACAACTTTCATACGGAGTACATTATTTCTTTTCTCCCATCGATTTTCCAAGTGTAATAAGTTTATTCTGCCTATGAAGTGTGAAAAGTTCTTTTACAGCATACTAGCCGACAAGAAGAGACAACAGATCTGCCTATGAACTTGTTCGATAATTCGATTACTTTACTGCTATTTTGCCAGAACGGCAATGGCTTATTCAACCTGGGTGTTATTGCTAGACCTTAATACTGGGCTTCATCAGTCCGAACTTGGGGCTTCTTTTCACCAGCGATATATATAGGGATAAAGCATCGGTTTCAGCTTGGTCCTGTCACAATCCTGTTCCGCAGCACATATAAGAGGATTCCCGACTATGCTGCAAGAAAATCACAGCCAGAAAAACCACTTATTTTGAATTTTCTACAAATTTCTTCCAAACTATTGACTTCCTATATAAAAATGCCATGCGTCTGAGATGAAAACAAGACTGGATCCTTACTTGAACGTTCTTGCAGATGTTTTTGGCATTGGACCACTCAAGTTATTGTACGACAAGTCTCTGAAACACAATAGTGCGGAGTGAGTGCAACCAGGTTGTGATTTCCCAGGCAAGAACACAAACCAGAGGCTCAAAAGAAAACACGATGTTGCAAATTGGGGCGTATGCTTCACTTACAAGTACTGGAGTCTTTCAAGGCGGCTTAAAGAATTTGGGATTGTACCATGTAATTTGTTACTGGACAGAACAAGTATCCTGAGCTTTGCTAACTTGCCAATCTCTGTTGGGATTGGCCCAATTATGTTGTTGTTCTGCAGCAGACTGGGACAGAAAAAATGAACACCTCCCAATAAAAAAGAAGTTAAAAAACACATGACGCTAAGACTTGCTCTATCCATGGAAAGAACACTCACAGTGTCTCAAGTTTTGTCAGATTCCCTATGCTCGGGGAGAGCGGGCCAGAAAGGTACTTGCTTGGAGCTTCCCTGCCAAGCATTCAAACATAAGAACATGAGAACTATATATATGGTGGGTTTTATTTGGAGCTAGGAATAAATGGAGAGTTAGGGTCTAGCTCACAGTGCAGTGACAAGATTCTCTGGTGAGCAGGAGATAAAGGACCAGGTACAGGGATCAACGGAGTTTCGGTCCCAGTTTTTCAGTGCACCATGGGGATCCTTGAGGAGGCTCTTGATCATCATCAGAGCTTGCACTGCCAGTACAACAGAAATCAACACCTAACAGTGCAAGAAACTAACAGAGAAAGACACCACTAAAAAAAATGAGTCCATGGAAACCACAACAAAGGAGAACCTTCATAGTTGAAATCCTTGGGGGCGGCAAGACCACTTGAAGGGAAGAACAGCAGGAGCAATAATAGGAAGGGACAAAATGCAGGCGCCTTCATCGCTAGAGGCAGGTGAGTGGAGAGCGCGAGGAAGGCTTCTGTTGGGGAAGAAAGAGGACAGGGTTCCCTCTGCATTTAATATAGCCATCAGTTGGGAGAATGCAGAAATTCTCTGACTGCTTATCTGTTTTGTTACCAAAAAGTAGGTAGATACACACTCAACATACACCACCAGCAAATAAGCACGCTCGTGCGGGTACATCGAATAAATGCCAAGAATTTATGGATGCTCTAAGGAGTGACAGAACATGGGCATATGTTTTGCACTCACTTTGCAAAGATTTGTACATCAGAATCTAGTTGGAAGTCAAAGGTACCTGCAATTGAACATCCTTGGCCTTGGCGCATAATTGCATGCTACTAGGCACTAGCCATATATAGACACAGTCCTGCTAAAAATAGTCACCATAGTCCAGCTCAACTGTGCTCAAAAATGGCAGCCAGGACCCGGGAATGCAAGTCTTCAGTGCTTAGGTTATTTATTGATGTGGATTAAGGTTAATTACGTAAGTAATGAAAAATAAATCAAAACAATTAGTGTCAAGAGTCATCTAAATTGTCCTCACCAACAGGTCGCTATCCAATAAAGTTGAGAGCTAACATATCTTCTATCAGGCAATCAACATGTTACACTACTAAAATCCCTGACAGAAACAGTATAAATCATATGAAGCGAAACCCACCCTAGTATCCCCTCGATACATCAAGGATAAACCCAAGATCACTTGCATATTGGTTCACAGTACCAACTTCATATCCATGCACAAAGAAACAACAAGGAATAGTTAGTCAGGTGTTTAGAGTTATTACAAGATCAAGTGTTTAAATATGAATTTATGATGTGCGAGCACAAATTATAGACAAATAGATAGCTCTCACATACGCTAAGCAATATAACTCAAGTCTGTGCTGCCGCCAGGCAGTGGGGGAGATGGTTTGCCCGCAGTACTGCACTACTCTACTGCAGATAGGAAAGAGGACTGCCAGAGCACATAGATGAGCTCATGGTGAATATGTGGCATAGGATCTTGATGGCAAGGCGCAACAAGGAAAACAGCAGCACAGCATCCATGGGAGGTAGTGGCGGGAGGGCCAAGCTGAGATGGCTCTCAAGAGAAGCTGTAAGGATGGCAGCGCTGGTGACGGGTCTTGAGTCTTAACAGCACAGCAAGCTCACCAAAGGAACAGAGAGAGCAAGGGAAGTGAGCTCAGTAGATGGAATCCAGGGAGAGGAGAGACAGAGCTGGAGTGGAGAGCAAAACAGCTGAGCTCGGCCACGTATCTAGCCACACGTCGACCAGCTCCAGCAAGGTGAACTGCCAATGCTAAGTGTTAGAAAAATTCAAAACATATACCCCATTTCTACACTTTACAACTTGACAGGTACAAAATATACTCCCTCAGTTCCACTGAGCAAGTCACTTAAGTTTTTTTTTTTTAGATTCATAGTTTTTACTATGTACCTACTACTACTAGTATGGTATATATCGACGTGCATAGCTGCCATAAAAAAATGTCTAAGTGCATAGCAAAAACAGGTACCTAGAAAAACCAAAGCGACTTACTATTTGGAATGAAGGGAGTAGTTTGTATTGGCTCCATTTAAGAAATGGCTGACTTCATAATACTGATAAACTCGTTTCAATTTACTAACAGGAATCACTAAGATCTTTTGTAAGCCTCAGATAATTATCAATGGTCTCCAAATTAATTCAAGACAGATAATCTTAGCAAAGTTTGTGGTCCCTAATCCTTGGCGACAATTCCAGGAACTTAATTGTAGTAATCTTAAAGACCACTGACCAAGTGAGCAAACAAGGCTAACTGTTTCTGAACTTTATTTGACCGTACAATTGAAGTCAGATTCAAATAAGGTCGATCAATGCACCACATGATAAGATGATCCATGTGTTTAGATTTCTTAAGCTCCACAATACTAGGTTGCACCATTAATATAAAAAATTACCACAAAACACACAAGAAGGGTGCAATGGCAAACAAATTTAAATTGAATATATTCAAACATGACACCCTACAGTGCTACAACCATGAAAACCCTTATCTACATTCAATGACATTAAGAAGAGATCATCACACCCTTGCAAAAAGAAGAGAATATCACATTATATACCCATGGTCTTGAACACGAGTTATAATATTCCCCAATCTGTTCATGAGGTGCATGATCGTCCTAATCGAGAATACAAGGTTGTTACTATCTGAATCATAAATAAAATTTACCTGAGTAGAAGCAAGCATTATCACTTTATTTCCCTTACTAAATATAGGAAATTTTGAGAGGCAACTAGTTTAAAGTCTTACTTGTTTTTTTTTTGAACGTAAAATACAGCAGGGGAAGCCCCCACTGTAGAGATTTATTAATAAAAAATATAAAAAAGACACTATACAAAAAAAAAAAAAAGAAAAGGAGGTTTCACCCAAGCCAGCCCAAGCACGCAAGGAGACATGCAAAGCTAGGAGAGGGAATCTATACAGAGTAGGAACTGATGACGTTTGTTTTCACAAAATCTATAAGCCTGTAATCTGGCCTCTTCACAAAAGAGGCGCTTCCATGACTCCAGGGAAGGGTGGCCCCTGTCAAAGATGAAGTTGTTTCTTTGCTTCCAAATCTGCCAAGTAGCAATGATGAAGATCTCCATAAAGAAGAAGTGTTGGAACTGCTGTTTTGCCTGTCTCATCATTTGGAAAAAATCTCTTGCAAAGTCCCACTGAATTCCTAAGAATCGTCAACAGGCTTGACTGAAAGGGCAGCTGAAGAACAAGTGGAAGGCAGTTTCTTCAACATTGTTGCTGCATAAGACGCAATTGTAGTTGTTGCCTTCTAACTTATGCTTCTTTCTCTTTAGGATGTTCCTTGTGTTTAGCCTATCCATAAGAAGTAGCCATGAGAAGACTCTGAGCTTGTTGCAACATTTAGAGTCCCAAATCCAAATAAAGGGTGGTGGGGGCTGAATATTCCTATAAGGGAAGTTGTAGAATTTTGAGGATGTGTACTTGTTGTTCCCCCAGATGTAATGCCATGAATCTTTTGTGTTCGGCTGAACTTGGATAGTCTGAATATAGCCCTGGAGGCTTTGATATTCTTGGAAAGCTTGTTCTGATAGTGGGAGATGAAATTGGTCCAGATTGTTGTTTGTCAAAAATTCTGAAACTGAGATCTTTTTATTCCTTGCAAAAGAGAAAAGTCTAGGATACTTGATTTGCATTACATTGTCATTCCATAGGTCAGACCAAAATAGGACAGTAGATCCATCTCCAATGTTGCAATTTGCAATACCTCTGAAGAGATCACAAAGCTTTAAGATATCTCTCCACCAAAAAGAACCTTTTTCAATTGTAGCATGAGGGATCTGCCCATTAGAATAATGTGCATGCCAGATTAATTTCACCCAGTCTTACTTGTCAGCTCTTCACATTGGTTCTTCATTGTCATTGGGTGCAGTCCATTACAATCCTGCTCAATATTAGAACCACAGATGAAATGACTTCTGTCTATGCTGCAAGAAAACCATGAGCATGAAAAAAAACTTATATTTAAACTTCCTCTGTGTATCATACTTCCAATGCAAAAATTATGTTCTAGAGAAGCACAAACATAAAAACTGCATTCTTACTTGCATTGTATTACACCAGATCTCATTACCCATCAAGTCATTATATGACAAATTTCTGAAAAAAAAAAAAAACCATAAGCATACAATGAGTGCAAACTAAACTAGAATTACCTCAAGGACACAGAACAGTAATGGAAACAAGTTGTCACAGATATAGGCTCAAGCTCCACTTGCAGGTTCAGGAGGCTTTAGGTGACCCACAGATTTGGGGGTTTTGCCATAAAAGGGGTTCCTGAAGAGATCAAGTATGTTGAGCTTTGCCAATCTTGTTGGGGTTGGCCCATTTACATGTTCAGCAAACTGTAACAGGAAAACTAATTGTTAGACGTATACAAACACTAGCACTGACAAGGCTATCCATGAGAATACTCACACATCCCCAATTAGCTTAGGCTTCCTATAGCTGAGGAGAGCATGTCCAGATGATTCTGGGTTGAACCAGATGACATGAATTCAAGATCTGGGAATCAATATAAAGAAAAAAGTCTACATAACCCCCCAACCTTTGAAGGGTGGTCTACTTCACCCCCCAAACTATGAAACGGTCTATTTTACCCCTTGAACTTTCTAAAACCGATCAAATTACCCCATAGGCGGTTTTGGGTAGCGGTTTTGCTACAGTGACAGTGGTTTTGTCTTTTTTCTTTTTTGTTTATTTCCCTAAACCTTTGAAAAAATCATAGAATATTTAGACCGTAGAAGCTGCAGCTATGAATTATTCCAATTAATTACAGACAAAATTGGATTTCTCAATTAATCTAAGTCTATAGCAAAAACTTTATACTAAAGCATACTATATTATACGTTCACTGTGTAGATCTACTCATGTGGAGTCCAACAAAATTAGATTTTCTATTTTATGATTTTTCTATGATTTACTATGATTTTTTAAAGATTCCGTAGAAATTAAAAAAAAAAGACAAAACCCTTTAAAGGAGTAAAGTAGACTATTTCATAGTTTGGGGGCTGAAGTAGACCACCCTTAAAAGGTTGGGGGGTTAAGTAGACTTTTTCCTATATAAAAAGTACCAAACCTACGCAGCAAACTTAAATTTTTAAAGCCCAGTATTGATGAATCTGTGCAGCAGTTGACTGGATGGAGAAGAAATTTACCTGCCCATATCTCAAAATCTTCCGCGGCATTGCAGTTCATACAGAGAACAGCCAAGTTGCAATAGCCTAACTGTAGTATAGCAAAGTCTTACTGCAATCTGCTAAACAAAAATTCCAATCAAAAACCATTGGAAAAGAAGTAAGCTAAAGTTATATGAAAGGATTCACATAACTGAAAGCACATTTTCTGAGTTCATAGTCTGTTACACTACGAACCTTCAGTACAGGCAAGGCAAGGTAACTTGTTAGGAAGCAGGTTGGTCGAGGAACAGCTGGAGACAATCTAATCCTTCACTGTTCTCAGGCTCTACAAAACTAATAGCATATTTATGATCCGTCATGTCCCAAAAAAGAAGATCCAAAGCCTCATAGGTAGCACCTTTTCCATGGTGCAATATCTGTTCCGACGTAAAAACATAAATATGATTCTTGATGCAGAGCCAGCTGCATGACTGAACCTCCTTTGCTCTTTGATTTTCCATTGACCTCCACACACCAGCCATTTTTTCCCACTTACATCTGGCACCATATATTTGAGCCAAAACAATATATGGTAGTGACAATCGGGATTTTTGCATCACCATCTTTTCGGCAACTACCTCTGCCATGCCAGTGTCCCGTTGGACTACACAGGCTTCCAGAATATTAGAGAAAGTAGCAGCACTAAACTTTGGCAACAAGTTCTCTACATAATTCACTGCCTCTCTGAACATCCCAGCGCGGCATAACATGTCGACCACACAGGTATAGTGCTCCGCGCTAGGCATAATATGGTACCTATCTTTAAAAAGGGTGATTATATCCATTCCTTCAATTACCAAACCTTCTAAACCACATGCAGATAAGGCTCCAAAAAGGGTGATTCTATCAGGGTGGATACCACACTTGAGTATCCTTTTAAATATTACAAGGGCTTCCTTAGCTCTTCCATTTTGCAATAGGCCAAGCAGCATTGTATTCCATAACACCAAATCCTTGGCACCAACTGTATTGAAGATTTTCCTGGCATGCTTAGTTAACCCCAATTTACAGTACATGTCAGTGAGGGCTGTGGAAACAATTACATCATTCTGAAATCCAAGCTTGCAAACCAGGCAATGGATTTGAGTGCCCTGCTCCATTAAACCAAAGCACGAACTCCATCTCAGCACACTCGCAAAGCTGAACTCGTTTGGAACAACACCATTTCGCATAGACACCGCAAAGAGGCTGAGGGCTTCTTCCATCAGGCCACTCCTAGCATAGCCCGAAATCAGTGCATTGCAAGGTTCTGAGGCCCATGTTGGCATTTCTCTGAAGAGCTGAAGAGCATCAGACAGTCTGTCTGACACGCAGAGGAAGTCAATAATAGCACTAGAAACGATGGAGTTTGTATGGGTGCTCGTCTTAACGCAGAGTGCCAACATCTGGTCACCCTTGGCGAAGTCCTTCCCATCCGAGCAAACACTGAGCACGATGGACACAGTGAACCCATCAACTGAAAATCCTTTGCTCCTCATGGTCCTGAAACACCTGAAGACAGTACTGCTGAGAGCCTGGTCCCTGTAAACGGACATGACAGAGTTCCAGGACGTGATATCGGGTTGTTCCATGCAGGAGAAGACATGCGCTGCATACTCCAAGAGGCCAACCCGGCCATACAAATCAATAAGCGCGTTGCCTACTACGGCATCACGGTGTGCCAGGCCGTGGCGGACAGCAGCAGCGTGAAGCTGCTGGCCGCGGCGGACGGAGCCAACCGCCGACGATACTATGGAGAAGGTGAAGGCGGTCGGCCGGACGCCACGCTCCCTCATGGAGCAGAAGAGACGGAACGCCTCGTCCGGGAGCGCGCGGGCGACGTAGCCGGAGAGCATGGCGTTGTAGGTGACCGCGTCCCGGCGGGGCATCCCGTCGAACAGCCCGCGCGCGTCCTCCAGGAGACCGGAGCGCAGCGTCGCCGACAGGAGGATGTTGCGCGAGAACACATTGGGCCTGGCGGCGTCGCGTAGGAGCGCGACGGCGGACGGCGCGGCGCCGAGGCGGGAGTACGCGGCGCCGAGGCAGTTGGCGAGGTACGGGGAGCGGAAGAAGGCGAGGGAGCAGCGGAGGAGGCGGGCGTGCACCGCTGCCGCGGCGACGCGGGAAGTGCAGCGGGCGAGGAGCGCGGCGGCGGCCCTCGGAGTGAAGAAGAACGGTGCAGCGGCGGCGGTCGAGGACGACGGGGACGATGAGAGCATCGGCGGCGCGGTTCGCCGCTCGGCGGCTCACGCGTACGCCGTGGAGCCACGCGCATGGCTACTACTGCGTTGGCTGCTTTGCATGAAACCAATGCTTTTTGTGTCCACCACAATCTGGGTGCGGATCGGCCCAGTGGATCGTCCAACCGGCCCAAAGAAACAAGATGCCCCCTCTTGGCCCATCCATGAAACGGCGCAAAGCCATGGAGAACTACTACCACTTCGCACGCGGCGGCGTCGGATCGGCTTGAAGCAGCAGAAGCTCCGTGCAGCCGGCAAACGCGAATCGACCACCGCCGATCGCCGTTCTTCCCGCTGATTTATCTGGCCTCCGCGCACACGTGAGCGCGGAAGAAAGTTCGGATCTGTTCGCTGAAGCTGAAAACTGCTGAAAATAAGCGCTGATGCTGATTTCTTGTGAGAGAAAAATACTTTAGAAGAGCTAAAAAATAAGTGGTTTTAAGGTTTAGCGAACAGAGCCTTCATCCTCTGTTAGTCGTTGCTTACATATATTTCCCCACTTACATGGTTCCATGTTTGTGTCTCGGAAGTGCTCAGTTTTTTTTCATGGTAAGCATATTACCTGGAGCAAGAAATATAGTAGTATTAAAGCAACAGGTAGTGTAATGAAGAAGTTCTTAGTTCTGTGTCTTCTTTTTTTTTCTCACAAGAATACTTCAGAATACTGAAAATGCATGCATTCCCACATTAGATTCCACATTAGACCGATGAGGAGTTATTACATTTACAGTAGGTACGATATGCGTATCAGATTGCATACTCCTACTTATTAAGGCATGGTATAGCACTGCATAAACGCATGTTCGATGACAGATATCAGTATACTCAGCTAGGACAAGTACTTCTGATCACATTTGGACAGCTACTTTATTGCAATGCTTCAAGCCTATACTCAGTTTTCCTGAATTTTACATCTCGTACTTACAGGTTTTTAAAAATCTGCAGTGCTTACTGTTGGATTTCTGTTCTTTATGCTACCAGCTGATGTTCTTTATGCTATCAGATTTCTGTTCTTTATGCTACTAGTTTTCCTCAACTATGCCTCATGTAGTTGTCTCATGGACATGTGAAAGCCGGCAATGCTGTTCCCAGAGGGATAGTGCAAAGTAAGTCTGGGACTAATGCAATTGCATACTTGTATTCTATGTTGTTGGAGTCTCATGAAACACTCAGGTGGGATTTTAGCAATTTCCTTCTTTGTAATGCAGCCCACATCTTACAAAAGTTAAATAAATTTCAAGGCTTCGCACAATGTTTTTGTTTATACCCAAATCAACCAAGGAACTCTGATAAGATTTCAGAACCTGTTGCACTCTGAAAAATACATCAAGGAAAAAGCATAAATAGGGAAGGGTCAACAGAGCCTGACAACCCAAGCAAAAACTTTCTGGTTCAATAAAAAGCTCTTTTACTTGTCTTATTGTCTCAACTACTAATTCTGTAAATGTCCAAATCAGTACAAACCTTAGGCTCTTCTTTTGTACAGTTCATCTAATACACATCTATAGTTATTCTAGTATAATATGGCTCATTTTATTCTTTATTCCCCAATCTAGCAATCTACACAGGCTTCTCGGTCCTTATGCTGTACAAGTGCGAACTGGTGGTGGTGGTTGTGTCATCTTGGGCCCGACAGCTCGACGGCCTGCACCAGCAGTGACGAATCGTCGGTAAGATCGGAGTAGCAGCGGCTGAAAGTGAAGTCAGGCACCTTGAACTTGTGCGAGTCCGCGCGCTGCGAAGCCTCCCACCGCTCTGCAAGCCCATCGCCTTCCAGCATCCGGACCACCTCAGACATCTTTGGCCGGTGGCCGGGGAGGTACTGTGTACACAGCAACGCCACCTGCACCATCTCCTCTAGTTCTATCCTGTCATACCCGCCTTTCATCCCCTTATCCACCAGCACGTCCAGCTTCTTCTCCTGGTGCATCTTCTTCACCTGATCAACAACAAAAACCGACGTTTGCTTATCTTTCTGGTTTATTATAGATGCTTTTGTTGCCTAATAAATCAAGAACCCAACAATCCATGGCTTGTTTAAGCATAAGTTCTTGTTGTTCGATGAGTTAAACAAGACTTGTAGATTTCTTACCCAATCAAGCATGGCTCCCTTCTGGTTTGCTGCCTTCCCAAACTCTAGCGCGGTCTGACCGGTGATCAGCTCCAGTAGCAGGATGCCAAATCCGAAGACGTCGGTCTTCTCAGACGATTGGCCAGTGGAGAGGTACTCTGGTGCAATGTGACCAACAGTGCCTCTCACAGCAGTGGTGACATGTGAATCCCGGTGATCGAGCAGTTTAGCAAGCCCAAAGTCACCAACAATAGCCTCACAGTAGTCATCTAGCAGGATGTTGGCTGCTTTGACATCCCTGTGTATGATCTTGGGGTCACACTGTTCGTGCAGGTACAGTAGCCCCCTCCCTGCGCCAAGAGCTATCCTCTTCCTGGTCACCCAGTCCAAAGGTGGCTTCCCTGTAGTGATCATTGTGGAATAAAGTGAAGATTTGCCTTGATAGGAATCGTATGCTTGCTTGTATGCTGTGCCAACATTTGTCCAGTGGAAGAATAAGGGAATACTAGAATCCAATTCCAGTTATTTTCCGAATTCGGCTTGTCGGGTTGCAACTTGCAATTTCACACCGTTCTTTTAGGCATGGTATGATCAGGAAAAAAAAAGAGAGAAAGAATTTGTTCTGCACTACTGCAAGTGGGTTTGTCATTATTAAGCACATTGGAATCTTGAGAAAGCTTACCTTTCAGGCGCGATGCAACACTTCCATTTGACATGTATGGATAGACGAGCAACCTCTCTGTGGCGGTCATGCAGAACCCATAGAGCCTGAGAAGATTTCTGTGTAGTGCCAAACTGATCATCTCAACCTCTGTCTGAAATTGTGCCTCGCCGCCCGCAGCATTGCCGTCCTTCAGTCGCTTCACAGCCACAAGAGTTCCGTCAGGGAGCTGCCCTCTGTAAACGTATCCAAAGCCACCTTTTCCTAGTATGTTCTTGCTACTGAAATTGTCTGTGGCAGACTGAAGCTCCCTGAACTGGAACCTCTTCACGTTTCCAAGGCTAACGTTCTCCATGTGTTGGTCTGCATGTGGCCAATCCATTCCAAGAACAGTTTCATCATTAACTGTTAATCTCTCAGGGTACCAAATGATGTATGGATTGAAAGTAAACATGGAGGTCTGTCTGCTTACCATCGACGTCGAAAAGGATCTGCCGGTTTCTACGATGCCTCCACCAGAACAGAAATCCAGCAGCGAGCAAGAGGAAGCTGATGCAACCAATTGCTGTACCAAATGCAACTGCAAACTTATGGCTTTTAGATTTTGCCGGTGGCAGAGCACCCTGTGAGCTATTGAGGTTGTATGACATTGGCACTGGGGCAGTCCCATAGCAATCTTTCTCGGTGTTGGTGCCGCAGATGAGAGGATTCCCAACTATGCTGCAAGAACATCAATAGCAGAATAGCCTTCAGTATAACATTTCCTGTTCTAGTTGGGATAAGAAAATTATATTATATAGGAACAGACACAAAATTCCAGCCTTACTTGAATGTTCTTGCCAAAGATCCCGGTATTGGACCACTCAGGTTATTATATGACAAGTCTCTGAAAGACACGGTGTACAGTGAGCATAAAATAAGTAACACCTAAACATGAGCACAAACAGTGAGAAACTACTCACAGGAAAACAAGCTGGGACAAATTAGCTGATGCTGAAGGGAATGGGCCAGACAGGGTGTTGTTGTTGAGCCTCCTGGACATGGCAACAAATCGAGCTTATCATGACAAGGGACAGGAACTATTTAATGTGGAAACCTGAAGAACAGCATTAATGAGAGGCTTGCATGTACTACTCCTACTACAGTAGAATTGGCACTCACAAGTACTCCAGGCTCTCAAGGTGGCCCACAGAAGTGGGGATTCCACCATACAGGTGGTTGCTAGAGAGATCAAGTGTCTTGAGCTTTGTAAGCTTGCCAATCTCTGCTGGGATTGGGCCGGTGATGTTGTTGTTCTGCAGGAGACTGAAACAGGGAAGGAAAGCAAAAGATCAACCTCCAGTCAAAAAGGAACCACACCACACTGACTGAAAGCAGAAACTGGCAATGGCAATCCGTGAGAAGAAGTAATATACTCACACACTCTCAAGATTGGTCAGGTTCCCTATGCTTGGGGAGAGAAGGCCAGAGAGGTTCTGTCCTGGGACCTCCCTGCCAAACAATCAAATAACCACACAGTCCACAGAACATTGGTAAGAACAAAATGGACATGGGGGAAGAACTCTGCACTCTGCAGTGAAATTGATCTGATAGAGGAGGGAGGAAGTGGAATGCTTACAGTCTGGTGACGAAATTGTCTAGCGAGCAGCTGACGGTGGTCCAGCTGCAGGGATCCACCGAGTCCTGGTCCCAGTTCTTGAGCATGCCATGGGGGTCCTTGAGCATGTTCTTGATCGTCATCAGAGCTTGCACTGCACAACATTGTACACACACAAACCAGAGAAATCAGTGAGCTCCCAGCACCACGCCACCAATGCAAGAAGCAATACAAAGAAGACAGCCAAAGAGGTAGAAACCAGTACTACTGTAGAAAGAGCGTACTCGTTCTCGTTACGAAACAAAGAAAGAGTGGAAGGAGACGGAACCTTCAGGGTTGACGCCCTTGGCGGAGAGGAGAGCACTGCAAGGGGAGGAAGAGGAGGAGGAGATGATTAGCAGCAGCAAGAGTAGCGCCAGGAAGGGGGGAGAAGATGGAGGCGCCTCCTCCATTGCCAAAGCGAGGCAGAGGTGGGTGGAGCCAAGAGAGCGAGGAAGGGTGGCGGCTCCAAGGCCAGGGTAAGGGGTGTGTGCGCCTGTGTGTGTTTTCAAACATGGAACAAGCGTGAGGCCAAGAAAAACATGCAAACGCAGTGCAGCCTTCTCTCCCACCGCCGCCAGGCCACAAAGAGAGAGAAACGGCAGCGACCAGCGAGGCAAAGCCGAGATGGCAGTGGCACACAGAGACAGGACACAGCCGCTGGGGCCCTGTCAGAGGCAAATGCCACAGAAGAAGATGCTTGCGCTCCGGCAGGACGCAACGCAAGAGCACAGAAGCAAGAAACACGCCTGCCACCTGATCTGCCATGGAAAACCGGGATAGAAACAATGCACGTATTCTTTAGGGGGCGTTTTTCTCAAAAATTTTTCTTTTTCCCTCCCACATCGATTATACTTTCTGCCTGGATGGAGCACTAATGAAGTAGCAGCTATCGCATGTTTATACTTTTTGTCTGGTTAGCTCGAGATGGATCTTTTGAGTCTACTTGGTTCATGATTAGACAAAATTTGTCAAATACAAATGAAAGTGTTACAGTGCACTTTTCACCCCTTTTCACCCAACTAAACACCTCTCGGTCTCCGAATTTTTTCCCGTTTTGTTTGTTCTTGTGTTTTTTTTATGTAACGTTGTTTAAATATACTCCATATTTAGTCTATTTATTCAAAATAAATACTGATTTTAGCTGATGTCGATCTCTTGTTAAAAAATCATTTTTTAACTAAAAATAAACATTGACTTTAACTCATATGCTCGAACAAACAGGCGGAATAGAAGGACATGTTAAAACAAAGAAGAGAAAGCAGTGGAGGATTTTTTTTTCCCTTTTCGGGGCGGCTTATATAGAGTTTGCAGAGAAAGAAGAGAAAAGTGTGAATCAAATATTGTTTGAGAAGATAAACAGCTACTACTCAGCTCGCCCTCCCTCTCCACGTTGCCTCCGCTCGAGCTCTTTACTGACGAGGTTCCCTCTGCATCTACACATCTTCTTTGTCCTTCACCAATGCGAGGTCCACTCCACCTTCCATCTTCACTTATGAGGTCTCCTCTTCAGACACGGTGTCGGGAGTAGAGGGGTACGTTGATGGTGGTCATGTGAAAAAACAAGGTTGAGCTCAAGTGGGTAGCCCGAGCCATCACAGGAAAAAGGTGGCGTCTGGGCAATGGCGAGTCTGAAGGTAGTGAACCACAGGTGGCGATGGTGAGTGGCGGTGAACCACTGTCGCGATGGTGGGCGATACCCTCCAGCGGCAAGAGTAGTCTTGTTCTCTAGATTATCTCCAATACGGAGAGGTTGAGCTCAGTGCTAAAGGTGGGCAGATTTCGTTGTAGCTAAATACCATAGAAATGGGTTTCAATTCCATCTCAATGCCAAATACATCCAAACAGCGGAATTGGAAAATCTCGATTACAATTCCAAATTCTAGATCTAAATATCTACATCAAAACAGGGTATTAGGTAAAAGAAAAAATGTTATAGAGAAAGTCCTAGTTCATTGAAGAATGCTTCTTGCTCAATTATCATCATGGTATGCAAATATGCATGATGATTTTGCGAGCCAATACCTTCACCAATGTTGCACAATAAAGATCATCCAAATTTCATTTAGTCAACAAATCATATCATTTTGCATTTACCTAAATTTATAGTATTTTTTAAAACTTTCAACTTCTAATAACGATTTCCCTCACACATTAAGACCAATGTAGCATTAGTTAGTTCGTTTATATTTGGTCATATTAATTAGACAGTGCAAATATACATAAGTCGAGACAGCATGCAAAAAGAAATTCTTCTCTCTCACCTGTGCTAAACATGAGACCTTTATTAGAACATGAAGGTGATTAAATGCAACATAATGTAATAACCAATAAAACACAGTGTTATCAACGGTAGCTTGCCTGCCACTGTGAGGACAAATAAACACCAAGACAATGCACACGGTTACGCCAATCTATGCCTAACTCTTGATCTATGCCTAAGATATAATACTACTCCAAGGCTAATGCAGACAACTAATCACACTTGTATGGTCTCCACGTCTCAAAAAGAGTATATATTTCAAAGATTAAAGCATACTTGAATCCATTACATTACAGCACACAACTATTTAGACAGAAGTTCAAACTCTCTCTCTCTTTCTAAAAAAATCAAACTCAATTTTTTTAGGGGAAAGGGAAAATCGCCTATCATTCGTGCCATAAAGCAACGCCGGAGCTTTATTGGAAGCTGCGACGTGTTGGCCGCAGTAGTACATTTTTTCTCGCAGCAAAGCCACCTTTGAGGGATTCTCTGGAGCAAAAGAATTGGCAAAGTTGGAGTGGGGTGTGGGGGCAGCTGAGCACTGGCTTGGGAAGTGTGTCGGAATTCCATGGAGGTGGCCAAACTGCCAAAGGCGAATGAAAAAGAGGAGCATGGCAATGCAGCGAAAGCGTCTTTGGGAGAGGATCGATGAGGAGGCACGGATGATGACAGTGACAGCCAGAGGAACACGGACAAGGGAATTTTTGCCGGTCTACCCGTATGTGCTTTGCATTATAAATAATCGAGTTAAGGTGTGTTTTGGAAGCTGTATGCTGTAAGCTGAAAACTAAATTTTTTGAGAAGAAAACACTATTTCGGAGCTGAAAAGAAATCAAAATAAGAGTCTTATAAACTTGAGCGAACAGAGCCGAAATACTGTTAGATTTGTTTGACCTAACAGTAGTTTTTTTTGTCATATCGAATATTTTATAAGATGTTAGAAAGTTTATTTAATATTAATAAAAAAACTAATTACACAAAAATTTTAAGTCTAATTAATCCGTTATTAGTAAATGTTTACTATAGCTTAATATTATCAAATCATGGACTAGACAGGATTAAAAGATTCATTTCGCAATTTACATGCAATCTATCTAATTAGTTATTTTTTGTCTATATTATATGATATTTCATACACATGTCCAAACATCTGGTGTGATAGGTGTAAAAATTTTATGGTGAGAACTAAATGGACCAAAATTAATAGCTACTCTCTCCGTTCCAAAAACAGTGTCGTTTTAGGACATCTTGTTTGGCCATCTATCTTATTAAAAAAATTATAAATATTATTTATCTTGCTATGACTTATTTTATCACTAGAGATACTTTAGTAATGATTTATTTAATTTATAATTTGCATAAAATTTTTGAATAAAATGACCGGTCAAACATGGTGTCTGAAAGTAAAAAAACAACACACTTTTTAGAACGGATGGAGTACTGGTGGATTGAAATAGGTCTCCTAAAATTAGCACCGATGGATTGAAATATACCTGCTAGTAATTATTATCTGAGGGATTGCTAGATGCTAGCAGTATACTTAAAATTGTTAATAAGTGCTAGTAATAGTTAATAGGTACATTCTCACTATCTAACATATACTAGTAAGTGGATCCAAACGGGGCTTTACTGAAAGTTAGCTAGCTAAAACAGAAGCTATTAGTTATAGTTAGCCAATTTTTAGTGATAACAAATTCAAACAGGCTCTTAAAACATCTCCAAGAATTCCTGAGATTATCTTTCTAAGACTATTGTCGGGTGCCAAAGTATGGGGTATCCAACTTCGATGCAAAAATATACATTCCCAACACGACCCGGCCCAGGTAAAGCCAGCGGAAGCCCACGAAGGCCGCGCCTGCGGAGGCCCATGACGATGATGCATCAACACAAACCTACCCTCAGGGAAGCGGCACCATCGGGCGCCAATTCTCCGATTCACCCGAGCCTCACCGAGAGAGCTCGGAAAAGCGGCACCCTCGGGCGCCAATTCTCCGATTCGCCCGAGCCTCCCCGAGAGAGCTCGGGAAAGCGGCACCCTCGGGCGCCAATTCTCCGATTCGCCCGAGCCTCACCGACAGAGCTCGGGAAAGCAGCACCCTCGGGCACAAATTCTCCGATTCGCCCGAGCTTCACCATCCCTCTCGAGCGCAATCTTTCAAAGGCATCCCATGCATAGTTGACGTCAGCAGAGTAATCTTGGACCGTAAGGGACCTCTCTGACCACTTTACAGGCATAGTCCCATCGGATGGGCCCCTCGATACAACAGCGCCCTGAATGCGCACGTTCGCCGTACCAACTGCCCCATCTCCTCTAGCAGGCGATCTGACGGTCCTCCTCCTCCCACGCCGCTACAGGGACAGCCAACCGTACGGCTCCCCGGGCTGACAAGGGGATTCGCCGACTACGACGGCGACCGCCATACCCCGGCCACACATGTGACACCAGGAAATGGGGGACGACGGTCGTCCGGCCAACCAGGGGGAATGGGCAAGCCTTACGACCGGTCTTGCCAACCCCCTGGAATGTACCTCACAAGGAAAAAGAAGCGCCCGAGGGAGGACACTCCCCCCGCTCTGTCCCATCAGGTCCCCGATGGCACCAAGCCTTCCTGAGCCTCGGCGGCTTGTACCCAGAAGTCAACCTATCTACTCGTTGCACTATGTAAGGACGACACGACGGCATGACGTATCGCCATGTAGCCAACCATGACCAAGCACTGTGAGGCGTCTTGGAACTCACCAATGGAACAGTGGCAGATCAGCCGAATGACTAATGCCATGCCGCCGATGCGCCAAGACGAAGGCGTGGCTGACGATCGCCACCAGTCATCACCAACTCCGCCATGCCGAGTACTGTAACACAGGGCAACACGTGTAACTCTAGCCCTTCCCTTGTAACTATAAAAAGGAAAGCAGAGGCCAGCCTTAGGAGATCTCTCTCACAAGCTCACACATACTCACACACACTCAACAACAAACGGCAACAAGCAATCTGTACACACTTAGACACTCGTAAGAGACTTGAGAGCACTTCCCTCTCTCGCTCAGCTTGAAACCCCTACTACGAGCACCCCGGTGCAAGGCAACACGACTCGATCCCACACTGGACGTAGGGCACTCATTGCCTGAACCAGTATAAACCCTGTGTTCCCCCTTGCACACCACCCATAACCTCAACCGCAAAACACAAGTTTACTAGCCGGTGTTAGCACTCGCTAAAACTAGCACTGACAGTTGGCGCACCAGGTAGGGGATTTTGTGTGTTGACTCAGGTTACGGATGGCAGACACCTCCATGACGCTTCCTGCTGGCGCGGTGCTCCGGTTTGGGAGTCTTGAGTTCGTGGCCACCGGCCACGGGCTCGAGATGAACCTACGCCCAACTGAGCCCTGCACCATCATTGTCCTAACTCCGGCCCATCAGGCGGCCGGGGAAAGGACCACGGCGACGCTTCCTCCTGTCCCAGAGGATGAGGGAAACGCCGCACGCCACGCCTCCCGGCGGACCAGGAGGAGGAGGCGCAACCGCGCCAACCTACCCTTGGTCGTGGAAGGCGCGGCCAACCAGGTGCTCTAGTAGGGGATGCCAACCTGGCACCGGCCGTCACCCTGACACCTCCGGCGCCGGCAGCTGCACACCCGTCAACCGCCCAAAGGCCGGGCGGAGGCGGGATCGCGGCGTCAACGGGTCTCTCTCTTCGCCCTCATGGCGGGAGGAGGACGGCGCCGTCATCTCTCTTCAGGCTCCAGAGCGCTATGAACGCCCACGTCCGCGCGGTCCGCGCTCTGCTGCACGATTTGGTGGAGACACCTATCCACCGCCTCGAGCATCTAGATGACCTCGTGGGCGACCACGTGGCCTCCCCACCGTCTTCTCCCGGGAGCAGTCCCAGGGCGTACGGCGGGGGGGAGACGGACTCCACTGACAGCCTCACTCCCCGAGAATACTCGGAGGAGTGGGATCGTCGCGGTTGGACCTCGCCGTCACGACGGGGCCTCAGCGACGACGACGACGAGTTCTGGGCGAGCGTGGACTTCACCGTCCACCTCGACGACTCAAGGGAGGACGCCCCGAGCGTAACCACCGACTCCGACTAGTCCTACATCGACCCCACTCGGGAATGCTACCACTTGGTGCACCCCGAAGATGGACGGGCGGAGGACGTCCATTCAGGGGACGGCAACGACGTATCTTCCCCGCTTCAGCCACAGCACACCCCGCCTCCGGTGACTCCGCGGCCTGCGCGATCAGCTCTGCCGCAGGACCCGGGGGCTGGGACATCTCGCCCCGCGCACTAGTCTCCGGAGCTAGAACAGCTCCGGGAACTCGAGGCGTGGATGGACAAGGGCCGCCTACGCCTTACCCAGCTGCGAGCCACGCTCGAGCGCGAGGAGCAACAGGGCATCGGCGGAGCAGCTCGTCGCCGGGCCCAGGACGTTCAGGCTCTTATCATCGCCGACGATGGAGCCGAAACACCAGGAGCCCTGCCTCGAGCAAGCCGCAAGCTCACAGAGGCGGCAATGCTGCTCCGGAGCCTGCCTGAGCCCTCCACCGAGTAGGCACGGCAGCTCCGGAACCAGCTCAAGGACCTCCTAGAGGATGCAGCCGTCCTCCAGGCGGAAAGTTCAGCGTCACGCCAGCGTGGCACTGAAAGCCACCAACGTGGTGGCACGGCACGCCACGAGCGCGAGCCCTCGGTACATCCCGAGGTCCCGAGAGCCCCGTCGGTTCACCAACGGCTTGGCAAGGACGTCGACGTCCGAGCCATCCTTCAAGCCCGCAGTCGACGGAAGACTGACGGAGTTGCACGTGGCTACCATGTCCATCGGCGCGGGCGCTACGACTCGGACGAGGACCACGAGCCCTCGCCCGAGCCCTCGGGTCCTCGCGTCTTCAGCGAGGTCATCCGAAGGGCCAGGTTCCCGCCCCGGTTCCGACAGCCGGCAAACATAGCCAAGTATTCGGGGGAAACCAACCTTGAACTATGGCTAGCAGATTATCGTCTTGCGTGCCAGCTTGGTGGTGCGCAGTATGATCTCATCATCATCCGCAACCTCCCCCTGTTCCTCGCCGACTCTGCAAGAGCTTGGCTGGAACATCTTCCCCCGCGGTTGATCTTTGACTGGAGCGATCTGGTCAAGATCTTCGTAGCGAACTTCCAGGGCACGTACGTGCGCCCTGGCAACTCCTGGGACCTCAGGAGCTGCAAGCAGAAGCCGGACGAGTCCCTCAGAGACTACATCCGGCGATTCTCCAAGTAGTACAATGAGCTGCCCCAGGTCGCCGACTCCGACGTCGTCGGAGCATTCGCTGCAGGAATTTCCTGCAAAGAGCTCGTTCATGAGCTCGGACGCCAGACCCCCACTAGCGTTTCTGAGCTCATGAAGATAGCAACCAGCTTCGCCTCGGGAGACGAGGTGGTGGGAGCCCTCTTCTCCGACCCAAACGGCAAACGGAAGGAGGAGGCCCCCGAGGGCACCTCTTCCCGGGGCCCGAACAGCAAGAAAAAGAAGGGGAAGGGAAAGGCCCCCTCCGCAGTGACCCGCTCGTGGCAGCGACCGAATCCAAGAGGGAACGACCCCCTCGGGGCCGCTTCGACGAGATGCTTAGCAAGCCGTGCCCTTATCACCAGGGTCCGGTGCATCACACGCTTGGGCAGTGTGTGATACTCAAAAAGCATTACGGCCGGCAGGCGTTCTGGGACGCTGCTGGCAAGAAGGCCGCCGAAGACAAGGAGGACAAGGATAGGAAGGGCGACGAGTTCCCGCCCATCGACAAGTGCCTCATGATCTTCGGTGGACCCGGGACCGCTCCCACGCCGCGCCAGCGAAAGCGCGAGCGTCGGGAGGTCTACTCCGTCGGACCAGTTGAAAGGTCCTAAATGGCTAGAGGGGGGGTGAATAGCCTATAAAAATCTACAAACAACACTTAACAAGCCGATTAGTAACAATAGCAAGCTTTGCAAAACACTAGCTCTAAACTATGCTATGCAAGCCACCTAGACAAGTATACTACACTATGATCACTAGTTCACACTCAAAGGCTATGTTACTACTATACACTACTCCTAAGTGAGCAACTAACTAACAAGCTACACATGAGAGTAAGTACACAAAAGTAAAGAGAGAAGGTGATTTCAATACCCCCGGTGTAGAGAAGATATGAAGTCCAATATAACCAATCAATCAAATATAAGGGAAATCCTCGATAGAGAGATGACACAAGATTTTTTACCGAGATTCACTTGCTTGCCGGCAAGCTAGTCCTCGTTGTAGCGATACACCCACTTGGAGGTTCACGCGCTAATTGGCATCACACGCCAAACCCTTCTCAAGGGTGCCGCACAACCAACACAAGATGGGGATCCACCAAGCTACGAGCAATCCACTAAAGATGCCTTTCGCGATCTCCCACGGGGATAGGCTCAAGAACCCCTCACAACTTCACCGATCGGAGGCGGAGACAATCACCAACTCCCTTCAACGATCCTCGCAGCTCCAAGCCGTCTAGGAGTCGGCAAACTCCAAGAGTAACAAGAGAAACCGCTGCGAATCACCACTACCAAGTGCCTCTAGATGATCTCTATCAATGCAATGCACTTGATGCTCTCCAAACTCACCAAATGATGATCACAATCAAGTAGGATGAGTGAGAGTGGAGTGGGAAGGCTCACAAATATGCTATGATGTTCAGGAGTGCCAAGTGATGCTCCCCAAACCGGCCAAGTCGCTATTTATAAGCCACACACAAAGAACTAGCCGTTTAGACTTCACTGCGTACCGTCGGACTGTCCGACGGCCAGACCGTCGGACTAATCAGCACGGTCCGATGCTCCGGATAAACGCCACGTGTCACTAACCGTTTGAAGTCGAACGTTGGATCACAACGGCTAACTTCCCGCGCTAAACGAACCGTCGGACTGTATAATCGTCGGACTAAAACCAACGGTCCGACGCCCTCAGCTGACACCGTCGGACTCAGCGGGACGAAGCCGTCAGACTAACGATCGCGGCCGTCCGACGTTTCCAGAGAGCTCCCCGAGCCCTGAAAACCGTCGGACGTTGGTCCGACGCTCACCGTCGGACTAACGCCGAGAGTCCGACGCTCACCTGCTCTCCACGTGTCACTTCTTCGTCGCTCTGCACCGTCGGACGCTTCGGACAATAGTCCAACGCTCCGAAACTGAGCGTCCGACGCTCTCAGCAGTGTTAGCCGTCGGACTGAGGCTAATGGTCTGACGCTCTGTGACAATACGGTCCGACGCTAGTTTTTCTATTGTAATGTCTCCGAAATTCGCCGAATCCTGCCTCGCAAGCTCGGCAGGAGGAAGAGAGGACCAAACCCTCTCTAACCCTCAAACTTCACCCCGTTTCTTAAGTCACTAACACTCCAAAGTGTCTCTCACTTAGGTGCACGTGTGTTAGCCTTTTTCAAAGAGTTTTCCATGGGTCAAGTTAGTGTCACTAGCATCTATATGCATATGCAATGATCATGAACACCTAGTGGCGCTTGATAACCGTATTTCATCAACGATTTCGCCCCTCTTGATAGTACGGCTATCTATCCTAAATGTGATCACTCCCTCTATGGAGTCTTGATCACCAAAACCAAAAGAGCTCCTATTGGTTATACCTTTGCTTTGAGCTCCCGGTTTCTTATCAACTTCCTTCTCATCTCTTGATGGACCTTGTGAACACCTATGATGATGGACTTATACCATTTGCATGGATGCCGTCAATAGGGCTTTCTCCTTTGTTGATGGACTTACACCATTTTCATGGACTCCGTCATTGCCCTTCACTTGTGACCTCCACCGACCCGGTCCTTTGCTCCATCTTGCCATTTGCTAATCAATTCTCATGAAACACTTAGAGCAATCGTTAGCAAACTAGGTTTCATCAATTACCCAAAACCAAACATGGGCTTTCACCAGTGACGCCACGCTTCCTCGACTGGTCCCATGACGCCATCACCTTCAACCGGGACGATCACCCGGACTATGTCCCATCGCCGGGGCGTTACCCGCTCGTTGTCGACCCCGTCGTCGGCAACACAAGGCTCTCCAAAGTTCTCATGGATGGAGGCAGTGACCTCAACATTCTCTACGCTGAGACCCTCGACTTGATGGGGGTCAGCCGCTCTCTTCTCCGGCCGGTGACTTCCCCGTTCCACGGGATAGTCCCGGGGAAGAGCGTGCAACCCCTCGGGCTGATCGACCTGCCCGTCTACTTTGGGACTCCTGACAACTTCAGAAAGGAGACCCTTACCTTCGAAGTGGTAGGTTTCCACGTCACCTACCACGCCATTCTCGGAAGGCCATGCTACACCAAGTTCATGGCCATCCCAAACTACACTTACCTCAAGCTCAAGATGCCGGGGCCAAAGGGGGTGATCACCATCGGCACTTCCTACCATCACGCGTACAAGTGCGACGTCGAGTGTTGCGAGTACGTCAGCGCGCTGGTAGAGTCCGAGGCCCTCATCGCCGACACCGAAAGGCTGGCAAAGGAGGTCCCCTACCCCAAAAAGGTCACGGGCACCTTTGAGCCCGCTGAAGGGGTGAAAGAGGTGCCCCTCAACCCAAGATATCCCGATAGCAAGGTGCTGAAGATCAGCACTACCCTCGACCCAAAATAGGAGGCTGTGCTCGTCGACTTCCTCCGCAAGCACGCCGACGTGTTTGCTTGGAGTCCCTCGGATATGCCAGGCGTACCGAGGGAGGTCGCCGAGCACTCCTTGGACATCCGGGCCGGGTCCAAGCCAGTGAAGCAGCGCCTGCGCCGATTCGACGAGGAGAAGCGCCGGGCCATCGGAGAGGAGGTGTAGAAGCTTTTGGCGGCCGGATTCATCAAGGAGGACTTCCATCCAGAGTGGTTAGCTAATCCTATTATGGTTAAAAAGAAAAATAGGAAATGGAGAATATGTGTTGATTATACTAGTTTAAATAAAGCTTGCCCTAACTATCCATTTCCATTACCTCGCATTGACCAAATAGTTGATTCCACTACTGGCTATGACCGACTTTGCTTTCTTGATGCATATTCCGGTTACCATCAGATTCGTATGAAAGAGTCCGACGAATTAGCGACTTCTTGCATTACTCCTTTCGGCACATATTGTTACGTAACCATGCCATTTGGCCTCAATAACGCGGGCGCAACTTACCAGCGTTGCATGCTCAAAGTTTTTAGGGACCTCATCGGGCGGACCGTTGAGGCTTACGTAGACGATATAGTGATAAAATCTAGGAAGACCAGCGACTTAGTAGCCGACCTAGAAAAGGCATTCGACTGCCTCAAGAAGAAAAATATAAAGCTAAACCCCGAGAAGTGCGTTTTCGGGGTCCCTCAGGGATACACGCCGGAGCCTGCGGTCACCACTGAAAGACCCTAGTTTGGTTTTGGTAATTGATGAAACCTAGTTACTAATCCAAGTGCTAAGCATGTGTAGCAAATAGAAGATTAGAAATAAGGAGGAAGATAACATGAGCACAAGTGAAGATCAAGATAAAATGATCAAGGAGAAAGAAAAGGACTTAAAGAAGGAAAGCTAGAGGCTAAGGTATATTCAAATAGGGCTTTTCTTTTAGTGATCAAGACTTCAAGTGGGAGTGATCACATTTAAGATAGATAGCCCACTATCAAGGGGAGAACTAAGCTTTTGGATTACTTTCAAGTGCTCTACGTTGCATCTCATGTGCATTGAACTAATCAACCTAGAGAATTCCTTTGAAAACCCTTGAAAAATATTTGCAAAAATGCTAACACACTATGCACAAGTGTAGAAGACCTTGAGTGTTAGCACATAGAAGCAAGGGGTGAGAAATAGACTTGAAAATGGGTGTTTCCAGACCGTCGGACTGTTAGTGGATGTAGCGTCGGACCATTGGTTCAGTCCGACGCCTGTGCTGTCAGTGAGCGTCGGACGCTCATTTACCGAGCATCGGACCATCGTGGTCTTCAGTCCGACGGTGCCGAGTAGCAGTAGAATGACGCGTGGTACACTGAGAAGCGTCGGACGCCTGAGAATAGTCCGACGGTGAGCGTCGGACGAAGTCCGACGATGATTTAGCAATTTCAAACCTCTCTGTAAGTGTCGGACGCTGAGTTTCTTTAGTCCGACGGTGCTCGCGCGATCATCCGACGATACGCGCAGAATGAACTGAGAGAGGGCGTCGGACTCTGCGGTTTAGTCCGACACCCCGAGTCCGACGATGTGAGAACTGGCGCGAAAACGACCGTTGAGATCGGACGAACGTCGTTTAAACCTGTTGACACGTGGCGAAGATCTAGAGCGTCGGACGCTACCGTTTGGTCCGATGCTGTCTGTCCGACGGTCGGTCCGACGGTATAAAAACGGGGTTAACGGCTGTTTCAGTGGGTGTAACGGCTAGGAGTTGGATTGGGGGTATTTATACTCCCTCCCTGGTCACTTGGTGACTCTCTTGCACACTTGGATCATTGTCATACACTTTTTTGCATTCTAGCCTCCCACTCTCTCACTATTTCATCATCTTGATCATCTTTTGTGAGATTGAGTGAACCTTAAGTGCATCATTGCTTGTGATTTGCATTCTAGAGCACTTGAGAGCAAGCCTCGGATTAGTTCTTATTCTCTTGGGACATTGTCGTGTCCCTAGACAGCTTGGAGGAGAAGAAGGTTTGAAGGAGCTTGGTGATTGTGCTTGCTCACACCCGTGATTCTGAGGGGTTCTTGTGCCTTCCCCGAGCGGAGTGCTCAAAGGTAACTCTAGTGGATTGCTCGTGTCTTTGAGTTACTTCCTCCGTGGTAGGTTCTTGTGGCGCCTAGTGTAGGCTCGGTGTGTGATACCGATTAGCCACCGAACCACCAGTTGAAGTCGACACAACGAGGACGTAGCGTGCCGGCAAGCACGTGAACCTCGGGGATAAATCTTGGTGTCTCTATTGATTTCCTCACCTTCGAGTGAGTGACTTATTGATTGTCCCGGTGATTGGCTTCTTCACAAGGCGAAGGTTTATTCGACTATCATCTCTTTCTTATTCTTGTGCAAAGTAGCTTGTTCTTTTGTCTTGAGTAGTTGTGTAGTTGTTTAGCTTTTGCTAGCTCTCTTGTGTGGATTAGAACTAAGGTTTAACTAAAATTGTGTAGGTGGCTTGCCTAGGATAGTGGTTGCCTTAGCATTGCATTTATAGCCTCTTGTGGTTCTAATCACTTGTTTAGTGGTTTGTAGAATTTTTATTTAGGCTATTCACCCCCCTCTAGCCATACTAGGACCTTTCGACCACGACGCACCAAGAACCCTAATCGGTAACGCCTTTCAACAAGGCTTCTACTGGCCAACCGCCGTGGTCGATGCTACCGAGGTGGTACGCTCCTGCGAGGGGTGCCAGTACTACGCTCGGCAGATACACCTACCGGCCCAAGCTCTCCAGACGATCCCCCTCACTTGGCCGTTCGCCGTATGGGGACTGGACCTTGTCGGGCCCCTCCAAAAGGCTCTCGGGGGCTTCACCCACTTGCTTGTCGCCATCGACAAGTTCTCGAAGTGGATCGAGGCTCGGCCAATCGCCCAAATCAGTTCGGCACAAGCGGTGTTATTCTTCACCGACATTGTTCACCGGTTTGGTGTCCCGAACTCCATCATCACCGACAACGGCACGCAGTTCACCGGAAAAAATTTTCTGGCCTTCTGCGATGAATACCACATATGAGTGGACTGGGCGGCCGTAGCCCACCCAAGAACGAATGGCCAAGTAGAACTGCCAATGGCATGATTCTCTAAGGCCTCAAGCCGAGAATATTCAACAGATTGAATAAGTTCGGCATGAGGTGGCTGGCGGAGCTCCCGGCGGTGATATGGAGTCTAAGGACTAAGCCAAGCCGAGCCACGGGCTTCACGCCCTTCTTCCTGGTGTACGGCGCCGAGGCCGTCCTCCCCACGGACTTGGAGTACGGCGCCCCAAGGATCCGAGCCTACGATGAACAAGGCAATCAGACTTACCGCGAAGACGCGTTTGATCAAGTCGACGAAGCTCGGGACATGGCCCTGTTGTACTCGGCCAAGTACCAACAGTCACTACGCAAGTACCATGCTCGGCGCGTCCGGGGCCGAGCCTTCAGCGTAGGCGACTTGGTGCTGCGGCTCAGGCAGGACAACAAGGGGCGCCACAAGCTCACTCCGCCGTGGGAAGGACCATTCATCATCGCCGAGGTGCTACGTCCCGGCACGTACAAGCTCGCGAACGAGAAGGGCGAGGTCTACAACAACGCTTGGAACATCGAACAGCTACGTCGCTTCTATCCTTAAATTTCCGAGCATTGTACAATTTGTAAAATCTTGAAATCAATAAAAAGACCCGACTTCTACTCTTTTTACTTGATTTTTGGATTTTCGATCCGAGCCTACACTCGGAAGTGAAATGACTTTTCATTTCGCGGCGGAAGAGAAAAGTGAGGCTCGACCTAACCTACGGAAAGGCCGACCCTCCCTCGGGGGCTAGGATGGGGGAACCCCCGGACTTTCCCGAGTCTCAGCGATTTTGAAAACGCAAAAATTTCAAAACTCGTTGAAATCGTTTCTCCCTAAAACACGCTTCTTTCCTAAAACCAAGCGAGAACCTATAAGACTCGAAAGAGTAAGAGAAGTCCCAGAGGACAGAGCCGGTCGAGCCGAGGAGACCGCTTATGCCCCAGGGCTACAGCATCTCCCCTCGCCACTCCGCGTCCGAAGGCTAACCCGCGCTCGGAAGAAAACTTATAAGATCTACGCTCGGCAAAGGGAGGAGGCTCAGGAAGAAACAACTAAGCCTTTTTTCTGAGGTTTCTTTCTGCCAAAACTCCTAGGACATCGGCTGCGTCTATGCCGCTAAAGCTACGACACCCGAATAAAGTCCCTCGAGGCTCGATGGCCCGGGCACAGGATCGGCAAGAATAAACACCTAAGGAAAAAAGCACGAAACAAAACAAAACATACAGCAAATATTTACATAAACATAAAGGCCGCGAAGGGCCACTTGTTTGTTTCCTCTCAGCCACTCACGAAAAGTTACTTTTACAAGGGCACTACGGCCCGGCTTTTTTAATGGCAGATTCAGAGGAGGAAGCTCGACTTCGGCTTCGAAGAGGCCCGCCAGCGCTTCTCCTGGCTCCTTCATCGAGTCCTCCAGCGCCAGGAGCTCGACGTCGTCGGCCTCAAGGAAGCCTTCCCTGACAGGGTCGGCGTCGAAGTTCCCATAGTGGGACTTCATGACCGCCAGTGTCTTCTGGACACCCGTCAGTAAGGCCTCCTTGACCCGGCCGCCGACGCTGATGTAGAGTGCCTCCAGACGGCTCCGGAGCGAGATCCCCGAAGGTTCCCCACCGGCGCCGATGGAGTCACACAGTGCGCGCGGGACCTTCTGCAGTTCCAGGTGGTCGGCCGCTTCGCCGTCGTAAGCCGCCTGCAGAACTGCGGGAGCAAAACATGGAGGTGAACAAAGATGCAGCAAGCAGCCAAGATGAACTGGACGAAAAGCACGACATTGCACATACCGCCAGCCTCTTCCCGAGCCTTCTGTGCCTCCTTCCGGGCCGAGTCCGCCGCGCCAACCGCCAGGCGCAACGCCTCCTGAGTGCCACTCAGGTCGAGGGCCAAGGCCTCAGCGACAGAGGTCTTCTCGGCGGTGAGCTCTCGGGCGGCGTCGCGCTCCCTTGTCATCTCGGCCAGGGCGCTCTCCAGCTCCCGCACCCGTGTTGCCGAGGCAGCGGCCTGGCCCCTCGCCTCCGTGACCTCCTCCTTCAAGATGGTGTTGTCAACACTCGCTTCGGCGAGCATGGAGGTCACGGCGGCGAGCTCGTTCTGGGCACGGGCAAGGGCTTTCCCCTTGAGGTCAAGCTGCTTCCAGAGCCCGAGCCCGCCGCGAAGGAAGCGGGACTTGTCCCGAGAGGTATGCATAAGGTCCTGGAAAGGAGAGAGGAGCGGAGACGGTAAGAACAATGCTCATACGCAGGAAAAGTTACAAGACACGGGGATTCACCTGAAGCTGGGCCGGGAGGTCCTTCTCGAGGACGTCAGCAATCGCGCGGAGACCCGCCACCGAGCTGAACCCGAGCTCCTGAACGGCGTCCCATTTGGGAGCCTCGAGGTCGTCCCGGAGCGAGAAGACAGGCGGCGCCTGAGGATCCGCTCGGTCCGCCCACTCGATCCGGGAGGCGGTTAGCTCCCGAGGTCGAGGCTCCCTCAAGGCCAATGCCCAGGGACACTCCTCACGGGCGGGGGGAGCTCCTGTGCCGACACCCATGACCGACGACCCCGCGGCGGCAGGCTCTGTGGGGGCGGCATCGGCTAGCGCTCCCGAGGTGCCTCCAGAACTGACGGTCGAGGCCTCGGGAGCCCGTGCTGGCTCTGCCTCCAGGTCGATGACGGGCGCGACGATGGCGGCCACGGCCGGAGCGACCTCTCCCGAGGAAGGAACCTCGGACGCCACGACCGGACCCGTAGGGGGACGGTTTTCTTCGTCCGTCGACCGGGCGCTCCCCCCGGCCGTGTTGTGGCCCTGCTCCTTCAGGACCTTCAGGTGTGACACCTGGAGGTCCGACCCCGAGCATTTCCTGAAGCAGATAAGGGAGAAAGGAACGTTCAGAGCGCCAAACAGGATCTCCGATGAAAGGAATAACAGGTAAAGAGATCTACCTCGTCTTCGGCACCACCCTCCTCTTCTTCGCCGCCCCCGCGCTCGGCAAAACGACGGACGGCGTGGCCTACATCGGCAGCGGAGGAGTGGGCGCCGACGCGGCGTCCGGGCTGGCACCGCCCTGAGGCGGGGGCCCTGCCTGGGCGCCAAGGGTCGCCTCGACGTCGCCGCCCCTCGGCGGGGAAGGTTGAGTCTGGGAGGACCCCAGCTCAAGTTCCGGCGTCTTGGCATGGGCCGGCTCCGGCTCCGACGGTTTCCGCTCACCGCTCCCCCTGCCTTCGGCCGTCGCGCCGATCAACGACGCTTCAGAGGGGAGGGTGCGTGGAAACAGGATCTCCCCGGTCCCGCCGGCAGCAGCCAGGCTTGGCTCGGGCGCCTGGTCAGGGCCCGTTCCCGGCCTCTCCAGCGAGCCCTCGCGGCCGCTGGAAGGCGGAGCCGTGGCTCCGGTAGTCACGCTGCCAGAGGCCGCGCCTTCAGACGCGGTCCCCGGCAGTTTCGCCTGGAGGCTCGGGTCACGAGCCCCAGCACTTCCGCCGGCGGGCGCCGACATTCGAGCCTTCCCAGGCTCGTCGGCGCCCACCGCGGGCTTTGTGGCCACAGGGGGCCAGTCCAACACTGTAAAATCAAAATATTCTTCTTCTTCATCCTCCTCATCTTCCTCGGAGAGGGAATCCTCCTCCGGCTCCCCCGCCTCCTGACGGCGACGACAGCGCTGGGAGGATTCCTCCGTCCTCCGAGCCTTCTTTTGCTTCAACGCGGTCTTCCGGTCCTTCTCCGCCTTCGCCGCCTGGTCCCGAAGGCGGTTCTGGGTTCGCTGAACCTTGTCCTCCGGGATAGGCGGAAGGGAAGGCTTCCGGTCCGTGAAAGACCCTGCGACGAATGAAGAAAGAAGTCAAGAAAAAGACCGAGGAGCTGCAAAATCGACGAAGCAGGCGACACTCACCAGCGCGATGAAGCCCGTACGGGGGCGCATGGTTATCCGGTTTACCTCATCCCAGGTATGGTGACCGCCCACCATGTACTTAACCCGGCGCATAATCTCTTGCTGGCCGATGTCCTAGGCCAGCATCGCCGCGCCCTCCCGTGATGACCCGATGAGCATCTGGTTCAGCGCCAGCCGACGGTTCATTAGCGGCAACACCGTCCGCGCGTGGAACTGCGCCGCCACGGCGGCTCCCGTATGGCCCCGGTCACGCAGCGTTTGGAGCGCGTCGAAGTAGGCGTTGAGGTGCTTGGCCTCCTTCGCCGGGCACCCCCAATCCCATTGAGGGAGGGGAGCGACGAACGCCCTTCCCATGTACTTGGGGAAGGCGTCCCCGTCGTTGCGGAGGTAGAACCAGCCGTTGTGCCAGCCCTTATTGGAGGAGGGGGCCTTGCAGGGGATGTACTCGCCGGAGCGGATCACGAAACCACATCCTCCCGCGCGCAGGATCTCCCGTGGCTTCTTCGAACCGGCCATCTTGGTGTACTAGTCGACGCGGGAGATGCGCCGCCATAGATTCCAGTGCGGGGGTACCCCGAGGTACCCCTCGCACAGGGCGGCGTAGATCGACGCCTGCGTGATGGAGTTGGGGGTGAGGTTGTGGAGCTCCTAACCCGTTAACGAAGAGCAGCGCCCGGCAGAAGCGGCTTGGCGGCGACCCGAGCCCGCGCTCGTGGTAAGCTATGAAGCTCACCACGTACCCCTCATCGAGCTTCGGCTCGTCGTGGTCGTCCGACGGCACGGCCCACTCCGGGCGCTCTGCGTTGGTATGGGGGCGTAGGAGCCCCAGCCCCACGAGACGCTCCAGATCTGCCTCCGTCACAAAGCTGCGAGGCCACGGCTCCATCCTGAGGATGCCAGCGGCGGCGGCAGCGGCGGCGGTGTGAACTAAAGGAGAAGAACGGGGGGAAGGCAACAATGTCGGTCGCGGCAGCGCTTCTCACTCGAGCGAGCAACGAAGGCGAAAGGACGGACGACAAAGGCAAGAAAGCGAACGGTTGCGCGAGCAAATGGCTAGGGTAGAAAGAAAAAACCGTGAGTTTTTCTTATATACCCGGGCGACGAATCGAGGAAGATGCGGAGGATCCGCCGCATTAACTGCGCGGGGCCCGCCACGATCCCCGCGTTGCCGCTGGCCTCGCGCACGCAACCGCCTCGACTGCCCTAAACCGTCGCGCCCGTCAGGCTGCGCGCCTCAAAAGGTGAGCCGAATCATTACGCCAGCCTGCCTCGATTCCGCCGATACATTCCCCTTCTCGACGAAGGAACCTCGGGCTCGGACGCCCGTTACGTTTCTAGGGGATCGAAGACTGGCCCATAGTGGCTCGAACAGTCGCCCCAGGGAAACCGAGTTAGGGACAGCTAGCGGATGGGTCACGAAAACGGCCAGTATCCCGACGCCTGAGCGTCACAAGGGATATCCCGTGCTGTGTCCAAGTCCCAGTAGTGAGTCGGTTACGTGGAATCCCTCCGTGGGAGGCATCAGGCCCTCGGGACCCATCGAAGGGACCCGACATCCACTAATTGACCCTCGGGAAACATTTGAAGTGTGCTCAGGCCACTAGCCGACCCCTAACGAACGGGGCACGGACCTCCACTTGGACCAACCCATTTGTAGCTCACCGGAAATGCCGACTCGTGCCCCAATGGGGAAGTCAGGCAGGACCAAACCTTCCTCTTCCCGAAAAAAGAGCGTGCAGGTTGAATTAAAAGAGAAAGGGAAGAGCCCGATCGATCTCCGATACGAAAACGGAGGCTCAGAAACTTGCTCTGCACCTTGGAAAGACCACCGAACGACCTCCCTAACACGATGGGAGGCTCGGAGGCTCCGCTTCCAAAGGAACAACCCCCCTAAATAAATCAAATAACACCCGAGGACTAATAATCATGATTTTAAGCCTTTGGAGGGATATAACATCCCTCCAAAGCCTCGGGGGCTACACCCGGCGGGTGCGCTCGCGCGCACCCACCGGAAAAAACAACCCATACTTCATCTCTTCGATAGGAAGAACCGTCGTGAACCTGTGGAGGAGTGCCTTCACTCCGCCACAGGCTCGGGGGTTACTGTCGGGTACCAAAGTATGGGGTACCCAACTTCGATGCAAAAATATACATTCCCAACATGACTCGGCCCAGGTAAGGCCAGCGGAAGCCCACGAAGGCCGCGCCTACGGAGGCCCATGATGATGATGCATCAACACAAACCTACCCTCGGGGCAGCGGCACCCTCGGGCGCCAATTCTCCGATTCGCCCGAGCCTCCCCGAGAGAGCTCGGGAAAGCGGCACCCTCGGGCGCCAATTCCCCGATTTGCCCGAACCACACCGAGAGAGCTCGGGCAAGCAGCACCCTCGGGCACCAATTCTCCGATTCGCCCGAGCTTCACCATCCCTTTCGAGCGCAATCTTTCAAAGGCATCCCATGCATAGTTGACGGCAGTAGAGCAATCTTGGACCGCAAGGGACCTCTCTGACCACTTTACAGGCATAGTCCCATCGGATGGGCCCCTCGACACAACAGCGCCCTGAACGCGCACGTTCGCCGTACCAACTGCCCCATCTCCTCTAGCAGGCGATCTGATGGTCCTCCTCCTCCCAGCCGCTACAGGGACAGTCAACCGTACGGCTCCCCGGGCTGACAAGGGGATTCGCCGACTACGACGGCGACCACCATACCCCGGCCACACGTGTGACACCAGGAAATGGGCGACGACAGTCGTCCGACCAACCAGGGGGAATGGGCAAGCCTTACGACCGGTCTTGCCAACCCCTGGAATGTATCTCACAAGGAAAAAGAAGCGCCCGAGGGAGGACACTCCCCCCGCTCTGTCCCATCAGGTCCTCGATGGCACCAAGGCTTCTCGAGCCTCGGGGGCTTGTACCCAGAAGTCAACCTATCTACTCGTTGCACTATGTAAGGACGACACGACGGCATGACGTATCGCCATGTAACCAACCATGACCAAGCACTGTGAGGCATCTTGGAACTCACCAATGGAACAGTGGCGGATCAGCCGAATGACTAATGCCATGCCGCCGAGGCGTCAAGACGAAGGCGTGGCTGACGATCGCCACCAGTCATCACCAACTCCGCCATGCCGAGTACTGTAACACAGGGCAACACGTGTAACTCTAGCTCTTCCCTTGTAACTATAAAAAGGAGAGCAGAGTCCAGCCTTAGGAGATCTCTCTCACAAGCTCACACATACTCACACGCACTCAACAACAAACAGCAACAAGCAATCTGTACACACTTAGACACTCGTAAGAGACTTGAGAGCACTTCTCTCTCTCGCTCAGCTTGTAACCCCTACTACGAGCACCCCGGTGCAAGGCAACACGACTCGATCCCACACTGGACGTAGGGCACTCATTGCCTGAACTAGTATGAACCCTGTGTTCCCCCTTGCACACCACCCGTAACCTCAACTGCAAAACACAAGTTTACTAGCCGGTGTTAGCACTCGCTAAAACTAGCACCGACAACTATGGAATTTTTCAACTCACCAAAAAGTATTGAAGGGAATAAATAAGAGCATGTCCAATGGTTTCAATCCTAAAATATAGAAGAACAATTTTACATCGGGAATTATATACTATTTTTAAATTGTTCTAACCACCTTTATATATCATTTCTCTCCTGTCAGGAGCTCATTTATACTATTTATTCTTTTCCACGTCCTTCCACCTTAAAAGCTAATTTGGAAACAGTGGAGAGGCACAACTAGATATAAAAAACCCTCCATAAATAACTAAATGGATTCTTCAAATGATATCCACATGGATTTCTCACCCATGAAAAAGTTACGAAGTCTGGGAGAATTTTAGTTTCCAAAAGGAGCCTTAGATTGGATGGTGAACTTTATTAAAGTCGTTGCACTTTGGTATCATTGGATTTTGTGTTTTGTATATTTGATGATGATTATTTGATAATGCAAATAACAAATGCGATATCAATTGACATCGAAATTCTTCGGTTGCAACAAACCAAAGCTCATCGATGCAATAAAATAATCGATTATCACACTGTTTGTTCTATTGTTTGTGATAACGTTTATTGCAATGAACCTAATTCCGTTGTACTAGTATGGTATACTGCAACACATTTGAATATGGTGCAAAATTTGTATATGATGTATTTTAACACATACGAATTCCTTGCAATATGATGTATTTTAACACATACGAATTAGTTGCAATAGTTTTAATTCCGTTGTAGTATCATGTACAGCAACGCGTTTGAATTATTTGCAGTAGTTTGTATTGCACCAAACCTATTTTTGTTGTAATACGGTGTATTGTAAAGAAACTAATTCTGTTAAAAAACAACTTATCATAGAAAGTTAGTCAGCTACAAAACAACGTCCAAACTTAGTGCATAGCAGCCCCCACAAATTGATGGGAAAAGCTTTTGTAAAACTGACCATATTGCAACAGGTAAAAAATGCAGTGACAACTAACTGTCCATGTGCCTTCTCCTGATGAAAAAAATTGGATGAGGCACCTCCCCACTATACACGGTGCTAGGCGCCTCCGTCATTCGCACCCTCGTCTCTGCTTATTCTCTCCCTCGACACCGCAGACCGCCATCACATCGAATCAGCCTCATCCTCACAATGGGCTTTTGTCCTTCCTGGATCAGATATGGAGAGTGATTGTTTATTCGAATAACTCTTTAAACGATGATTTAAAGAGTGTGTTTAATAAAGACTCACGGAGATGCTGCCTTTGCCCATTTTGCCGCACTATCACAGCAAGGTACAGGCGAGGGGGACCATGCAGCGTCCTACTCCATCGTCGGCCGCGGGGATTTTACACAGTCCGCACCATGCCGAGGACGCAATCGCCAGTCGCCTGGCCCCTGTATCAGCCATCAGACAGATCGTCAGAATCCAGGGCGGCCGAGCTTGTGCTAGCCACAACCCTGCCGTCGTCGTCTTCTCTTGCGGCAGCGAACGCCAGTACTACGCACCGGACAAGGCCTGCTGATGAGACCGGCAAGGCAATGGCAAAGCACCGGGAAAGGATAGACCGCACCACAGACAGGGCCAGGGCAGGCCTCGACTAGTCCCAATCATACACTCTGCCAGTTCTTCATCCTAGGCTGCACATGATCCATTGATCCGGGTGGCCGGACACACGCATACTACAGGCTTACACAGGGACGAAACCAGAAAAAAAATTAGGAGAAGCTGAAAAAAAATACTACAATGACTTAACTCTATTATGAACTGTCACGATAGTCAAATATAATAGTAAAAAGTAGTCTTATATTAAAAACATTGGCACGGCCCACAAATTGCGTAAGTTGACGTGACAAAACAGTAAGTTCAGCAAATCAAAATCCTTGGTATAAATTTAGCGAGCCTCGCGGAGTCACCTGCTCACGGAGTCACGGTCGTCAGAACGCCTGAACGCGGGACACTCAGCGCTGCCGCCATGCTGCTGCCGTGCCAATCGGAAGGGAGCAGTCAGCAGCGAGCAGCCGAGCCAAAGCAGCGCCTGGCGGCCTGGGCGAGCGGCGCCGTCACGCACTGCAGACGGGCAGAAGCAGCGAGCAACAAAGTCTAGGGAATAGCCGTTCAGGGAGGTTACTTTCACCAATTGGATTTTTCCTTTTGGGCTAGCCCAACAACGTTACAAATCCTTTTTTATCTCTATATAAACATTGTTAGCCCTTAGTTGATACAATTATGCAAATAAATAAATTTTAGGAGGGGCTTAGGGGGGGCTTCACGTGGCTGGCATCGGTAGGAGGGGCTGGAGCCCCACCAGCTCCAGCGTTGCCTCCGTCGCTGGGCTTACAGCACGTACGTTTTGTCCTGTTGCAGAGTGCATTGTGTGCACTGCAAAGGTTGCAGACTCGCAGTGCAATAAGATCACAGTAAGAGCTGGCAATTTTCTAACAAAAAAAATAGTATTTCACTAATCAATTTCGTAGCCAAAACAAAAACTCGATTTTTGTCCACAAAGGCGAGCGATAATCTAGCTGAGGAGGGGGCACACTGGCAATTGTACAGAGGGGGTCCATGTTCGTCACGGAAACATGGACTCGGCGCTTCTGTTCGTTCGTCCGGTGGGGTTTGCTTAGAACATCGACGACGTGACCTCAGCGACTTCAGACATGACCTGGTCGCAGTCCGTCTTGAGTTTCTCCATGATCTCGCCCTCGAGCTCCCCCTTGGCTGGCTTCGTCAGCACCAGCACGCAACAGGTAGGCCTTTTGGTGGTGCCAGCGGTTGCAAGATCCTGACGCCAACATGAGGGAAATAGCATCAGTATATGTATTGTATACACTCGACCGGCATTTTTGGCTGATCGGAACTACAGAACGAGATTTAAACGTTAGACCAACAATTGATAGACTGTAAATGCAACATAAGACCATTAATTGCTATACTGTTTAGTTTTGCCCTCCTGTTCTTTTCAGTGATACTACTCCGTAGTACTATTACAATATAAGTTGATACATCACAAATATGGAGTGAAGATTTTTTTTTATCCTTTTTTTTTAGTTTATGGAAAAAACTAAAAGGGGAAGATCCCCACAGGGGACTTGAATTATATATTGACAGAAGCAAAGAAGTGTACTCCCGGTACTTTGGGAGATTCCCACACCCACAATGGAGACTTATTGATATGCCAATTTCTTAGGTAGTCATTTTGCAGAAATATACACTCGTCATCTGAACTTTGGGTATCAGGTCAATATGTACTCCTCAAGATCAAGGAAAATAGAAGCTACAACACCCTGAAAACATTGTCTACGACATGGATACATACTTTCCAAGTATTCTTTTCACCAAAACAGTTCCAGCCAGTCAAAATTTTGACATACACAAAAAAAAGACTACTAGAAACAGAATGGATAAATAATTGGATTATATGCCAGAAGAGGTTGAACAAAATACCTGCTTTCAAAGTCAAACAGTAATGAGATGCACAATAAAGAATCATTCCAAACCAAGAAAATAAGTGATTGTCACCAGTGAGAAAAAAACGATTGCGAGCATCAGATGAAAGGACGCGCTTTCATTGATTTCAACAGAGTCTCCACTTCTGATTGATACCACATTTGGTCAATCAAATGGTAAGTGCGACAATTCATGCAAACCATAATAAGTTCAATGAAATCATTTAGATTCTATAATGGTGCCATTAGTTCATGGTCCTGTAAAACTATGTTCAGCACCAATGGAGAAAAATCTTTATGAAAATAAAAGGACAGGTATCAACAAGGTGGGCAAGGCTGTCTGAGGTATGCACTCTATTAATTAGCTGCAAACACAGCCAAATTATCAAGGTGTGTGAGTGGACAACTAGGTGGATGCTCCTTCATCCCTACACTTTCACAGAACAAACTTGTACTTGTCATTCAGTTTTGATGCCTAGAAGCTAGAACTAAAAGGGATAAAAAAAATCATGATGGAAAGAAACATGAGAATTCAGAATTGTATCCAAGCCAAGTATAGTTCCTGTCAAACATGAACTAAAATATAAATGTAGATAATCATGGTGAAATCTTCATTAATCATCACCCACTCAATTTTCAACAAGTGAAAGATCAATAAAACAATAAAACCACTCATTTCTAATTCTACATAGCCTGCTGTACTTACTACTTAGTTTAAGGATATACTCCTCCATTCCAAATTATCAACGTTTTGGCTTTCCTAGATACATAGCTTTTTCTATGCACTTAGATGTACACTGTCTAGATACATTGTAAAAGTAATGAACCGAGAAAAGCCAAAATGTCTTGTACTTTGGAATGGGGGGAGTATATACAATGTACAACACTGTGATTGCCACATAACAACCACCTATTTTTTTCGCTGCTCAAAACAAACACAAGGATCTAAAGCTGAAAAATGCAGATTCAGTGCAGCATGCATACCTCTTTTGAAGGAACATATACATAAGGAATATTGGCTTCTTCACAGACTATCGGAAGATGAGTTATTACATCGATTGGAGAAATGTTGCCAGCAATCACACAGAGTCTACAAGGACCAAAGCAAAACACAGAAGTTAATTAATACGTCACAAATCATGTAGCATAAATCATCGATAGTAGGAATTTGAGAAACAACATGTTAACGCACACCAGTAATTTGCTTGTAAATGCATTCAAGGCAGAGTGATAAACTGTTCCCTTCAGGAAGAGTTAAGTTGATAAACAAAACGCCCTGAAGCTTAGAATTGGAAGGTCAAGGGACCAAGTCTTAGTAAATCTAATATTGGCGAGGTAAGTAACACAGCTACAGCTTAGATTGGGCTAACTACTCAGTGAACTCACCAACTAGGGAAACAGCTTCCCTGATTAACTATACAGTACAAATGAAGAGATATTATGCCTTGAATACTAACAAACTAGTATTTGTAGTAAATGACACATGATATTTTTTGCACATAAGAGGATAATTTACAAAGTTAGCAACATACTTTCAGATCAACATAACAATTATTTCAGAAAACCTGTGTAATTGTTTAGATTTAACAAGACAAATCTTAGGTAATTCCCAAAGTAGATTTATCCCAGGTAAAAATGTGTTGGTTGCTATCAACTTCTCTTCTTTTTTTTCCCCTGCACATCAACTTCAGAGCATACAAGGTCATGAACAGACAGACCCAATGGTGTGGAATATGGGTTGGGCCAGAACATGACAATGGGCCTAACTATGTTGAAAGAATAAATCTATTTGGCACAGAATCAGTCCGGCTGTACTGTCTAATCACTACTATGGGGTGATCAGTTGGGTACTGGCTACTAATTTTCAAAATCCCGTTGGGCACTTGGGCTAATTTGAAACTGAGATGCCATATGGACCCAATGACTGGGTGTGTTCACACGGCACTTTAACAAATTCTAGGCGAAACTAGTGAGAACAGTGGAACACTGGTTTTAACTCGTAGAAACTAATACATCTCCAGACTCCAGAGTCCAGACCAAAGTTGAGTGAGTAGGAGATAGAAGCCCTTCATAGGTTCCTATACCAGCCCAAATGAGCATAATATCTCCACAATTCCTACTAAAAAACTGTGTTGTCCTGTACTACACCTAAATTTATTGAACAACAAAATTGAACTCACAGCAGATACTGATTGCTGAGCATCTGTCACCTCTCATTCATGCCAATACATCTTCCAACTGTAGGATTATCTTAACAGTAGAATGGATCGCTCAACCAACAAAGAAGCATGTTAACTAGCATCAAGCTGACCTAGGCTAGGAGCTGCACAAGAACTCAGGGAGACTGAATGCAAAGAAACATCATAGTTGTGGAAAGTCCCAGTTGACTGTCAATTCTAGAAGGAAGTTTTTAGAAATTCCAACCTGTTTATGTTTCCCAGTTGGAAGCTACTATAAATCACAGTGGAAAAAAATCCCAAGTTCTTTCAGAATCTCGGGAGTTTTTTAATGTTGCAGTTAAAATGACAGTTTATTTCTTGGAGTCAAAGTTGGTTATTGTTTTTTTTGCGACGCTGGTTTCCATTTCAGCTTCCGTTTCACACTATGATGATGATGTACCATCAGACTGCAAATGGATGAACAAGCAATGCAGGAACAGAGTAGAGCGGTATAAATTACGAACCCCTTGTTTCCCCGCCGAATACTCTTGACGACCTCCTTGACTCCTCGCTTCAAGCATTTGGCCTCAGAGGCTGCAAACAAAATTGAAACAATCGTATATAAACATGGGGAAACCATCATCAAAGCAACGGCGAACAGGGGGTATAGCAATCTTCCAGACCTCGGCGGACGAGCTTGAGGGTTCGCTTGCAGAGCTTCTTGCCGGCGAGCGGCTTCGCAATGGGCGCCAGGGCCACCGGCGCCCTCTTTTGCTCGGCCTCCGTGTCGCTACCCATCGCACAACTGTGGTTTCGTCCTCCTCGCTGCCGCTGTCGCCGCCGCCGTCGACCTGTGAGTTCGTGCGCTTTGATTGGAACGGCGGCTAGGGTTTTGGACAGGGTTTATGCGCCGCTGCCTGTCGTTGGTTTGTGGGGTCGATGTCGATAGGTCGGGACCACTTGTCATGCAAAGGCCGTTTGGTCCGTTGATACAGGGCCATCCCTCTTTCCGTTTTGCCAGTCTCAGTGGTTTAACCGAGTTTCATTTTTTATATTAAATATATTGCTAGATAGGTATATTCAATGATATAACAATGTATTTAAGAAAAGAGAAAAAATAGATTTTATCTAGATGAAACTCTCTTGATACGATTACCAACTCTCTACGAGTCATAAACTTTAATATGAATGAAACTCTAGGATGAAATACCCACTCTCAATGCAAAGTTTTATTCGAGTTTTATTTCATTCTATGTGACGTAGCAATCTTAGAAACAACGTAATGAAACTCTCCACTGAAACTGGCCTTAGTGGTTGTTTGGTATATTTTATAACAGTTTTGACTAGCTTTTGTGAGTTGTTTTTTTAAACCATTTTCTTTAAAACAGCTTCATGAACGAAGCTAATTTTTTCTCTCCTCAAAAAAATGAGTTGTCATGAAGCTAAAAAAAGTAGCTCATTCTAACTTCTTTCCTCATTTATCTCTCCCAACTATAAATAAAGTTGTTGATAAAGCTATTTTGCCAAATAACATTCTCAAAACAGTTTAGCCTCAAACAAGTTGCTCATAAAGCCATTAAAAAAAATAAAAAAGATTTACTTGTGAAGCTGAGTTGTGCCAAAATAAGTCTAAATTTTTTATATAAAAATAAAAAATATAGATCATGCGATAAGATAACTATATAGTTTAAATAATAACCACGAAGGGAATCAACGGCTATTGGATCATGCAAAATTATGAGATTGCGCGCGCCAGGTCCCACCGCATACGTGGTCCAGCGAGGCAAGTGCCGGGTGAGCGAGAGTGAAGCGATGGCAAGGTTGAAGACGCTTGGATCGATCGGTAGAGTGAGGCAATTTTTTTCCCACAGGCAATAGGCCAACTGTCAACGACGCTAGTTTTTTTCGCAGGAAGAGGTGTCCATCTTTTACTCTTTTTAGTTGTGAACGGTGTTCGTGGTAAGATAAAATATAAAATAAGATAAAACTTGTAAAAAAAATAAAACGAACAGTTAGATTCATTAATTTTACATCTCATATATTATAGCTAGATATTTTTTTTCACGTCCTGTGAGAAGGCGACAACATCTTAGGACAATTTCACAAGTTATTTGTAGACCAATCTAATGCATCACTAATTAGAAAACAGTATTCAAGTTTGTACGTACTCGAATTTGTGTAGCTCTAAGCTCTTAGATTCAATTTATTTTCAGTCATAATATATTATTTTTCTCTCACAGCTCGGTCGTAGTTTAGCTCAACCAAACAGTCGCATTAAGTGAGGTATTAATACATGGGCTATGGAGCTCTGATCTTGAGCAATATACTCTCCTTGAGCGTGCATCGTTAGTTTTTAAATTCAAGGTCTGTTTGGTTGGGCTTCAAAATTTACTATGCCAAAGAATTGGTAAGCCATGATTTTGACTCTCGTTTAGTTTACTACTCCCTTCGTTTCAATTTATAAGTCGTTTGACTTTTTGACGCTAAGTTTGGTCACTCGTCTTATTTAAAAATTTATGCAAAACATGATATTTTTTTGTTATGACCTGCTTTATTAACAAAAGTTTTTCAAGAATATATTAAATTTAACTCTTTTTATGTAAATTTTTTGAATAAGACGAGTGGTCAAACTTAGGGTAGAAAAAGTCAAACGACCTATAATTTGGGACGGATTAAGTACCAAATCTTGTCAACTTCTCACATTTGGCTTATCAAATCCACGGCAAAATTTTTTCTTAACTTTACCTTGCTAAATCTTTGGTAAGGCAAATTTTGTCCGCAATCAAACAGGCCCTCAGACACTGCTGAAATAATCACTAGTCGTAGTTAATCAAGCAGGCCTTCAGAATGCGGAACGTTTTGTTTTGTCGGAACTAACCAGGCTGTCAGATGGGTTTAGCCCAACATGAGCGCAGACCGGGCCCATGCCCAAATCCTCGCTCTCGCCTCCCCATGGTCCATCTCTATTTTCTTCCGACCCCACACCTTTCTTCCCCCTTCCCGGCCGCCACCTCTCTCGTCTCTTCTTCCGTTTCATCAGGCTTCCCCCCTCCGTTATATAAACCCTAGACTAAAACCCCCGATTCCCGCCGCCCCCGGTCGCCACAATCACCGTGCCGCGTGATCCCATTTCGAAAAAAACAAAAGAGGAGCGCGCTCGCACTAAGCTCCCCGGAGCCCCAACCCTAGCGGCTCCGGCGTTTCGGATGGAGGCGCACGGCGACCAGCGGTGGCTGGTGGAGTGCCTGACGGCCACGCTCGACACCGCGCGCGACGTCCGCGCCTTCGCCGAGGAGTCGCTCCGCCAGGCCTCGCTCCTCCCTGGTTCGCCAGCCACCTCCCACCTTCTCCCCCTCTCTTGTCGACGATTGACTTGCAACTGAAGAGTCGAGCAATTCAGCTTCACGCGTTGCCCAGAAGCCGCTTTCTGCTCGAGTTTTTGGCTGCACCCTAGTGACATTTCGTCTGTAGATACTACGGGCGTGCAATTTACCGGGATGAGGGTGTGAGCTGAGAGTCGATGGAGCTGAGGAGCGAGCTGAGAGTTGATGGGATCCCCTAGGCGTGTGAGCAGTGACTTCAGGAATGATGATTATTTTATTTTTTTGTTTATAAGCCTGGTTTGCTGCCGTAACATTCCTCTGTTCAGGACTTCAGGAGTGCTGCACATTAGTGCAGCATTGCTCCAGTTGCTAAGGCTCTGATTGGGATTGCTTTGCTCTATGTACATTCCTTCCCAGGAACACAATTTCTGTATGCTTTAATATAATAATAGCTGTCCGAGAACCTCTCGATCCCTGTACAAGTCTGTAGAGGCAAAATCATAACTAACTAGTCCAGTTCACAGTGTAACTTGACAACAGGGAACCTGGACCCACTGTAGTGTATGGCAGCTTCATTGATGCTGCTTTACATTCTGTTAGAAGTGACACTCTTTCGAGCACTGATAGTGTGATTGATCCAAGCACCATTCTTACATGATCGTGTTGTAAACTGTAGTTAACTGAAGTGGTCATAGAATTAGTGTGCTGTTGCAACTAGTAACCATAGATAGCATTCACATTCACATATTCAATTTTGGCCTGTTGTTATATCTATCAATTATTTGCCAATCAGGTTGAAACCCTTTGCTAGATCTGGGTTCATCACAATTCATATGAAGTGCGATCAACTGACGATAGCCTATATTTTTCTTTTCTGTAATTCTATTTGTCAGGATATGGAGCTGCCCTTACAAAAGTCACAATCAACAAAGAGATCCCGTTTGGTTTACGTCAGATATCCTTACAGCCATTTGTGTACATTGTTTTTTACCAAAATGTTGTGTTGAATGCTGCATTATTTTCATTTGTTTTTTCATGAGTTGGACTAGCTTCTGCTTTTTTTTGTTGTTCCTTTACAACTTGCTACCTTGCTGCTGTCTTGCTAAAGCAGTTCATCAAGCAGCATTGGCAGGAAGATGAAGAGAATTTTGTGCCTCCTGCTGTATCTGCTTCAGAAAAGGTACCAGCAATATAGTACTCGAGTGACAATGTGCCCTTTGTTTCATTACTTCCTTTGATTGCCCCAGAATATGGTAGCAAACTAGCAATTGACATTTTGTTCTTTAATAAAAAATGATTTAAAATGTTATAGGTTTGAAAAACTGCAAGAATGGGGAATGGTATCCACTTTTTTTTTTTTTTTTTTTTGAAAATTTTGAAAATGATGCACACTAGGCTAGACAGGTGCGAATGTTGGCGGGACCTGGCCGAGTTAGATAATTTGGGCTGCTGGGGAGAGAACTTCCATGGCTTCCAGGTTTAGAGGAAGCTCCAGGGGAGAAGGCCGGCTGGCGGTGGTGGCATGTCTGGGGTTGGTACAGTGAGGTGGTAGGAGCACTGCTGGCGGGGGCCGCGTCAGACGGCCAGATTGCTAGGGCATGGAAGGTACAATTTGCCGAGGAGTGTGAGGGTGAGAGCTGTGGATTGTGGTGTTTATCTCGGGAAGCAGCAGCACGCAGATGAATAAACATAGCTTGAAGTCATTTGATGCAAGATGGACAGCTGAGAGCGCCACCTGATGGAAAACAAAATCTCAATGGCCTGATATATAGCATTCCCCTTTTTTTTTCTAATGTGGGAACACTTCATTTGATGTTTTAACGGTAGTTTTCTATGAGAAGAGCAGGGAAATAAGTTTTAAACATAATAAAAAGATGTATGTACGGTGAGATATTATGAGCCCAACTAGAGCCTGGATGAAAAGAGAGGTGATAGCATCTAGGCTGTTCTACGTTGATTTCTTGAGCAATTTTTTTTCTTTATGCGAAGCAAGATTAAACTTGGTAGATTCTTTTCCGTCCATTTGTGAAGAGGATGTTTTCCTGTACACTCAAATAGAGCAGAGGCCTTATGATTTCGCATAGGCATCTGTTATTGCAATTAATGCCATTGTTATGCTGTATGTATGTTACAAGAACAATAGACTACTACATGAATTCAAGCCAAAGGAAAAGGAACCATGTCCCAAGCAGATCTCCTGGGCAGTATTTTACTTCCCCCTAGTCAAGATGTTGATTTCCCAGGACTCTCTGATATTGCTAAATATGCTGATAATGGTGCGTCTTATCCTGAAATACCTATTGCTAAAATTCAGAAGATAGCAGTGCAAACTTGTCGCTTCGCTCCTTCGGAGGTGACAGCGGAGCTGCTCTTTGCGTCAAGGCCTGAAGATGAAGCTGGCTCAAGCAAGAGCGGCGGCACAAATGATCACCATTCTTAATGAATATTGGGACCAGTGAAAGCAGAAACGGTAGGCTTAATAGAGATTGGAGTATTCTTAACTGGAACATCAGAGGGATAAATTCAGTTGATAAGTGTAATTCTGTTAAAGAAAAAATTGAAGAAAGTGCCTGTTCAATTTTCTGCATTCAGGAAACTAAGCGAAGCCATTTTGACCATTCTTATATCAAGAAGCTTGCACCCAAACGTTTCAATAAGTTTGCCTTCTCACCCTCAGATGGCTCCTTGGGAGGTATTTTGATAGGCTGGATTAGCTCTATATTCAGTGGAGAGGTGCTTCAGATAAATAAGTTTTCTGTCACAGTGCAGTTTTCTTCAGCGCATAACGGCCAAACTTGGAAGCTCACTACTGTATATGGCCCGTGTCATGGCCCTGAAAGAGATGACTTTGTTCAGTGGCTCAATAATCTACAAATTGGAGATGATGATAAATGGATGATATTGGGTGACTTTAATTTCTACAGAGCTCTCTCGGACAGAAACAAAGATGGTGGGAACATGAACGAGATCATGATCTTTAATGCGATAATTAGCAACTTGGGTCTGCTGGAAATCCCTCTAAAAGGTAGAAAATTCACTTGGAGTAATATGCAAAATGAGCCTCTTCTAGAACAAATTGACTGGGTTTTCTCCTCTGTCAATTGGACTTCTGTGTACCCCAACACTCTCCATCTCCCAATGGCTAGACCAACATCTGATCATATCCCATGCAAGATTCAAATTGACACTTCTATTCCCAAGGCTCAGGTTTTTAGGTTTGAAAATTTCTGGATCAAGCATCCTGGCTTTTTTGACACAGTCAAATCTGTTTGGTCTTCCAACATTAATGCTACAAATAGTGCCACAAGGATTACTGCTAAATTCAAACTCTTAAGAGTAGCCCTAAAAAAATGGAGTAAAACTCTGTCGAATCTCAATTGTTTGATCAAAACCTGCGATAATGTCCTAGAAGTCATGGATACACTTGAAGAACAAAGAACCTTGTACACCCATGAGTTTAACTTTAGGAAAATTCTAAAGGAGCATATCCTCAGGCTGCTAAGATACAAGAGAGAATATTGGAAAAAGAGATATACTATTAGATGGACCAAACTGGGAGATGAAGGAACAAAATTCTTCCATGCAGCTGCCACTGAAAGGTACAGAATAAATACCATCACTAGTCTTGACACTGAAGACAACAGAACAGTTTCATCTCATAGTGAAAAGGCTGCTCTCCTTCTGGACGATTTCAAAAAGAGAATGGGCTATACTTCAAACCCTGCAATGTTATATAATCTCAGTCAATTGGTTCAGCCTAGAGATGATTTAGAGCACCTTTCAGCTCCATTTTCAACAAGTGATATTGACAAAGTCATCAAACAAATGCCCGTGGACAAGGCCCCTGGCCCAGATGGATTTAACGGCCTTTTCCTCAAAAGTTGTTGGGAAATCATAAAGGAAGATGTATATACGTTGTGCTTTGATTTCTTCAATGGCTCAATCAATTTAGAGGCAGTGAACAACTCTTTTATTACACTGGTCCCCAAAGTAAATAATCCAACAAATGTTGGCGATTTCAGGCCCATTTCTCTTTTGAATTGTATACTCAAACTCATCACAAAGCTTATGGCTGACCGTCTACAAGCCAAGATAATCCCCCTGATTCACACAAATCAGTACGGCTTCATCAAGACCAGGACAATCCAAGATTGCCTTGCTTGGGCATATGAATATATCTACCAGTGCCAACACTCCAAAAGAGAAATCATCATTTTGAAGTTGGATTTTGCTAAGGCCTTTGATACAATTGAGCATAACACAATCATTCAAATGATGCAGCATCTAGGCTTCAGTGATAAATGGATTGATTCGACTCAAAGACTTCTTGCCTCTGCCTCTTCTTCCATACTACTGAATGGTGTCCCCGGTAATCACTTTCAATGTAAGCGAGGTGTTAGGCAGGGGGATCCTCTATCCCCCCTGCTGTTTGTTCTAGCGGCTGATCTCCTTCAATGTATCATCAATAAGGGTCATCAGGATGGTCTTTTTGAACTCCCCATCCCTTCCTATGAGTTGGATCAATACCCCATAATACAATATGCTGATGACACCCTGCTGATCATGAAAGCTTCCCAAAGAGAATTATTCACGCTTAAGGGGTTATTAGAATCCTTCTCTACCTCAACTGGGCTTAGGGTCAATTATAAAAAATCATGTCTAGTTCCTCTCAACATGTGTGATGATAAAGCACAGCAGCTGGCAGGTGTCTTCGGTTGCAAGCTAGAAACTTTACCCTTCACCTATCTGGTTCTGCCTTTAGGCACCACCAAACCGAGAGTAGAGCACTACGGCTTCATAATGAGTAAGATTGAAAGAAGGCTTACTGCCACCTCCAGCCTCTTAACCCATGCTGGAAGACTTCAACTTGTCAATACAGTTTTCTCTTCCTTTCCTACATATGCCATGTGCACTCTCGAAATCCCAGTGGCTGTCCTGGAATGCATTGACAGAGCTAGAAGACACTGTTTGTGGAGAAGAACTGACAGTAATGCCAAAATGCAGCCCCTTGTAGCTTTCCAGAGATGTTGCAAGCCAAAAAGAAAAGGTGGATTGGGAATAATAAACCTAAGAAGCCAAAACAAGGCCCTTCTTCTCAAACACCTAGATAAATTCTACAATAAGAAATAAGTCCCGTGGGTTAAGCTCATCTGGAATGCTCATTACCCCAATGGTCAAATTCTCCATGTCACTTCTGACAGAGGCTCTTTCTGGTGGAGGGATGTTTTGAAACTTTGTGATATGTTTCGTGGAATTGCCAAGTGCAAGGTGGGTGATGGTTCAACTGTTCTTTTCTGGCTTGACCTCTGGAATGACAGTATTATGCAAACCAAATATCCAAGGCTTTATACCTTTGCAAAAAACAAAAACATCTCAGTTGCTCAATTCCTGACAAGTAATACTTTGGAAACTCAGTTCCACCTACCCCTCTCTGAACAAGCTTACCATGAGTATCAAAGTCTCCAACATTATTTGCAAACAATTCAGGTTCAGCAAGAAGATAAAGACACTTGGCAATACATCTGGGGAAACAATACATACAGTTCTTCTAGGCTCTACAATCTTCCCTACAAAAATATCCAACCTCCTAAGCCCTTCATTTGGATTTGGGACTCCAAATGCAGTAACAAACTTAGAGTCTTCACTTGGTTACTTCTATTGGATAGACTGAACACAAGGAACATACTTAAGAGAAAGAAGCAGAAATTAGAAGGGAACAACTACAACTGTGTGCTCTGCAATAGAAATTTGGAAGAAACAGCCTTCCACCTCTTCTTTGGCTGTTCATTCAGCCAAAGTTGTTGGCAGCAACTTGGCATACATTGGAATCTTGGTGCAGATTTCTTTCAGATGATAACCCAAGCTAAGGAACAGTTCTCGAGCACTTTCTTCATGGAAATCTTCATCATTGGAGCCTGGCAAATATGGAAACAAAGAAACAATTTTATCTTTGACCAAGGACGTCCCTCCCTTGTTTCATGGAAGCAAAATTTTGTGGAGGAAGCTAAACTACAAGCCCATAGGTTTTGTGATTCGAAAAGAGCAATCTTTCTGTCCTCTTTAGGACTCCAAGGCTGATTCCTCCCTGCTGCTCTCTTCTTCCCTCTTCCTCTTTCTGTTCAGTTGTACAGCCTTGTAGCCTCTTCCCTTACTTGCTCTTTATGTACAGTTTACTTTATTTAAGTTTTATACCAACAGTGGGGGCTTCCCCTGCTGTATTTATGGCTCAAAAAACATGAATTCTTGAATTTTACGTTGTCAAATTCCTGTGTTGTATCTAATTTACATTCTTCCCAATGTTGTTTTGCTTCAGGTGGTCATACGGCAGCTCCTGCTTACCTCATTGGATGATTCTAATGGGAAAATTCGCACTGCTATTAGCATGGCTGTAGCAGCTATTGGACAGCAAGATTGGCCTGAAGACTGGCCCGAGTTACTTCCGGTTCTCTTAACGTTAATTGGCGATCAAAGCAATGGGAATGGAGGTAAATGACTTTTGCTTCGTGGTATATTGACGTACAGATATGCAGCTATGTTAGGGGTATATTATTGGTCCTGAAGCTTAAACTCGATGCTGTCGATCTCCTAATAACCTAAGGTCCTCCTGTTGAGTTGTTTCTGTATTAATTCCTTGGACCAGAGTGCAAGATATCAAAGGAGCTCTCACTATCCAGGTCATAGTAGAATGCCTGCAAATTTTGGACTTGTGTTGGTTTGATATTGCATAATGATGTCCCTGATAAGCTTGTCCGGAAACTCACAAGGTTGGGCTGCTACTCCTGTAAGTCAGCATACAACAGACATTTCTTTGGATCAATCAAATTTGTGCATTGGAAACGAGTTTGGAAAAAGCTGGACACCGCTGCAATGCAAGTTTTCCTTACAGTTAGCTGTAAACTATCGATGTTTGACTGCAAACCGTCTTGCCAAATGGGGTCTGCCAGATCCTTGTGCCTGTCCCATATGTGACCAAGCCGATGAAACCTATGGTGATGCAAAGAGGCAGAGTTAGGGTCTGTAAAATAGCAAACCTATGGTGATGCAAAGAAGGCTGGAACGATGGGAGTTGTTTTATTGGTGTGGGCTGGTGTACAGCTATTCTGGGAAGTGGGATTATTTGTTGACTTGGATCATCTGTGGCCGTGCTCTCAGAGTTGCTTGGGTGGCATAACAAGTTCTTGTATGATTGCTATTTCATATTATGTTCACCGATAAATGGGCAAGTCTGTGTCATCAGTCCATCCTGAGCAAGTTTCTTAAAGAACTTGACCTATTGGGACACTTAGTTTTTACTGACTGGTTTTGTTCCTGATAACTTTGCTTTGGACATCAGTGCACCCTAAATCTGAATAGCTTCATCTTAGGATGGTCTCATGGTTCAAGCACTGTGTTTATAAGTTATAACTGCATTCTCCTTCTGTCCCAAAATAAATCAACTTCGGTCTATGTATCTAGACACTCACATGTCTAGATACATAGCCAGAAGTTGATTTATTTTGGGATAGAGTATATGATAATTATTATGATTGGATTTTTATCTAATGTCATTTATTGAAGCAAGAATATGAGTTAAAGTAATTTCATGTTACAATCGAACTTCCGTTTTGCAGTTCGTGGAGCATTAAGATGCCTAGCTCTTCTATCGGATGATCTAGATGATACGTGTGTTCCAAAGCTAGTGCCAGAGCTATTCCCATCACTGTATAGAATAATATCATCTCCTCATGTATGTTCAGATTAGTTCTTTTAGTATTTCTGTGTTCCTGTTGTCCAAGTTTTCATGATAAATTGATAAGAAGACAATTTCATTTGCTTTTGCCCATGAAAACAGCTGTATGAAAATTCTCTTCGTGCAAAGGCTTTTGCAATAGTCCATTCATGTATTTCCATGCTTGGATCAATGAGTGGTGTCTATAAGGTAAGATTATCTGTTTGTTTACTATTGATTTCCTTTTGCTTTTCTTCACATTGTGGGGACTGAAAGATTTTTTTATGCAGAGAGATACAGCTAGTTTGATGACCTCGGTGCTTGATCCACTAATAGAGCAATTCTCCATAGTACTAAATTCTCCAGTGCAGTCCCAAAATCCTGATGACTGGAGCATGCAGATGGAGGTATATACATCATACCTATGTTGTGTCTGAATGCATGCATCACTGATATTTAAGTAATGATTCTTATGATCGTCTTGTCCTCAGGTGCTCAAATGTTTACTTCAGCTTGTCCAGAACTTTCCTAGACTGCCCGAAGCTAAAATTTCTGGTAAGTATAGATACATCATATTTTAAGCATTAGCTTGATCTTAGACCTTTGAGTTTCTAATAAAATGGAGAAGCTGTGCAGCCATTCTTCCTGCACTGTGGCAGACATTTGTTTCGTCGTTCAAGACCTATCACCTGTCATACATTCAAGGTGCAGAAGATTTGGATTCTGTTAGTTATGATTCTGATGGCAGTGAAAGAAGTCTTGAGTCCTTTGAGATTCAGGTAATTCTTTCTTTCCCCTTTTTACTGATTTCTTTTCCTTTTTTTTTTTGTCATTTTAACTTTTATGCCTCACTCATTAGCCACAATTTCTTTATGTTCTCTCTTTTTTTTTTGCAGTTATTTGAGCTATGGACAACGATTGTGGGGAATTCTAGATTAGCAAAGGTTTGTCTTTTTAATGATTGTTTTGTGCATCATGTGCTTGTATTGATTTTCATTGTTGTTCCACTAGGTCATTGGAGGGAACATCAAGGAGCTAGCATACTATACTATAGCCTTGCAACAGATAACCGAAGAACAGGTATGAACTGGCTGAAACACTATAACTGTACACATGTGATGCTTCCTTTGTTCTTTTTGAATCATTGTTTGGAATTTAATTAAGGACAAACAGAAGTTAACCACAGTCCATATACACATTAAATTGTGTCTTTTACAGCTACGTTTTGTTGTCCCCACTTAATTTGGGGCAAAACTGAGCTTTGTACAGTGCAAGGCACAGCCAACAAATTAAGAGTCGATTTAGAGTTATGTTTCTTCTTGACATGCCATTTAAGAAAGGAAATGAAATATACTTCTTGCAAATAGTTTGTCTATTAGTCCGTCTTCATGTTTCTTTTTTTTTTCTTTTTTTATTGTTTTTCTAGGTGCAAAGCTGGTCACGTGATGCTAACCAGTATGTTGCTGATGAGGATGACCTAACCTATAGCTGCCGTGTGTCTGGTACAAACTGCAGTACTGATATTTTTTTTACTTGGTAGTCTTATTAAGACCGCAATTCAGTTTACCAGTGAATTCTTTTTTCTCTAAGAAGTATGAACCATAAAACTGGCAGAACCGCAGAAGCTAGTATTAATGAACTAAAATTTCTGCTACCACTGCCTTGGAGCCTAAGTGTTCAAAGATGTCTCTGCTTTTGTTTATAAGACGAGAGACTCTTGTAGTCTACCCTTGAATTGAAACTTGTTAGTCGTTTGGTTGCAATACTTCCTCACTTCTTACTGGTTTTCAGGGTCTCTTTTGCTGGAAGAGATAGTAACTGCTTATGAAGATTATGGAATTGACTCAATTTTGGAAGCTTCACAAATGCGTTTTCATGAATCACGAGAAATGAAGGAAGCGGGTTCTGCTGACTGGTGGAGAGTGAGTTTTTGTGTTTTGTTATATTGTTAGATGTAAAAGAACTTGAGTTTCTTCTTACCTCATACGAATGACGTTTCATTGCTTATCATACTCATCGCTGTTGTTTTAAGTCTATGTATTGTTTAGCATTAACCCATATTTGAACATTAAATATTATTTTTATAGTATCACCCCAAACATTCTATTTTAACTTTGATGGTTTCTGATCTGATATCTAATGCAACATTTTCTTTGTGGCAGCTGCATGAAGCATCACTTTTTGCTCTAGGTTCACTGTCAGAACAGTTGTGTGAAGCACAGGTTGGTATATACTTGTTTTGCTTCTTGCTGAGCAGTTCGTTACATCAACTGATTTTTTCTATTGGTATGTTGTGCGAGATTTTACTCCCCCCTTTTTTTAGTAAAAAAATCTTTTGAATCCTTTTTAAGGTTTTCTTCAACCTGCAAAGTTCGACCACTAATTTTTATTGTGATACATTTTCGATACAAAACAAAATAACGATGGCATGAATTTATTCACAAAGAATTGGCTGATATAATTTGCACATATATCGTTAAACAAAAAATAACTTGATCTAACTGTTGACCCCATGTGCGTACTATGGTGCTTCTTTTGTTGACTAGGAGTAGCATTTGAACATGTAACTTTGAGTGCAGCAAGCCTCATGCTACTTGTTTAGCAGCCTTGATGTTGTGTTGTTGCAGTCTGCAAAGCTGGGTACCTGGGACTCACCATGGTTGAACTTGCCATGTCCTTGTGAGAGATTACCATTTTTGTGCATGAGCTAGTGATGGGATCGCGGGGTTTACAATGGGTATGCTATTGCTAGGGACTAAGGGAGTGGGGGAATATATGTGTTTTTGAGATAGTTATATGACAGTTATGGATATGGGCCACTAGAGCAGAATCTGACATCTCAGAGTATGAGTATGTAATGCATTTTATGTTGTTTTGTTAGAGAAACCCTCAAACAGGCCCCTAAACTAAAATTTGAGTGCTCATGTTAATTGTTAAAAACACATGTCCAACATGGCCCTTATTTGAGCCCTCAAATCTACCTCCACGACCCTCTTTCCTGCGGGCCTCCCCCTGCCCCCAATACAGTAGTTGATTGGTTTCCACCCCACGCGCGCATGCCTGGACTGCGCTGCCGTCGTCGTCTGCCCATCTCCAAGTCCGGTGCTGCCATTCCCCACCTCCTAGATGCCTTGACCGACCTCCACCACTTGTGGTTAATCTGCACAACCTTGGCTTTTTTCTTGGGGATCAAGCCCCTCGCCGCCATCCCCTCCTCCCTCCACCATTTTTGGGTCGCTGTTCTGCTCTTCCGCATTCGACTTGCAGAGCTAGGATGGACGTCGGCTGCCAAGCCGTGGCATGCCTGGTTAGCGGTGCCACTGTCCGCAAGAGGCTCAACACGGCTACCCGGATGCGACCCTCCCCTCCCCCTCCCTGATGAGCCATGATGGATCCTTGTCCTTCCCTGATGAGCCATGGTGGATCCTCGTCCTCTCAGCGTGGGGACAACTGTCCAGACTACCCTGGCTACCCTCGGTGGATCCTGTCCTCCACGCAGAAATGGTACTCTGTCTCGTTCTCATCTAGCTCAGTAGATAGAGCGAGGAGGAAGAACAGAGAATAACGAGTGGGTCCTATATGTCAGTTTATATTGGAATGGATTTGAAGAGCGAGAAGAACAGGGAATGATGAGTGGGTCCTATATGTCGGTTTCTACTGGAATGGATTTGAGGGCTCCTGTTGGAGTAGATGCAAAAAAAAAAAAAAATAATAATAAAAATAAAAATAAAAATAAAAATCAGGCCCTCACTCGTAGGGAGAGCTCTCAAATCAATTTTAGGGACCTTGATTTGAGGGCTCCGGGCTCCTGGTGGAGTTGCTCTTAACATATGTCATTTATGTTATATTACCTTGCATGGACGTTGCAGTTGACAGATTTAACAGTTCATTCCAACTTCCAAGTCTATGTAAAGCTGAAGGAATTGCCTGATGTATGATCTAATAATGTTTTTTTTTTTTTAAAAAATGAAGCGGTGTATTGCTCTAAGAGACAATGTAGAGAGGCATTCATTATGATTTTATTTTCATTTGAAATGACAAACAAACTATGGAAGTTGTGCTCTTATTTACAATGTGCTTTTTGCTGTTTAGGATTCTGGTTTGACAAAATACAATGTGCGGGATTTACTTGAGCAAATGCTAATTGACATTATGGGAACAGGTATATTTCTCTACTCTAGGATGGAGAATTCTTTGTGGGCCTGTTTTATGACTAATCTTGTGATTTTTAGGGGTGCATCAGTACCCATTTCTCCATGCGCGTGCATTTTCTAATGTGGCCAAGTTTTCTTCAGTGGTAAGTTTCCTTTTTTTCCTGCTTTTGTTTTCCTTTATTTATAACAAGCTTAATTCAAACAACATGACAGATAAGTAAAGGGGTCAGTGAACAATATCTATGCAATGCGGTTCACGCGATTGCCTCAGATGTGTAAGACCTGTATTCTTGTCTTGTAATTTTCTTTCTAAATGCACAAGGAGAATGCTGCATTTATCTGTGAATTATTTATGTCACAGGCCGCCCCCAGTTAAAGTTGGTGCGTGTAGGGCACTGGCCCAACTTTTACCAGAATCTAACCAGAATCTGATTCAGCCAAACATTATGGGCATACTCTCATCTCTTGTTGATCTTCTACGGCAGGTAGTTATTGGTGTAAATATTACCTTTCTTGATTTTTTTTAACTAAAACTGACATAACTAACATGGAGTCTTAACAGGCGTCTGATGAAACACTGCATCTTGTTCTAGAAACCCTGCAATCTGCAATCATATCTGGTATGCCAGCATGTTTGTGTATTCACTTTGTAGCAAAAAGATGTCATATATATTATATCGACACGTATTTTGTGCTGGTTTTTAATCTGATAATGTAGGTGGAGAACAATCAACTTTAATTGAGCCTGTCATTTCCCCCATCATACTGGATGTTTGGGCACAACACATTGCTGATCCGTTCATCAGCATTGACGCTGTCGAAGTGTTAGAGGTATGTTTTTGTCAGAACTGGAAAGCTCGAGTGGCGCAGTGGTGAAAGCCTTCCCACTGAGTCGAAAGGTCCTGGGTTCGAGCGGCCTCTCTGTCAAAAAACAGGGGAAAGGCTTGCCCGTATATTCCCTTCCCCAGTACCCCACTCACGTGGGAGCTATCCAGCACTGGGTCTGCCCTTTTTTTTATGTACAGAATTCTTTTTTGATTGCATTAGGGAGCTGACCAGGATAATTGTTAGATGAATTAACGTTGTTGTATATTTGGTAGTGATATACTTTTTTTTTTCCTAAGCACTTAATGCCACTGACGAGCATTTTAGTATGACCTCAAAACAAATCCTTTACTTTCATGATGGCTGTGGTTTGTTTCTCTATGCAGTACTTTATGTCATTCTATAACATTTCCCTGTGCACCTGTTATCATTTGTTAGCAGAAAGCAAAAATTGTTTTTTCCTTGGCATTTGAGCTCCTTAAAGTTACATTTAACATAATTCCTTAGTTTTTAGGCCATCAAGAATGCTCCTGGATGCTTACAGCCGCTTGTGTCTCGAATCCTCCCAACAATTGGATCCATTTTAGCGAAAGTAAGATGTCAATGCCGGCTTACTTATCACTGCCATTGTTCTTTCTTTCTGCGCCTGCCAACATTATGAATTTTTAATTTCTGGTCGATTTCCTACTTGCTTAGCCCAAGGTCCAGCCAGATGGACTGGTTGCAGGTTCACTGGACCTTTTGACGATGGTACTCAAAGTATGTCTTGTATATCTCTGAAGTTCTATGAAGTCAAATGCAAAATATTTCTTTTTAAATTGGTTATTTCTAATGCTGCTCTGCATATTTCAGAATGCTCCAGCTGCTGTGGTTAAAGCAGTCTTCGACACATGCTTTGTTTCTACTGTTCAAATTGTTCTTGAAAGTGATGACCATGGAGAGATGCAGGTACATGCTAAAACACGGTTCATTTGCTCTTTAGGCTATCCATCTGTATTAGAACAATTGTCTGGTCCGCATATGTAGGAGGCATATTATTGAGTAATATTTAAAACAATTGCACTGAACTTGTACTTACAAGCTAAGATTACTTGTATGCATATATCTATAAGGTCAATAATGATCCAATTCCATAAAGTTTTACTAAGCTGTTCCTTCTAGCCTCTAGGTGTACGTACCATATGAAAACTGTGAAATGGAGGTTGTTACTAACGTACTATGTTTTGAAATGTATCCCTAATAGTAGCTATTCTCAACTAGAATGCAACAGAATGCTTGGCAGCATTCATATCTGGTGGCCGGCAGGAGTTGCTTGTCTGGGGTGGTGAACAAGGGCACACACTGAAGATGCTACTTGATGCAGCTTCAAGGTAATGTCAGAACCACTCGTAGAAGATATCACAGTACCTCCAATCCTAGATAACCATCTTAGTGACCTGAGAAATATCCAAAAGCAACACAATGCAACAGCAAACTATATTTTTGAAATGGGATTTTCTGTTGAAATTTAAGCATAATGCTTTGTGGTGGATTAAGAGAACCACCAGAATCTGCACATTCTCTGTGCCTTCTGTTGTTTAAAGACTCCTTCCATTCCAAATTGTAAGTCGTTATGGCTTTTCTAGGTACTCAGATACATAGATTTTGCTACACCTAGTAAAGCTGTCCTTAAAATCCATCAACTTACAATTTGGAATGGAGGGATTACATATCTTCTCTACAATGGACCAGCCTACGCCTTATGCAGAAGTTCTAAGTGTTCTTTTTTTTTTGGGTCTGTTTACTGCTTACATGGTCTTAATGGTTGTGCAGGCTTTTAGATCCAGTGTTAGAAAGTTCAGTATCACTCTTTGTTGGAAGCTTTGTCTTGCAACTCATTTTACAAATGCCTCTACACCTGTCTCCTCACATACCGGATCTTATCGCCGCTATTGTGAGACGTATGCAAACTAGCAGCATTGCAGGATTGAAAGGCTCACTTATTGTTATAATAGCCAGATTAGTAAGTCTCCCTCCTTCCCTCCTCTAATGTGTGTTAATTCTCTGGCATTTGTGGTGAAGGATTACTCTAATTATTTAAGCTTGTCCAAGATGTGTCCTCAGTTCACTCTGCCTGCAGGTACATATGAGTGCACCAAATGTTGATGGGTTCATCAATCTATTGCTTTCTATCCCTGCACAGGGGAATGGCAATTCACTTGTTTATATTATGTCAGAATGGTCACAACTACAAGGCAAGTGTTGACAGGATCATATCATCACATATTGAATTCTGAAATCAATTTGCCTTCTCACCTGTTTCAATGAATATGCTTCCATGTTAAATATCCTTTATAGGTGAAATTCAGGGAGCCTACCAGATAAAGGTAACAACGACTGCATTAGCTCTTCTCATATCAACTCGTCATCCTGAGCTATCCAAGGTTGAAGTTCAAGGGCATCTTATTAAGGTACTGTTGGTAAGAATTGTTGTTCTACAGCCTTGCTTGATAAAAGTTCATTCGAAGCCTGACCCAGAAACATGCAGACTAGTGAAGGTATAACAACGCGTTCAAAAGCTCGAGTGACTCCTGATCAATGGACCAAGATTCCACTCCCAGCTAAGGTAACATTTGATCCCCCCCCCCCCCCCCCCCCCCTCCCCCCCTCTTGTTGTTGTTGTGGGGAACACTCCCTGTCAATGCTTCAAATCTAGGTAGGAAGCACTCTGTATTTGGTATGTAGCCATGCATTGCCCAATATTTCCACACTTGTAACATTCTCTTGACTCTTGAGGAGCCAAAGTGTGCTTGTGAATTTAATCACCTAATTCGAAACAAGTGTGGCAAGAATATGTAGTAACATGGTAACGACCTTATTATACAAACCAAATAGTCACTATGTGTCTAATATATTCTGTTAACAGTGTTAACTTATGTTTAATGTGACACCAACTATCAAGTAGACTTTTCTTAGTAATTGTTGCTTAATATTCTTGAATTTGTATTATGCAGATCTTCTCATTGTTAGCAGATACTTTAGCTGAAATTCAGGAACAAATTGGTGCTGGGGATGATGATGACTGCGAAGAGGTTTCTACACATTCCATCATTTCAAACTATTGACTGCAATGCCTGTTTGATCCGAAAGTTCCAACTTTTTTTTTTGTGCCTTTTAGGATAGTGACTGGGAAGAAGTGCAAAATGGTGACGCTAGTATATCAGATGATATCATACACTCTGCATCCGTTCCTTCGATTGCTAATCCATCAGTTGAGCATTTAAATGCAATGGCGAAAGTTTTTGATGAGGTTTGTTAGCAACCAGGTTTGCTCCTTTGGTAGTTCTGTCATATTTATGCCATATTTACCTGGAGTTGTACAACAGGATGATGATGATAGTTATGACGATGATCTGACAAAAACTGACCCTCTTAATGAGGTTTGTTTTCACTGCAGAAAAAAATCTTCCATTTGAATTAGATGATGTCAAGTCAAATAATCCGTCTCCTGTGCAGGTGAAGTTAGCGGACTTCCTGACAAACATCTTTGCCAACTTGTGGGAGAATGATCGATCAATGTTTGAGTATCTTTGCCAGGTAAAATGTCATTTGACTGGTTCCTTTGAATATGTCCTAGGAAAAATGATGACATCAACATTGTCCTCTAATAAGTCCTTTACAGGGCCTATCGGATACACAGAGGTCAGCTCTTGAAAAGGTTTTGAGGAGGTGAAGCGTTAACATGATTGGGATCCCGTCTTGCATCTGATATTTTTTCATATTAGTTAGCGAGTCTTGTTGGCATTGCTGTGGACTGTTTTTCATGCTTGCTATATGTTTATTGGTGTAAAACTGATACATAGCTGAAGTCGGTGTTGTTAAGTTTTGCTAGTGTAGGTTTCTTTATGTTCTTTGTATTTAAAATCTACACGATGTGTGTATTTGTTGTACCGGGTGTGATGTTGGGTATTCATGTGTGAAGAATTCCCGGCTTGAGGTGTTCTTAACGTTGAATTTCTCCGAAGGGGCCATGTTTCCTTGGGTATTCATGTATGGACTAGTTGAGCTCCAGTGCCCAAGTGAAATGTTATTTATGGAATGTTTGCCTAGTGGACACATGTTGGCACGCTTGAAGCTAGGCAAATTAGATGAGTTAGGCTTCGTACCGTTGTAAGTCTCCATTTAGGCTATAGATCGTTTGGTTATTCGAAGTGCTGGTGAAGAATTCGATCAATTAGCTTTAGGGTTGGTTTGACAAAGATGTGGTATATGCTAATGATACGAGCCAATTGGAACTTTAATTACTTAACTCCTGGTATCTGCTGAAATTGAAAAACATGTCCATGTTGTCTGCCGTGCTAGCTTATGTATGGAACAGAAAAGGGAACCTTCCTCTTCATGCCGACATCCTCTGTTTTCGATCTATTGACTACTAGTTCCCGATTTGACTGATTTAGGTTCTCATTATTATGAAAAAAAAAAATGGAAATGAGGTACCATGCCAGTTACTCGCCACAGGCGTTTGGTTGATTAGTTACCAGTTACCACCACCCTCTTCTAATTTACATGTTGTTTTTGCTTTTCTATAAACACATTACTTTACATTCATATATTAAGTGCATAATAAAAATTAGGTATTTAGAAAAAGCCAAAACTACCTGTAATATGGGACAGATTGTGGTACCGCAGTAGTGAAGTTGACAAACAGGTAATTTATTTGTTGAAAGTGAATGTAAATGAACAATGATTTAGGAACAACTGTTGCATTTCATTGATCTCAAATTATATAGGAGTACATGTGAAGGGGTGTCTCTTTACAAGGAAAAGATAATTGTTCGCTGGGATCTGACTATTGCCAAAGGGACATGCCCCTTCGAGGATTACTAAGTGCTAATCCTATGATTAATTGCTAATCTACTCTTATCTGTGGATGAGATCATCGAGAAGGCGTCTGTACGGATAGGCATCATTTCATAACAGTATTGATTGTACAGGGTACAAAAATACAACATAGGACCATACATTAGGGGTCTAGGGCCACTATTAAAGTAACATTTTTCTTGCGACCGTGCTATGCACTTTTTTTTTATTAAGAGGGCAAAACAAAAAAAAAAGAACATGAGTACATGATCATGGAACTGGCTTGAAATCCGCATTGAAGGTAGCCACTGTGCATACTAGGGTTGAAAGAAAGGTGAAGCTTTGGGTTGTAAGGTTTGGGATCTTTGGCTCTCGCTTTGACTGTTAGGGTTTGGCTGCTGAAACGCAAGAGCCACAAGCACAACGGTAGTTTTTCAAGCTGCGTACTCATGTTTCAAAGGGTCAGGCAAAACTGATTTGGTTCCTTTTCATAACTATTCAAATGGTTTAATCGCTTTGGAGAGGCACCATATCTAATTATTTAATATGTAAACCTTCCAAAAGCCTAGCAAAAACTAAAACATAGGTAACCCATTAAGATTATACACTGCTATAAGTGATAAAACTAACACAGAAGCAAAGTAAAAAACAAAAACATAGGTAAGCCAATTAAGACTATACACTGCTATGAGTAAGTGATAAAACTAACACAAAATCAAAGTAAACGATGCTTGTGAACTCAAATTCTGGGTGTGTTTGGGAAGTCTCCTCCACATGGGCTTCTCCATAGGAGCCGAAGCCATTTTGGAGGCTCTATTTTTTATTTTTTATTTTTTTTAACTGAAAAATGGCTCTTCCAGACATAAAACTGCAAATTTCTCTTTCTAGTATTGATCTGATGTCAGACAAAAGAAAAATTGCAGTGATCATTCACAGATGCCAGATTAGATCTCTACGTGCTAGTAGCACTCTAGCAGCTGTCATGACACCAATGTACATGGTCTGCGCATAAGCACAAGTCTACAGAGAGCGAAGACGGATACAGTTTATAGCAAACCATCCAACAAAACACAAGTAGCATGAGTTATAATCTGTACTCAAATGAAACCTTAAACAAGTATTTGTTAGTGATGAACGCCCAAGATACAGCAACGACGTCTGAAATGAATCATGCTGCTTCTGCTGCACTCATGCGGAGCTGTCTGAAGGTTTTGACTCTTCCTTTATCTTTGCTGGCGTCGGCATGCCTTCACTGCCCATCTCAGCCCTGAGGTCATTGATGTTCTGTTCCAATTCATCAATTCTTGCACCCATTTCATCTAGTGAACATTTGTTAAGGATTCATGTTTACAACATAGTTGAGACAAGATATGCAGAGAACAGACAGTACCCTGGGGAAATATGGATAAGAGGGTCTTTTGAAGCTAGGCAAATAATGTAAAATGATGATAACTGTTAACCAAGATGGTTTGGTCCCTAGTAGAACCAAATTGGACCTCTGTATTTCCTGATTCTGCCCATTTGTCGAACATAGTAGCAGCATATTTCAGCCATTAAGCTTATGATACTTTCAAAAGGCAAACCAAGAAATTCAGGATGGCGGTGAAATAGCAACTGCCAGGTTATTTGTAACATTACTTTCCAGACCCTTCCAACATTAAACAGTTCCTACACAAGTACTTCCATCAGAGTGGAAACTTCTCTAATAAATCTTCTTATTGCAATTACCAAACCTCTGAACTTTTAACTAGCAAGTTTGGCACTATTATCATTCACACAATAACAAATTGGCATACTATGGTAAAAGCTGCAGTGACACTGTTAATAATTTTGATATATTTCTAGAAGCTAAAATAAAATAGTTGGAATGACAATTACTTTGCATGTCAAAAATCTTGAATACATAAAAAAGGAAATGATTTGAGGATATTCTTTGAAATGATGTTCTCCGACATAGCTTGGAACCTGGTTTGCTGCAAGGTAATCAGATTTAATTTTTTGCCGAAGTGAGAGCGCCCGAGACTGTCGCTAAATAAAACTAGGAACTTACCATCTGCATGAGAAGGTTTTGCACCTGAAAACAGTGGGCATGGATAAACCATTAGCCATAAGTGCACAGTAGGTTCAACACAGGAAATATGGTCCAATCTACAATCAACATAACCAAATGTAAACAGTGGAGTAATAGTTGCTACTTACAAAAGCGGTCATATCAGCTGTGCTTTGTGCCGAGCCATCCGAATCTTGTTCTGCCTGCAATCGACAAGAGCTGAAATGAGCACAATCTCAAGGGGTGGAGAACCAGAAAGCGAATATATAAAGCCACCCTCCCAGCCCATCTCCTACTCTGGTCGCTCTTGCAGTTGGGCATGACGGTGAGAGCATTCTGGACGCACAAACTTAATGATCCCATCAAGCAAGGTCAGCCACCCTCTCAAATTTCTGTCCCCTATTCATGAGTCATGAGTTTCATCCCCACAAATTCAGATCCGAGCCCTACACCCAAGCATAATCCAATTCCTTACAACTCTAGAACCCTAGTGAGGGAGCGCGTGGTCTGCGACCTGCGGCATGCCGGAGACGGTGCAGACATGAACATCCGGCCACTTAAGGAGGCGAGTCCATATCTAACCTTGGCAGAGAAGAGCTCTAGTGCTGGTGAAATCAGGGCTTAAGCTCACCGATTAGCTGGGGGATTTTCAGTTACCTTGATAGGGATGCCGGAGTTGGAACTCGCCATCGCCGCCGGTGACTAGGTGGCAGCAGATCCGCTCGGCGTCGCTGATTTTTAGGCTCTATTTGTTTTTTTTAGAAATAAGGCCTACTAGGTTATATGGGCCGCGGGGCCTTTCCGTTTGGCAAAAACACTTGTCATTCTTGCGAGAATATTCACTTCAAACAGGTATGGTGAGAAACATTTCGCTCAAAAAATTTCACTAGAACGTTTCTTGTTTTTATGTCTCGCAAGGAGTTGTTAACTGGTTTCACGTGATTATGATTTCCCCCCTCAACTATAAGTTAAATTCTTTTTAAGCGAAGTTGTTCTTCATGAATAAAAGTTCTAGAATTTTTAAGAATATTTTCATTTATATGATTTTGTTATAAAAACAACTTTTTAATTAGGATATAGCTTACTGGCTAAACGATTTTACGAAGTGATTTTAATTCACCATCTGAATTTTTTAGACACCCAAAACATTTATTCAAGAACTTGGACCCCATCCATACGTATATATAGATAGAGAAAATATATATGTTAATTGGTGGCAATCTATTTACTAGTTTTTAGACAATTTTTAATACACGCAATAAAATTGCACACGCCCGATTCAAAGCTCAGTCTCTGAATTCATTGGCTCTAGGCTTTACCCTTCTTTAGACATGTGATTTTATCATACAACACGTGTCAGCTATCTGGTTGGATTAAGAAAGTGTTAGATCCAGGACACACTAAATTTTTGTTTGGGGACAAGATATGTTGGGGATGGTCACATACTCTCGTTCTTGAATTCAGGATGGGATCGTTCAATTTGTGTGTTTGGTTGAGAAGATAGATCCCTTCTTTTTTTAGATGAAGGGATTTAAGGGATGAAATGCTCCCATTTCTTAATACCATTAGCAATAGTAAACGATTGATTCCACCTATTGTTTATACGCATATAAGTCATCCTCCTATTATTTTTTTCTTTTCTTTCCCTAGCGTCCTTATTGCACATGGAGAGATGAGGATCGCTCCCCTACAATATGTAATGTTACAACTTCCTTTTTTTGAGGTTAAAATGATCAACGGCTAAATTCCGATCAAAGCATCCCAGAATGGATGAAGGAGCAATGAAATTTGAGAATACTAGATATTGCATTTTTCCTTATAGTGTTATGGGTTTGTACTTTTCTATACTATGTGGGTTTGCTCTCTAGAGACATACCATTTTGAACATAATCTATGAATTGAAGTGAAAAAATACTTTGTCTGAATTTTCTTATGGTCCATGGATCTTGCTATGATCGTTGAAATATGTGATTTATGTGATCCTACATTGTGTCATGTTTGTGTAATTTTGCAACGAGAAATGCCAAAAGGCTAAAATAGATATTTATTTCAAATTTTAAACGTGTAACAATAGATAAAGCATGTGTTCCTTTGTCCCCCACTATACACTCTACCACAACGTGGAAGTGTTAATAGAACTAAATGTTTTACAACAGAGAATCATTGTGGCACTAGATAATATGCTACCACAATATGAAAGTGTTACTAGAATCAACAAAGTTACAACAGAGAATCATTGTAACATTAGATAATACGCTACCACAATGTGAAATTGTTACTACAACTAACTAAAAATGTGTTACAAAATAGAATAACGATAACACTAAATAATTGCTCTAGAAGCTAAGTAAATGTGTTACAATGTAGTAACACGTTTGTTAATATAAAGGAACATATATCTTGTGTTCTAATAGATCTGTCTACGGTAACATGACCAATTGGAACACAAAGAAAATACTAAGAAAGTATGCAACACTTTTTTCATCCTTTAGTAATATAAGTTGGTGTTACAAGTACCCTGACGCCCTTCAATCTCATGTACCTCACCACTGCGTGCTGAATCCTCCCTCACGGTCGAATTTGTACCTCCCCAATTGCCGGCTAGATCCCATATTGTTCTTCCAGTTCCTCGCACTAGAATGGGTCATTGTGCCACCACGCATGACTCCCTACTGGGTCGCTGCTGTCAGCTTGCCTTCTCCGTACGTTGCCATCTTGTGCCTTTCCGACCATCATCTTGAACCTGATCACGCCGACTATCTAGGGCTTGAGTTAGACCACGTAACCATGCCCCTATGCCATCAACGAGAAGGTGATGGTGGGCGAAGAGAAGGTGTAGGGAAGCATTAGTGAGGAGAGAGAGAGAGAGAGAGAGAGAGAGAGAGAGAGAGAGAGAGAGAGAGAGAGAGAGAGATGAGAGACAGGTTGCTATGGGGGATCGAAGAGAGGTGGTTCTGGCCAAAGCCTAAATTTGGTACATAGAATACGTTGATGCAATTTTTATGCTTCGGCTATATATCTAGAATTGAGTCTCATAAGTGGTGCGCCTCTGAAAATGGACACCATGTTAGAGGTGGACCTCTTAATAGGCTTGCCTCCAGAAATTAATTTACAGAAATGATTGCTTTTTTCTTGCATTCATAAATGGTCAATCCGTATTTGTAGATCACTCGGTATTTTTGAAGACAAGAGCACTTTATGCCTGCCTATGTTAATCAAGAGATATGTCTCCCAAAATCATTTAGTAGCTATACTTGGTGCCGATGAGTCCTGCCATGATGGGTTGTGGGAATTTGCCTACCATTCTTATCGTTCTTGAGTCCATGTCATATGTTTATTTATGTTTTGGTCCTTTTAAATTTTGTTCTTCTCATATTTATAGCAATATATGTCCCTTCTTCTCTTCCTCTACCTACAACTTTGTCTCTCCCTCTCTATTCTATGCACCCATGCCTGCCCTTCCCCTAATCCTTGCCACGGTATCAAGCTTAGGTAGTTCTCCGCTGAGGCAATGGAGGAAACTGTGTATTCCCTTGATCATGTGCCCGGTTGGAGGAGGGTGATAGAGCTAAGATCAGAGACAACAAACCATCCAATCCAAATCTTCTTCCACATATGTGAATCAAAAAGTAGGTTCAAACATGTTGGGTTTTGGTTTGATTTGCTTTATTGTTTGATTTTGTGGAGACTTCAATTGCGAAAGGAAAAAAAGGAAACATGTGCCTTGGACCTAAGAAATTGCACACATAGTTTGCAAAATCCTGCCAAAAGTGCCATGGCAGACAACATCGGTGGCAAAGGACATGAGGCGGCGCGAGAGCAGTTTTATGGACTGCGATGGTATAATAATATAAGTTTAGTTAGCTAAGTGTGTAATTCACAAGCACCGGGATAAAATGAGAACTTAGGACAAGCTTATTGAACTGAACATACAGTTCGCAAGTGCTAAGACGAAGTTTATGGGTCGAGCATACAACTTGTAAGTAGGGATGAAAACCGTACGGAAATATCCCGTACCGAACCGCATCGTTTCTCCATTTGATCCGATCGAATTCTTTTTTTGGACAAACTCGATCCGGTTCGGATGGAACACTAAATTCGAAATCAGAACGAAAATGGTTTAAACATTTTTTGACCATTTTCTACTTTTATAATTTTAATTCTGAATATCCCAAATTTGACATTTGGTTTTGACTGAATTTGGTCTATTAGAAGTCTATCATCCTTAGAAAAAACTGTATATGATCTCGGATGAAGATGTTTTTTTTATAAAAGTTGTAACTCTCGATAAGATCTACAACTTTCTAGTTTTATATTTTCATTTGAGGTCGTTAAGATGTTCAAAAAATCAACAAAGTTTTAGCAGCATATTAATCGTGTACCGACATTTGTTGCCTTAGAAAAAATCATATCTTTCTTATATAGTGTCAAACGGAAATACTTTTTATATTAAAGTTGTTGGACTTATTAATTGTTATGCACGAGGTCATGTACATTTTTATTGTTATGCAGTTGGTTAAATTCTGTATTGATTTTTCGTACACCAACTATGTTCGACATAATTCTGCTAGAATTAGTTCATTTTCAAAACTCTCGATATTTCGTAAGTTCGTGTTCGTTTTCTTGTCTGGCTTTATCGCTTTCGCTTTCCCTTTCGTATTTAATGTTGAAGTAGGAAATGGTTGATGGGTTTTCTGACCGTTCCCGACCGTTTTCATCCCTATAATGGAACCAGGACGAAGACATAGAACAAATTCAAGACTGCAGTAAATTTCTTTTAAAAGTAACATATATATCGTGTGCCACTAGGTACCAACCATGCATTGATCTAGATCTCTCGGGCCTAAAAGTATTGTGCTGGTGCCTCATGCTTTGTGCTTTATTACTTCCTCCATTCAGAAATGATAGTCATATTTTACCAGACAAAAAGTCAAACTTTACAAATTTTGATAAAAAAGCTTAGAGCATGTAGAACTTGATCACTTTATTTATGTTAAGAGAGATGGATTTTTGTATGACTTTATAAAACTGACCTCCACAAGCACTAGTACATAAAAGCTCAGCACAGACGGTTCTAAACGCATTTGTACATACGTTTTTTTCGAACAGCCTGTGTTAAGGGCCTGTACAAATCAGTCTTTTGTGTAGGCGGTTGCTTGTAAACCGCCAGTACAAATAAATTTGTATTGGCGGTTCACATAAGAAACCACCTGTACTAGTCTTTTTTGAAAATCGGGTTTTAAAAGTAGCAAAATAAAAAAAAAATTAAATATGGGAAGGGACCCACTGCCATGCGCCCGTCCGTTTCCGTCGAAGTCGCAAGTCACGGCATTTTTCGCGTACTACACAGCCGGTGGGATTCGAACCTGCGACCTCGGCCTCGCGTGTACCCCTCCCTACCACTGCACCATACTTTCACATGTGACTATATCCCACTCCGGTTCCTCACATATTATAACAAACCGAGTGTAAAATGATTGTTTGAGGTACTAAACAAATTCAAATGAAAAATTTGTCAACTACAAAGTTTTATAACTTTTCGAGATCTACAACTTTCATGTAGACAATTTTTTCATTTGAAATCATTTGAAAAATTCAATTTTTAAAATTGGCACCGATTTCTACATGCGGTTCCTTAAGAGAACCGTCTGTAGAAATTGATTTCTACAGGCGGTTTTCTTAAGAGAACCGCCTATAGAAATCGATTTTTATAGGCAGTTCTAGATTTGGGTCCACCGTTTGATTTCCAGTGATGTCCATTAATCAAAACCGCCTGTAAAAATAAAAGCTTGGCGCCTGCGTAGAGGTTTTGTGTACTAGTGAAGATGATATTGAGGTTTAAGATGTCGATTTCATATCATAAGAGAAATTAATTATTCAAATTTATTTTATATTATTTTTTCTCGTCTAATATGATTACCATCTTTTAGAGAATAAAAACATAGAGGAGCGACGTGATTGAGACCACTCGCAGTTTTCATAGTTCTCGAAAGCTGGAGAGTTCATGTGACTGTCTGCATCGCGTTTGTTAATTAAGATTCGAGCTACATTTATTTATGCAAACGCATGGAAGGCCTGCTCTATAAAAATAAGAGGACGGAACCCAGAGAGAAAGAGGGCAATACACATCGATCTCCACGTTGCGTTAAGCCAGGGCCAGGCGTCTGATTCTCAGACTCCGTTCGTTGTGGTCTCGCTGACTAGCTCGATCGATCCTGCACGCCAGACCAATAAGTGCTGCTACTGCTGCACTCATACATGGGTGTTCTAATAACTTCTGACTTCTGGCTAAGCTTTTGAGTTTTGATATCAAAATCAAGCAGGCCGGATCGGCGATCCGACAAACCGTGGGAAGGCCCATCAAAGCTTTAATTTCCGCAGGCAATGGCAATTGCATAGATGAATAATACAGACAGTTAGAGCAAGGCTAATAATATAGCCCGCTGATGGCTACAAGGATTCACATCTTATCTCTCAGGTCACCCATATAATAGTTGCATCTTCACAATTAATCTATAGTCACTTATCACTCTCATAGAGTTTCTTGATTCTTGTGTCAAGCTTGTAACCCGTTTCTCCTCTCTCTTCCATTAGGCATTTAGCCTTCTTACAGCCGGTTACTATACTTAGCTCTTAGCCATCCTAGCCAATGAGAGGGAAAAAAGAACTCTCCAGTTCCTTCCTTCTCTTCACGTGGTAACATAGACTTCAAGCATGTCTTGGGTAGCCCGATTCAGGTACCCACTTGAATGTGCATGCATGCGCCGTGTGAGAGAGATTGATATGGGCTCCAATATGAGCTTGTGCTATGTGTAGGATATCTGTACCCCTTCCATTCATCTCACCCTTTCCAACATGAGTAAATGCTATGTGTAGTTTGTAGGATCAGAACATCTTGTACACAATATAATTTGTCTAAGTTAAAGAGATAGCAATGCATACACAAAAACCTTTTATGCGTATTTGTGAGTTTGAAGTATATTTCAGTTCCTTCAAATAAAATTAAAGGATCCAAATGACCCCTTATAGTTTTTATTAAAAGCCTAATTCATCCTGCAGTGAATCAACAGTTTTTTTTGTTTTTGTTTTTTTTGCATCCTTCATTACAGGCGAGAATTAAAAAAAAGAAGAAGCCCCGCCTCCTTCCTCCGCGTTTTTGAAATAAAATTACAAAGATGTTGAACATAGTAGTAAAATGTAAATAAAGAAGTGCGCTAAGTGACAAAGTAACACAACGACAGATTTTATTAATTGGCCAAGATATTTCAACACGTATCATGTCGAACATATATCCTTACAACAAGGATACTGTACCACGACCCATGCTGATGATCCTCTCCACTCACCGCAAAGGGGGAAAAAATTAAAGGACATCTAATCAACTACTGCTATTATATGTTGTATGTCTGGTTAACACAGACAGCGGCTAGCAAAGGGGAAACAACTAACCACCAACTAGAGGTTAGTGGATACTGGATAGTACATATTTTTATTCTGGGTTTCTCTAATTTTTGCATCACTTTGGGAAGGAGTAGCTAGTAGCGCTTTGACCAGTTTCTAAGCAGTCGTAGATGTTCCAGCTCGGAGCTTGGTGCAGAATTTGTAGCACGAATTGTTACAGCGCTCGACGGCGTGTTTCACCACACTTCTGCGTCCGACGCCTGCATGCAGGTTGATGACAGTAAATAATTAATAACTTTCTAGTCCGATTTGCAGGTGAAAACAAGCAAAAAGATGGCATCGTCAGTAGTAGTAGTATAGTTTACACACGCGTGCGCGCCATTAGTTATTCTAAAAAAAAATAGCCATTAGTATTTCGTGTTTTACCGGTGATCATTTTGTTGCACACGGAGGAGTTGCATCCTAAAATGCAGTGGACGACGGCGCCATTTCCTTTTGCTGCAAAAATCAAAGAAGTTCGTATATATTATGAGACGGGATTTCCAGTTTGCATTGCGAGAAATCAAATAGTTAATTTTACCAGAAGAGTCGTGGGATGATGAAGGGTGTCCATTGATGGGGCATTCATCTCCGCTGACGGTCTGGCACTGGTACGCTTCTTTGCAGCCCGGATCACAAAATTTCACTGCGTCTTCACGTGGAAAGTAGGCAAAACAAGCTTCAACGCACTCGTGGAATCCGGTCATGTTTGAGCAGCAGAGCGTCCCACTACTCTCACCAGCTTGGACCTCGATGACGACGACCTCTCCTGCAACTAGAATAATCTTCGGTCATGAATGAATACATACATACATACATACATATAACACACCAGTAGAAAAGAACTTTAATCAATCAATCAATCTTAGGAGATGATATACGTGGTTCCTCCATATATATTCATGCATGGCAAAGAGAGAGGCACTGCCCGGCCTTTACCTGCAGAGTCAGTGACAAGCTGGTCTGGTGAGGATGGGTGGCTGCTGGGGCTGGTGCTGGGGCTGGGGCATTTGTCGTCTCCGCTGACGGTGTCGCACTGGTAGGCTTCTTTGCAGCCCCGGTCACAGAATTTCTCTGCGTCTTCACGTGGATAGAAGGCAAAACAAGCTTCAACGCACTCATAATACTCCGTCATGTTCGGGCAGCAAAGCGTCTCACGAAGGACGTTATTTCCTGCAGCAAGAACCAGCACACATCACCTCCTGTTTCACTATTTTAATTTTGCCAAGAAGGAAATTAATGAGAGAGAGAGAGAGAGAGAGACCTGCAACGACAGGTCGGATCAAGGCATCCTCCGCTCCAGCTCCGGCTGCCCCTGCTGCTGTGGCGATGACCTGCTCGTCGGTCGTTCACCATTGCATCGTGCAACATGTCATTAGTATAAAATGAGTTAAACACCCGCTATATACACGTTTTCCGAACAATGGCAATGTGCCATCATATCATCATATCCATTCCAGAGCCTTATGTGAGTATCTACTTAATTAGTTTCGGCATGAACATAATTCATAATATGATCAAAGCGAGGAACACGTACTACGAGCAGCAGCAATGGGAGGAGTGGCGGAAGAACACCCATAGCTGCAACAAGTACTGCTACCGATCGACTGGGGGCTCAATTACCTTGCTTGCATTGGCCTGTAATACGGGGGGCTCAACTGATATGATATTTATACCGGGGGCGGCATCAGGCGATCCAAACCGGTGGATAGGAGATAGCAGACAAGCAGCACGCTGATGCACGTGAACGGGGTTAGGTGTGGTGGCACGGAGGACGACGATCAATGGATCATGTACATCCACGTGCCAAGTTATATTTACTGATCCCCCTACCGAGGCAGATTTGCTGATACTGTAAGATATGATGTCGCTATCTCATGGTACACTCCTGCATGACCCTAACTCTTCAAGCAAACACTACCACAAAAAATTCACACACTGGATATTAATCTTAGACTTATGTAGACAAGTATTAGGTGTCCATCTGAATTCTTGTAGGATTTAAAGGTCAGTCTAAGTGAGGAGCCGTATTGTTTTTTTTTTCAAACTGACAAGTCATATACAATGAAACTAAACATAAATGAAATCTTCACTCTTAATATAAAGTTTCATTTAATAGTTTTATAGATATTTAATGTAACCCATAGAGAGTTGACAATCGTTTCTACAGAGTTTTGTTGGAATAAATGATCTCAGGCCCATGGTCTGTATGGGCCAATGCCCTCATCGCTCCTATGGTCGAGTCAATGGGAGTACGTGACTTCCCCGTACGTGCCGTGATCGAGGGTATCCTAATGTTATGCGGTTGTGGCCCTTCGTCACACAGCTCTAATAAGAGGCAGCTCCCACTCCTGGGAACCAAATGTTCCGAGAATTTCAGCCATCCTCTTCTAAGATTCGATAATCAAGAGAGCTCTAAAGTGACGGGAAGTCCACCTTCACCATCATCCCTCTTCCCATCAGCACCATCGCTTGACCGCCACTGAAGGGAAGAAGACATCGGTATCTTCCTCACCGCCTTCCTCATCGACGTCCCAGGCGTCCAAAGAGGAGAAAGGCGACTCCCATCAATCCCTCAACGACCTCTAACGATGGTATACTTTCATGAAGATTTGACACTAATCTACTAATGTGTTTACGTTAACTAGATTAGAGATCCTGTGGCTTAAGCTCATGTTTTTCTAATAATTTTATCCCCTGTGAATTTCATTTTTCTCTCTCAATATTCCACATCATTAAAAAATGCTCACGTGGCAACTTATCAAATGCAAATAAAACTTTGATGAAACTCCGAGGAATGGCCTAACAGGATATGCCTATGATGACTTCTCGTCAATCTCAAAGTTTATCTACTCAGCTCAGTCTAGCGTTTGATCATGTATGTGAGTGTCTGCATCTGTACTATGCTTTTAAAGGAATAGGCTTTAATGAAGGCTCCCCATTAACTCTTACAACCACCAAAAATAAGAGTTAAAACAAATGCAACAAATATAAGTCAGCTACATGAATAGTATAGAATACAGATCAATGGGAAGGGGTTAACAAATGTTCAGCCCTAGAGTCCCACTAGAGATTTTTAATAATAAAGAAGCCACAATGCTTGTCAACTGGGATTGCATCTTTATTAATTTTTACCAGAGGCACCAATTCGATCTAATAATACCAATTGGTAAATATAATAGTTGATCATCAATTTTGTTCTTTGCAGTTTGGAGTCCCAAACATGCAATACAGAGAAGGATCACTGATACAACATTCTTGGACCCGGAAAAAACCCAGAATACATGCAGCGGAACAGGTGCCAATCCATATATAATCTCATTTTGGATTGTTGAAGATATCCTTACGCCAATATACAAAAAACGTACTTTTGGTCTACTAGTGCGAGTACGTGTTCCCATAACTTGTAGGCCTTCGTACTAGTCATGTTTAATTTCAGCGCTTTCATGTTCACTAACCTCTTCAGCTATGTGCAGTAACTAGTAGGTGAATATAGCTATATTTTGACATCCTTTTTGCAAAGATTCATGATGCAACTAAAAGTTTTTTCTTTCCATCCTCAAGAGTTACATGATGTAGCTATGTCCTAACGCCCATCTTTTGTTGGTTCACGCATGATTCGAATGAATCCTTTGATTTGCCCTTCGTGCCCAACAAGGTTTTAAGTGTGTTAGTGTAGTGGACATGATTCAAGGTTTCTACCATGATCTCACCAACATCGCCCCAATTCACCTTGATGTTGTCACTGGAAGAGCTTTCTTCTCACTCAATGTGGGAGAAGCCAAGGAACTCATGAAGAAAATTGTTATCCAAGGATGGATTGACAAACAAGTCCAATTTAAGACGAGAGGAATGCACACTGTCAATGAGGTGGACATACTCTGCCAAAATGGACCTCTTGATGAACAAAATTGAAGAATGATTCCATTTCATGAAGGACCATGAGGCGATCCAACACTATGTTGTCGCACAAGCAATTGAAGTTGATCCATAATGCGAGTTATGTGGAGGAGATGATCATTTGAGCAACGATTGTCCCAAAACAAGCAAGGACGTGAACTTGATCATCAACATCGACAATAACTATAACAATAACTACAATGGGTATCGATCCCAACAATAGAATGGATGGAATTCATGCCTCTTCAACCAAGGTAATAGAGGTAATAATTTCAAGAATCAACCTTCGTTGAAAGATCTTGTCTTAGGACAAGCTAAAGATAATGAACATATCAATAAAAAGTTATTTGCTAATGACAAGATTCTTGAAAATCTAAATGCCAAATAGACAGTTTTGCTTCTATCATTAAAAGTCAGTTGAGCTTTCATAAAATATTAGAAACTCAACTAGCTCAATTAGCGGTCGCTGTCCCATACTTTGAACAAGGTAAAATCTTTGGAAAACCTGAAGAACCCATTGAAATTGTGAAATTGGTCACAATGAGGTTTCGTAAGCCTCCACTTAGATCGAGTTTTGGTTTGCTACTGGACCCACCATTTGTGACCAAGAAGGAGAGATCCTAGCTGCCCAACAATCAAGTGCTCCATCGAATCCCAAGTCTTCAACAATGCGTTTTGCGACCTTGGCTCAAGAGTGAACATGATGTCCAAGGTAACATATGTCAATTAATTATGTGGTCTATTGTCCACAACCCCTATCCATATACACTTGGTTGATCAATCTTGTGTTTATCTCTTTCCCTTGGTTGTTTGCTTACTACATAGTTGCTCTTTACATTCATAACTTGTGGTTGTTTGTTTAGTAGTTTGCTTGTGTATCCTGATAGAGTAGTTTAGCTTAGTTGTAGTAGTAAGTAGTTTTAGTAGCTCCTCTCCCGTATATAGCTAGTGTTCTTAGTAGCTTTTGTGTAGGTTGTGCTGTAGCTAGAAATCAAATCTACTATATACTTGTGTTAGGGCTTGCATATAGTGAAATTAGAGCTAATGCAAAGTAGTCGTTATTAGGGACATATTTTGTACTAATCAACTTTGTTCTAATCTTGTGAGTTTGTAATGTAATATCACTGTTAGGGCATTGGTTGAGTCAGCGATTAAATGAGTCTTCATTGTTGGGGGTAAAAGAATAGGAGTCATAGTTCGGATCCTAGTCTTACGACCTGACAGTGAAGTGTAATGACCGCTTGCTCTATCATACCCTAGCAGTGATGGTGTTGGTATAAATTAACTGCACTCTATTAAATATTATTATTATCATCAAATTATCCGCAAGCGCACATATAATATACCGCTGTCACATTTTACCCAGAGGTTTTAAATATCGTATCCACAGGGAACAGTAGGTGATAATGACCAAGCCGATGAACTTAACCTACAATTAGGCTAGATAATATTAAGAAAGAGGAGATAGCTATTGACTATCTAGTTCCAACAACAGGTAAGCTTTGAATAATACCGTTCTAACTGGGCAGTAACCTGAATAAGAGCAGAAATCAGAGTTCTCTCCTACCAAGCTCCTATACACCTACCAATCCTATCAACGGGAAGTGGACTACAGAAGAATCAACGCAGCTGTCACCTACGCGAACTACCACTATCTGGCTAATCAGGGGATATTCACAAGTAAACCTAGCTTAGGCACCACACCTACACTACGAAATACTACTTCAATCAAGCAGTTACCAAGATCAAAGTACACAATATGAGTTGCAAACTTAAGAACAAATAAGAACAACTGCTTACTTGAATTAGAATGTTGAATACAAAAGTACCTCAGAACGCAGCTCCGGGCGAGTGAGCTGAATCCAGACGAATACAGCTATGAAAAAGCGCCGACAGGCCGGAACTCCTCCAGAACTCTACTCCTCTACTCTATCTCTCTACTTCTCTAAACAAGACTAGATCTAGAAGAACTAGTCTCTCCTAATTTCTATATCTAACCCTAACTGGAGATATTGAACTGAAGCTCAGGAATAGGAATCCCTCCAGGGGGGTTTGCCACTTTATTTATAGCCCGGTGGGATGAATATGCGCCGTTTGATCAAACCGACTTAACGTGGGGTCGAGATGATTTCTCAAAGGCGGTGGAGGAAGACTCCAGAAGGGCGTAGCCAAAACCTAGCAGGTGGGGCCGGCCGGCCCCACCTTGGCGCCGGCCGACGCCCACTTGTGGGGTCTCGGGCCCATCTTTGCCGTGGTGTCTTCTTGGGCCTCCTGTAGTCCAATGATGCATGTGTTGCCGCAGATTTTGATTTCGAACTCCGAATATAGCAAATGATAGGTCCGTTTCGATCATCTCGACGAGCCCATCGTAATGGTGTAGTCCAATTCCTTATTTGAGACACTTTTATTGATGTAAAATTGCATATTCTTACAATACAAGTGAGAACACCAAAACTCGTGGAACTCGTTAGAATCAAAACCTATAACTATGCTTTGTGATTCATTTTGTATCAAATCATGCTATAGTTGACGGTTATTTTTGGTACTTAACGATCGTCAACAATACTCCCAAGCTTACCGTTTGCCAGTCCCTTGGCAAACACTTTAAGCCTAATTACTAATAAACTTGGATCAGGTGTTGCTACAATGCTTTCACACCTAAAAAGTACACATGCTTTCAAACAGAAATTCTCCTCCGGTTTAGACAAAACTGCTCTAACTTTCAAACTTACCCATTTTACCTTTAACTATGGGTCTTTACAGCTTTCACATAAATCTTGAGCAATCGAAAGATAGAACAATCAAGTCAAGCACTATGTCTCAAATTCTTTACAGTACCAATATTCTGGAGTTTTGCAAGTTTTCAAAATAAAACTCATAGCTTAATTGTATGACACCCTCAAGTCTCTTAATATATGTGGTATTTATGGATCTCACTTAAGGCATTAATGATGTTATGTCTTCCTACAACTAAGGATTATAGTGGAGCTTACAGTAGTGGCAATAATAAGGATGAGCATACTTGCAATTCGTATATTGTAAAGTCAAACAATGGATCCACAGAGAGTCAAGTCATACAATCAAACCAAGATGTGCATGTATATGGAGTATGGTGGATAGGCTGTATATATGGTGGCTAATCCTAATTCTACTTTTGCTCTTTGGAAAAAAAATGATTCACTCTCTCTCTTGGAACTTAAAACTTTTCGCGAAAAACATGGGCTATTTTTATTTTCTTTTTCTTCTTTTTTTCTCTCTTTTTTTCATCAGGGAGGCGGGCATCTAAGTACCCATTGTTTTAATTGCTGGGACACTTGTCCATCTTTTACTCCCTTTTCTTTTTTTAATAATTTTGCATAGCCACATGCATCCTTTGAATATAAATAATTGGAGAGATAATGATAAGAACTTAGAGCTGTTAAACAGGGACTGTCCTATAGGGTATATTTTTTGAGTATTTACTCCTAGTGCAGGAGAAAAATATTTTTAAGGTGGATATGTATGAAAGTGGAAATTGATTACGCTTACTCCCAGAGTAGGAGTAATGCATATATGGGTGGAGTGTGTAACTGATCTTGATTTTAAAAGCATGACAAGGCTCTCATAAGGTATACAATAAAGGTTGACTGAACTCAATGCAAAGCAAGTAGTATAAATGTGCAAAAGGTTTTCCTATCTCTAAATGTATCTTCTTTGGCTTTGGTAGGAATTCACACTTTGTCGTACCAGAGCTCATCATATAAGATTTTAAGTTTTCAAAATAAATCACCAGAACTTACTATTGTTAGGAATAAGATAGCAGCTCAAACCTTCATGTATCATATCAATCAATCACCTAGACTTAGCTCAAGCATATGCCTCCACAAGTTTCAGGTTCAGAGTAATTTCTTAAGTCAAAACAGTAATATCTAAAACTCGAGAGAATTTGAGGTTGAAAATTAGGCACTTGAAAGGAATTACGGTAGAGCAACTATTCATCATCTGCAAGACAAAATTTTAAAGTTTTCTAGTTTTTATTTGACTCTAAACTTGACTAGACAGACTGTAGACACACTCTATGATCACACCTTAATAAATAACTGATGGACTCACAAAAGACTCTAAAGACATGGACCTTCATGTGCCCATATATTTTTGGTATTTTTAAATTTTCCTATGATACTATTGTGAACCTTCATGTGCTCACATATTTTTGTTATTTTATGACTATATAAGACTGACTCGATAATCGCTTAGGTATAGTTACCTGATAACTAGGGGATGCTCCTCCCCAAGCTAGATGTTTACAATACTTGGTGTTGATGATCTTTAGAGTGAGTTTGCCAGTAGCAGTCTAGTGGGCGCCACTGATAGACTCACTCCTTCGTAATAATGTTATCCTGCATAATTGTACTCCAACAAGAAAACCAAAACTCGAGGCTCGAATTTAATAAGAGGTTAGCGATCAGCCAATAAGTAATTGATTATTCTCTAAGTTGATTTTAATTGACAGATTCTAGCAGGATTCTCTTTTTAGGATTTTCTAATTTTCTTATACAGCAATCAAATATGTATGCATACTATGTATTTTTATGCCACCACGGAGAATATTTATTCTCATGGGGCTTAAGATTTTCATAATGCAAGAAAGTAAATACAGATGCTATTATCATTTTTTTATGCCACCACAGTAAATACTCGTACAGGGTTACCATAAGTTTATTCACGTGGGGCTTTAATATTTTGTGATGCAGTAAATAAGACAATAAAGATTTTTATTTTTCTTTTGATATGCATAAAGATAAATATGGTAAAGTAAAATTACTAATATAAATTATGAATACTAATGTTGACGCAAAATTTGATTTTGCAGCCAACACACTAGCGAAGCCGGAACGATCCACAGGAACAAGGGTCCGGCAGATCCAGCTAACTTCAATGGTCCGGATCGAAGCATGCCAGTCAATTTGACCTGCAATTGACAAGAAGAAAAAGATAATCAGTAGTTTAAGGTGGAACATGCCGGCGTAGCCAGACAGTTCTGATTGTATGGCTCTGAGAGCCGATCTGAGTGGAAATCGACTAAGGAGTCGATTCCAGCATGCATGAATCGATTGTACAAATATTGCAGGATATCTAATTTTCAATTATCCGATCCAAGGATACATGAACGATAGCAAGTTATATTAAACAAATCTCGATTAGACATTATCTCACACATTAATACATATTTCAACATATCACGTACATTAATTAGGATCAACCGGATCGTTACAGCTAACAACGTACGTGAATCAATCTTAACATGACCAAGGCGCAAGACAACATACAAAGATGATCGGAAAAAATATAACGTGCAGCAAGAAAGCACAGCTGCATTGGCTGTTCAGCCGATACAGGGTCTGTGAAGCAGAACACTTGGCGGTGGCTAAATTCAGATATAAATCTAGTACTAATACAAAACTGGTCTGAAAGGCTCGTGGCTTTGCACTCGTCTAGATCTATTCCTAAAGGTAACCACAAGCAGATCTAGTACGAACGCAGAGCTGGTCTGAAAGGCCTACGGCTCTGCACCCATCTAGATCGGCTCTTGCTAAATCCCCACAGGTACGAATAAGATTGTAAGAAGGATTAGCCGATAAAAGCAAGGGAGCAACCATCGTGACATGATATGAGCATGAATAAAACACAGATGAATGCTTTCATATAGATTTAAGGCCAATACTATGCAATCTTGATCGGCCAAGAAGATGTTACATAAATAAATAAACAGTAAAGAACAGATAACATCTCGGTAACTTAATGAATCTAGCTAAGTTGCCAATTTAGTTAGAGCCGATAACTAATTCACGCCCATCTACTAGCTTAATCTAAGGCTTCATCCACCGGATGACGCTAAACATAGATTAATCAAGAAAATAAACATGAATCGATAAATAATCCTTATTTGATCTGAGCTCACGTCCACTGGATGACGCTAAACTCATGCCAAACAAGAATCAACCCTGATCTACTATGCTCTCATGTCTACCGGATGACATTAAAGAAACAAAACTTAGCGAGGCATGACGATACTTACAAACATACTTGGATGTCCACCGGATAACAGCCTCGTTTGTGATGAAGAACTCGTCGAGAAACTACAATAGTCCTACTCCTAAGGGTTTGGCCAGAGCCAAAAGTGTGTTGTATTGATCGATTGATCGGGGATCTTTACAGTGATCGAGGATTTATATTTATACCCTGGGTTTACCGTACTTGCCTAACAATAATACCTTAAATAAAAGAAAATATCAAGATACACGGACTCTATTTCCTTTTTCTTTGAGCCTTTGCCATGCAGCTTCCTTAAATCATGCGAGCGCACGTGGCTAACCAACTAATATGGTATTTCCCTAGTCTTGACGTGTGTGTCACACAACTCATTATTTTGGCCTTTCCAAATCCTTCACGCACGTAGGCTATCAGGCAAGCCACCACATGATGCTCCTTGCACATATATACGTATCTTTTGCATGCATGTATATCTTGCCTCCGATCTCTCCGTTCAGCTCCTGGCACTGTCGGCACATATCCATATATCGACTGACCTGAACAAAATATGGCCAAATATGTTGATTGTCCAATACTTGCACGAGCACCATTGACAACCGAACGTGCAAATCCTGATGTCGTGCATATATATGCCTGTGCATGCATATCTCTTTCCTCCTTGACGTCAGGCCCTCTTCCAAAATACATTAAATATTAAATAATTTCTCGGTGCCTTCCTCGGATGTACGTGATGCAGCTCGAGTAATTCCTTCCCAATGATATTTCTCGGCTGACCAAATTTTGGTGTCAACACAGGCCCCCTAGTTTGGAGTATGAATCTTCATGCTTCAAACTATTTTGATCTCATGGCCTTCTTCAAAGAGCCGAGAAACTCACTGGCAGTAATGGTGTGTTTAGGCCTTCTTTCTTTAACCCTTGAAATATAAGCATGTACTCACTATATTTCCAAACTTCTGCATGTAAGTCCTGTAAAACAACAATTCTCCAATACATGTGGAAATAAGTTAGTAGCAAATGCATATTTGTATAAATATTATAGTTTTTCTCCATTTTGGATAATAATTGGTGGTGCGAAATAGTCGTTACTAACCACCAATAAAATCCCCCAAGTTTTATCTCTTGCGCATCAGAGCAAGTAAATAAACTTTGGTTGTTGATCATGAGATGCTGCAATGCCGATTACATCTCAAGAGTATCATGTTTATAAATAAGATTTCTTTTAAATTTGAATAAAATGGCACTTTACTCATCCATCTATCTCTTCAACTATGGGGCTTTTACTTCTCACTAAATTCTCAAACAACTGCAAAACAGAACAGCTACAGAACTGCTTATCTTTTATCCCTTGATCACTCTTCTTTCGGAGCTTTATTATTAGATAAAATTATATCGCATAATATTGCAAAGTCAAAAACTGAACCATAAGGAGATATGTCGGGTACCAAAGTTTGGGGTACCCAACTTCAATGCAAAAACGATCATTCCCAACGCAGCCCGGCCCAAGTAAGGCCAGTGGAAGCCCACGAAGGCCGCGCTCGAAGCCCACGAAGGCCGAGTCTACGGAGGCCCACGACGTCATTGCACCAATGACAGCCAACCCTCGGGAGAGCGGCACCCTCAGCGCCAATTCTCCGATTCGCCCGAACCTCCCCGGGAGAGCGGCACCCTCGGCGCCCAAATCTCCGATTCGCCTGAGCTTCCCCATCCCCCTCGAGCGCAATCTCACAAAGGCATCCAAGGCACCGGTGATATCAGCAGAGCAATCTTGGACCACAAGAGACCTCTCTGACCACTTTACAAGCACTGTCCCGTCAGGCGAGATTCTCGACGCGACTGTGCTTCGCACGCCCCTGACGGCCACACCACCTGTCAGGATTTCCCTGGCAGCGGATTTGATAGGCACACTACGGTCGTCCTCTCCACGGTATGGTCTACGGTGCGCCGCCCCATTTTCCGCCGGGGTCTACCAACTACGACTGCGACAGTTCGAGCGCCTGACAACGGGCTACGCAAGAACGGAAAAAGCGCCTACTGCACTGTTCACTCGAAAGGACGCGCACGCCTTCCATCCGGGCCCACCTAACCCTCGGGAAGTACTGTCCAAAGGCCGGAAATACGCCCGAGGGGAGATATCACCCTGCTCCATCCCATCACGCCTCCAGGAGTCCCGAGCCTCGGGAGACAACGCCCCGAGACGACTCGTCCTCTTGTCACATCGTGCGGAAGGACAGCCATCAGGTGTGACCCTACGGCATGCTGTAGTCCGACGACTGCTGCTGCCTCGGAACTCACCAAGATCGTGCGAACCACTACGGCCATACCCCGGAGACGCGGAGAAAAGACCGTAGCTGATGATAGTCAAACGAGGAACAACAACTCCTCATTGTAACATACGTAGCATTGTAAGCGCTGCCCTTGCCTCTCCCTTGCGACTATAAAAGGGAGAGCAGAGGCCAGCTTTAGGAAGACCGCGGGAAGAAGTCCTAAGTTCTCACTCACACATACACACCACCAGCAAACGACTTGCATACACTTAGACACTCACAAGAGATCTGGGAGCACTTCCCTCTCGCGCCTAGCTTGTAACCCCCTACTACAAGCACCCCGGTGCAAGGCAACACGACTCTCCTCTCCACTGGACGTAGGGCTTGCTTGGCCTGAATCAGTATAACCCCTGTGTTCCCCTTTGCACACCATCCGTAGCCTCAACTGCAAAACACATATTTACTAGCCGGTGTTAGCCCCGCTAAAACTAGCACCGACAGTTGGTGCGCCAGGTAGGGGCCTTTTGCGTGTTGATCCAGGTCATGGATGGCTGACGTTTCCATGACGCTTCCCGCTGGCGCGGTGCTCCGGTTCGGCAGCCTCGAGTTCGTGGCCACCGGCCAAGGGCTTGAGATGAACCCGCGCCCAACCAAGCTCCGCACCATCGTCGTCCTGACCCCGGCCCATCAGGCGGCCGGGGAAAGGGCCACGATGACACTTCCTCCCGTCCCAGAGGACGAGGAGAATGCTGCACGCCGCACTTCCCGGCGGACTCGGAGTAGGAGGCGCAACCGTGCCAACCAGCCCCTGGTCGCGGAAGGCGCGGCCAACCAGGTGTCCCCGGCGGCGGACGCCAACACTGCGCCGGTCGCCACCACGACGCCTCCGGCGCCGACTGCTACACGACCGGCAACCGCCCGGAGGATGGGCGGAGGCGAAGTCGCGACGTCGACGGCTCTTTCTTTCCGCCCTCATGGCGGAAGGGACACGGCGCCGTCATCCCTCTTCGGGCTCCAGAACGCCATGGATGCCCACGTCCGCGCGGTCCGTGCATTGCTGCACGATCTGGTGAAGACACCTGTCCACCGCCTCGAGCGTCTAGACAACCTCGTGGGCGGCCATGTGGCCTCCCCACCATCCTCTCCTGGGAGCAATCCTAGGGTATATGGCGGGAAGGAGACCGGCTCCACTGTCAGTCTCACTCCCCGAGAATTCTCGGAGGAGTGGGATCATCGCGGTTGGACCTCGCCATCGCGGTGGGGCCTAAGCAACGACGACGACGAGTTTTGGGCGAACGTGGACTTCACCGTCCACCTTGGAGGCTCGTGGGAGGACGCTTCGAGCGTCGCCACCGACTCCGACCAGTCCTACGTCGACCCCACTCGGGAGTGCTACCACTTGGTGCACCCCGAGGAAGGACGGGTGGAGGACGTCCATTCGGGGGATGACAACGACGAACCTTCCCCTCTCCAGCCACAGCCTCAGCAACGCACCCCTCCGCCGGCCACTCCGCGGCCTGCGCGGTCGGCCCCACCGCAAGACACGGGGGCTGGGCCGTCTCGCCCCGCGCACCAGTCCCCGGAGCTAGAGCAGCTCCAGGAACTAGAGGCACGGATGGAGGAGGACCGCGTACACCTCACTCAGCTGCGAACCGCGCTCGAGCGCGATGAGCGGCAAGGCACCGGCAGAGCAGCTCGTCGCCGGGCCCGAGACGTCCAGGCTCGCATCCTCGCCGACGAGGGAGCCGGGACACCAGGAGCCCTGCCTCGGGCGAGCCGTAAGCTCAGAGAGGCGGCAATGTTGCTCCGGAGCATGCCTGAGCCCTCCACCGAGGAGGCACGGCAGCTCCGGAACCAGCTCAAAGACCTCCTGGAGGATGCAGCCGTCCTCCAGGCGGAAAGCTCGGCGTCACGCCACCGCGGCGCTGAAAGCCACCCACGTGGCGCCACGGCGCGCCACGATCGTGAGGCCTCGGTGCATCCCGAGGTCCCAAGGGCCCCATCAGTCCACCAACGGCTGGGCAAGGACGTCGACGTCCGAGCCATCCTTCAAGCCCGCGGTCGGCGAAAGACCGATGGGGCCACACGAGGCTACCATGTCCATCGGGGCGGGCGCTACAACTCGGACAAGGACCGTGAGCCCTCGCCCGAGCCCTCGGGTCCTCGTGTCTTCAGCGAGGCCATCCGAAGGGCTAGGTTCCCACCCCGGTTCCGACAACCGGCCAACATAGCCAAGTACTCGGGGAAACTAACCCCGAACTCTAGCTAGCGGATTATCGTCTCGCGTGCCAACTTGGCGGCGCGCAGGATGATCTCATCATCATCCGCAACCTACCCTTGTTCCTCACCGACTCTGCAAGAGCTTGGCTAGAACATCTTCTCCCGCGTCTGATCTTCGACTGGAGTGATCTGGTCAAGATCTTCGTTGAGAACTTCCACGGCACGTACGTGCGCCCTGGCAATTCCTGGGACCTCAGGAGCTGTAAGCAGAAGCCGGGCGAGTCCCTCAGGGACTACATCCGGCGGTTCTCGAAGCAGTATAACGAGCTGCCCCAGGTCGCCGACTCCGACGTCGTCGGAGCGTTTGATGCAGGAACTTCCTGCAAAGAGCTTGTTCATGAGCTCGGGCGCCAGACACCCACCAGTGTCTCTGAGCTCATGAAGATAGCAACCAGCTTCGCCTTGGGGGACGAGGTGGTAGGAGCCCTCTTCTCCGACCCCAAGGGCAAACGGAAGGAGGAGGCCCCCAAGGGCACCTCTTCCAGAGGCCCGAACGACAAGAAGAAGAAGGGGAAGGGAAAGGCCCCACTCCGTGATGACTCCCTCGTGGCGGCCACCGAGCCCAAGAGGGAACGACCCTCTCGAGGCCGCTTCGACGACATGCTCAACAAGCCGTGTCCTTATCACTAGAGCCCGGTGCATCACACACTCGGGCAGTGTGTGATGCTCAAGAAGCACTACAGCCGGCAGACGTTAAAGGACAACGCCGGCAAGAAGCCCGCCAGGGATCAAGAGGACAAGGGCGGGAAGGACGATGAGTTCCCGCCGATCGACAAATGCCTCATGATCTTCGGCGGGCCCGGGACCGCCCCTACGCCGCGGCAGCGAAAGCGCGAGCGCAGGGAGGTCTACTCCGTCGGACCAGCGACACCATGCTTCTTCGACTAGTCCCACGACGCTATCACCTTCAGCCGGGACGACCACCCGGACTACGTCCCATCACCGGGACGCTACCCACTCGTTGTCGACCCCGTCGTCGGCAACACGAGGCTCTCCAAAGACCTCATGGACGGAGGCAGCGGCCTCAACATTCTTTACACTGAGACCCTCGACTTGATGGGGATCAGTCGCTCGCTCCTCCGGGCCACGACATCCCCGTTCCACGGGATAGTGCCCGGAAAGAGGGTGCAACCCCTCGGACAGATCGATCTGCCCATTTACTTCGGGACTCCTGACAACTTCAGGAAGGAGGTCCTGACATTTGAAGTGGTAGGCTTCCACGGCACCTACCACGCCATCCTCGGGAGGCCATGCTACGCCAAGTTCATGGCGGTCCCGAACTACACCTACCTCAAGCTCAAGATGCCAAGGCCAAAGGGGGTGATTACCATCGGTGCCTCCTACCAGCACGCGCACCAGTGCGACGTCGAGTGCTGTGAGTACGCCGGCACGCTGATGGAGTCAGAGGCCCTCATGACCGACCTCGAAAGGTTGGAAAGGGAGGTCCCCGACCCCAAGAAGGCAACGGGCACCTTCGAGCCCGCTGAGGGGGTGAAGGAGGTGCTCCTCGACCCGAGCTCCCCCAACGGTAAGGTGCTGAAGATCAGCACCACCCTCGACCCGAAATAGGAGGCTGTGCTCGTCGACTTCCTCCGCAAGCACGCCGACGTGTTTGCATGGAGTCCCTCGGATATGCCAGGCATCCCGAGGGAGGTCGCCGAGCACTCCTTGGACATCCGGGCCGGTTCCAAGCCGGTGAAGCAGCGCTTGCGTCGATTCGACGAGGAGAAGCGCCGGGCCATCGGGGAGGAGGTGCAGAAGCTTTTGGCGGCCGGATTCAACAAGGAGGTCTTCCATCCAGAATGGTTATCAAATCCTGTTTTGGTTAAAAAGAAAAATGAAAAATAGATAATGTGTGTCGATTGCACTAGTTTAAATAAAGCTTGTCCTAAGTATCCATTTCCATTACCTCGCATTGACCAAATAGTTGATTCTACTGCTGGCTGTGAACGACTTTGCTTTCTTGATGCTTATTCCGGTTACCATCAGATCCGCATGAAAGAGTCCGACGAATTAGCGACCTCTTTCATTACTCCTTTCGGCACATATTGTTACATAACCATGACATTTGGCCTCAAAAACACGGGCGCAACTTACCAGCGTTGCATGCTCAAAGTTTTTGGGGACCTCATCGGGTGAACCATTGAGGCTTACGTAGACGATATAGTGATAAAATCTAGGAAGGCGAATGATTTAGTAGTCGACCTAGAAAAGGCATTTGACTGCCTTAAAAAGAAAAACATAAAGCTAAACCCCGAGAAGTGTGTTTTTGGGGTCCCACGGGGCATGCTCCTCGGGTTCATCGTTTTTGAGCGTGGCATCGAAGCCAACCCGGAAAAGATATCGGCCATCACGCAAATGGGTCCGATCCGGAACCTCAAGGGTGTGCAGAAGCTCATGGGGTGTCTCGCGGCCTTGAGTCGGTTCATCTCAAGGCTCGGCGAAAAGGGACTTCCTTTGTATCAGTTGCTAAAGAAAAACGAGCACTTTATCTGGACCGCCGAGGCTCAGGAAGCCCTCGAAAGGCTTAAGGTTCTACTTTCAAAAGCACCGGTTCTTGTGTCTCCTACGAAAGAGGAGAGTCTCTTACTGTATGTCGCTGCTACTAACCAGGTTGTGAGTGCAGCGATCGTCGTAGAGCGACAAAAGGTACCACATACGCTTTGCCGGTGCAGCGGCCAGTCTACTTCATTAGTGAAGTCTTGTCCGAGACCAAGACGTGCTACCCTCAGATTCAGAAGCTAGTGTACGCGATCGTCCTTGCTCGACGCAAGTTGCAGCACTAATTCGAATCCCATCCCGTGACTGTGTGTCACACCCAATTTTAAGGATAAAATTGAATGAACCAACTTATGTGCGCCCGGAGATCAATCACACACATAAGTGACAAATTACATAGTACCATTACAAGGTTTAGTATATAATGAATAATATCACAGAGTCTTTACATTAATAACAGCGGAATAATATAGATAACTCTCTCGCAGAAACTCCAATCCACAAGGAATAGTTGACTAGTGAACACAATCCTAGTAATCCTCAGAAGAATACTCATAGTCATCTGTTACCCATCCGGGATTTTTATCCAAATATGAAAAATAAAGCAAGCGTAAGTACATGTCGTACTCAACAAGAATAGCATGGGTTCATGAGGCTCAAATAAGGCATGACACTGGTTGACAGCGGTTGCTTTTAATTGATCATATTTTAGCAATTTGAGTAGCAGCAATAGAATATACCAAGGAACATGGTTCGCATGATCATATAAACATGATAATTAATATGGAATAAACATGAACAGAAACTTCAAATTAATAAATTAATATTCAATTATTATTATTCTGTAAGACGTCCAAGGGCACTCGTGACCGTGATCACGGCTGATATATCAGTTTTACACTCTGCAGAGGTTGCACACTTTCACCATGAGTCGTGATTTACCCTTTTTCTCGAGGTGATCAGCCTCTCGATCCACTACCAAGGTAGATCGGTGGGGTTCACTATGAAGTCTTTCAAAAGCCTCGCTAACATGTTACTAATCAATCCGGACGCAATGGCAAGGGGCGGTAGAGCCCTCCTTACAAGTGGCGCACACACGCAGCAGTACATACAAGGACAGGAGCCGCAAAACAACCAGCTCGGCAAGGAACCTTTCAAGATTAATAGCATGATAGAAAGTAACTCCATACTTGACTAAAGCCAGAGCCATATAGCCCCCATGGTTGCGCTGTAAGTCCCGGTGTCATACTTACAGTTAAGCCCTTAGTCCATGTTGCTAAAAATCATCTTTTAATCTTTATTTCATAATCAATTATTCAAGTTCATAAGATCATGACCCATCAAAGCACTAGCATCACTACTCAAATGCAATCTCATAGGTAACAAGGATCAAGTCATCAAAAGCTAGGAATAATCACTATGATTGCGAAGGTAAACATATGCACCATGAATTTAATGATTAAGGTGAATAGGCAACAAGGATAGTCCATGCTATACTTGTCTTACACTTGAAATCCTTTTCTCTTATTTAAACCTCCGATGACTGCTTCTTGATCACCACGTAATTCTCACCGACTGGACATAACTATATTGCACCATACAAACATCCAACACATACATGCATAGCATACAAATATAATACTCTATTAGAACAATACACCAATCAATGAGAAGAGAAGTTAAAAAGTTTATAAAACGAATCTACGTGTTGCTATGAGCACACAGACACGAAGACCACGCTAATCGGAATTATGGTTGAAAAGATACAACTACCGGAGGATTTGCTTTTTATTTGAAAAACAAGTGATTAATAGAGTATTAAAATAATATTTAATTTAGAATTTCTAAACATGTTAAACAATATCATTAATGCGTAGGTTACACGAATTGAAAACCAACGCAAGTTGAACGGACTAATTCGGAGTTAGAACGTACGAGTTATGAATTAAATAGGATTTGCCTTTATAGAAATAATAGATCAAATCTAGCCACGAGACAAAAGCAACGCACTAAGAAGAAAAGCGCTCGATGCTATGGTTGAAAAGGTACATTACCAAAAATTTAAATTATAAAAGAAAAGAAATAGCTACAAATTTAATCTATTTTAGCTAACAAAATCATGAGAGTTAGTAGTTCGGATTAGATAAATCATAATTTAATTTAAAAATCTAAGTTAAACCTAGTCATATTTATTTATAAGAAAGGAACGTATATTTAAGCAAATTTAAATTAACTTTGCAAAATAATGCTCGATGCTAGTTTAAGCAAAACATTATGACAGATCGATGTTCACTTACATTGCTTTTGGTTATAAAAAATGTTGCATCCATATTAATCAATTTGACAGTTATAAGCAGAACATCGCTACTAGACCACGACCCCGTCATAACAAAATCAGTGAAACTTGATCGCATTAAAAATTGAGCTAGGGCAAAGAAACTACAGAGTTGTAGAGCTCTAGATAATTATTAATTTGACAAAAAGACTATACAGTAAATAGAATGGATTAAAACTGAGCTGACATATTATATGAATGATTGTCGGACACTACATGAGCAGATATGGGTGAGATTTAATATGCACTAGTTGGAAAAAGAAAGAATGTATATATAGTGTATATGGCTCAGATAGTTACACGGATCATGAATCTGCATGTGCTAGTGAACTGTACGGTGGGCAGGAGATACGTACATGAGAGGCAACTCACACACTAGATGAATTTGGTGCAGAATCCATGCATGCTAAATAGGAGGCGTGACTTCGTTTCATTTGCAAGTGAAGGACGCAGCATCCAAGCTACGCCGAAAGCAACAATTTACATGGCACCGAGATGATTTGATTGGGAGCCCTGGGTTCACAAGTCACGGCGTCGGGTAGGTCTCAGCCGGTGGATTAGGACAAGAAAACAGCGGCGCTGCAGCAGCTAGCAATTATAGATGGCTAATCATAGACTTGAAGCAACGCCAGTATACTTGTAGATTAAAAAGAATAACAGAGATGTTACATGGAGGGCTCACCAACTCTAACGAGGATGACTCATTCCAGGACGGCAGACTCAGGCAGGATAACGGACGGCGGTTCGGTCGAGGAGGACCTTAGGACGAGAGTTGCGCAGATATGACATCGCGGTAGCGTAGTTGAAAGAGGAGGAAAATTTAATTTACTACCGAATTCCTAAACTCGGGTATTTCTTGAGGTAGTTTTGGTACGATTTGTCTAAAGGGTAGGCGGATATATATAGGGAGAAAAACTCCTCACCTCAACATCAATTAGCAATATGGTACTAATTGATGTTGCACCCTTCTCCTTTACTAATGGACCTAAATTATTATTAAAGCCCGTTAGTAAACAATGCATGGGCTAAAGAGAGTTATTAGGATAATTGCTCATGGGCTTTGTGGACCGAAGAACAATGAACGATTTTATTATTTTCGGAATTGAATAATTTCACAAATAAAATAATTCTATAAAAGTCTAGAATTAGTATTTAGTGTGCGAAAAATATTCCGAAGGCTCCAAAAATTATGGAAAAATTTCCGGAGACATTTTGGAACATGATAAATCTAAATAAAGTATTTGGACATCATGAGAAGATAATTTGGAGCATCTAAAAATTAGATTTTGCTCGCAGAAAAATAGGAGAAAGGTCCAGAAAAAGCCGGAAAAATTTCCGGGAAGTTATTAGAGATAATTTCATGAATGTTGAGCACCAAAGAGTGATTTGGAGCTGAAGAAAAGGTTTTGATAAACTCTGACTGAATGATATGAGTTGGAAATCAAGGAATTTGATTGAAGGTAGACACAGAGACACGCAGAAAAGATCGTTTACTAAACGTGTTTTGGAAACTTTACTCACTCGTATCATTAAATCATTTTTAATCATTTTGAGCTTTGGCAAAGATCACTCAACCAAAATAAATCATATGCAAGAGCATGAATGCACAACTATGTTGCTAAAACCTAGCTGGATTTGAACTTAATGAAAATTTTTAATTTCCCTATGTTTTCATGAGCTCAAAAATACCAAATTAAATAATTTTACCTATATTTCAAAAGTAGCAAAATTTAGGATGTTACACTGTGGTGTCGTCCTTCCCCCTCGGGGAGGTGATCCAAAATCGAGAAACGACTGGGAGGATCGCTAAGTGGGCCATCGAGCTCATGGGCGATGGCATCACCTACGCGCCACGCAAAGCCATTAAGTCCCAGGTGCTTGCGGACTTCGTGGCAGAGTGGACCGAGACACAGCTACCGCCACTCCCGACCCAAGAAGAATATTGGGTCATGTACTTCGACGGGTCGATGATGAAGACTGGTGCTAGCGCAGGCATCGTCTTCGTCTCACCCCTCGGGGTCCGGCTCAAGTACCTACTACGGTTACACTTCACGGCTTCCAACAACGTGGCCGAATACGAGGCTCTGATCAACGGTCTCCACATCGCCATCGAGCTCGGGATCCAGTGCCTCAAAGTCCGAGGTGACTCCCAGCTCGTCGTGAATCAGGTCATGAAGGAGTCGACTTGCCAGAACCCCAGAATGGCCGCCTACTGCAAGATGGTGCGGTTGCTCGAGGAGAAATTCGACGGGCTCGAGCTCAACCACGTCACGCGTCGGTACAATGAAGAAGCCGATGAGTTGGCAAAAATCGCGTCCGAAAGGGCCACGGTCCCGACGGGCGTATTCGCCAATGACCTCCACAAGCCCTCGGTCAGTACCGAACCCTCGGAAGCTGAGGGGAGGAAGACCCCCAAGCCCCTAGGAGAACCCGGACCGTCTCCAAGCCACGCGAGCCCCTCGGGGGCTGCCGACCCTTCCAACAAAGGGGAGTCACCTGAGACCTTGGCTGAGGACAGCGACGAAGCCGAGATGGACGACGACGAACCAGACTGGCACGAGCCGCTGGTCAGCTGGCTCGTCCGAGAAGTTTTGCCCTCGGACAAGACCAGAGCGCGACGACTGGCACGCAAAGCCAAGTCTTTCGCCATGATCGGCGGTAGCCTCTACCAACGGAGTCCCTCGGGCGTGTTTCAGCGCTGCATTCCTTTCACTTAGGGCAAACGCCTGCTTGAAGAGATACACGCCGGAGCCTGCCGTCACCACGCAGCGCCGAGAACCCTAGTCGGTAACACCTTTCGACAAGGCTTCTACTGACCAACCGCCGCGGCCGATGCTACTGAGGTGGTACGCTCCCGCGAGGGGTTGCAGTACTATGCTTGGCAGACTCACTTGCCGGCTCAAGCCCTCCAGACGATCCCACTCACTTGGCCGTTCGCCGTATGGGGACTGGACCTTGTCGGGCCCCTCCAGAAGGCGCCCAGGGGCTTCACCCACTTGCTTGTCGCCATCGACAAGTTCTCAAAGTGGATCGAGGCTCGGCCAATCGCCCAAATCAACTCGGCACAAGCGGTGCTATTCTTCACCAACATAGTCCATCGGTTCGGTGTCCCGAACTCCATCATCACCGACAATGGCACGCAGTTCACCGGAAAGAAATTTCTGGCCTTCTGCGACGAGTACCACATACGAGTGGACTGGGCAGTCGTCGCCCACCCGAGAACGAACGGACAGGTAGAACATGCCAACGGCATGAATCTCCAAGGCCTTAAGCCGAGGATATTCAACCGATTGAATAAATTCGGTAAGAGGTGGCTGACGGAGCTCCCGGCAGTAATATGGAGTCTAAGGGCTACGCCAAGCCGAGCCACGGGCTTCACGCCCTTCTTCATGGTGTACGGTGCAGAGGCCGTCCTCCCCACGGATCTGGAGTACGGCGCTCCGAGGGTCCGAGCCTACGATGAACAGGGCAATCAAACGTCCCTCGAAGACGTGCTGGACCAAGTCGACGAAGTTCGGGACATGGCCCTATTGCACTCGGCCAAGTACCAGCAATCCCTACACAAGTACCATGCTCGGCGCGTCCGAGGCCGAGCCTTCAGCGTAGGCGATTTGGTGCTATGGCTCAGGCAAGACAACAAAGGGCGCCACAAGCTCACTCCGTTCATCGTCGCCGAGGTGCTACGCCCGGCACATACAAGCTCACGAACGAGAAGGGCAAGGTCTACAGCAACGCTTGGAACATCGAACAGCTACGTCGCTTCTATCCTTATGATTCCGAGCATTGTACTATTTTGAAAATCTTGAAATCAATGAAAAACCCGACTTCTACTCTTTTTACATGATTTTTATATTTTCAATCCGAGCCTACACTCGGGAGTGAAATGACCCTTTATTTCACCGCACAGTAAAAGCGAGGCTCGGACTAACCTACGGAAAGGCCGACCCTCCCTCGGGGGCTAGGACGGGGGGAATCCCCGGACTTTCCCGAGGTTCAACAATTTTGGAAACGCAAAAAATTTCAAAATTCGTTGAATTCGTTTCTCCCTAAAACACGTTTCCCTCCGGAAATCAAGCATGAACTTATAGAATTCGGAAGAGTGAGGGAAGTCCCAGAGAACAGAGCCAGCCGAGTCGAGGAGACCGCTTACGCTCCAGGGCCACAGCATCTCCCCTCGCCACTCCACGTTCGAAGGCTAACCCGCACTCGGAAGAAAACCTATAAGATCTACACTCGGCCAAGGGAGGAAGCTCGGGAGGAAACGCCTAAGCCTTTTTTTCTAAGGATTCTTTGTGCCAAAGTTACTAGGACATCGGCTGCGTCTATGCCGCTAAAGCTACGACACCCGAAAAGCGTCCCCCGAGGCTCGATGGCCTGGGCACAGGATCGGCAAGAAAAAACGCCTAAGGAAAAAAGCACGAAACAAAACGAAACAAACATTCAGCAAATATTTACATAAATATTGAGGCCACGAAGGGCCATATTGTTTGTTTCCTCTCAAGCCACTCACGAAAGGTTACTTTTTACAAGGGCACTACGGCCCGCTTCTTCTTCACGGCAGGTTCAGGGGAGGGAGCTCGACCTCGGCTTGGAAGAGGCCCGCCAGCGCTTCTCCTGGCTCCTTCATCGAATCCTCCAGCGCCAGGAGCTCGGCGTCGTTGGCTTCAAGGAAGCCCTAGCTGACAGGGCCGGCGTCAAAATTCCCGTAGTGGGACTTCACGACCGTCAGTGTCTTTTGGACACCCGTCAGAGGGGCCTCCTTGATCCGGCCGCTCATGCTGCCGTGGAGTGCCTCCAGTCGGCTCCGGAGCGACATCCCCGAGGGTTGTCCACCGGGGCCGACGGAGTCACACAGTGCCCGCGCGCCCTTCTGCAGGTCCAGATGTTCGACCAACTCGTCGTCGTAAGCTGCCTGCAGAACTGTGGGAGCAAATCACGGAGATGAGTAAAAATACAGCGAGCAACCGAGACGAGCAGAATGGAAAAAATACAACGCTGCGCTTACGGTTAGCCTCTTCCCGAGCCTTCTGTGCCTCCTTCCCGGCCAAGTCCGCCGCGCCGAGCGCTAGGCGCAACGCCTCCCGAGTCTCATCCAGGTCGAGAGCCAAGGCCTCGGCGGCCGAAATCTTCTCGGCGGTGAGCTCTCGGGCGGCGTCGCGCTCCCTCGTCATCGCGGCCAGGGCGCTCTCCCACTCCTGCACTCGCGTCGCCGAGGCAGCGGCTTTGCCCTGCGCCTCTGCGACCTCCCCCTTCAGGATAGTGTTGTCGACACTTACTTCGGCAAGCTTGGAGGTCGTGGCGGCGAGCTCGCCCTGGGCGCGGGCAAGGGCTTTCCCCTTGAGATCGAGCTGCTTCCAGAGCCCGAGCCCGCCACGAAGGAAGCGGGACTTGTCCCGAGAGGTGTGCATGAGGTCCTGGAAAAAAGGAAGAAGCGGAAACGGTAAGAACGATGCTCATATGCAGGAAAAGTTTACAAGACACAGGGATTTACCTGAAGCTGGGCCGGGAGGTCCTTCTCGAGGACGTCGGCGATCGCGTGGAGCCCCGCCGTCGAGCTAAACCCGAGCTCCTGAACGGCGTCCCACTTGGGGGCCTCGATGTCGTCTCGGAGCGAGAAGACGGGCAGCGCCTGAGGGTCCGCGCGGTCCGCCCACTCGATCCGGGAGGCGGTTAGCTCCCGAGGCTGAGGCTCCCTCAGGGCCAGCGCCCAGGGGCCTTCCTCACGGGCGGGGGGATCTCCTGCGCTGACGACCACGGCCGATGACCCCGTGGCAGCAGGCTCCGTGGGGGCGGCATCGGCTGGCGCTCCCGAGGCGTCTCCGGAACCGACGGTCGAGGTCTCGGAAGCCCGCGTTGGCTCCGCCTCTAGGTCGATCACGGGCACGACGACGGCGGCCGCCGCTGAGATAGCCTCCCCCGAGGAAGGAGCCTCGGACGCCACGGGCGGACCCGTGGGGGGACGGACTTCCTCGCCCGTCGACCGGGCACTCCCCCCGGCCGTGTCATGGCCCTGCACCTTCAGGACCTTCAGGTGCGACACCTGGAGGTCCGTCCCCGAGCATTTCCTGAAGCAGAGAAGGAAGAAAGGAGCGCTCATGAAAGGATCCCCACTAGAAGAAATTACAGGTAAAGATACTTACCTCCTTTTCGGAATCATCCTCTTCTTCTTCGCAGCGCCCACGCTCGGCGAGACGACGGATGGAGTGGGCTGCGCCGGCGGTGGAGGAGTGGGCCCCAACCCAGCGTCTGGGCCAGCACCGCCCAGTGACGAGGGCTCCGCCTGGGCGCCGGGGGTCGTCCCGACATCACCGCCCCTCGGCGGGGAAGCTTGAGCCTGGGAGGGCCCCAGCTCAAGCGCCGGCGTCTTGGCGCCGGTGGGCTCCGGCTCCGGCGGCGTCTTCCCAGCACTCCCCCCGCCTTCGGTCACCGCGCCGACCAACGACGCGTTGGCGGGGAGGGCCCGCCGAAACAGGGGACTCTCGGTCCCCCCACTGGAACCTCGGGGCATCTCGGGCGCCGAGCCTGAGCCCGTCCCCGGCCCCTCCGGCCAAACCACGCTGCTGATGGCGGGTGGAGCCCCGTCTCCTGATGTCGCCTTGCCAGGAGCCGCGTCCTTGGACGCGGTCTCCGGTAGGTTTGGCCGAGGGTTCGGATCACGAAGCCCGGTACTTCCGCCGGCGGACGCTGACAGCGAAGCCTTTCTAGGCTCGTCAGCGCCCACCGCGGGCTGTGTGGCCGCAAGCGGTCAGTCAGATTCCATCAAATCAAAGATGGTAAAATCATATTCTTCTTCATCATCGTCGTCGCCGTCATCATCGGTGGGGCTATCCACCTCAGGCTCCCCGGCCTCCCTCAGGCGGCGGCGGCGCTGGGAGGACTCCTCCACCTTCCGCGCCCTCTTCTGCTTCTGGGCAGTCGCCTTGTCCTTCCTCGCCTTCTCCTCCATGGCTCGGAGGTGGTTCTGGGTTCACCGCTCTTTGTCCTCCGGGACGGGCGGAAGGGAAGCCTTCCCGGTCCTCGAGAGGCCCTACGAAGAACGAAGAAGACAGGTTAGGAGGAAGATGGGGAAACCAGCGGCCCGATCAAACGAACGACACTTACCAACGCCGGGAAGCCCGCGCAGGGACACATAGGCACCTGGTTCACCTCCTCCCAGGTAGGATGACCCCCCACCATGTAGCCGACGCGACGCATGACCTCCGCCTCGCCAAGGTCACGGGCCAGCAACGCCGTGCCCTCCCGCTGCGACCTGGTTACCATTTGATGGAGCGCCAGGCGGCGCTCCATCAGAGGTAGCACCGTCTGCTTGTGGAAGTTCCCCGCCACGCCGGCCCCTGTAAGGCCCCTTTTGTTCAACTCCTTGAGCGCGTCGAAGTACACGTCCAGGTGCTTTGACTCCTTCGACGGGCACCCCCACTCCCATTGGGGAAGGGGAGCCTTGAGCGCCCTTCCCGTGAACTTGGGGAAGAGACCCCCGTTGTTGCGAAGGTAGAACCAGCCACTGTGCCACCCCTTCTTGGAGGAGGGGGCCCTACAGGGGATGTACGACGAAGAGCGGATCACGAGGCCGCACCCCCCTGCGCGCTAGATCTCCCATGGCTTCCTCGCACTGACCCACTTGGTGTACCAGTCGACGCGGGAAATGCGGCGCCACAGGTTCCAGTGCGGGGGCACCCCGAAGTAGCCTTCACACAGGGCGGCGAAAATCGACGCCTGTGTGATGGAATTCGGGGTGAGGTTGTGGAGCTCCAGCCCGTTCTCAAAGAGGATGGCTTGGCAGAAGCGGCTCGGCGGCGAGCTGAGCCCACGCTCGTGGTAAGTAACGAAGCTCACCACGTACCCCTCGCCGGGGTTCGGCTCCTCGTGGTCGCGCGGCGGCATGACCCACTCCGGGTGCTGCGCGTCGGTACGAGGACGCAATAGCCCCAGAGTGACGAGGCGCTCCAACTGCGCCTCCGTCACAGTGCTCCTCGGTCACCGCTCTAGCCTGAGGACGTCGGCGCCGGCCGCGGCAGCGTCGGTGGCGGCGGTGTCGGTGGCGGCGACATCGGTGGCGGCGTCGACAGCGGCGGAGGAGGAATCCATGGCAAGCGAAGGGGGGAAGGACTGCGCGAAGAACGACGGCCACGGCAACAATCTCTCTTGAGCAGGCAACGAAGGCGAAAGAGCAGGCGACGAAGGTAAGAAAGCGAACGGTCGTGCGAGCGAATGGCTAGGGTAGAAAGAAAAAACCGTAAGTTTTTCTTATATATTCCGCCGGCGGATCGTGGGTGGATGCGGAGGATCGGCCGCATTAACTGCGCGGGGCCTGCCATGATTCCCATGCCGCCGCCATCGCCGCGCACACAAACCGCCTCGACTGAGCCGAACCGTCGCGTCCGTCAGGCTTCACGCCTCAAAAGGTGAGCCGAATCATTACAACTGCGCACCTCGATTCCGCCAACATTCTCTCCTTCCCAACGAAGGAACCCCGGGCTCAGGCGCCCATTACGTTCCCAGGGGATCGAAGACTAGCCCTCCATGGCTCGAACAGTCTCCCCAGGAAAACCGAGTTAGGGACAGTTAGTGGATGGGTCACGGAACCGGCTAGTATCCCGACGCCCGAAACGTCACAAGGGACATCCCATGCTGTGTCCAAGTCCCAGTAGCGAGTCAGTTATGTGGAATCCCTCCGTAGGAGGCATCATGCCCTCGGGACCCATCGAAGGGACCCGACATCCACTAACTGACCCTAGCGAAACATTTGGAGTGTGCTCAGGCCGCTAGCCGACCCCCAACGAACGGGGCACGGACCTCCACTTGGACCAACCCGTTTGTAGCTCACCGGAAATGCCGACTCGTGCCCCAGCGGGGAAGTCGAGCAGGACCAAACCTTCCTCTTCCCGAAAAAAGAGCGTGAAGGTTGAATTAAAAAAGACAGGAAAGAACCCGACCGATCTCCGATACGAAAACGGAGGCTCGGGAACTTGCCCTGCACCTTGGAAAGACCACCGAACGACCTCCCAACACGATGGGAGGCTCGGGGGCTCCGCTTCCAAGGAAACAACCCACCTAAATAAATCGAAAAACACCCGAGGACTAACAAACACGATTCTAAACTTTTGAAGGGATATATCATCCCTCCAAAGCCACAGGGGCTACACCCGGCGGGTGCGCTCGCGCGCACCCACCAGAAAAAACAACCCATACTTTATCTTTTTGACAGGAAGAACCAGCGTGAACCTGTGGAGGAGTGCCTTCACTCCGCCACAGGCTCGGGGGCTACTGTCGGGTACCAAAGTTTGGGGTACCCAACTTCAATGCAAAAACGATAATTCCCAACGCGGCCCGGCCCAAGTAAGGCCAGTGGAAGCCCATGAAGGCCGCGCCCGAAGCCCACGAAGGCCGCGTCTACGGAGGCCCACGACGTCATTGCACCAATGACAGCCAACCCTCTGGAGAGCGGCACCCTCAGCGCCAATTCTTCGATTCGCCCGAGCCTCCCCGGGAAAGCTCGGGAGAGTGGCACCCTCGGCGCCCAAATCTCCGATTCGCCCGAGCTTCCCTATTCCCCTCGAGCGTAATCTCACAAAGGCATCCAAGGCACCTGGTGATGTCAGCAGAGCAATCTTGGACCACAAGAGACCCCTTTGACCACTTTACAAGCACTGTCCCGTCAGGCGAGATTTTCAACGTGACTGTGCTTCGCACGCCCCTGACGGCCATACCACCTGTCAGGATTTCCCTGGCAGCGGATTTGATAGGCCCACTACGGCCGTCCTCTCCACGGTATGGTCTATGGTGCGCCGCCCCGTTTTCCGCCGGGGTCTACCAACTACGACTGCGACAGTCCGAGCGCCTGAGGACGAGCTACGCAAGAACGGGAAAAGCGCCTACTGCACTGTCCACTCGAAAGGACGAGCACGCCTTCAATCTGAGCCCACCTAACCCTCGGGAAGTACTGTCCAAAGGCCGGAAATACGCCCGAGGGGAGATATCACCCTGCTCCATCCCATCACGCCTCCAGGAGTCCCGAGCCTCGGGAGACAATGCCCCGAGACGACTCGCCCTCTTGTCACATCGTGCGGAAGGACAGCCATCAGGTGTGACCCTACGGCATGCCGTAATCTGACGACTGTTGCTGCCTCGGAACTCACCAAGATCGTGCGAACCACTACGGCCATACCCCGGAGACGCGGAGAAAAGACCGTACTTGACGATAGTCAAACGAGGAACAACAACTCCTCACTGTAACATACGTAGCATTGTAAGCGCTGCCCTTGCCTCTCCCTTGCGACTATAAAAGGGAGAGCAGAGGCCAGCTTTAGGAAGACCACGGGAAGAAGTCCTAAACTCTCACTCACACATACACACCAACAGCAAACGACTTGTATACACTTAGACACTCACAAGAGATCTGGGAGCACTTCCCTCTCTCGCCTAACTTGTAACCCCCTACTACAAGCACCCCAGTGCAAGACAACATGACTCTCGTCTCCACTGGACGTAGGGCTTGTTTGGCCTAAACCAGTATAACCCCTGTGTTCCCCTTTGCACACCATCCGTATCCTCAACCGCAAAACACATATTTACTAGCCGGTGTTAACCCCGCTAAAACTAGCACTGACAAGATATAAGTCATATACTTAGATCAAGAGGTGCAAGTGAATATTTTTTGTACTTTTATTTTCCCTGTACATGTCATTCTCTCTAATCATTTTAAAACTATAAGGCTATTGGGCATTTGGCCATCTTTCATTATTTTTTTTATTCGGCGATCACACGGTCGTCATTTTTTCTCTCAGTTCTGGCGGACACATGTCCGTCATTTTTATTTCTGAGTTTATAGAATAGCCTCATATCTTATCTTAATTAGAGAGAGAATACCCATGCCTCATCAAGAAATTTATTAATTTATAACGTGTACGTAAATCTTGATCTTGGAAACATGACTATAATCTCACTAGTGGTCACAACAATTTGACAAAGCTCAATATGACATCAAGTAAATTTTATTTATCATTTCATAAAAACTCTCCGGATTTCAAGTATCTCTTGGAATAACGTTATAGTAAATTCTATCTCCATTCACATTCTACAGCCACTTTTTGACAAAGTTCAAAGTTTATGCAGCCCACAGATCTTAAAGACTTCAAGATAAATATTAAACCACTAAACCCAAATCTTAAAGAAATCGAAATTATAAACTAGACACGAGTGAAACATAAAACAGAGCATCTATTTATCATTTCAACAATGGATAAATTAAAACATTTATATCACATATTTGTAGAGTGAAATTATCCTCAAGATTTTAAAGTTTTCCCTTTTAAATATTTTCAACTTTAAAGTTTGAAACTGTGAGGGTAGAGTTGCATATACCACCGTTAAAGATGTAGGAGCCAATGACACTTATTTGTCTTGTCCTTCTTCGTGATGGATCGCTCGATGTCGTGCAATGTGTGAATGTGGCGATTCCAGGCCCCCCCCCCCCCCCCCGAGGCATAGCTGATGTAGGATCTCGAGACGCTGAGCGTGTCCTCCTCAAAGGTCTTCTTCGTCATTAGTTCTTAGTATCTGCATGTACGCTCCTTCATTCTAGACCGATGATATGTGGTCGAGAGCGGCATTGGTCTCTCTTGAAATATTAAAAGTCCGTCAGCCTTTGAGCAGTCTTTGCTGATCGGCTTCCCACCTCTGAGCCGATGAGTATCTCTGTGACTTCATTTCTGCTACCGCGAGAATCCGAGTGACATGTGCTCAGTACCCCAATCACACGGATGTATGCACTTGGCCGATCGGTTCTTGTCTACACTCAACCGTATCAGCCCCTGCAGTCAGCTCCACTAGCTGATGTCCGGCAATAACAATTGAAACCTTTGCTAAGCTTCCTTTCTTGTATCTTCTTGGCTCATCAGAAGTGAAAGGTCATCCGAAGCTCACGCTCTCAGAGCCCATAACCCATGATGCTTCGGTTCTCAGTTCCAAACTCTTCTTTGACCATGAAGACTGCATCAGCTCATAGCTAGCCGATAGTGGCCGTATCAGGTTTCACATGTCCTTGAAAATATTAGTATCATTAATATTTTCTTCGGCCAACCCTGTAGACCTTGGTTTTGGCCGTACTATTTTTTCTCCAGAAATCAGCCGATGGAAGTAAGCGGAGCAGCTGATTTTCTGAGGGAATAGCCGATTCTTATTCACACATGGTTATGCCACGGCCTTCGACAAACAGACCAGGAATCCTCTGTGAGTCCGCCTTCTTGATTTTCCTATTCTGAGTGAATGAGAACCTCCTGAAGCTGATGAATATCTTTCACACTCGTGATTGGCCAACCACATACTTGAGCACCTTCCTTGTATATAACATTTATAACTGATGATAATAGCCGATCTTTGCCGATCACCTTTTTGAACAATCTCAACAATCTCAGCTTCATATGATCTCGCACATGCAAACGTGACCCACTTGGCTTCTGGCTTCCAATCCCTTTTTCTTGGTCATGTATGCATGAAAATTGTCCGAATACCAACAAGCAGAAAAAACAAATACCCAATTTATCTCTCGCCATCTTCCAGAAAGCACAGACCGAATCTGAATCCCAGAATAAAGCCTTCAGATTTCCGGACTGAACAATCTGATTTGCTATGATGAATTGCTCGGTATTTCAATAATATCGGCTTCTACTAAATAACTTAGCCGACACTTTGAAGTCAACTGAATTTGCCCTCCTCGAATGAATGTAGATTCATATCACGGATGGCTCTCAGCACTGCTCCTCTTCTTTATGTAGTATCGCCTACCTGCCTCAACAAAGCATTCTTTGATTTGGGTTTTGCGACTTTCGATGATGCGAGACAACTAGCAACTTCATTTCTACTTATAGGAAATCTGATCTTCTAGCAGACGTGGGGAGCATGACCAACGCAATCAGCCTTAGGGCCAGATTCATCGTAATCGTGGAGAAACAAAGATGCAATTGGCTCTGAATCAAAATAAATTATTGGCTGCATTTTTATTATCGGCTATCCATAGCAGCATGCAAACTTGACCTATGCAAAGACTCGAGTACTCCTTTCTGTCATGCGCTCTATTCCTTTCTTTTGTTTTAACAGCAAACTGTCATGTGCGGGCGCACATACACGAGGCGCCATAGGGTCCGAGACGTGCGCTGCGCCCAGGAACGCGCTGCTGAGCGCGCACAGGCCATGCAGGGCAACGTGCAGGGCCCAGCTGGAATTAGTGGCTAGAAAGGAAAGTAGGAGATTAGTTTCTATTTCTGTTAGCCCTTGATTAGTGGAGTTTGTTGCTCCTTTTGGGCCAGACGATGGCTATAGATATGGATGTAAACAGAATTGAGAATCAATCAAGAATCATCACCTAATCTCTCCTCTCCTCCTACCTCAAGCCGGCGACCAGGGGGAATAACCCTGTCGACGAAGAACACGGCACGGGGGCATAACCCTGCCAGTTACCACGGACCGAAGCTACGAACTCCGTAGTCAGGGTCCGGCGTCTTTGGGCACTAACGCCCTTGACAACCTGGTATCACGCCGTCGATCCTCGTCTTCCCAGTCCTCCACCACGCCACCCGCCGAACCACCCAGCCCACCACCGTCCCCTCCTTCCTCCACCGCGTCCACCATGGCAGAGCCTACGATCAAGGACGTGATCGAGATGCTGCAGGGTTTCAAGACCCAGGTCTCCACCGAGATGTCTACCTTGAAGTCCGACATGGCTGCGTTAAAGGACCAGTCAGGTTCGTCGTTCCAGAGCGGCGGCGGCCATCGCACCGATGCCGGCCGCGACCTGGACCGGCCACCCAGGTTCCAGAAGCTCGATTTCCCCCGCTTCGACGGCAAGTCTGACCCGCTGCTCTTCATCAACAAGTGCGAGTCTTACTTCCGCCAGCAGCGCACCATGCCGGAGGAGCGAGTGTGGATGGCCTCGTACAACCTCGAGGACGTCGCCCAGCTGTGGTTCATCCAACTGCAGGAAGATGAGGGCACGCCTTCCTGGGGCCGTTTCAAGGACCTCATCCACCTGCGGTTTGGCCCGGCCCTGCGATCCGCGCCGCTGTTTGAGCTCTCCGAGTGCCGCCGCACGGGGACCGTCGACGAGTACTCCAACCGCTTCCAGGCGCTCCTTCCTCGCGCGGGCCGCCTCGAGGAAGGCCAGCGGGTGCAGCTCTACACCGGCGGCTTGCTGCCCCCGCTCAGCCATCAGGTGCGCATCCACGCGCCGGAGTCGCTCGCTGCAGCCATGAGCCTGGCGCGACAGTTGGAGCTGGTCGAACTTGACCGCCTCAACACCGTCCCTGCCAAGACCGGACAGCGCGCTATTCTGCCTCTGCCTGCACCACGGCCGGCCACACCTGCAGTGGCAGCGCTCCCAGCGCCCGCTCCTCAGGCGCCCACGCTCCAGGCGCTGCCAGCACCACCACCAGCGCCGCAGGCCAAGGTGGGGGCTAACCCGACCAAGCGGCTGACACCGGAGGAGCAGGCGGAACGGCGTCGACTCGGCCTTTGTTACAACTGCAATGAGCCGTATTCCCGGGGGCACAACCGGGTTTGTCGCCGCATCTTCTACATCGACGGCGTCGAGCTCGCGGAGGACGAAGCCCCTGAGGAGGCGCCCGTTTTCTCCCTGCACGCAGTCGTGGGCGTCCCGGTGAGCAGCACCATTCAGCTTCGTGTGCAGGTGGGCACGGCCTCCTTCGTCGCTCTCATCGACACGGGATCCACCCACTGCTTCATCAGCGAGGAAGCAGCACAGCGGGCAGGGCTGCCCATCGAGCCGCGGCCTCGACTTACAGCGACCGTGGCCAACTGGCGAACGCGTCACCTGCCCGGGTGTTCTTCGTCAAGCGCCCATTGTCATCGACAACCGGCCGTTCGCGGTCGACTTATACGTCATGCCCCTGGCAGGCTATGACGTGGTGCTGGGGACCCACTGGCTAGCCACCCTGGGCGACGTGGTGTGGAACCTGGCCGCCGGCACCATGGCGTTCACGATCGGGGACCAGCAGGTGTGCTGGCGCAGCGTCGCTCCTGCCCATCCACCGCGCCTGCACACTACTACCGTGGCGGAACCCCTCCTCGACGAGCTGCTCGCCGCTTTCGCCGACGTGTTCGCCACGCCCCAGGGGCTGCCACCGGTCCGCAGCCGGTCGCATCGCATCGTCCTCAAGCCCGACGCGACCCCGGTGGCAGTGCGGCCCTACAGATATCCGGCTGCGCACAAGGACGAGCTGGAGAAACAGTGCGCCGCCATGATCGAGCAAGGCACTGTACGTCGCAGCGACTCGGCGTTCTCCTCTCCAGTCCTCCTCGTCAAGAAGCCGGATGGATCGTGGAGGTTTTGCGTCGACTACCGCGCCCTCAACGCGATGACGGTCAAGGATGCCTTCCCGATCCCGGTGGTCGACGAGCTCTTGGATGAACTCCACGGCGCCAAGTTCTTCACCAAGCTTGACTTGCGCTCGGGGTACCATCAAGTACGCATGAAGCCGGAAGACGTCCACAAGACGGCATTCCGCACACACGACGGCCTCTATGAGTTCCTGGTGATGCCGTTCGGGCTGTGCAATGCACCGGCGACATTCCAGGCACTCATGAATGATGTCCTGCGCCCGTTCCTCCGCCGCTTTGTACTTGTTTTCTTTGACGACATCTTGATTTACAGCAAGTCTTGGGCTGATCACCTGCGCCACCTTCGTGCCGTCCTCAGTGCGCTCCGTCAGCACGTCCTCTTCGTCAAGCGCTCCAAGTGTGCGTTTGGGGTCACCGCTGTCGCCTACCTGGGCCACACGATCTCGGCGGCGGGCGTGGCCATGGACCCCGCCAAGGTGCAGGCCATTCACGACTGGCCGACACCTCGCTCGGCGCGGGCGGTGCGCGGCTTCCTCGGCTTGGCGGGCTACTACCGCAAATTCATCAGCAACTACGGCTCCATCGCAGCGCCCCTCACCGTTCTCCTCAAGAAGGAGGGCTTTGCGTGGGGTCCTGAGGCGGCCGCGGCCTTCCTCGCCCTCAAAGCCGCAGTCACCACCGCGCCGGTGCTGGCCATGCCGGACTTCGACAAGCCATTCGTCGTCGAGTGTGACGCGTCGTCCCATGGGTTCGGTGCTGTCCTCATGCAGGAGGGACACCCGCTCGCCTTCTTCAGCCGTCCCGTGACGCCCCGACACCGGACCTTGGCGGCCTACGAGCGCGAGCTCATCGGCTTGGTTCAAGCGGTCCGGCACTGGCGCCCGTACCTCTGGGGTCGCCGTTTCTGCGTCAAGACGGATCATTACAGCCTCAAGTACCTGCTGGACCAGCGCTTGGCCACCATTCCCCAACACCATTGGGTTGGCAAGCTGCTGGGCTTCGACTTCACCGTCGAGTACAAGCCGGGCGCGACAAATGCAGCAGCCGACGCGCTGTCCAGGCGCGACACCGTCGACGGACAGCTCCTCGCCCTCTCCGCACCGCGTTTCGACTTCATCGACAGACTCCGGCAAGCGCAACGCGAGCACCCTGCCTTGGTCGCCCTCCACGCAGAGCTTGCTGCTGGCACCCGACAGGCGCCCTGGTCTGTGGTTGACGGCATGGTGCAGTTTGCTGGGCGCCTGTACATTCCAGCAGACTCCCCGCTCCTGCAGGAAGTCCTGGGCGCCATCCATGAGGACGGGCATGAGGGTGTCCAGCGGACGCTCCACCGGCTGCGCCGTGACTTCCATTTTCCTAACATGAAGGAAATTGTGCAGGATAGGGTGCGCACGTGTGTCGTCTGCCAGCGCTACAAGTCCGAGCACGTGCACCCGGCGGGTCTCCTTATGCCGCTGCCAGTACCCCAAGGCGTTTGGACTGATGTGGCGCTCGACTTCGTGGAGGCACTTCCCCGAGTCCGCGGCAAATCGGTGATCCTCACCGTCGTCGACCGGTTCAGCAAGTACTGCCACTTCATCCCCTTGGCGCACCCGTACTCTGCGGAATCCGTCGCCCAAGCCTTCTTCGCCGACATCGTGCGACTCCACGGCGTTCCACAGTCCATGGTCTCCGACCGGGACACGGTGTTCACGTCCACATTTTGGCAGGAACTCATGCGGCTCATGGGCACCAAGCTGCAGATGACTACGGCGTTTCATCCCCAGTCTGACGGACAGTCCGAGTCGGCTAACCGCGTCATCATCATGTACCTGCGGTGCTTGACTGGGGACAGACCGCGCGAGTGGCTCCGGTGGCTGCCATGGGCGGAATTCCTCTTCAACACGGCCTATCAGTCGTCGCTGCGGGATACTCCCTTCCGCGTGGTGTATGGGCGCGACCCTCCATCCATCCGGTCTTATGAGCCGGGCGACACCAGGGTGCCGGCTGTCGCCAAGACCATGGAAGAGCGCGCAGAGTTCCTGGCGGATGTCCGCTATCGCCTGGAGCAGGCGCAGGCGTACCAGAAGAAGCATTATGACCGCACGCACCGTCCAGTCAGCTATCAGGTGGGCGATTGGGCATTGCTTCGGCTCCGTCATCGCGCGGCGTCCTCCCTGCCCCAGGCCGCGGTTGGCAAGCTCAGGCCGCGCTTCTTCGGACCGTACCGCGTCGTCGAGCTCATCAACGAGGTCGCTGTTCGGCTCGCTCTTCCTCCACGCGCCCGCATCCACAACGTCTTCCATGTGGGGCTGCTCAAGAAGTATCAAGGACCGCCGCCGACTGAACCTCCACCGCTGCCCCTACTGCACCATGGCGCGGTTGAGCCAGAGCCTGAGCGCGCAGTCAGGTACAGACTGGCCAGAGGAGTGCCTCAGGTGCTCATCCAGTGGAAGGACGCTTCAGCGGCATCGGCTACTTGGGAAGATGTTGCTCCGTTTCGCGCCAAGTTTCCGCAATTCCAGCTCGAGGACGAGCTGGCTCTCGACGGGGAGGGAGATGTCATGTGCGGGCGCACATACACGAGGCGCCATAGGGTCCGAGACGTGCGCCGCGCCCAGGAACGCGCTGCTGAGCGCGCACAGGCCATGCAGGGCAACGTGCAGGGCCCAGCTGGAATTAGTGGCTAGAAAGGAAAGTAGGAGATTAGTTTCTATTTCTGTTAGCCCTTGATTAGTGGAGTTTGTTGCTCCTTTTGGGCCAGACGATGGCTATAGATATGGATGTAAACAGAATTGAGAATCAATCAAGAATCATCACCTAATCTCTCCTCTCCTCCTACCTCAAGCCGGCGACCAAGGGGAATAACCCTGTCGACGAAGAACACGGCACGGGGGCATAACCCTGCCAGTTACCACGGACCGAAGCTACGAACTCCGTAGTCAGGGTCCGGCGTCTTTGGGCACTAACGCCCTTGACACAAACTTAGCCGATTATTACTGCATCGGCTCTTACATAGCCGATCGTACGCTTAGAACGTCATAGGTGCCTCCAAGCTCTCCATGTTGCACGCGATCGTCCATGGCTGAATCGCCTGATGCATCAATTAAGTTGAAAACTGATCCAATATCGGCCCCCCAGCCGATCTCTGGTCTTAGTGCCAATGGAGCTCAATTCAACGCAATGCACCTGGATTTATGTATGTTGCTGTCCCTACAAAACCTGCAGAGTAAACATCCAGTGTCTCGACTTCAAATTTGATTGGCTCGGGGCTCATCAGCTTTTACTGGAAATTTCGTGTGAACTGTCCCATTTGATTGCCAGATGCCGAGACAATCAGTCCTGCAGGTAATGTTTCTGAAGGCGGCAACATCCGATTTATCGGCTGTTCATATATATATTCCTTCCTGTATAGGAATCAGAATAGCCAATTTCCAAATAATCCATTTCCAAACAGTCGATTATTTTCTTGAATAGTCGATTCCACCCGCCTAACAGCCGATCCGTGAAGGCTTCATGTAATCGGCTATTGGCCCGATACAGAAACGCCTAGGCTAGGTGTCTGGTCTCTCTGATTCCCTTCTCCAACAAACATGGATCAACCGATTACACACTAGTCCTGTCCATCAGCTTCCTGTTTGAGTACATCATTTGAGTCAACGCACCATTCTTTTCACGCGATCAAATAATCATGTGGTGTCTGGATTCCTTTTCCTTGTCTTTCCAACTGGTCAACGAATAATGAACCCAGCAAAAACCAATACGATTACATCAGCTGGTGGAACAATCTGAACCGGTGTAATGAGGGGTCAGCCGATGGAAGTGCTAGCCGATTAATTAATCAGCGCACAGTCCTTCTCAGGTGTATAGACATAAGTCAACACATCGGCTATTTCTCTGCTTTATCACCTATTGCTGGTTTGCCCGATCGGTTACTGCTTCGTCGCCAGTTACTAATCGGCGGTGGCTTCAATGGCGCCGAATGCGAAGGGTGCCGATGGCTTTCTCGGGCCGATCTGACTTAAGGACGACTCGGCGGAATCATTACTTATTTTCTGTTGAGCTCCTTCTCTATTTTTTGTTGGGTCATCAACTTTTCTAGAAACACAATTCTTGGCTGAACGAAATACTGAGTCCGATCTTGAATTGTTGTTGTATTAAGATCGGCTATAAAATAAATCCCTTTGGTTATTCCTTGGCACGTGGATTTCTTACTCATTCTTCCATGAGGCATCGGCTTTCCCACTCCCTCATTGTTTTCCCAAGATTTTTTTTTAATAGCCGATGCAGTCAATCGGCTGTCTGGCAGCGCACCACCAATTTAATCAGTATTTTGTTGTCATTGTTCCGCTCGCTATATTAGCTTCCTGATCATGTGTCAACACAGTATTTAAATCTTCAGTGCTGTCGGCATATTACCTTCAACAAAGCACTTGCTCGGAGTTGTCTATTTAGCCGATATATCATCCGGGGAACAGCCGATCCCTACCATAACTGCAATGATTATTAATTTGCTCTCTTGCTGTCGGCCAACGTTTGTTCGCATATGTATGCATTCTTCATTACTCCTCTTGGCTGAATCTCTGCTGATGAAAATAATCTGAGCTAATACTTTTTTCGAGCATCAACAGACTCTGAGTCGCCTGACCATGTGAGGTACCAGATGACCTTTGAGATGGTTCTTCGATCAGCTCTCAGCCACGTGTCACTTGCATGCTAGTAACAGTCCATGTTTCGTGGTTCGTTGCCCTCTGTATCTCCGCTCAAAGCCGACGGTTTACAGTATAATCCGTCGGCTAGCCTTGTGTCCAGATGGGTATGTGGCTATCCTTGTATAAATATCATGTTCAGATTTCTTCACGCCAATAATTACGGAAGCTTGAGATATTTAATATTCAAAGTTGATTTCTCTGACTTCTGATCAAACGATATGGTCTCATCGAGCGTGGCAAAAAGTGTATTGATGCAAAATTTAGTTCTGCAGCCAACACAAGCGAAGCCGGAACGATCCACAGGAACAAGGGTCCGACAGATCTACCTAACTTCAATGGTCCGAATCAAGCGTGCCAGTCAATTTGATCTGCAATTGACAAGGAGAAAAGGATAATCAGTAGTTTAAGGTGGAACATGCCGGCGTAGCCAGACGGTTCCGATTGTATGGCTCTGAGAGCCGATATGAGTGGAAATCGACTAAGGAGTCAATTCCAGCATGCATAAATTGATTGTACAAATATAGTAGGATATCTGATTTCCAATTATCCGATCCAAGGATACATGAACGATAGCAAGTTATATTAAACAAATCTCGATTAGATATTATCTCACACATTAATACATATTTCAACATATCACGTACATTAATTAGGATCAACCGGATCGTTACAGCTAATAACGTACGTGAATCAATCTTAACATAACTAAGGCGCAAGACAACATACAAAGGTGATCGAGAAAATATAACGTGCAGCAAGTAAGCACAGCTGCATCGGCTGTTCAGCCGATACAGGGTCCGTGAAGCAGAACACTTGGCGGTGGCTAAATCCAGATATAAATCTAATACTAATACAAAGCTGGTCTGAAAGGTCCGCGGCTTTACACTCGTCTAGATCTATTCCCAAAGGTAACCACAAGCAGATCTAGTACGAACACAGAGCTAGTCTGAAAGGCCTGCGGCTCTGCACCCGTCTAGATCGGCTCTTGCTAAATCCCCACAGCATGTACGAACAAGATTGCAAGAAGGATTAGCCGATAAAAGCAGGGGAGCAACCATCGTGACATGATATGAGCATGAATAAAACACAGATGAATGCTTTCATATAGATTTAAGGCCAATACTATGCAATGTTGATCGGGCAAGAAGATGTTACATAAATAAATAAATAAACAGTAAAGAACAGATAACATCTCGATAACTTAATGAATCTAACTAAGATGCCAATTTAGTTAGAGCCGATAACTAATTCACGCCCATCTACTAGCTTAATCTAAGTCTTCGTCCACCGGATGACGCTAAACATAGATTAATCAAGAAAATAAACATGAATCGATAAATAATCCTTATTTGATCTGAGCCCACGTCCACCGGATGACGCTAAACTCATGCCAAACAAGAATCAACCCCGATCTACTATGCTCTCATGTCTACCGGATGACATTAAAGAAATAAAACTTAGCGAGGCATGACGATATTTACAAATAAACTTGGATGTCCACCAGATAACAGCCTCGTTTGTGATGAAGAACTCGTCGAGAAACTACAATAGTCCTACTCCTAAGAGTTTAGCCAGAGCCGAAAGTGTGTTGTATTTGATCGATTGATCGGGGATCTTTACAATGATCGAGGATTTATATTTATACCCTAGGTTTACTGTGCTTGTCTAACAATAATATCTTAAATAAAAGAAAATATCAAGATACATGGACTCTATTTCCTTTTTCTTTGAGCCTTTGCCATGCAGCTTCCTTAATCATGCGAGCGCACGTGGCTAACCAACTAATATGGTATTTCCCTAGTCTTGACGTGTGTGTCACACAACTCATTATTTTGGCCTTTCCAAATCCTTCACGCACGCAGGCTATCAGGCAAGCCACCACATGATGCTCCTTGCACATATATACGTATCTTTTGCATGCATGTATATCTTACCTCCGATCTCTCCGTTCAGCTCCTGGCACTATCGGCACATATCCATATATCGACTGACCTGAACAAAATATGGCCAAATATGTTGATTGTCCAATACTTGCACGAGCACCATTGACAACCGAACGTGCAAATCCTGATGTCGTGCATATATATGCCTGTGTGCATGCATATCTCTTTCCTCCTTGACGTCAGGCCCTTTTCCAAAATACATTAAATATTAAATAATATCTCGGTGCCTTCCTCAGATGTACGTGATGCAGCTCGAATAATTTCTTGCCAATGATATTTCCCGGCTTACCAAATTTCGGTGTCAACAACTAATTAATTAGATAACTACCATATTACCTTATGGTAAGGGTGCGGAATTTTAAAGTCTACCGACAAGACTTTTTCTTCACTCTTGTGTAGCTTTTCATCTTAGAGATGGAGGTCTTGATGGTTGCACCTCTGGTGATGGTGATGTCACTTTTGTTCTTTACTTGGCCAGCAGTTAAAGTAGAGCATTAATAGTTGGGGCTGACAGCATCTTACTCAGTGTGCATGTTTACAGAACTTTCGCTTGCATAATTTTGGGGAATCAAATCCTTCAACACTTTGCTCGAAGTGTGTCCTGCTTGCAAAACCAAAGTAGAGATCAAGTGCATGGGCTCTGCTGATGGAATAACACCAATAGAACCAAATCTATTTCTTTATTATTCTCTAACCTTGGGCACATTGAATAAGATAAAATTGGTGTTGCATAAGTTTGTTTACTTATAGTATGAGTTGTAAGATCAGAGGATTATGTATTTATGTTGCATTTAAATTCATATGGCAGAAAAGATTTAAATTGCTTAACCAATGGAAGGCTTGTCTATCTCTACATAATATATAAATTTTCACATAAGTATGACTATCATCTTTCAAACATAGAATATAATGTTTTAGCATATTTGGTTAAAACTAACAGCAAAAGAATAATGTCATAAACAATCTTAAAGGACAAAGCATGTTGAGTTAATTAGGTTAATCAATTAAACCCGTAACTCTAACATGTTTGTGTCTTTATTTATCTGCATTCCAAGATCAAGAGAAAAATAGTGACTACTTACCTTAAGATATTACCTTCATTATTAGAGCGAGATGTCACTAAGTAACGAAGGGTAGATGACTGATGGTCCTTTCCTTATCTTGCATCTTGAGTTGTTCATGAGCATCTTGTCTCCTTTGTTGCTTATCCTCTCTGACATCTTTTGCTTCTTTGATCTTATGACACCTTGTCACTCCATTCATTATTATGCCTGCAACAGATTAGTGGACAACACATACCCGAAGGGATATATACAATTTTGGAACATAGGTTATTTGTTCAGAATTTTATCATGTTCCATCTATGCTACTAAGAAGATAGGGTTGATATTATGTTAGCATAGATCATGTTCTAGATAGGCATGACTTGAGGTAAAGTAACTTGCAGCAAAAGATGAAGTGAATGAATCATTAATACTCATAGTTCTTTCATTCATGATGAATGAGTTGTGTCTTTCTCTGCAAAGTTATTGAAGTTCAGCATGTTTCCTGTCTTATCTCTGATTCAAATTCATCTCATAACTTACCCAGATTAATTTTGAAAGTTTTCTGCAGGGGTTAGTCTAACAAAATATCCAATGTCTACCACAGCATACGAGCGGCTCAAAAATCAACCTAGATACCACGTCTAATTTAACTTAGGAAGGCATTTTAACCTAAGCACCACGCTTAATTAAAAAATCCTTTTGAAAATAAGATCACCACTCCTAAACTAAGCACCGTGCTTCATTTAAGAGATGTATGAAAGTACTTCAAAGTCTAAACATATACAATAGCAAATAAAGGTAGCATGAAAGTATTATAGATTGTTATTCAAACAGAGATGAAGGAGCATGATTATTAATTAACAATTTGAACATAGATCAAAAGGGTAGAGGCAACCAATATTAGCAACATAAGATTATCTAAATAAGTCCATTTCCCCAAGCTTGAATTTTACAAAGTAAAGTTAAGTTTGGATGGATTAATGTTGCATGATGATTGGTTGGACATACCTGATGATGTCATCCTTCTACTTGAAGCCTGGAATGGTTAGTGACAAAAATACCCGAGAGAATATTTTCATAATTATAATTCTACGCTCAATTCACAAGGGCATTATAACAAAAGGTGCAAATTTATATTATCTTTCAAGAGTGGCAATTTAAGATACAATGTCATTTTTGGGAAACCTTCTAATTGTTGTATAAGTTCATGGGGTGGTTTCCTCTAGAACGCCAGTCTTTGTGCACCTATATCAAGATTACAACGAGATCTACAATATTTATGATAAACATAAGCATCTACAACCATCCTTTCAATAAATTTATGAACAGGTAGAATGAGGGGGTTGAAGATCTCGTGTGCGATAATGTTAGAGAGACCAATTGATCCAGAAGATTTCTCATATGAGCATGGACTCGATGAGGTGTCAATAAAATAATTCCCATGCTCATCGATGTGATCTCCCTTTTCAAACTCCAAGGGTGTTTCTTCATAAATGTCTATAGACAACAAGTTTGTCTCTATTATTTCATGTCTATGACATTCATTGGATATTTTATTTTCTAAGATTTCCTATGGATTGGTGTCTCTAAGATTGGTTTTGTATAAGGCTTTCTCTAAACTTGGATGAGTTATCTTTATTACAGAAATTGATTTAACCTCACCATTTGAATCTAGGCCAAGTTTAGATGATAGTACTAAGGCTTCGTCTTCTTCCATCCATTCTTTGACAATGGCATAAGTATTTCTAGTATGTTCTATGCATTCCTGCCATTGTCGTTGCTATTCTTGGTCATTCCAATAATCTTCATGACTCCTATTCTTGGGATGTCTTAGTGGTTTTCTAGGGTCATTATGAAACTTAGAAGAGAGAGCAATAGAAGGATCATCAGGGTCAAGGATTGGTTTAGAGATGGGTTTAGATGAGGCATTTGATGTGGGCATAGAAGGGGAGATAGAATTGATTCCTATGTGACTTGGCTCTCCTTCTATGGCATCACTAGACATGCCGTCCTTGTATTCTTCCCGATGTCTTTCAGGGGGAAAAGGAAGTTGACGACATTTTTTCCAAGATGCTCTTCTGAGAAGATCTGATGTATATTGATTTACGAGCATCTTAGCTAATTAGAAGTCTAAATCATCAAAGTGGGGTTTCGATGGTTTAGGATTGACAGCTAAATCTTGGGATTGGAGTGGTTGTGTTTTAGCTACCAAAACTTCCTCTTCTAATTTGGGGTATGATTCCTTCTGTTTCTCGAGGAGTTCAGAATTGGCTTGAGCAACCTTTTCGATCATGACTCTTGCTTTACTTATAGGCAAGTAAGGAAAGGCTCCTCCAGAGGATAAATCAAGGGATTCCCTAGAGTTCTTGGTAAGAGCCAAATAGAAATGTTGAATAAGCACAGGGTCTGGAAAACCAAGGTCAGGGCCAGATGTAACAAGTTCATTAAAACGATCCCATGACGTACTAAGAGATTTTTGTTCTAGTTGCCTAAAAGTTAGAACCTCTTTCCGAAGGTTAACTACTCTATGGATGGAAAAGAAATATAAACAAAATTCAGAACATAAAGTTTCTCAATCCCCTTGCATACTTTCTACGGCTCGATTATACCAACGTTTAGCTCTTCCGATCAAAGAGAACGGAAAAAGCTTTCATCTCAAAGTTTTATCAGGCATGCCAGCAATGTGCAAGCATGCACAGGTCTGCTCGAATTCTCGTAGATGTAAGTATGGGTTTTCGTTTCCTTCTCCCGAGAAGGGTTTATCCCGAATCATATTAATTAGACATGGGCGCGGCTCATAGCCAAGTGTTATGATAGGCTCTATAGATTTTGGTGGCTCAAAGCTTTTGCGCATGCCATAAAGACAGATAGGCGTGGAATTTAAAGCATCCATAAGGATAATAAAAAGGTAAAAGTATAATACAAGATTAAGCTAAACTAAATCAATATCAGCAAACCGTTCCTCGGCAACGGCACAAAAAATGCTTGTTGGTATAAATTAAATGCACTCTATTAAATATTATTATTATCAGATTATCCGCAAGCGCACAGATAATATCCTACCAGACACTTATACACCTATCGATCCTACCAACGGAAAGTGGACTACAGAGGACTCAACGCAGCTGTCACCTACGCGATCTACCACTATCCGGCCAATCAGGGGACATTCACAAGTAAACCTAGCCGAGGCACCACGCCTACACTACGAAATACTACTTCAATCAAGCAATTACCAAGATCAAAATACTCAATATGAGTTACAAACTTAAGAACAAATAAGAACAAATGCTTACTTGAATTAGAAGTTGAATACAAAAGTACCTCAGAACGCAGCTCCGGGCGAGGAAGCTGAATCCAGAAGAATACAACTACGAAGAAGCGCCAACAGGCCGGAACTCCTCCAGAACTCTACTCTCTAAACAAGACTAGATCTAAAAGAACTAGTCTCTCCTAATTGCTACATCTAACCCTAACTGGAGATATTGAACTGAAGCTCAGGAATAGGGATGCCTCCAGGGGGGTCTGCCCCTTTATTTATAGCCTGGTGGGATGAATATGCCCCGTTTGATCAAACCGACTTAACGTGGGGTCGAGATGACTCCTCAAAGACGGTGGAGGAAGACTCCAGAAGGGCGTAGCCAAAACCTAGCAGGTGGGGCTGGCCGGCCCCACCCTGGGGCCAGCCGGCGCCCACTTGTGGGGTCTCGGGCCCATCTTTGCCGTGGTGTCTTATTGGGCCTCCTGTAATTTAATGGTGCATATGTTATCGCAGATTTTGATTCGGAACTTCGAATATAGCAAATGATAGGTCCGTTTCGATCGTTTCGACGAGCTCGTCGTAATGGTGCAGTCTAATTCCTTATTTGAGACACTTTTATTGATGTAAAATTGCATATTCCTACAATACAAGTGAGAACACCAAAACTCGTGGAACTTGTTAGAATTAAAACCTATAACTATGCTTTGTGATTCATTTTGTATCAAATCATGCTATAGTTGACGGTTTTTTTTGTACTTAACGATCGTCAACAGATGGTTTGGGCAGTGGTTGCCTATTGTGTAATAGTGGAGCACGAAGCCTCCGGAGATGTATATGAGTGCCTCTAGCGCAAGTCGGGACATGTGACAATGAGAAGAAGATGGTCAAGTTAGCTGGTGTGGTGGGGACTAAAGGGGAAGGGAGATGGGGCATTGCCACCACCCTTGTTGTCGAGCAAATCTCTATTGTCAAGCTTTGCAGGCGGTGATGACACGGAAGGGAGGAGCAGTTGAGGGTGGTGAAAGACGCAGGCATATGGTAGCCTCCTGAGTCTCCCCTATGAGGCTACGACGACACATGGGGGGAGATGGCAGGGGAGAAATGTTCCCTATACCACTTGTTCAAAATATATTCTTTATATATATATATATATATATATATATATATATATATATATATATATATATATATATATATATTAGAAGCGTGATAATAAATTATAATTCTAGCAATGATTATCTTACTTTGAAACATTAGAATCGTATAATGGCACGAAACAAATTAACCATTTTATATATCTGGGCTTGAGGCGTGAGCTCTTGATTCCTTGACCGAGAGACGCACAGCGAGTGGGAAGCCGTAGTACAACTCTGAACTTGGAATCATCTACCTTGGGTTTCTTACCTAATTAAACAATTTTGAGCTCGATCGGAGTTGGCCCGATCGATCGCAGGCTTATGTTTGGTCGGGGCCACCGCAATTGAAGTACCGACTGCCACCTTTGCTGCGCAGGGCGCCGCACCCGATCGTGTAGACAACGACGAGGAACGCGAGGAGGGCGACGTTCACGATGGCCACCGTCTTCCACTTCTTGCTGGCAGTCTCCAGCACGCCGGCCTTGCACGCGTCGCACTCGAAGCAAAGCACCTGCTGGTCGTTGCTCCATGCCCGGCAGTCGCCGTCGCCGGACGACGACGACCCCGACAACCTCGGGGCCTCCCAGAACGTGGCGTTCACGTACTGGAACCCGCACCACGCCGGCGGCTTGCAGCAACCGGACTGCACCGTCGTTAATTTCATATGCAAATTAAACATCATCACCACATATGAAATGAAACTCGATTCAAGAACGTGTCGTACGAGACGACTAATTTTTGTCAGAATGGGTGAGTGAGCGTACCTGGATTGGCGAGAGGTGTTGCCTGTAGAATTGCATCGCGTCTCTCGCCACGGCACCATGGAGCCGGCCGCCGCCGCACACGCGCGCCACGGAGAGGCAGCTCTCGACGCGCCGCCACGTCTCCGGCTCGGCGATCCGCGCCCGCAGCCAGCCGGAGTAGTCCCCGAGGCGGTAGCCGCCGCCGCCGCGGCGGTTGGTGACCACGAACGCGAACACGGCGAACGCGAACACGGCGACGACGAGCAGGAACATGGAGACCACGTACGCCCAGAGGAACGGCGCGGCGGCGCCGGGGCGGCCGCAGGCGCCGGCGAGGCCGACGAGCGAGAGCAGCAGCAGCGCGCAGCCGAACGCGACGACGGGGATTCTCAGGGCGCGCCCGCACTCCGTGGTGGCGCGCGTCAGGAAGTAGACGCCCGCGCACAGCACCGGCAGGGACAGGAGCAGCGTCACCAGGTTCAGGGCGCCCAGGAGGCCGTGGCTCAGCCTCGCCATTGACGATGGCAGCAGCACCTGTGTGTGGTCGCGTCCTGCTGCAAATTAACTTGTAAACTTCAGACACGAACGCTGCATCTGTACTCAGTGTAAGATTGGGATTTCTGGCTGATCCTGATGGGGCTCTTTGTGGTTTAATTTGGAGCAAGAAATAAATGGGGAGAATAGCAGTGCAGATATTCTGCTAGCGTGAGAGAAAAAGAAAGTTTTTTTTTTTTGTGTGTTTGTGCAGAAAAGAGTGAGCTTTGACGGTGGTTTGTTCTCCTGTTGTTTTGGGGTTGAGGAGGAGGTCAAGGACGAAACGCAGAAGAGGGAGACGAGGGGGAACAAGAGTGTGCAAGAGGAGGCTGGCCTTAAACTGTGGAGCGTTCTTGCTCTAGTTCATCTTGCTGTTGGTCATGGTCGTCAGTTTTCACGGCATGTAGGCTCAGGCGTGACAGGTGGCGTGATGTGGTTGGCCGTGTGAGTGGGAAAGTTGTTTCATGAATTTGTAATATATACTTTTGTCAACATAAGGTTGTTTCCCACGAATACGTTGAAACTAGGGATGAAAACGGAACAGATATTTTTCGATCACATTGGAGACCGAATTTATTTAGAGGAGTTATTATCCGTCCGTATCTAAGTTCGGATATTCAACATCCGACACCGTATCCGCATCCGAATGATCGAATTATATATTTACGATGTCGATATCTAATCGTATCCTATCCAACATAGCTGATACTATCCGTATTCGAATCCGAATAAAAATATGAGAAAAAAATATAATATCAGTTATATCTGGACATATCCGTTCCGTTTTGGTCCCTATCCGATCCGTTTTCGTCCCTAGTTGGAACCAAGGTGTTATTTAGAATTAGTGCAACAAATTCATACCGTTTTTTTAACTTTAGAAGATTCATTATTTCAATTTTGCTAGTTCCACATTTCAAATGTACCATTTTAATAATTTGCAAATGAATTCTGAAATCGCTAATATGTTCCAAGCTGTTAAGTTACAATAAAATTGTATAAGTCACAATAAAAGTAATGAATTAGACTTTAAAAGTTCCCAAACAAGTATATATTTTTTTAGTGTCTAAAAATCATAAAAAAACAAACCAGACAATATATAAGAGTGCATTATTGCTTAAAAAAAAGGATAAAGTAGTATAGTAAACGAAATGCAAAATGGAAATAAAAATGCATCACATATACACATTTATTTTATGATTTACTGTAGTCCGTTCAGAGGGACGTTATATGATGCTTTGCCCTGCCATATTGCTCACACGGACAGGGGAATATCGTGCTTCGTGCAAATTGCCAAAGAACAGCTGACTGAAGCGCCTGTGTCATCAATCGAGCCCCTCATCGCGATTCGCGAGCAATGTTTCGATAGAACAAAAGTATTGGAGTTAAAATGGTTTCCTTTGTCTTGCGTCTAGTAACGGCCGGCGATGATCTGAAGCAGCAGCTCGTTCCACACATCGATGGGTCCCGGCAGGCACCAGTGAAGGCAGTCGACGTCGAAGCCTTGGTGCTCGCCGGGGCCGTGGCCGTACCGGTCGGGGTGCCCGTCCGGCCGGCGCAGCATCATCCCGGTGACGTCCATCAACCTCAGCCGCACGCCGTTCCTCCTCGCCACCTCCGCCGCCGCCGCGAACTCCTCCACCTGCGCCGCGTAGAACTCACCCTCCGGCTCCGCCATCTCCACGGCGACCTCTGCACTGCCAGCCGCCGGCTCCGTGGCCGTGCACTCCCCGCCGTCGAACCACCCGCCGTGGTCGTAGTGCGTCGGCGACACCGTCCGCAGGATGGCGGTCCCCTTGAACCCCACCTCCGTCCCGGCGCCGGCGGCGAGCGCCCGGAGCACGGTGCGGAACGCGGCCCGCTGCGCGCGCTCCGGCGGCCAGACCGCGGTGGCGTTCGCGTTCGCCGCCGCCGTGCCGTGGCCGTGGCACCCGACGACGCGGCCGCCGCTGTAGTACACGGCGGGGCGCGCGAACCAGTGCGACGCGGACACGACCACGTAGTCGTGGCCCCCGGCGGCCGCCGTCCACCGCGCGTCGGGCTCGTCGACGTGGACGTCGCTGGGCCCGGCGAACACCTCGCCCTGCCGGTCGACGCCGACCGCCTCCGGCGGGCCCCGCGTCAGGCGCCACCGCACCAGGAACGGCGTCCAGAAGAAGGCCACCGTGAACCCGTGCGCGGGGAACCGCCAGCGCTCGAACCCGCCGGAGTCGGAGTCGGCGGCGGACCTCAACGGGGTCTCCGCCTGCGACAAGGCGCACACCAGCGACCGCACGTGGCTGCTGGCCAGGGAGTCCCCGACGAAGAGCATGGACCTGCCCCGGACGAGGCCGAAGAACCGCGCGGCGTCGAAGCGCTCCAGCGGCTCGCCGGAGCAGCTAGCAGCGCCGCCGCCGCCGTCTGGCTGCCACCGCCACCGCAGGAACTCCATGCTCGGCTTGCCATGCTTCATGCAGTTCTGGTAGCCCTCGATGAACGCGCACGTCGCGTTCGTGTAGTACGGCCGCGCGGCGGGGTCGCGCACCCACTGGCCTCGCGTCAGGTCGCTGTCGCAGGCGGCGCCGGCGCCAGAGCTGGAGAACATGGAGGAGGAGGTGGTGGGTGACCACCATTGCAATTGCAAGGGGCCGAGAAAAAGAACCGACAACGTGGCGCCGGCGAAGAAGAGGACGGCAGCGAGAGCGGGGACGGACTTGATCTTCGGAACGTCGTTGCGGCTCAGGCGATCTCCGATGAGGAGGCCACGAATGGAATGGATCATCGTGGAAGTCTTCATTGGTGACCAGAATGTGATCCGTGATTATAATTTGAGATTAATGGTCAGTCCACGCAGCATATAGAATGTTGAAATACTGCTGGTAAAGTGCTTCAGTAGTGGGAGGACACGCTGGAATCGAAAAGTCAACTCAACGAAGTGTGCTCGACTGACTTGTTCACGGAGACATGGCTCGTGACAATATTCGCAAATGTTATTACGCTCGGTTCAATGCACGTGACTGCAGCGCCGGTCTAGGATTTCTAGGGCCCTCTGGCGAACTCGTCGCGATAGCTCCTTTAGACAAAAATTTTTACGATATATAGATAAAATTTGCTTGTATAAATGGAGAGAAAATCCAATAATAAACTTTTAATGTAACATGTCTAATTATTATTAAGAGCAAGAAACAATGTAGACTAAAAAACGTTATATTTGTACTTGCAGAACTAATATGATTACTTTAAATAAGAATAGAACTCCATCATATTTATCGCTTCTTATAAAAAAGATATTTCTTTGGGCGTTTCTTGATGCAAACTCACTTGCAACACCTTTAATTCTGAAAAAAAAAGAATCATTGGAGCACTCACTACAAATATTCAATACTATACAAATAATTACTAATTAATTTGGATAAAAAATTGAATAACCAAAAGAAGAAAAGAATCAGGATCCGTACGTGGAGCACTCAGCACTGGAGCCGCTGTTCGCTGAATCGCTGTACGTCGCCAGGTCCTTCCGGCCACGAAGACCAGCGCCCAGCGGGCCTGACGAAGACGAAGGGCGGCCGGCGGCGTGCGTGCTACCTCGAAATTGATCGTGCGGGCACTGGGCAGGCGGGCGATTCCTCCCTCGCCTGCAATTCGCGATCGTGCGGGCGGGCGGCGCGCGGCTCCTCGTCTCCTGGATGACGGCAGCAGTCGGGCTTCTATACGAATATACGATGTATACAGGGGTCTTTGTACATGGGCTTGGCCCCTCCAAGTCATGGGCCCTCGGCCGTCGCACACTCTGCCACCCTCATAGGGCCGGGCCTGCGTGACTACATGTAAAACTTAGTGTGCTGGCTGGCTCCAGAGCTCAACTCTAGAGTAGAGCTATCTCTAGGTAACCGAACACCCTAACTCTCGAACAGTCTGAGTTATTGATGGTCTAGTTCATTCTTCTGGAAATCTTTTTTTCACAAATAGAACTAGACATTCTTTTGGAGATCTCTTTTCCACAAATAGAATTAGACAAAGAGTTTTAAAGAAATTACCTGTAATTGTTACGGGTTAACTATTCTAGATGAAGTTTTGGAATAGCTCGATCCGGAGTTGGAGCCAACACAAACGGCCCCTATATACCAGTTTTTTGTTGCTGTTTTTTTTTTTTCATATTAGTCCTTCGGCAACGGCCTTTCAGGCCCATGCGGCAACGCATGCGCACAACCCATACATGTGTTGGCCTGTAGTGTTAGAAGCAAGTTGGGCCGCGCTCACGTGCTGATTACACAATTGCCATTGGGTCTTTTTCACGTGTTACGCACTCTCGTAGTACTTTGAATTTAGCTTTGATTATTTAATGGCAGAGTTTGCTAAAAAAAATTCATGGCAGAATTTACTTTAAAATTTAGGCAAGTCAAGTCTTTGATCGTTTTGGATTATTTCTACTACTAAAAAGTTGTCAATATCTTACATTTGCATCGAGAAATCTGTGGCAAAGTGACAAATATGTTTGATAAATTTATGACGATTTTTACTTTGTTATAAACGATTTTGCATAATAAAATTTTAGTAGCAAACTAAATAAGCCATCTCTCTTGGCACAATAGTATTTTCGCAGTTGAATAAAAGATCTGGAAATAAAATGTAGGGCCTGCTTGGATGAGATACGACTAATTACAAGTTAAATTAAAAACTAGCTCCAGCTTGGTTAGAAAGTTGACTGACGACTAGTTGACGGCTTATCTGAATAGAATTAGCTCTCTTATTTAGTTGCACTATTGCCAATTTTAGCTAATTTTTAGGCTCTGTTTGGTTTGTAGCTATCTGCTAATAATTAACTCTTTTGGATCTAAATATATATGGATAGTCAACCTAGAAGTACCTAAGCAATTTTATCTAAAAACAAGAAGTACCTAAGCAATTAGCTCTGGTAATCAAAATATACGCAGTTTGTTGCTCGACTACTGCCGGGCGCTAGTGCTTCCGATAATTACTGGCGCAACGCTCGATTCTGAACTTCTAATGGGTCATGTCAGGCGGGACACGGTGGTAGGACTTGCTTCTCTTTAGGTGACACATTGATGCCACAAGGCGTCCCGCTGGCCGCAGGCGCCACGCCACCTCACCTTTGGCTTCCATTAATTCATTTTGCACGGCCGTCAAGGCCCTTTTGTGAATTAATAAAGTCACAAATAACGTTTTGTATTTTGAAAGAAGAAATTCACAACGTTAGTATTGTCGACTTGTCAAAAATTCTATCAAGCGAGGCTGGCAGATTGCTGCCCGAGCGTTTATTTAAACAAAAAACAAATGGAGCTGCATCATCCACTTGTTGATCACACGGACGGACGGGCGGGGCGGCCACGTATGGACTCGAGATGCAAGTCTGGATCGTAATCTTCCTTCTCTTCTGCTCCATTTTCACTTTGCTGGGAGTGGCTCGCCACGGCGACTGTGAGAAGTTCGGAGAGTTGGCTGGCCATGGACCCTCCAGAACCACCTCCTCCATGTGTGTGCCTCGTCTCGCTTGCTCCTCCATCCGTTGCCCAAGCTCCTCTCCCCATGCAGCATCAAGACACCCCTGCATGCGCTGGAGCTATTGTCCTCCCGCGACCACATTTTGTTGATCATGGAGTGTCCACACCAGTGCCAAAGAAGACGTGCGTGATGAAGAAAGTCGCCGCTGTGCAGCCTCCCCGAGCACCAGCGGCACCGAGCACACCGGCAAGTGCCCCAGAAGCGACTGATATTGTTTCCTTACTGCTAGTAAGCAGATTGAAGAAAAGATCAAAGGAACTCCTAACATTAATGCTGAAAAGTGAAAACTCTAGTGTTCATGAAACATTCAGCTTACAAGACCAATATAGAAGAAAGAAAATAAAAAAGGTGGATCAAAACGAAATAAATCTTGGACTGAAAAATTTCAAAAGAAAAAGAAAAAACAAAGGGAACAAGAAGAATACAAGCGAATCTATGCATTCCAGAATCGCAATCATATGGATCAATTTCTAGTTTTACCCTAATTCTTATGGTACGCTTATGATTTTCCTTTTTCCACAAAAATAGCACTCTCTATTTTGAGAGTAACTTGATTTTTTTTTTCTGTTTTCTCGGTCTTCATTTTGGTCTATGTATTCCTCTCTATTTTCAGAGTTCAAGTGTTGTTCAAGATGTTAATTTTTTTTTAAATAATGGAAAAGAGCTTTGCTATTCAATTAAGATGATAGAAATTTATGTACAAGAAGAGCAGCCACGTGGTGCCAAGCAATACAGGACACACGAAGGTCATACTCACCCACGCCACGCGATGTGGAGAACCTTAGCATATAGAAAAGGATCTCGGTTTAGCACATGTCTTTTGTATATGAAAGCTTTTGTATTAAGTTCTCAAATTACAGCAAGCGCATGTAGCTTAGTTCCATTTAATTCCATTTAAATGCATTCTCTTCTGTGTTCATTGTAATTTTCACCTAAAAGCAGCAGATGCTAACAGCAACACTTGGGGAAGGAAGGAGAAAAAAACATGGCTTTTTCATGATCTTTTGAGTGGATCAGATACAGCTACCGCATATAACTTGCCGTGGTAGTAGTTCTAACTGTACCCTGATCCAGGTCGTGAGGCGGACCAAATAGGCCCTATAAAACGCTGCTGCGGTCCGAATAAAGTGTGTCCGAGAGAGCTGACCCACCACGCATCACATGCGCGCAGAGCGTACCATCATGTCTGTCCTTGGATAGTGCATTATTTACCATTATTACCACTAGAATAATCACTGCCCGACGGCGACAACCGGCAACGCCGGCAGACCACATTTTTTACTGCGAGAGAGGGAGGGAGAGAGAGAGAGAGGCGCTACTCTTCTTCCACTTTGCACCACCGCAAAGCTCACCGCAACCGCAAAGCTCTCCTCACTCTTCCAGTTCCAGCGCAAATGCAAGCAAAGATCGAGCAGAAGCGCGGCGGCAACCTGCGGCAGCGGCTGCTGGGCATCATCGCGTGCGACCTGCCGATGCACAAGCTCCGCCAGCTCGCCGTCGCCCCGACCGCGGCGTCGCTGCCGGCGCTCGCCGTCGTCGCCCTCCTCCTCCTCCTCCTCGCCGCGGCGCGCCGCCCGTGCTCCTCCTTCCTCGACGCGTACCGCTCCGGCGGCGTCGTCGTCGTCTCCCCGCCTGCTGCTGCTGCTGCCTCTCCGTCCCCGTCGTCCACACCCCCCTCGCCCGCCGCCGCCCCCCGGCGAGTGGTGCCCAGCGGGTGCGACATCTTCCGGCCGGGCGAGTGGGTCCCCGACGACGACGCTCCCTACTACACCAACCTCACCTGCCCGCTGATCCAGGAGCACCAGAACTGCATGAAGTACGGGCGGCCCGACCGGGGGTTCCTCCGGTGGCGGTGGCGCCCCGCCGGCTGCGACCTGCCGCGCTTCGACGCCGCCGCGTTCCTCGACGCCGTCAGGGACTCGTCTCTGGCGTTCGTCGGCGACTCGCTGGCCAGGAACCACATGCAGTCCCTCATGTGTCTGCTGTCCACGGCGGCGTACCCGGAGGACGTCTCGGCGACGGCGGACCCGGAGTTCCGGACGATGCGGTACGCGGCGCACAACTTCACGCTGGCCATCTTCTGGTCGCCGTTCCTGGTCCGGGGACACCAGCCGGACCGGCGCCGGCACATGTGGGACATCTACCTGGACGAGCCGGACGCGTCGTGGCGCGACGCCGTCGCCGGCTTCGACCGCGTCGTCCTGTCGGCGGCGGCCTGGTTCAACCGGCCGGCCGTCTTCTACGCGGGCGGCGGTGATGGAGATGGCGGCGGCGGCCGGCGCGTCGTGGGGTGCCACTACTGCCAGGTGCCGGGGGTGCCGGACCTGACGCTGCGGTACTCGCTGCGCATGGCGCTGCGTGCCGCGCTGCGCGAGCTGGCGGGGCCGGGGGCCCGGTTCCGCGGCACGGTGATCCTGCGCACGCTGTCGCCGACGTCGCACTTCGAGGGCGGCGAGTGGGACCGCGGCGGGGACTGCCGGCGGACGCGGCCGTTCAGGGCCGGCGAGGCGCGGGTGGCGGGGCTGGACCTGGACCTCCACGCCGTGCAGGTGGAGGAGTTCGCCAGGGCCAAGGCGGAGGCGAACAGGACGACGAGGCTGGTGCTGATGGACACGACGGCGGCGATGGTGCTCCGGCCGGACGGGCACCCGAGCCGGTACGGGCACTGGGCGCACGAGAACGTGACGCTGTACAACGACTGCGTGCACTGGTGCCTCCCCGGCCCCATCGACGCCTGGAACGACATGCTGCTCCAGATGCTCCTCCGGGACCGAGATCCATCGTGATTCGTGACGCAACTGCACATTTTTTTTTTACCACCGTGCCCCGTGTGTTTCCTCATTGATTTGATTGAGACTGATTACAATCAGAATCTATAAAATCAGCTTGACGCCTTGACCTGAGAACAATTAGCGGAGCAATCTCCTTCATTCATCGGCCTGTACTGTACTGGCTCGTCTGCGTCTTTGAACTACTGATCTGAACCGTTGATTCCAGTGGCCCAGCAGGAGCAGGTCGTGGAGGGCATCCAGTCCAGCGCACACGGCACGGCCGCACCACACGGGCCTCGGCCGGAATGTGTACCTTGGCGAGCTGGACGCGGCGTGGACGCCAGGAGTCACGCGGGGGCTTGGGCTACGTTGTCGCGTCGGTGTTGGACGCCAAGAGTCACGGCGCAGATCCATGGCCTAGAAGCTCGATTTCGACGACAAGCTCCCAGTAATTCGCACCTAGGAGGCTAGGAGTACTTGAAATAAAAGTCAGATTAGTGCTAAAAACCAAATGCGCTGTTTCGGCGCGTGTAAGCAGCTTCAGGAATTCGCGGCGAGTGCCCGTGGCGGCGTGACCAGATGATGCATGCTTTGAAGAACACGACACAGCCACAAAGACCGTGTTTTTTTTTTTCTTTCTAAAGTTCATATATATTCCACGAAAACCTGTAGAAATTACCGAGTGCAACTTTGTTAACTTTGGTTATTATGGTTGTTTCTGCATTTAAGGCCGTTGAAAAATTTTGAATTTTAAAATCTACTGAATTTCGAACATATTTTTTCTAGGATAAATGAGTTGTATAAGTCTAGGAGATCTGCAACTTTGGTTTTTATCATTTCACCATCCGAGGTCGCTTGAATTCCAGTATGCGGGAACCTAAGGGCGTGTTTCGAAGGCTGCATCTAGGAAGCCAGACCCATCGGCCAGGCCTAGGCCAGCCACAGCCACGCCAACATGGTACAAGCCCACGAATGCTAGACCCAGACCTCCAAAATGCACCGTGAGAGCCTGGCTCCGAGGTGGGCCAATGACACCAAACAAGGGGCGCTGCACCTGGACTAGCAAACACGCCCTAAAATAAGATTTTGCAACCAAATGTTTTAAATAGAAAGGTTCCCAATTGCACTGTTCTATATCTTTTCGACATGTATAGCTTTGTTTGAATGTTCTTTTTCATCTGAGATCGTTTGAATAAACTCAAAAAGTTTGAATTTTAAAATGCGACAACTTCATACAAAATTTGTGGGATTTTAATAATTTCAATTGAAAAAAGTTGCCAACCATGCAACAATTGTCTGAATAATCCCCATAATGGAAGATATGAAAACTGAATTTACCTATTTCACATAGAGTAAAATCATTACTTAAAAACAAATAAAAGATCTAACAATCCATATTCAATCTCATATAGTCGTTGCTCACCCTTTTTACTCAGGTGCTTGCACCTCCAGAGACACCACTTGGCTCCCCGGCTTGGTCATAGAAAACTAGCTATATATATATGAAAAAACAACTGTCAAATGACTAAAACTTTTCTTCGCACAAAAAAAAAAAAAAACTGAACCTCACCAATGAGGGGGCCATCAGAGAAATCTAATGGGTCTGGGAATGATGTTCGGACGGTGTCGACTGCTTTCTCGGGTGAACCCCTCACTAGGGCACCAAATAAACTTGGTGAGGGTCAAAACCTTGTTTATATAGCTCCTCTCACGCTAACTCCAAGTGTCTTCCAACATGAACACCACTGCTTAAGCATTGAGTTAGCCATTTTAAAACATTTTCAAAAGCATTATATCCATAATAACTAAAACCCTAACTCTCAACCCCTTCTCCTATAGATCACGCTATGTCTGCCTCTCGTCTCCTCGAAATTTCTAGAGCCACCTCTCTACAATCTTCTATTTTTAATACTAGTAACACATGTACACTTTCACATGTAGCCTAAAACCCCAAACCCTTAATCCTAACCTCTCCTCGCTTCCGCTCATCATTGTCAGCTCCCTTTAGTCTTGCCTCAAGTCTTATCGATTATGTAGAATTAAATGCTTAGGATGTATGAGAAAATACCTGAGCTGATTCATGGAGATTAAACAAATATCTGATGCAGTGGAAGCAACGGCCAATTGGCCAACCACCAAAACATTATCCATAACTAGCAAGGGATCAAAACCAGACGAATATTTTCTGGTTTCCATCTGTCCCGAAGCTGTCAAAACCTAATATGGATATTCGATATCTGAATCAGAACATTTAATATCCGATCGTATTTGAATCCGAATACTCAAAATTATATTTTTTGGTAAGTATACAAGATAGATATAAATATCCGAGTGATCTGTATCCGGTTCTAATTAAGATAAAAAATGAGATAGAATATGGGATATGGGACATCATGCAGGATCACTGGTATCCGTCTATATCCAATCCGGTATGGTTACAACTGCACCTGTATGAGTAATTTCACAAAATACAAGCAAATAGAAATGCTCCCTCCTCTCCCGTTCATAAAACACAAGCTTCCTAACGCTTCTCATTTCATAAACACAAGCAAATATACAATTACAAATCAGCTCTTGTCGGTGCTAGTTTTGGCGGGACTAACACCGGCCAGTAAATATGTGTTTTGTGGTTGAGGCTACAGATGGTGTGCAAGGGGGAACACAGGGATTATACTGGTTCAGGCCAAGCAAGCCCTACGTCCAGTGGAGAGGAGAGTCGTGTTGCCTTGCACCGGGGTGCTTGTAGTAGGGGGTTACAAGCAAGGCGAGAGAGGGAAGAGCTCCCAGGTCTCTTGTGTGTGTCTAAGTGTTTACAAGTCGTTTGCTATGGGTACGTTTGTGTGGGTGAGAACTTAGAACTTCTCCGTCGTCCCTCTAAAGCTGGCCTCTGCTCTCCCTTTTATAGTCGCAAGGGAGAGGCAGGGGCAGCTACGTATTTTACAGTGAGGAGTTGCTGTTCCCCGATTGACTATACAGCTACTGCCTTTTCTCCACGTCTCCGGGGGATGGCTGTCGTGGTTCGCACGTCCTTGGTGAGTTCCAAGGCGGCAGCAATCGTCGGATTACGACGTGCCGTAGGGTCACACCTATCGGCTATCTTTCCGTACGATGTGACAAGAGGGTGAGTCACCTCAGGGCGTTGTCTCCCGAGGCTCGGGACTATGAAGGCGTGATGGGATTGAGCGGGGGATATCTCCCCTGGTCATATTTCCGGTCTTTGAACAGCTCTTCCCGAGGGTCAGGCGGGCCCGGATGGAAGGCGTGCTCGTCCTTTCGAGTGGACAGCGCAGTAGGCGCCTTTCCCGTTCTTGCGTAGCCCGTCGTCAGGCGCTTGGACTGTCACAGTCGGAGTTGATAGGTCTCGGCGGAAAACGGGGCGGCGCACCGTAGACCATACCGTGGAGGACAGGTGGTATGGCCGTCAGGGGCGTGCGAAGCACAGTCGCGTCGAGAGTCTGTGACCATACCGTGGAGCACAGGTGGTATGGCCGTCAGGGGCGTGCGAAGCACAGTCGCGTCGAGAGTCTGTCCTGACGGGACAGTGCTTGTAAAGTGGTCAGAGAGAGTATGGCCGTCAGGGGCGTGCGAAGCACAGTCGCGTCGAGAGTCTCTCCTGATGGGAGAGTGCTTGTAAAGTGGTCAGAGAGATCTCTTGTGGTCCAAGATTGCTCTGCTGACATCACCTGCGCCTTGGATGCCTTTGCGAGATTGCGCTCGAGGGGGATAGGGAAGCTCGGGCGAATCGGAGACTTGGGGCGCCGAGGGTGCCGCTCTCCCGAGCTCTCCCGAGGAGGCTCGGGCTCTCCCGAGGAGGCTGTCGGGCGAGTCGGAGACTTGGGCGCCGAGGAGGCCGCTCTCCCGAGCTCTCCCGAGGAGGCTCGGGCGAATCGGAGACTTGGGCGCCGAGGATGCCGCTCTCCCGAGCTCTACCGAGCTGGGGCCGCTCTCCCGTGCTCTCCCGAGCTCTCCCGAGGAGGCTCGGGCGAATCGGAGACTTGGGCGCCGAGGAGGCCGCTCTCCCGAGCTCTCCTGAGGAGGCTCGGGCGAATCGGAGGTTTGGGCGCCGAGGACGCCGCTCTCCCGAGCTCTCCCGAGCTCTGCCGAGGAGGCTCGGGCGAATCGGAGACTTGGGCGCCGAGGAGGCCGCTCTCCCGAGCTCTCTCGAGGAGGCTCGGGCGAATCGGAGGTTTGGGCGCCGAGGACGCCGCTCTCCCGAGCTCTCCCGAGGAGGCTCGGGCGAATCGGAGATTTGGGCGCCGAGGACGCCGCTCTCCCGAGCTCTCCCGAGGAGGTTCGTGCGAATCGGAGGTTTGGGCGCCGAGAACGCCGCTCTCCCGTGCTCTCCCGAGCTTTCCCGAGGAGGCTGTCGTTAGTGGAATGATGTCGTGGGCCTCTGTAGACGCGGCCTTGGTGGGCTTCCACTGGCCTTACTTGGGCCAGGCCATGTTGGGAATGAGCGTTTTTGCATCGAAGTTGGGTACCCCTAACTTTGGTACCCGACAGTAGCCCCCGAGCCTGTGGCGAAGTGAAGGCACTCCTCCACAGGTTCACGCTGGTTCTTCCTGTCAAAAAAGATAAAGTGTGGGTTGTTTTTTTCGGGGGGTGCGCGCGAGCGCACCCGCCAGGTGTAGCCCCCGAGGCTTTGGAGGGATGATATATCCCTTCAAAGGCTTAGAATCGTGTTCGTTAGTCCTCCGGTGTTTTTCGATTTATTTAGGAGGGTTGTTTCCTTGGAAGCGGAGCCCCCGAGCCTCCCACCGTGTGGGAGATCGTTCGGTGGTCTTTCCGAGGTGCAGGGTAAGTTTTCGAGCCTCCGTTTTCGTATCGGAGATCGATCGGGTTCTTCCCTGTCTTTTTTAATTCGACCTTCACGCTCTTTTTTCGGGAAGAGGAAGGTTTGGTCCTGCTCGACTTCCCCGCTGGGGCACGAGTCAGCATTTCCGGTGAGCTACAAACGGGTTGGTCCAAGTGGAGGTCCGTGCCCTATTCGTTAAGGGTCGGCTAGTGGCCTGAGCACACTCCAATTATTTCCCGAGGGTCAGTCAGTGGATGTCGGGTCCCTTCGATGGGTCCCGAGGGCATGATGCCTCCCACGGAGGGATTCCACGTAACCGACTCGCTACTGGGACTTGGACACAGCATGGGATGTCCCTTGTGACGTTCCGGGCGTCGGGATACTGGCCGTTTTCGTGACCCATCCACTAGCTGTCCCTAACTCGATTTCCCTGGGGTGACTATTCGAGCCTCGGAGGGCCAGTCTTCGATCCCCTGGGAACGTAACGGGCGCCTAAGCCCGGGGTTTCTTCGTTGAGAAAACGTAGGTGGAATCGAGGCGCGCGGTTGTAATGATTCGGCTCACCTTTTGAGGCGCGGAGTCTGACGGACGCGACGGTTCGGCTCAGTCGAGGCGGTTTGCTTGCGCGGTGATGGCGGGTCTCTTCCAAGCCGAGGTCGAGCTCCCTCCTCTGAACCTGCCGTGAAGAAGAAGCGGGCCATAGTGCCCTTGTAAAAAGTAACCTTTCGGGAGTGGTTTGAAAGGAAACAAACAATATGGCCCTTCGTTTAACATTTATGTAAATTTTTGCTGGATGTTTGTTTCGCTTTGTTTCGTGCTTTTTTCCTTAGGCGTTTTTTCTTGCCGATCCTTTGCCCGGGCCATCGAGCCTCGGGGGACGCTTTTTGGGTGTCGTAGCTTTAGTGGCATAGACGCAGCCGATGTCCTAGGAGCTTTGGCAGAAAGAATCCTTAGAAAAAAAAGCTTACGTGTGTCCTCCCGAGCTTCTTCCCTTGGCCGAGCGTAGATCTTATAGGTTTTCTTCTGAGTGCGGGTTAGCCTTCGAACACGGAGTGGCGAGGGAAGATGCTGTGGCCCTGAGGCATAAGCGGTCTCCGACTCGACCGGCTCTGTCTTCTGGGGCTTCCCTCATTCTTCGAATTCTATAAGTTCATGCTTGATTTCCGGAAGGAAGCGTGTTTTAGGGACAAAAGAATTCGACGAGTTTTGAAATTTTTGCGTTTCCAAAATTGTTGGATCTCGAGAAAGTCCGGAGGTTCCCCTGTCCTAGCCCCCGAGGGAGGGTCGGCCTTTCCGTAGGTTAGGTCGGGCCTCGCTTTTAATGCGCGGTGAAATAAAGGGTCATTTCACTCCCGAGTGTAGGCTCGGATTGAAAGTCTAAAAATCATGTAAAAAGAGTAGAAGTCGGGTCTTTTCATCGATTTCAAGATTTTCAAAATAGTACAATGCTTGGAATCTTAAGGATAGAAGCGACGTAGCTGTTCGATGTTCCAAGCGTTGCTGTAGACCTCGCCGTTCTCGTTCGCGAGCTTGTATGTGCCGGGGCGTTGCACCTCGGCGACGATGAAGGGTCCTTCCCACGGCGGAGTGAGCTTGTGGCACCCTTTGTTGTCCTGCCTGAGCCGTAGCACCAGATCGCCTACGCTGAAGGCTCGACCTCGGACGCGCCGAGCATGGTACTTGCGTAGGGATTGCAGGTATTTGGCCGAGTGCAGCAGGGCCACGTCCCGAGCTTCGTCGGCTTGGTCCAGCGCGTCTTCCCAAGATGTTTGATTGCCTAGTTCATCATAGGCTTGGACCCTTGGGGCGCCGTACTCCAGGTCCGTAGGGAGGACGGCCTCTGCACCGTATACCATGAAGAAGGGCGTGAAGCCCGTGGCTCGACTTGACGTAGTCCTTAGACTCCATATCACTGCCGGAAGCTCCGTCAGCCACCTCTTGCCGAATTTATTCAATCGGTTGAATATCCTTGGCTTAAGGCCTTGGAGAACCATGCCATTGGCGCGTTCTACCTGGCTGTTCGTTCTCGGGTGGGCGACGGCTGCCCAGTCCACTCGTATGTGGTACTCATCGCAGAAAGCCAGAAATTTCTTTCCGGTGAACTGCGTGCCGTTGTCCGTGATAATGGAGTTCGGGATGCCAAACCGGTGGACGATGTCGGTGAAGAACAACACTGCTTGAGCCGAGCTGATTTGGGCGATCGGCTGAGCCTCGATCCACTTGGAGAACTTGTCGATGGCGACAAGCAAGTGGGTGAAGCCCCCGGGCGCCTTCTGGAGGGGCCCGACAAGGTCTAGCCCCCAAACAGCGAACGGCCAAGTGAGCGGGATCGTCTGGAGGGCTTGAGCCGGCAAGTGAGTCTGCCGAGCATAGTACTGGCACCCTTCGCAGGAGCGTACCACCTCAGTAGCATCGGCCACGGCGGTTGGCCAGTAGAAGCCTTGTCGAAAGGCGTTACCGACCAAGGTTCTCGGTGCTGCGTGGTGACCGCAGGCTCCGGCGTGTATCTCTTCGAGCAGGCGTTTGCCCTGACTGAAAGGAATACAGCGCTGAAGTACGCCAGAGGGACTCCGTCGGTAGAGGCTACCACCGATCATAGCGAAAGACTTGGCTTTGCGAGCCAGTCGTCGTGCTCTGGTCTTGTCCGGGGGCAAAATGCCTCGGACTAGCCAGCTGACCAGCGGCTCGCGCCAGTCTGGTTCGTCGTCGTCCATCTCGGCTTCAATCTCCATTGCCTCGGCTTCATCGCCGTCCTCACCCATGATCTCGGGTGACTCCCCTTTGCCGGAAGGGTCGGCAGCCCCCGAGGGGCTTGCGTGGCTTGGGGGCGGTCTGGGTTCTCCCGGGGGTTCGGGGGTCATCTTCTTCCCCTCAGCCCCCGAGGGATCGGCATTGACCGAGGGCTTGTGGAGGTCACTGGCGAATACGCCCGTCGGGACCGTGGCCCTTTCGGATGCAATTTTTGCCAACTCATCGGCCTCCTCGTTGTACCGACGCGCAATGTGGTTGAGCTCGAGGCCGTCGAATTTTTCCTCGAGCAACCGCACCAGCTTGCAGTAGGCGGCCATTCTGGGGTTCTGGCACGTCGACTCCTTCATGATCTGATCCACGACGAGCTGGGAGTCGCCTCGGACCTCGAGGCGTCGGATCCTGAGCTCGATGGCGATGTGGAGACCGTTGACCAGAGCCTCGTATTCGGCCACGTTGTTGGAAGCCGTGAAGTGTAGCCGTAGCAGGTACTTGAGCCAGACCCCAAGGGGTGAGATGAAGACGATGCCTGCGCCAGCACCAGTCTTCATCATCGACCCGTCGAAGTTCATGACCCAATATTCCTCTTGGGTCGGGAGTGGCGGTAGCTGTGTCTCGGTCCACTCTGCCACGAAATCCGCAAGCATCTGGGACTTGACAGCTTTGCGTGGCGCGTAGGTGATGCCGTCACCCATGAGCTCGATGGCCCACTTGGCGATCCTCCCCGTCGTTTCCCGATTTTGGATCACCTCCCCGAGGGGGAAGGACGACACCACGGTCACGGGATGGGATTCGAAGTAGTGCCACAACTTGCGTCGGGCAAGGACGATCGCGTATACTAGCTTCTGGATCTGAGGGTAGCGTGTCTTGGTCTCGGACAAGACTTCACTGATGAAGTAGACCGGTCGCTGTACCGGTAAGGCGTGTCCTTCTTCTTGCCGCTCTACGACGATCGCTGCACTCACAACCTGGTTGGTAGCCGCGACATATAGTAAGAAATTATCCTCCTTCGTAGGAGGCACAAGAACCGGCGCTTTTGTAAGTAGAGTCTTAAGCCTTTCGAGGGCTTCCTGGGCCTCGGTGGTCCAGGTAAAGTGCTCGTTTTTCTTAAGCAACCGATACAAGGGAAGGCCCTTTTCACCGAGCCCTGAGATGAATCGACTCAAGGCCACGAGACACCCCATGAGCTTCTGCACGCCCTTGAGGTTTCGGATCGGACCCATCTGCGTGATGGCCGATATCTTTTCCGGGTTGGCTTCGATGCCGCGCTCGGAAACAATGAACCCGAGGAGCATGCCCCGTGGGACCCCGAAAACGCATTTCTCGGTGTTTAGCTTTATGTTTTTCTTTTTAAGGCAGTCGAATGCCTTTTCTAGGTCGGCTACTAAGTCACTCGCCTTCCTGAATTTTATCACTATATCGTCTACGTAAGCCTCAACGGTTCGCCCGATGAGGTCCCCAAAAACTTTGAGCATGCAACGCTGGTAAGTTGCGCCCGCGTTTTTGAGGCCAAATGGCATGGTTACGTAACAATATGTGTCGAAAGGAGTGATGAAAGAGGTCGCTAATTCGTCGGACTCTTTCATTTGGATCTGATGGTAACCGGAATAAGCATCAAGAAAGCAAAGCCGCTCACAGCCAGCAGTAGAATCTACTATTTGGTCAATGCGAGGTAATAGAAATGGATACTTAGGACAAGCTTTATTTAAACTAGTGTAATCGACACACATTCTCCATTTTCCATTTTTCTTTTTAACCAAAACAGGATTTGCTAACCATTCTGGATGGAAGACCTCCTTGATGAATCCAGCCGCCAAAAGCTTCTGCACCTCCTCCCCGATGGCCCGGCGCTTCTCCTCGTCGAATCGGCGCAGGCGTTGCTTCACCGGCTTGGATCCGGCCTGGATGTCTAAGGAGTGCTCGGCGACCTCCCTCGGGATGCCTGGCATATCCGAGGGACTCCACGCAAACATGTCGGCGTGTTTGCGGAGGAGGTCGACGAGCACTGCCTCCTATTTTGGGTCGAGGGTGGTGCTGATCTTCAGCGCCCTGCCGTTGGGGGAGTTCGGGTTGAGGAGGGCATCCTTCACCCCCTCAGCGGACTTAAAGGTGCCCGTGGCCTTCTTGGGGTCGGGGACCTCTTTTCCAACCTGTCAAGGTCGGTCATGAGGGCCTCTGACTCCACCAACGCGCCGGCGTACTCGCAGCACTCGACGTCGCACTGGTACGCGTGCTAGTAGGAGGCGCTGATGGTAATCACCCCTTTTGGCCCGGGCATCCTGAGCATGAAATAGGCGTAGTTCGGAACTGCCATGAACTTGGCGTAACATGGCCTCCCGAGGATGGCGTGGTAGGTGCCGTGGAATCCTACCACTTCAAATGTCAGGGGCTCCTTCCTGAAGTTGTCAGGAGTCCCGAAGTAGACGGGCAGATCGATCTGCCCGAGGGGTTGCACGCTCTTTCCGGGCACTATCCCGTGGAACGGGGACGTCGTGGCCCGGAGGAGCGAGCGACTGATCCCCATCAAGTCGAGGGTCTCAGCGTAGAGAATGTTGAGGCCGCTGCCTCCGTCCATGAGGACTTTGGAGAGCCTCGTGTTGCCGACGACGGGGTCGACAACAAGTGGGTAGCGTCCCGGCGATGGGACGTAGTCCGGGTGGTCGTCCCGGCTGAATGTGATAGCGTCGTGGGACCAGTCAAGGAAGCATGGTGTCGCTGGTCCGACGGAGTAGACCTCCCTGCGCTTGCGCTTTCGCTGCCGCGGCGTAGGGGCGGTCCCGGACCCCCCGAAGATCATGAGGCATTTGTCGATGGGCGGGAACTCATCGTCCTTCCCGCCCTTGTCCTCCTGATCCCTGGCGGGCTTCTTGCCGGCGTCGTCCTTGAACGGCTGCCGGCTGTAGTGCTTCTTGAGCATCACACACTGTGCGAGTGTGTGATGTACTGGACCCTGGTGATAAGGGCACGGCTTGCTGAGCATGTCGTCGAAGCGGCCTCGAGGGGGTCGTTCCCTCTTGGGTTCGGTGGCCGCCACGAGGGAGTCATCGCGGAGTGGGGCCTTTCCCTTCCCCTTCTTCTTCTTGTTGTTCGGTCCTCGGGAAGAGGTGCCCTCGGGGGCCTCCTCCTTCCGTTTGCCCTTGGGGTCGGAGAAGAGGGCTCCTACCGCCTCATCCCCTGAGGCGAAGCTGGTAGCGATCTTCATGAGCTCAGAGACACTGGTGGGTGTCCGGCGTCCGAGCTCATGAACAAGCTCTTTGCAGGAGGTTCCTGCGGCAAACGCTCCGACGACGTCGGAGTCGGCGACCTGGGGCAGCTCGTTGTACTGTTTGGAGAAGCGCCGGACGTAGTCCCGGAGGGACTCGCCCGGTTTCTGCATGCAGCTGTGGAGGTCCCAGGAGTTACCAGGGCGTACGTACGTGCCCTGGAAGTTTCCTACGAATATCTTGACCAGATCGCTCCAGTCGAAGATCTTTCGTGGGGGAAGGTGTTCCAGCCAAGCTCTTGTGGAGTCGGCGAGGAACAGGGGGAGGTTGCGGATGATGATGAGGTCATCCTGCGCGCCGCCAAGTTGGCACGCAAGACGGTAGTCCGCTAACCAGAGTTCGGGGTTAGTTTCCCCCGAGTACTTGGCTATGTTGGCTGGTTGTCGGAATCGGGACGGGAACTTGGCCCTTTGGATGGCCTCGCTGAAGACGCGTGGTCCCGAGGGCTCGGGTGAGGGTTCACGATCCTCATCCGAGTCGTAGCGCCCGCCCCGATGGACGCTGTAGCCGCGCGTGGCTTCGTCAGTCTTTCGCCGACCGCGGGCTTGTAGAATGGCTCGGACGTCGACACCCTTGCCAAGCCGTTGGTGGACTGGCGGAGCCCTTGGAGCCTCGGGTCAAACCGAGGCTTCGCGCTCGTGACGTTCTATGCCACCATGTTGGTGACTTTCGGCGCCACGGTGTCGCGACGCTGAACTTTCCGCCTGGAGGACGGCGGCATCCTCCAGGAGGTCTTTTAGCTGATTCCTGAGCTGTCGTGCCTCCTCGGAGGAGGGCTCAGGTACGCTCCGGAGTAGCATGGCTGCTTCCGCGAGCTTTCGGCTTGCCCGGGGGGCGACCCCCGGTGTCTCGGCCCCGTTGTCAGCAATGATTCGGGCCTGGACATCTCGGGCTCGACGCCGAGCTGCTCCTCCATCGGTTTGCCGCTCGCCAAGCTCCAGCGTAGCTCGCAGCTGGGTGAGGCGCAAGCGATCCTCGTCCATTCGTGCCTCAAGCTCCCGGAGCTGTTCTAGCTCCGGGGTTTGAGGTGCGGAGCGAGAGGTTCCTGTCCCCTGATCCAGCGGCGGGGCTGACCGCGCGGGCTTCGGGGCCGCCGGAGGGGGCGTGACTTGTTCGTGCTGGGGTTGCGACGGAGGGGGTATGTCGTCGTCGCCCCCCGAGTGGACATCCTCCACTCGCCCCTCATCAGGGTGCATCAAGTTGTAGCACTCCCGAGAGGGGTCGATGTAGGACCTATGTGAGCTGGAGATGACGCTCGGTGCGTTCTCCCCCGAGTCGTTGGTGTGGGCGGCGTTGTCCACATTTGCCCAGAATTCGTCATCATCGTCGCTGTAGCTGCGACGAGACGAGTTTTGGTCATAACGATTCCCCCCTCCGAGTGTTGTCGAGGGGTGAGTTTGGTGGTGGTGTCTGTTTCCCCACCGCCGTGTGTCCTGGCACTTTCCCCAGGGGATGGCGGTGAGGATGCCACGTGGTCTCCCACGAGGCTGTCCTGGCGCTCGAGGCGCTGGACCGGAGTGTCCGACAGTTCGTGCAATAATGCATGAACTGCACGAACGTGGGCGTCCATGGCGGTCTGGAGCCCAAAGAAGGACGACCGCGCCGTTCCCCTCTGCCGGTGATGGCGGAGAGAGAAATCGGCTGGCGTCGCGTTTCCGCCCTCGCCCGTCCTTCGGGCGGTAAGCGGATGCGTGACGGCTGGTGCCAGGGATTCCGGGACCGCGGCCGGCGCAGTATTGGCTACCCCCGTTGGGGTTGCCTGGTGAGTCGCATCTCCCGCGGCGGGAGGCTGGTTGGCGCCACTGCGCCTCCTCCTCCTGATCCGCCGAGAGCGGTGTGCAACGTTTCCCCCGTCCTTCGAGGCGGGCGGAAGCGTGGCAGGGGTCCTTTCTCCGGCCGTCTGCGGGGCCAGAGTCGGGACGACAGCGACGCGGGGCCCGGTCGGGCGCAGGTTCATCTCGAGCCCTTGGCCAGTGGCCACGAACTCGATAGTCCCGAACCGGAGTACCGCGCCAGCGGGAAGCGTGGTGGAGCTGGCTGCCATCCGAAACCTACGTCAACGCGCAAAAGGCCTCTACCTGGCGCGCCAACTGTCGGTGCTAGTTTTGGCGGGACTAACACCGGCCAGTAAATATGTGTTTTGCGGTTGAGGCTACGGATGGTGTGCAAGGGGGAACACAGGGAATATACTGGTTCAGGCCAAGCAAGCCCTACGTCCAGTGGAGAGGAGAGTCGTGTTGCCTTACACCGGGGTGCTTGTAGTAGGGGGTTACAAGCTAGGCGAGAGAGGGAAGAGCTCTCAGGTCTCTTGTGTGTGTCTAAGTGTTTACAAGTCGTTTGCTATGGGTACGTTTGTGTGGGTGAGAACTTAGAACTTCTCCGTCGTCCCTCTAAAGCTGGCCTCTGCTCTCCCTTTTATAGTCGCAAGGGAGAGGCAGGGGCAGCTACGTATTTTACAGTGAGGAGTTGTTGTTCCCCGTTTGACTATGCAGCTACTGCCTTTTCTCCGCGTCTCCGGGGCATGGCTGTCGTGGTTCGCACGTCCTTGGTGAGTTCCAAGGCGGCAGCAATCGTCGGATTACGACGTGCCGTAGGGTCACACCTATCGGCTATCTTTCCGTACGATGTGACAAGAGGGTGAGTCACCTCAGGGCGTTGTCTCCCGAGGCTCGGGACTATGAAGGCGTGATGGGATTGAGCGGGGGATATCTCCCCTGGTCATATTTCCGGTCTTTGAACAGCTCTTCCCGAGGGTGAGGCGGGCCCGGATGGAAGGCGTGCTCGTCCTTTCGAGTGGACAGCGCAGTAGGCGCCTTTCCCGTTCTTGCGTAGCCCGTCGTCAGGCGCTTGGACTGTCACAGTCGGAGTTGATAGGTCCCGGCGGAAAACGGGGCGGCGCACCGTAGACCATACCGTGGAGGACAGGTGGTATGGCCGTCAGGGGCGTGCGAAGCACAGTCGCGTCGAGAGTCTGTGACCATACCGTGGAGCACAGGTGGTATGGCCGTCAGGGGCGTGCGAAGCACAGTCGCGTTGAGAGTCTGTCCTGACGGGACAGTGCTTGTAAAGTGGTCAGAGAGAGTATGGCCATCAGGGGCGTGCGAAGCACAGTCGCGTCGAGAGTCTCTCCTGACGGGAGAGTGCTTGTAAAGTGGTCAGAGAGATCTCTTGTGGTCCAAGATTGCTCTGCTAACATCACCTGCGCCTTGGATGCCTTTGCGAGATTGCGCTCGAGGGGGATAGGGAAGCTCGGGCGAATCGGAGACTTGGGGCGCCGAGGGTGCCGCTCTCCCGAGCTCTCCCGAGGAGGCTCGGGCTCTCCCGAGGAGGCTGTCGGGCGAGTCGGAGACTTGGGCGCCGAGGAGGCCGCTCTCCCGAGCTCTCCCGAGGAGGCTCGGGCGAATCGGAGACTTGGGCGCCGAGGATGCCGCTCTCCCGAGCTCTCCCGAGCTGGGGCCGCTCTCCCGTGCTCTCCCGAGCTCTCCCGAGGAGGCTCGGGCGAATCGGAGACTTGGGCGCCGAGGAGGCCGCTCTCCCGAGCTCTCCCGAGGAGGCTCGGGCGAATCGGAGGTTTGGGCGCCTAGGACGCCGCTCTCCCGAGCTCTGCCGAGGAGGCTCGGGCGAATCGGAGACTTGGGCGCCGAGGAGGCCTGCTCTCCCGAGCTCTCTCGAGGAGGCTCGGGCGAATCGGAGGTTTGGGCGCTGAGAACGCCGCTCTCCCTCCTCGGGCGAATCGGAGATTTGGGCGCCGAGGACGCCGCTCTCCCGAGCTCTCCCGAGGAGGTTCGGGCGAATCGGAGGTTTGGGCGCCGAGAACTGCCGCTCTCCCGTGCTCTCCCGAGCTCTCCCGAGGAGGCTGTCGTCAGTGGAATGATGTCGTGGGCCTCTGTAGACGCGGCCTTCGTGGGCTTCCACTGGCCTTACTTGGGCCAGGCCATGTTGGAAATGAGCGTTTTTGCATCGAAGTTGGGTACCCCTAACTTTGGTATCCGACAGCTCTCCTCTCAATTTGAGAGAACACAAGCATGGATCCATCTTCAATTGGTGGTTTCACAAATTTGTTGAACTTTTCAACCTCAAGCCCAGAATTTCAAGGACCACAAAGTGGCTACAACCAGCAGTATCCAAACTTCCCTCCATCTTAATTCGACCATGATTTTCGACCACCACCTTATGCACCAATTCAGCAGTCCCATTATCTACATCCTTTCATTCGTTTTGGGGTTCAACTAGGATTTCAACAGTTTCGTGGCACATCAAGCAACCCATGGTACTCCTTACCATGAAGGTTTCATGTATTTCCAGAAAGGAAGTTTCAGAGCGGTATGGCCAGTGATCCATCAGTTCCAGTTGGATCAGGTGGCTTGTTTGGAGGCTTTGGTGGTAGTGGTTTGGGTGCTGATGAATCTGAGTCTCCTATTTCTTTTGCACATCCATCACATGGGTTCCTGTTATGAATGAAGAGCTAGTGAGACCAGTACAGTGGAAGAAATAAAAAAATCTGGGTGCAGATTTTGGAGTAATCAAGGAGATAAACAAAAGGCTAGTAGGCTAGTACGTGCATGGCTCAACAACTCCATTGATCCAATACAAGGCATTGACAAGAAATATGAGCACTATTGGAATGATGTCACCAAAGAATATAACAATCATTCACCCAAACACCTGCGAACAGGTCCCCCGACGCTGCCCTGGATGGGTTCCTGTGTGCCCAGCCTTGACTCCATGCGCCGCCCTTGCCTGCTCAGTGCTCACTATGGGAAGGAGTTGGAAACTTCAAAGAGGCCGCGCGAGTGGGCCGGGTCCAAACGCCTAAAACGATTTTTTATTCGCTATGGCTTCTCAGCTGCCTTGTGGCAAATATAGAGGCTCACAGGCCATAGCTCTTCATGCCAATTTCCCCTTCCGCGATTTGGCGTTAACGACACTTGTGATCATCTGCTCAGCCAACTGTGGCATCCAATTTGAAGTATTTATCTAATTCATTTTTTAGTTCTAAACATTTGTAGACTTATAGTTGCGGTATCTATTCATCAACTGGAATAAAAATTAATGGTGCATTTGGTTTGAGGAATGGGGTCGTTACCCATCTTCTTCTCACTCATTTTTTCTATCTAGTTTGTGGAATGGAATGAATTGATCAAACACCACCTCATTCCTCATAAACTAATAATTAGTATATGCATGAGGAATATGTTGATTTCATCAAAACTTATGGAATGAACTCATGATATATCACCTCACGAAGGATAGGATGACTGCACAAACCAAACACACCATAAAAGTAGAAACATATAGTGCAAATGTCGTGCCAATTAGCTACTCCTCAGTGTGTGAACATTAAGGTATAGTTTTCGCTTTTGGGAAGTGGGTCTCTTGTCACTGGCGACAGAGATCTAGAACGAAGAGTTACGGATGATACCATTTGGAAACCGTTTGGTGAACTCAAGTCCGATGATTCTGACAGACCGGTCAAATTAAGATATTGGGAGCCAAATTAAGGAGAGCTACCGCTAGGCATATTTACAGGTAGCCAGTGCCCCATGGCCTGGAAAACCCCCACCTGTTTAGCACTGAGAGTCCGAGACCTTTCCATTGTTCCTCATTGCTTTACACCGTTCTTTTCACAATCCAGGAGGCCCTAAGAACTACTAACACCTGGGTCTCAAAAACCGTACGCGTGGAATCCACCATTACAGGTGTTCGCCACTGCTAATTACGTACCACTGTGGAACGTAAACCTGTCACTAGCTAGCTAATACCATTTTCGGCATGATGACCACAGGAGTTGCGTAAACGCGGACTGATGTTGCGTTAACCGATTCCTCCAAATCCCCATCTGATGATCACGTCATGAACGTTCAAGAAATGTAGGCGCACGAAAAAAAAATTCTATATATACACACGTAGCTATATATAGTTATACCATCATGTGTGTGACTTTATTTGTTACCACAATGAAGAAGTTTCATGAGATTATTAAGCTTCCATACACCACGGCACACTGTGCCATTCCCACCGCTGTCCTGCTCGTGACGTGCCTTGTGATCCTTGCGTTCGTGATCTTGCCTGACCGCGAGACGATGCTGCCGCCGCCGCCGTTGGTGACCACCGACGATGATGGCCACGGCGGCGGCGGCAACGGCAACCTGTCGTCGTGCAACATCTTCAAGGGCGGCGAGTGGGTGCCGGACCCGGGCGCGCCGCGCTACACCACGGAGACGTGCCCGGTGATCCACGGCCACTACGACTGCATGCGGCACGGCCGGCCGGACCTCGGCTTCGTCCGGTGGCGGTGGCGCCCCGCCGGGTGCGAGCTGCCCCGCTTCGACGCGCCGCGGTTCCTCCGCGCGGTGACGGGCAAGTCCATGGCGTTCGTCGGCGACTCGCTCGCCAGGAACCAGATGCACTCGCTGGTGTGCCTCCTGGCGCGCGCCGAGCCGCCGGGGACGACCGCCGGCGACGACGCGTTCCGCTTCGAGCGCCACGGGTTCGCCGTCTCCCTGTTCTGGTCGCCGTTCCTCGTGCGCGCCGTCGAGCAAACGGACCCGGACGGCGGCCCGTCGTCGACGCCGGCGCCGGCGGGACTGTGGAGCCTCCACCTCGACGAGCCGGACGCCCGGTGGGCGGCGCGCGCCGGCGAGTTCGACTACGTGGTGGTCTCGGCGGCGAGCTGGTTCTTCCGCCCGTCCATGTTCCACGTGCACGGCCGCCTCGTCGGCTGCAACGGCTGCCTAGCGCCCAACGTCACCGACCTCACGCACCGGTACTCTCTGCGGATGGCGTTCCGGACGGCGCTCCGCGCGGCCGTCGCCGGCGCTGGGCGGCGGCGCTCCGGCTCTTGGCGGAGGAGGAGGACGGTGGTGGTGCGCACGCTCTCGCCGTCGCACTACGAGAAAAACGGGACGAGGGACGAGGCCGGCGGCGGCGGCGACTGCGCGCGGGCGCGGCCGGTTCCGCGCGGCGGGTGGGAGATGGGCGCGGCGGAGAAGGAGATGTACGCGATACAAGCGGAGGAGTTCGCCGCGGCGGCGAGGAGGGCGAGCGGCGGCGACGGCGATGGCGATGGCGCCAGGATGCTGCTGCTGGACGCGACGGAGGCGATGGCGCTGCGGCCGGACGCGCACCCGAGCAAGTATCGTCTGTGGCAGCCCGACCGGTTCAACAACGTGTCGCGCGACTGCTTGCACTGGTGCCTGCCCGGCGCCATGGACGCCTGCAATGACATGCTGCAGCACATGTTGTTGCATTAAGTAGAAAACATGCATGCCCAATTCAACGCGTTGCCATTATTCTTTTATCTTTGTTTTTTCTCACATGCTTATACAATCATCAACCAAATTAAAGGCCAGTTTGGATTCTTTGGCCTAAACTTCACTATGTTTGGCACAAAACAGTTCCAAATAGGTCAATCAGCCGGTGGTGTAGATTTTTGGAGCCGTTTTATCACCAAATTAGCTCCAAACATCATTTCTATCACTAATTCAATACCAATATATTGCTAAATCATAAACTTCCATGACTGATTCGACATTAATTAATGTATAAAAAAACTAACTTGAACATATATGATGTCATTATGCAAGTTGAATATATACACTTAAATTTGCAGTAACTATATTTTTTTTCCTTATGTTAGCAACAATGTGAAATATTATTTTAATAACTGATATACTAATAGTTAATTTAAAAATTATATTGGTATATATCCAAGCTATATTTTTTTATAAGTTGTTAGTACAGATAAATTTATACAATCACTAGGACCATATCTATATTGCCAATATAATTGTAATCACTATGTTTTTTTTTTCTGTAAAACATTACTACTTTCATAGAGAAAATTCAACATGTTAACCCATTCTAGACCAATGGTGTACAACTGATTTAAAACAAATGTGGTTAAGCATCTTTTGCCCCTCCAAGGTCTTCAAGCTCCACAACGTGATGCAGGCTTAAATGGTTGTTTATTACATAGTAATAATTATTAGTATAATTTAAGACCTAAAATACTTATAATTTGTTAGAATACAAACGGATAGTTTTGAATAAAAGTACAACAAGGACAAGAGTTTTAATCTACCATTCAACTAAAAATTCGTACCAACTAGGATAGCCAACATAAAAGTCAAAACCTAGATTTATGACATGATAACTTAAACTTGGGTTTCAGCTAAATGCATAATGAAGACATAATGAATTCTACATAGAAGAAGAAAAACTAGCGATATAGATGGAAAAACATATAGAGTAATTGATAAATTCATCGTAACGATACAAATATATTATATTACACAGTACATATGTGTAACTATATTAAAGAATGAAAAAAAGGAAATGGAAATAGATAAATAATTTTAAAAACCTGTTGGTATATTATAACATAAACTTCATATATACTTATTGCTAGCTAGAACAATACACTGAAATGACCTAAATGGCTAGTGGGGGTTTAAAAATCTTATAACATTTCTCTACAAAAGCACAAATAATAGAGCAAAATTGATTAGAACAATATGAGTGTCTAATAGCTTCTACTTTGCACTACTATAATTCACCTAATGCAAGGCAATCGGTGTTTTGTAATTAGCACCAACTAGTAAACATAGAATTATGCATTTATGACTCGAATGGTGTGTTGTTCGGGCGTCCCTACGTTCAGCTGAGAGTGACTCGTGTTATTTGCGGTGAATTCATAGTAGGGGGTTACAAACTTAGTCGAGAGGGAGAGTTCCCAAGTCCGTGTTGAGTGTGCGTGTGTGTTGCTCAATGCGAGAGCCGATATGATGTGCGATATTGTGCGATGTGTTGTTCCATTATCTGCATGCGGTGTCTAGCCTTCCCTTTTATAGCCTAAGGAAGGGCTGATACAAGTGCCATGAGTGGCACACAGAGAGAAGAGTCCACAAGGGATAAAGAAAGGGAAAACAAAAAGGATGAAGCCTCTAAATCCTGGGGATGATACCGTCCTTCTCTTCCTCCCTGCGGCCCTGGCCAGGCCCGTCTTAAGGGGTGGGCAGACAGTGGGACGGCCGGTGGCCCATGGAACTTGGGGCCCATGAGTAAACATATCTAGACTACATGTATTTGGTCCATATAGTCAGGTACAGTAGTACTCCAGTCCAGTCTGCGCAGTGACTCTTCCTATTTGCGACTTCACATGATCGTGTGAAAACGTGTTGCTGTGCCACTGCGGCTGTTCCACGTTCCCATGGCCATATCCCGTAAACTAATCCCGTGTTCCCAGAGGGCGGCCGCTAGGCGCTAACGCAGCAGCACTGCAGTCCCTCACCTCACTCCCCTCCGTCCTTCACTCCCCAAGTGATTACAGTTCATAAGTATTCAGCTATATATAGTGTTTTTAGTTCATAATAAGTATTGAGCTATAGGGCCTAGCGGCCTGCAAGTTCAGTGCTATGCATAAGTTTTTTTCCAGCTTCAAATAATGCCGAAAATCACCAAAGATCAGGAACAGACACTATAGTTTTTTTTTGAGGTGATCCTAATATTTATTGTACTGTTTTTTAAAGCTTTGTTGATGCACTGCTTTTTTATGAACTAACATACGTTGTAAATTAACTCTTATTAATAGTACCATATACTTCTATCGCTATATTAAAACATTAGATTGCCAGATCCTTAATGTCTTGCTTGCCCAAGGAACCTACAAAATGCTGAGACGGCCCTTCCCCTGGCTTACTCGACACTGTAGCCATGCATATGCATGGCGGACTGGTCATGGTTTCCCATACCGCCCCTACATGCGGCATGCTCAACGGGGCGGGTTAATAGTTGACCCGATGTGGTATCGTACCAGGGTAGGCAACATAGTGATCCCTAATGTAATGACATAAGCCCTCGGGTATGGCCTGTCATGATGGCAAGTCATGTCATGGTACGTATGTGCTCCTATCATGGCAGGGGCATGGGCAAGAACGCCTATTCACACGTCGTGGTGGACTGGTGGTTGAAAAGCTCGCAGCTATCGCTGGAATCTCGCCCGACACATCTGTTGTAGTCAGGCGAGGCGGAGTATCCCACCGGAGGATGGAATATTTCCTCTAGGGGGTCAAACGAGATGGACTTGTCCTTTGGGTTGTCGAGCAAGACGGGGATGCACCATAGGGAATAGGATTAGGTGCAACCCACTCCCCAAGGGTCAGATGAGGCAGGGCCTTTGTCCCTAGGTCAGGCGAGATGGAGATTCTCCGCAAGGGGTCGGCCGTGGCGGAATTTCCATTTGAGGGGTCAGATAGCATCGTTCCGTCACCCTTAACCATTCACTACAAGAAATCCTTCTTTTTATGACAAAATTCCTCATGACGGGGCCTGATTTTGTCATATAATATACCATAATATGACGCAAAATTATGTGTCGTCATAAACTGATGGGAGTTAGATTTTTTATGACGACTTGGTTTTTCTGTCACATAAGGGTAACAAATTTCGTCACAAATTGTTTGGCGCCGGGAGCCGTTCGACGGTTATGAATTTATGACGATTCATGCAGATTTTATATGACAAAGTAGACCGTCAGTGGATGTTTTATCAAATATGACGGCCCCTAACGTCATAAAATACCCTAGTAGAAGTGGACCTTTGACCATGTCTGTTGTGCCTAAAGCTAGGCCTTGGCCCAGGTGAAAACGAAGAACGAGCACGGGTGGAGGAGATAGACCGGGCCTAAAAGAGAGGGCTGAGAGACTTTTTTCTTTTTCCTTTCTTTTTAATTTTAACTTATAAATCTATTTTGAGTTTAAATTCAAAAGCTTTAAATTGTTCAAACAAATAAAAATGAATAAATGTCAAACACCATCTAGGGTTTCATGAATTTTCTAGTTGAGACCATCTAGTGTTTCGAAAACTGGTTTGGAGCTGTCAAAATTTTAAAATCCAAAATTTGAATCGTTCAAACTTTGTCAAATGAAAAGTTGACCAAAACAAAAAATATAGATCTTGATGAGATTAACAAACTTGGTATTCATGAGTTTTCTAGTTAAAACCATTTAGAGTTTCAAATACTAGTGTGAAGGTGTCATTTTTTTTAAATTCAAAATTTGACTTGGTCAAACTTTGTCAAATGAGGCACTAAATGACCTCAGCTCAAAAACTTTTGAATACAAAGGTGTTAGAACTCATCAAGATGTACAATTATTATATAGGCTATTTTTTCATTTGAGAAAGTGTTAGTAAACATTAGTCATAAAATCATGAATCTCACAAAAGGTTTATGAAACTATATGCGAGATTTGTCAATTTAAAACTAAACTTTCCTAACACTTTCTCAAATGCAAAAATGACCTATATAACAATTGTATATATTGATGAGTTGATCAAACTTGGTATTCATGACTTTTCAAGTTGAGACCATCTAGGGTTTTGAAAACTAGTTTGGAGCTGTCAAAATTTAAAAATCTAAAATTTGAATCATTCAAACTTTGTCAAATTAAAAGTTGACCAAAAAAATATAGATATTGATGAGATTAACAAACTTTGTATTCATGACTTTTGTAGTTAAAACCATTTAGAGTTTCAAATACTAGTGTGAAGGTGTCATTTTTTTAAATTTAAAATTTGACTTGATCAAATTTTGTCAAATGAGGCACTAAATGACCTTAGCTCAAAAACTTTTGAATACAAAGGTGTAAGAACTCATCAAGATGTACAATTGTTATATAGACTATTTTTTCATTTAAGAAAGTGTTAGTAAACACTAGTCACAAAATCATAAATCTCACAAAAGGTTTATGAAACTATATGAGAGATTTGTCAATTCAGAACTAAAGTTTCTTAACACTTTCTTAAATGCAAAAATGACTTATATAACAATTGTATATATTGATGAGTTGATCAAACTTAGTATTGATGACTTTTCAAGTTGAGACCATCTAGCATTTCGAAAACTGGTTTGGAGCTGTGAAAATTTAAAAATCTAAAATTTGAATCGTTCAAACTTTGTCAAATGAAAAGTTGACCAAAACAAAAAATATAGATCTTGATGAGATTAACAAACTTGGTATTCATGACGTTTCTAGTTAAAACCATTTAGAGTTTCAAATACTAGTGTGAAGGTGTCATTTTTTTAAAATTGAAAATTTGACTTGGTCAAATTTTGTCAGATGAGACACTAAATGACCTCAGCTCAAAAAATTTTGAATATAAAGGTGTAAGAACTTATCAAGATGTACAATTGTTATATAGGCCATTTTTCCATTTGAGAAAGTGTTAGTAAACACTAGTCACAAAATCATAAATCTCACAAAGGGTTTATGAAACTATATGAGAGATTTGTCAATTTAGAACTAAACTTTCCTAACACTTTCTCAAATGCAAAAATGACCTATATAACAATTATAGATATTGATGAGTTGATCAAACTTGGTATTCATAACTTTTCAAGTTGAGACCATCTAGGGTTTCGAAAACTGGTTTGGAGCTGTCAAAATTTAAAAATCTAAAATTTGAATCGTACAAACTTTGTCAAATGAAAATTTGACCAAAACAAAAAATATAGATCTTGATGAGATTAACAAACTTAGAATTCATGACTTTTCTAGTTCAAACCATTTAGAGTTTCAAATACTAGTGTGAAAGTGTCATTTTTTTAAAATTCAAAATTTGACTTGGTCAAACTTTGTCAGATGAGACACTAAATGATCTTAGCTCAAAAACTTTTGAATACAAAAGTGTTGGAACTCATTAAGATGTACAATTATTATATTGTATGATGTTTTTATATTTTGAAATAGTTATTTTGATTGTAAAAATAAAAGGAAAAGGAGAATATCCATTTGTATTAATTTATTTATTTTTTATATCGTAGCAATTTAGCCCAAGCTAGCAGGCCCAAAATCGGCCCACTTAAAGAAAACCCTAGGCTATATAAGCCATCCGTCTCTCTCATTCATTCTCTCTCCCTTCCTCAGCCGCACTTGCTCTCTCTCTCTCTCTCTCTCTCGCCCGAGCATACGTGGCGGCGCGGCGCCTCCAAAGTGGAGTTCCTCCGGTGGTGGCGCTACAACACAGGGTCCATCCGCCGCCTGACCACCCGAGACCCCAATCCCCTCGACGACCTGAGAACCCAAGTCCCTCCTCTCCTATCTCGTGCCTCCTGTCTCGATCTCTCTCCCTCTCTGGATGTTTTCCACAAGCAGCAATGGCGGCGACAGCACACACATGGCTCGCAAAGCTCATCCTCTACCACCGGCAACCGACGTAGCTTCACCACGCCACGCGGCGGCGACAGCAACGACGGCTGGATCCCGGCGTTGGCGGCGGCGGCGACTGCTGGATCCCGGCGTGCAGGCTACAGCTCGGCCGTATGGGGCATCCTCCTCCATGGTGCAGCGTGTGCTCATGGGTAAGCCCACAAACCCTAACATTAGCTTGCTGCGAGGGTTGTGATTAACCCTACCCTAGTCCTTGCAGGGACGGGATCATAGTGAATCCCCTTGCTCCCTCCCCATCCTCATTCCCTTAACCCGCATTTCGCTGTGCAGGATGTGGTGCTGCAGGTGGAGCAGGCCGCGTTTCATCCTCAGGTGCCGTCGCCGCTAATACAAATTAATTAAAGTTTGCCCCTATTTCTTATGTGATAATTGGTGTTTGAGATTTTCTTGTGTGAGGAATGGCTGCTCAGATCCACTTCAGAGTCTGTTCGTAGGTACAATATTAATGCTATGTCGAGCAGGAGAGATGCGTTGGATTTCGACTAGAAACATTGGATTTGGACTACAATCAGGCTGCGTTGTATACGATTTCTGTATATGTTGATACTCGGCTGGGATAAAGAAAAAAATTAGTCTCTAACTTACGCATTACCTGTACCTCTGGTGTATATTTCTTGTAGTGCCAATCATCTATCATTAATGTCCTGACTAGCAGTGACAAAATAATAATGTATTCCAGTGAGTACTACTAGTCTACTAGTATACTGTATTTCTGTGAAAGGATTTGGCTCATCAAGAATAATGAGAACCAGCAGTCACTCTATATATACCTTCCTCTGCATTTTCTTAGTGAAAACTGGATAAGTAACATCTGGGCATCAGTTAGTTTGATGTCGACTGTTAGTTGAATTAAGATAACAGTACTCATATGTTATGCTATGAGAAAGTTTATTTTCTTATTTTTTTGTAACAACTGCTATACGAGTACTCCTATGCTGCAGGATAAAAAGTGGTGCTTAGTTGATCTAAGGATGAAGTTTATAAAAGTTTACTGGACATAAGCATTTTTGTTATGATTAATGAAAATAAAGTTGGCTAGATTAGAAAAGCAAATAAGCAAACCCCTTGGTTGCCCGTGATGTAAGTACTCCCTGAATTCCAGTATTCTGAAAACAAGGGTGCTGTACATATGGTGGGAAATTAGATGCGGAAAAATTGTTAGCATGCATACCTTTGTGATGGATCAATGACGAGCTTTGGTCCCATCAGAGTTTCTTATACTGAACAAAGTGAGGCCCAATTTTTAATAATTTTCTTTCTTTTTTTGACAGAATAGACAATGAATTTTCTGTTTGCCAGCACTTCATGTACGGATGGTTTACCCAATAATTCAAACTACATGATTTTGGACTTGTCATCATATAATGTGTATCTTATAAATTCTTTTAGTCTGTTATTCCACACACTAGTTTGAGATATTGGACTGAATTCTCTGATCTGACTGAACTGTAATTAGTAGTCTAGTGAACATGTCCAAAATATAATTTCTGCAGTACTACAGTGCTTCAGATCGAAAGGTTGCCCCTGTTATCTCGGATTTAAGGTTGCCTCTATTGTCTCCTTCAAATCAATGCATCCATACTTGACTAGAGCACCTTCAGACTAGAGCATCTGTGGACTATTTTTTTTCAGAATAGATATGAGAACACATGCAGAAACTGATTGATCCCTAAACATAGCTCTCAACTTTATTTGAACTTAGTTCTGAACAAGATTACTTTCTTATTAAGCTGCTTGTGAATTATGTATAACCTTGAGTTGTGTTTATGATAATGTGTACTTGACAAAAAATAGTTCAGATAAGTAACTATGTGTATGTTACAGTTGAATGCATTTTTACAGTCCAAGCCATATCTAATAATTTTACAATGCAAGCCATGTCTACTAGCTATATGAACATCTTACTAGTGAGTGTAATTTTAATTTTAGTTAACAAGTGAAAAGTGTGCTTCTTTTAGTTAGCATTTGCATAGTACATTTTTCGTGGATCACTTATAGTATCTTAATTGTTTTCTTTTCAGATAACATTTTGATAGGGTCATTGGCGTTTTTTGCTAGGCTGCTGGCTAGAACTTGCTGCTGGCTGGAACTTGTTTGGTGCAACAACTTGGCGCTAGATGCATACCAAGTTTGAAGAGACTAATGCACTACTGCGAGCTGTCCTGAAACTTTAGAAAGATTGAGGTAGGCATGAATGCAGTTTCTGAGGATGAGACCTTCGTCTAACCTTTTGCTACCTTACTAGAACTTACTCTATGGTTGGAACTTTGTTAGAATTAGGTGCAATCTGTTTGTATGTTTCAACCTTTGTGGTAGAACCTAGAACTATGTGGAACTAATGTCTTTTGGACTTGAATTTATGTGTATGCATGGTGGCTTGAGTGAATTATGTATAATTTATGACTTGTGATGTCAATCATGTGGATGATGGCTTGGCTGGTATATATGTGTATTATGATTTTATGAGCTATGATGAAAGATCAGTGTGCTATCACTAAATATGCATGCCATGCTTGTCATGAATGAAAGGACAATTTGTGACATAATACAGTCATCTCAAAAAAACTATACATGACGTTCCCGCTTCGTCACAAAAACACAACCAAACCTGCCACCAACGTACCATTCGTGACGATTCATACATAATGTGATGCGTTGACTAACCAATATGTGAATCTATGATCGTCATAAAAGGTAACAATATGTGACGATGAAGTGTAGCCATCACAAAAGGTCATGGCATTATGTGATGGTTTTCAAAATTTCGTCACACGATACTTTTTGTGTCGGTAATTTTGTGACGACCGCGTGACGACCGTTTTTTCGTCATAAAGTACTTTTTATGACCATTTCTGTACTTTACATTACAGTTTGCGTTTGTCATACAATCCTAGATTTCATGTAGTGATTGGACGGCCCAACTTCGATGTCTATTAACCCTACTGTTCTTAGGTACCGTGATATTAATATTCGATAGTAGCCCTGAGTCTTTGAAGGATTAAGATTCTCCTCTAGAGGCTTCTCGATGCTTTGGGCTCCTTATTTGATTTTGGCTCCTTTTCTTTTGGTGGGTGCACACGAGCACACCCACTAGGTGTAGTCCCCGAGCCTTTGGAGGAATGGGACTGCCCAACAATGGCTTTTCCGATTGTTTACACCTTTGTAACTTCCATAACACATGAGGACTTTACCCGAGGGTACACACGAGCGCACCCGGCGGGTGTACCCTCGCGCCTTTGGAGGAGTGGAACACTTCTGCAGGGGATTTTACGCCGCGTGACCGGTGACCGTGTGTTCGGTCTCTTTTTGAATCTGAGCCCCCAAGTTCCTATGTGTCTTCATCGCTCACGTGTCTTCTCCATGGAAGACAGAGGGGCTGAGCCATGCCATGCTTTCCTCATTTGACAAGTCGTGCGACCCAATGAGCTGCAAACGGGTTGGTTTGAGTGGGGCCGAGCACCCCATTCGCGGAAAACTGACTTTGATCAGCTAGTGACCGGCTCCATTTTCTTGATGACTAGTCCCTATAGTTCTCAGACTCATCTGACCGGTTCCGAGGGCTTGCAACCTTTCTCCGAGGGAAAACCATGGTTAGTACTTCGACTGAGACTCAAACGTGGGTTAAGATGCACACGGCGCACGTGCACCCGGGGTTGTTGAGAGAGAGAGCTCTATGTATGTTAGTCACGATGAAGGGGCTTCCTTCGAAGCTTTTTTTTTGGTGGGGGGTTGTTGAGAGAGAGAGCTCTATGTATGTTAGTCATGCAACTGGACAACTGCAAAGGACCGAGAGCACAGTCTCCGCACGTGCCCATGTCACACCCGCTCCCACATCGCGCGTGCTGTGCGTTAGATGGCATCGGTTGCCCATTGCGCAACCTTGCTGTAACACTATATATTCTTTAAGATCAATACATCAAGGTATTGGCTTCTATTATCGTTCTCTACTCCATAATATTTGAGATTCACAAAAGCATGACACATTGGCACTTTCATCTAACCTCATGCCCTTTTTCAGCAATATACAATGCAGATAAACTCAGTCCTCTACAATTCTGTTATAGAAATAACTTTAGAGATTCATTTTTTGTAGAACTGGTCATAAGTATATGGGAATTTGGTGTTTCTACCCTTACTCTATGATGCAATGGTGATTTTACCCTTCTTTTTTTAACTCTGTGATTTTACCCTTGCTATTTTTGAACAAACACTCCTTTTACCCTTACTTTGTAACGGTGTTAGATGCCACCGAATGAAATGATAAAAAAATAAAAAGGACAAAATTGGACCACATGAAATGACAAACTACCCTTATCTTACCTTTATCTTTTCCCCCACACTCCACCCGAGTCATTTTTTTTCCTCCCAGAGCTTTCCCAAACCTGAAACCCTAGTGTATTTGGAGGCGGTTAGAAACGATTAACCGTGGCGGTTTTCTCAACCGCCTCGGACCTAAGGTCACGGTTATTCATGGCCTTAACCGAGGCGGTTGGCCAACCGCCACGGTTAATTACATTAACCGAGGCCATTGAGTAAAGAAAACCGCCACGGTTAATTGTATTAACTGAGGCGGTTAGCTTTACACAACCGCCACGTTTAAGCTATTAACAGTGGCAGTTATCTTAATATAACCGCCAACGTTATTATTGTCTAGGAATAAAAAAAATGTTTTTGTAATATTTGAATTTGGATTTCAAAGCAAAATTTCTGATATTCACATACATTCAAAGTAGAAAAATGCACGTACAGACTATAAACACGCAAATCAAGTTTAGTCTTATGTTGTCCGTATGTATCCCTCCGTATGTCACCGTTGATATTACAAAACGTTTACTTCTAAACAAGGACATGACATTATAATTTCAGCACGACATAATTAAGCTAATCGAAGATGTCCGGCAACTTGTAGTCATCCATGTTTAGACCACTGGTTCTCCAGTTGCGCAGCTTCTCGTACTTCTCCGCTGTCGCAAGCTCGCTTGTAGGATTGAAGAACTTACCCCCCAGATGACAACAATCGTCCGTGACGCACTTGCAAATGTCAGCTATTGTTTACTTGATGTTTCTATGATCCACTGTTTCCTTTTTCCACCTTTCTATTGATTTCTTAAGCTGACGCCAGCCCTGGTGGTAACTTCCGCAAGCTCTGAGGAACTCGTAAACATAGTATCCACACAGGGCTGAGCCATATGGTTGCTTGGCACACTGCATGGAAAATAGAAGTAATGTAAGATACAGGATATTATCCGTGGCGGGTAGCGGTGCATGGCAAGTACTCGCACCGAAAATTCTCTCCTCATGGCCAAGTGTGTGCCAAACTTCTTCCTCTGTCTCTCGGACCTCCAATCATAGGTAGTGGGGTCTTCCACGTACTTCCTATACGCGCTATATATATGGCAAAACACTGGTGTTAATTTATATGACAAACACTAGTAATGAAAGCGTGTGTTGTTGTCACTTACTATCGCAGACAGTGCTCGAAATTCTTATACCCTTCTTTGTCGCTCGGGTTCCACAAGGAGTCAAATATGACGGCCTTTCCATCCTGAGGATAGATGACAAATAAAATCTAGTGGCCGCTGACTCCTAAGCTGCACAATTGAATCAATGTGGAAAGATAAACCCATAAGTTATAGTACTTTGACCCATAAGTTATTGTACGTATCATTTTAACATGCCCGAACTGGTGGGCGGCAAAAATACAGCCATTTTCTGGGACCTTCTTCATGACATGTAAGAGGTACTGTCCCTTTTTGTACTTGATCTCTCCTATCAATCTCGCACGGACTTCCGCTCTCTGCAACCCTTCCAAGTTCACGAGTTCAGGATGTGTGTCCGGTATTCCGTGGCCAATTATTGCCCTCTGGCTAATATGCATAGGAGATAGGTACAAAATAAGTTTGCCTAGTTTCTTGCATACATATGCTTGCATCCTAAAGACATAAGTCGTCGTCATGACATTGTTAGTTTGATCGTTTTCAAATAACATACCTATAGCAATTCAAAGATACGATATAACTTACATGGCAAAAAGAGTCACTTAGATGACGTCGAGATCCTTGTGCCGCAGCATCCTATGCATGACGTGGAATTTAACAGGCATGAAAGTCTCGTCGTCCACCAAATGGAAGTACTCCTGCAGGACCTTCACAACGAACCCCTTCATGCCCAGCTTCGCAGCATGCATATACCAGATGTGGAACCTCCGAACCTCCCATGGCTCCTCCATAAGATCGTCCAAGGTCAACATGAATTTGCCATTCTCGTAGTTATCTGGGCAATCTGGACTTAGCGGCCAAAATTTAGGCGGGGTTCGCTCCCTGTAGGGGCAACAAGAAAAAAGAATGTTACGTCCATCTACGCGCACTTAAGCTGTTGAAGATGTTGAGTTACCATAAGCATATATACCTTTCGAATGCCATAGAGTACTTGAACTCTTCAGCTATGTTGGACGCCGCCCATTGCTCCGTGGTGAGGTGGGAAGGTTTGTCCGTGGTGAGGTGGGGAGGTTTGTCCGTGGTGAGGTCGGCAGGTTTGTCCCCCGCTTCATCATCCGGTTTCTTCGGTGCTAAAGGACATTTCCCACTGCCCTGGGTTGGGGGCGGTGTCTCGTTGCCCGATGGACCCCCTGTATCTCCTTGAGGGCTGCTCTTGTCAGGACGCGGTGCAGGACTATTGTCTGGGCCTGTAGCGTCGTACTTGTCATCGTCGTCGTCGTCAGAGTCATCGCTGCCATCGTCGTCGCCACCATCCGGTGGAGACGAGTGTGGCTCCGTGGGCTGCGATGGCGGAGACGTCTGGAATTCCAAGATGATGTCTTCCTTGTTCCACAGAACAAATGACGTGATGGTATAGCCGAGGTACCTGACCCCTTCTTCAGTTGGGTAGTCGAGTTCTTCTTCGTCGTAATCTTTGTGGGTCCAAAGGATCTACCCTGGCATAGTCATGCGGGATCGGCCTGTTGTTGTATGTGGCACCGCTTTCCGTGGGATGCACTAGTCCATTGGCAACAGCCTTCTTATTCATCATCTTGCGTTCGACTGGAATTTAGAGCGTGCATTGCCTCGGTTCCACGATGTCATCAACCGGGTACCTGCGGATTCCTCCGGCCATCGACGAGCCTGGAACTATTTGCTGACCCGCTGGTAGTTGTACATCAGCCTGCACAAACATATGTGCTCGCAACTCCACCATCTTGGGGTCTGTGCTAGTGAAAGCCTCCTGTATTGACTTGCTGATCATCTCTTGCATTGCTTCATCGCGGCATTTTTGGATGAGCCCTTTCTTATATGCCTACCTCGTGTGCTGTGTCCTAGTGTCAGATTACCAGGACTCCATGTTCTTCCAGCTCTGCCTTGAGGACACGCCCCGGACGTGGCCCCGGTGCTCAGGGTTGCCCAGTGCCTCGGTCAGTACATCGTGATCCCTATGAGGTCGGAACTCCCCGGATTGAGCAGCCTTAGTGATCTTGAGTACAACCTTCTCTGTCTCCTCGGCATTTTCCTCATTGTAATGACTCTTGCCCTCCTTCAGCTTCTTCGGTCTACGGGCATATAAGTAGTCTCGTGACCTCTCATCGATGCCTTGTAACGGGTAGCTCTGCCCAGCCGCTTCTGCCTCCCTTTCTTCCTGGCGCCACTTGGGCCTCTTACCGGCATATCCGATCATTCCTAGGTGGTGGATGAGCTCATTCTTCTTTGCGAGCTCCGAGAACTTCTCGCCTTTGCGCTTTGCTTCATTGGTGGTCACCTTCTCGACAAACTCATCCCAGATGTGTCGCTTGATGAAGTTGTAGTCTTCGTATGGTGTCTTCCCTTTCTTCACGTACTGGGTGTTGAGTTTGGATCGGAAGCTGTGAAGAGCTTTGCCTGCCAGGAACAACGCATGGCCCCTGCACACGGCTTCATCGTATTGTTCAGGTGGATACTGGAAACGTCTCTTCACGTCAGCCCACACTTTGTCTTTCAGAGTCTACGGCACTTTCCTCCAATCTGAATAAGTGATAGGCACATGTTCCCTTACTATGCAAGAGGATTGGTTGCTGAAGGTGCCGATGACTGTTTGTGGCTCCAAGGGCTCTCCCTACCGCCCTATATTGGTTATGGCATGCACCTTCTTTGACACCTGGTGCCTTCCGTGCTGGCCCCTCTTCAATTCTGACTTTCTACTCTTGGAGCTTGTCTTTTCTGATGAAGTGCCAGGGGACGGACCGGATTCATGCCTCTCATCACCAAACTCCAAACACAAAGGCGGCACCAGAATCTGTATACACGACAGAAGTTCACATTAGCTGTATACATAGTACATGTGAGCCCATTGATGGTGTGTTAGTTGGACACTTACGCGGCCCTCTTCATCTTCTGGTCCGTGACCTGGGGTGCAAGATCCTTGAGTTGACGGCCCTGTTCTTTGTCCCTTTTCTTGCGTATAGGTCGGATCTTCTTCTTCCTCCATACGTGCTTTCTTCTCCGGCCTAGGTATTAGAACCTCCTCCTCGTACTCGCTGCTCTCATCTGATGATGATGAGGAGCCTCCCTTATCACTCGGGCCCAGGCTTGGCTGGCGCCATTGTCCTTCAGGTGATCCCGCCATTGGAAGTTATGAATAAGATATAGTTATTATACGAACATCTCACAAGTAGTAGAGTAGAGTAGTAGACACTAGTAGTAGAGTAGTAAGTAGTTGTAGTAGAGTAGAGTAGGGCATAAAAAGTAGACAACAAAAGTACAAAAGAAAAGAATATTGCATCCTTTTTCATTGCAAACGGAGATTACATCATTTTTCATTTACATTGCGAGTAGGTGTACAAAGTAATTAAGAAAAGTACAAAAGAGTAGGAAATTATAAAAGAGTAGTACACTAAAAGTAAACAAAGAAAAGTACAAAAGAGTATAACAAGAGTATAAAAGAGTATAAGAAAAGTACATATTTGGCTCAGATTTCCCCTATTGTAATAACATCGCTTTTAAACTGGTTGCTTGTATATGGTACACAAGCCATCCTAGTTTAGAGGCTCACAAGCAATATGGGGACTTTTCATCATCATAGCCGCTGCCTCAGCATACAATTTAAGTTTCACATCAGTGCAAATGCCACTGCCTGAGCACATTGTTAGAATAAAAACCAATTCATCATCGAAAATGCCATACCATAGGGTTTCAATTAAAGTAGTAGAGTTAGAGTAGTAGTAGACAAGTAGTAATATGATTAGGAGTTAGAGTAACTGTAGGAGTACAAGTAGTAGTAAGTAGGAATAGGAGGAGTAGTAGTAAGTAGTAGTAGTAGAGTAGGAGTAGGAGTAGAGTAGTAAGTAGGAGTAGTAGAGCTAAGACTAGAAGTATGAATAGGAGTAGTAGTAAGTAGGAGGAGTAGTAGTAGAGTAGGAGTAGGAGTAAAGTAGTAAGTAGGAGTAGGAGTAGAGTAGTAAGTAGGAGTAGTAGAGCTAAGACTAGAAGTATGAATAGGAGTAGTAGTAAGTAGGAGTAGTAGTAGTAGTAAGTAGGAGGAGTAGAGTAGTAAGTAGGAGTAGTAGAGCTAAGACTAGAAGTATGAATAGGAGTAGTAGTAGTAAGTAGGAGGAGTAGTAGAGAGTAGGAGTAGGAGTAGAGTAGTAAGTAGGAGTAGGAGTAGAGTAGTAAGTAGGAGTAGTAGAGCTAAGACTAGAAGTATAAAAAGGAGTAGGAGTAGTAGTAGTAGTAGAGTAGTAAGAAACAGTAGTAGTAGTAAGTAGGAGTAGTACAAAAGTAGTAGTAGAGTAGGAGTAGGAGTAGAGTTAAGTTTCCCCAATTGCCTCGTAAAAGTTCACAGCAAGTCAAAAGGCAAGAAGATTGTGATTGTGTTGACAATGCAAAATAGTAGTAGTAGAACAATACAAGGCCCTCATCATTCAAAGTAATAATGTTCCAAAATATGCATCCACATTGTGATTGTATTGACAACTTGACATTGAGACATGCTGGCAGGCAGCCACAATTAGCACACGCCAACTTGAGCAATCTGTTGCTGACCAGCATTGTGGTTAACTGAAAATCCGATGCGGTTGGACTTAGCCAAGCATGACTGGCAGATATATATTTTGCCTAAAATTTAAGCTTCTCTCATTTTAACAACTCGATCTGAATTTTGTTTCAGGACAATCAGCTAAGAATAATTTCAGAAAAATGACCAAGTACTGAAATGTTGTTAAGGTCATGTCATTTGTTGCAATTTCTAATGCCTCATGTTGTTAAGGTCCCTAAAAGCCTAGAACTGCATCCTGGTTAGTTAATGAGAAACAGTAAGTGGGTTTCCTATTCAAGTGCGACTATCCCTACTGACATAATTCAAATAGTTGATGGCTTCGGATTACATGGCAACCTAACTATCATATAGAGTTATGATAAAAAAGGGCGCAGAATCAAGGTTTTAGAAACCAGAGGTAAAAACTGGTTTTGAGAACTCAAGAAACTGATCCAAACAGGACAAGTGAACATAACTAGACAGATCAACTTATATGAGGTCTATCCGAGATAGAAACTGCACTGCATCACAACAACTGGCAAGTGAATTGGATCAGGAAGCATTGGCAAATTTAAACAGCGGCAAATTCTCAGTTAATAAACATAGTCATCATAGGCAGTGGCATTTGCATATCCTCAATTTCATCGCAAATGCATCACAGGCAGCATTGAACTCACATTGCCGAAAATTGAAACAAAAAAAATACATCATAGACATCCATCCAAGAAACACAGGGGAAGAAGCTAGGGTTGGCTCACGACAGCAACAAGCAGGACGAAGATGGAGCATGGGGTCGGGGAAGGAGCACGGCGGCGGCGCACTGAGCTCGGGGAAGGAGCACGGGGCCGGTCGAGGAAGGACCACGGCGGCGGCGCACGGAGCACGGGGTCAGGGAAGGACCATGGCGGCACCGCACGGAGGTCGGGGTCGGGGACGAAGATGGGGACTGTGCACGGAGACGGGGGAGACGGAGCTAGGAGAGCCGCCGACCGAGAACGGAGAGCCGCCGGAGAATGGGCGCGCGTGGGTGGCGGCGCTAGGGTTCCGGCGGTGGAGATCCTAGACAATGAGGCGGAGGCGGAGGCGGGTGCGGGGAAGGGGCGGAGGTGGAGGCGGGTGCCGAGGAGAGGCGGAAGCGCAGGCAGGGGTGGACGATGGCGGCGGCGGCGGCGGGAAAATTCGGCAGCCCTTCGGGACGAATTGAGCCATGCAGAGATTGAATTTTAGGGCAAGGGGCAGCGGGTATACATAGACGATATTAACCGTGGCGGTTATATAAAGAAAACCGCCACAGTTAATATTAACTGAGGCGGTTTCCTTAGGATAACCGCCACGGTTAATACTATTAACTATATAACCGCCACGGTTAATATTAACTGAGGCGGTTTCCTTAGGATAACCGCCACGGTTAATACTATTAACCATGGCGGTTACCATAAGAAAACCGCCTCGGTTAAGCCTTTTTGAATTTTTGAGTTTTTAGGTTTGTTGTAAGAGTGATATAGAGTAGTAGTAGAATAGAGTAGTAGTGGTAATAGGAGTAGGAGTATTAGTAATCATAGTAGTATGAGTAGTAGTAAGCATAGTAGGAGTAGTATAGCAAGCGTAGTAGTACGAGTAAGAGTAATAGTAGTAGGATGAGGGGGAGTAGTAAGAAGCGTGGTAGTAGTAGTAGTAGGAGTAGTAGTCGTATTCGTAGTAGGACGAGTAGTGGTAAGAGTAGTAGTAGTAGTATGAGTAGTAGTAAGCGTAGTAGGAGGAAACGTAGTAGAGTAGTAGGAGGAAGAGTAGTAGAGTAGTAGTAAGCGTAGTAGTAGAGTAGTAGTAAGCGTAGTAGTAGAGTAGTAGAAGTATATTACATTGGTGAGTACATTGTTACATAAATGTGTGACATACATATCATTTTGGTGGGAGTGATCCTATGACGGACTTCTTCTCACCGTCGGGGCGGAACCAAGGCTTCATCTTGTTCCTGCTCACACGATTCTCAACGATCTTGATCTTGCGTGGATGATCGGTAAATAGAGAGAACTCTGCGTAGTTGTTGTATTCTTCGGGACTCTAGACTCCATTGGCTCCCACGATCCTCTGCTTTCCTGAGACAACCACATGCTTGTTTGTCTCTTTGGGCATCGAATAGTAGGCTACCTGCGTGACGCGGTTTGCGAGTACCCACTCATCATCTCTGTAGGCGACACTTTGGAGATCAACGGTTGTTAGCCCATTCTCATCCATGACCACAGACTTCGGCTTGACCCACTGGCACCGGAAGATGGGTATCTGTAGGTCATCGCTGTAGTCAAGTTCTCATATCTCTTCGATCTGCCCATAGTATGACTCGATGTCCCCTGTCGCGTCATCGATGCCCTCATATCGAACACCGCAGTTTTGTGTCGCGCTCTTCTTGTCCTTTTCTTTTGTGTGGAACCTGTATCCATTGATGTCGTACCCTTGCCACGTGGTGACTTGGCTAGAAGGGCCAGATGCTAGATTCGATTCTTCAATGCAATCGTTCGATATGTCCTGATTTTCTATCCATGTCATGAAATGCATCTTGTGCTGCTTCTGTACCCACGCCTCCGTGCGTCCATCACTAGCGCGGCGCATCTCCTTCAGGTGCTGCTCAACCCACTTGTCCATTGACACTAACTGATTGAGGGCTGCGTGATGTGCATCTTGCATGATATCGCTGTTTATATCGGTTCGTACTTTCCTCCCGGTGCACCCTATCCCTGTTGTTCTGCCTTCATGCGGGTGGACGGGCATCCCAATAGTATTTCCATCCCGGACGTATCTCGCGTAGCAGTTAACGACCTCCTCTGTTGTGTACGCCTCAATCATTGAGCCTTCTGGGTAAGCACGGTTATGGACATATCTGTTAAGGGTGGACATGAACCGCTCATACGTCCACATCTGATGCAAGTATACAGGCCCTAATTCCTATATTTGATCGACCATGTGCATCATCAGGTGTGGCATAATATCGAAAAAAGAGGGTGGGAAACACATCTCAAGCTGGCAAAGAGTCTCTGCGATAAACTCTTTTAGGGTAGGCAGCTCAGCTTCATCGATAACCTTTTGTGTGATGCAGTTAAAGAAGTAGGACAAGCGCGTGATGACCATCTTTACATACTCTGGACCAATAATCCTAATCACAATCGGAAGAAGCACCGTCAGCATGACATGGCAGTCATAGAGTTGAAGTGTGTCATTGTGAGGTCTTTCATCGAGACCAGGCTCTTGATGTTCGAAGAGAAACCGGTCGACACCTTCACGGCCCAAAGCCATCGGAGGAAACCCGTGCTCTCATCTTTTCTTAGGTTATAGCTCGCGCCCGGAAGGTCCACTTTATTTCTGGCTTGTGATGCCGTCGGGTGGATTTCGTGCCTGATGTCATGGTTCACAAGATCCAGACGTGACTTAAGACCATCTTTCGTCTTAGTCTTGATGTCAAGCAGGAACCCGATCGTGCTCTCGAAGACATTCTTCTCCGGGTGCATGCAGTCAATTGCATGGGGTGTATCTAGCTCTTTCCCGTACGAAAGGTACTTAAAGAAACACAACTTCTTCTTGAATGGAACGGGAGCCGGGGCAGGCTCTGCCTCTTCCTCTTCTGCATCCTGCTTCCTCTTCTTCCTCCGCTTCTTCGGCCCATCTTCCTCTTCTTTCTTCTTCTTCCCAAACTCAACATTTATCCCCTGCACCATGTCAAACACCTTTTGCCCGTACCCTGACCTATCCAGCATGTCAATTTCAAGCTCGTCACTATTGTCGAAGTACATATTCATCGATGGATTCTTGTACCTGTGTTTCTTGGGGAGGAATCGCCTATACCTCATATACACCATCTTCTTCGATGCACTAAGGTAAGTGTAGCAGGTGCCATCGATGCAAACTACGCAACCGCTCTTCCCTTTAATCTGTCTCGATAGTGAAAAAAGACCAGGGTAATCGGTGATGGTGACAAAGATGATGGCATATAGAGTGAACTCCTTGTTGTCGGACGCATCCATCATGTCGACCCCTACCTCCCATAGTATCTGCATGTCCTCCATCAAGGGCTCCAAAAACACGTCTATATCATTGTCGGGCTGCTTCGGTCCTGAAATAAGCATGGTGAGTAGAAGGTACCTGTGCTTCTGACATAGGTGCGGAGGTAGGTTGTAGATGGTGAGGGTGACTGGCCACGTGCTGTGCATGCTGCTGAGGTCGCCAAAGGGATTCATCCCGTCGGTACTCAGCGCGAACCTGACGTTCCTAGGCTCGTCCCCAAACTTTGTGAACTTGGCGTCAAAATGCTTCCACTGCTTGCCATCGGACGGATGTCGCAGCTTGCCATCACCCTTCACACGTTCAGGAGATGCATGCCAGGACATAAGCTTGGCATCCTCTAGATTCCCGAATAGTGCACGCAACCGATCGATGACGGGCAGGTACCACACGGACAGGGCAGGACTTTTCTTGAGTGTGTAACCTTCTTCTTCTTCGTCCTCAGGAGGCGGCTGTTTGTTGGCCTTCGCCTTCTTCTTCTTCGGCCCTCTCGAGGGTACCTCCCAATCACTCGTGCGACAACCAACATTTTTCTTGTAACGACTCGCGCCCAAGCGCGAACAACTCTCCAACTTTGCAAAGTCTCACCGAAACAGAATACAATGGTTAGGACATGCATGAAACTTTCTAAGCTTCATCGCCACTGGCCGGATCAGCTTCTTCGCCCGATAGGTATTGGCGGGAACATTGTTACCCTCTGGGTAACTGTCACCAAGGATACGTAACAGGTCATTGAAGCAAGTGTCGGTCATCCCGTAGCGAGCCTTCAACATAAGCAACCAGAGATTGAAACGGAGCACAGTCCAATGCTGTGGACATTTCCCCCATCCTTGTACAGGGGATCAATTGCTGCCTGCTTCATTATTCTGAAATTCTCGAGCCATTTCGGATCCCCAAATAAAATATCATCGTGATCCTGACAGTTAGCAACCTTCTCAATGAACTCTGCATCCTCAGGCAGCAACGTGTCAACGACAGGGTCACCTTCCCCATCGCAAGCGTCGGCGTCGTCTGCCATGTCCTAGAGTAGATCACTGATCGTGATGTACTCACGTCTCGCATTGTCGTCATCGCCGGCTGCAGATGATGTCTGTTGTTGCTGTCTTCCGTCATTCACCGACGATGAGCTTTCTGCATGTGCATCTGCGACACTCGAGTCTTTTTCGCCGTGATACTTCCACACAGTGTACTTTGGGTCCTTGATGAACCCATACCGAACTAAGTGTGATTGCATAACGTTGTCTTCCTGGGCAAGCCGATTCTTGCAGTCATTGCACGGACAAATCATGCGATCTCGGCTTAGACTCAGACGATGCTTCTGCGCAAAAGGAATGAACTTCTTCCTCACATTTTTCAGGAAAGACAGATCCAGCCTTAATGTCTTGTACATCCAATTCTCCCTGCTCTCCATGACCTTCACCTTATACAAACACAGCAAATTAAAATAAAGTCGTATTAGACGAGCGGTAAATCCAACTCTACAACTAATTGAAACTATCGAAAAAGCATCTAAATACTGTCAAGTGCCACCCTTCACAAAATCCAACTCTAGATTTACTTACTCTCATTCATCTTTTTAGATCTAGATCTAAACAGGCCACATTTCGAAAAAACTCCTAAAAATCATGGAAAAGAGAGAAAAAACAGATTTGGAGAGTAAGAATCAATCTCTAACGGTGCCACCCTTCGCTAAATCAAAGGCGAAATTTCTTATTCTCTCTCATCCATTTAGATCTAGTTCTAAACCATTTGGAAAAACACCTAAATAATGAAAAAGAGAGGAAAACAAGATTTGGAGAGTAAGAATCAACATCTTACGGTGCCACCCTTCACCAAATCCAAGGGCAAAACCTCCCCCCCTTGAAATGGTTATTTTTAGGGTTTTGAGCTCAAAACCCCAAAAAAATGGAGGAGAGGTCGCGGGGAGGAAGAAGGGGAGGGCTGCTGTTTTATAGGCCCAGAGTTAATGGAATCGGTTATCCTAATAGAACTGCCGCGGTTAATAACCTATTAACCGCGGCGGTTCTATTAGGATAACCGCCTCGGAAAAGGCATTAACCGAGGCGGTTGGGGGCGGCCAACCCAGCCTTCGGTCGGCCCGTCTTAACCGAGGCGGTTTGCTGGGCTGACTGCCACGGTTAAGTTTTCAGAAATGCCTCCCAAAAGATTTTCTGTAGTAGTGGACCCATCTGACTGGTTCTGAGGGCTTGCAACCTTTCTCCGAGGGAAAACCATGGTTAGTACTCCGACTGAGACTCAAACGTGGGTTAAGGTGCACACGGCGCACGTGCACCAGGGGTACCCATAGCGGTTGCGAACCCTTCATGTGCCAGTGTTCGAGCTCTTTGGCCTTAGTGGGCCATATGGGCGTTTATAGCCCCATATCTCTTCTTACCTAGGACGGTCTCTGGACATCACAATGAAGGGGCTTCCTTCGAAGCTTTTTTTTTGGGGGGGGGGGGGGGTTGTTGAGAGAGAGAGAGCTCTATGTATGTTAGTCATGCAACTGGACAACTGCACAGGACCGAGAGCACAGTCTCCGCACGTGCCCATGTCACACCCGCTCCCACATCGCGCGTGCTGTGCGTTAGATGGCATTGGTGTCCGCCCATTGCGCAACCTTGCTGTAACACTATATATTCTTTGAGATCAATACATCAAGGTATTGGCTTCTATTATCGTTCTCTACTCCATAATATTTGAGTTTCACAAAAGCATGACACATTGGCACTTTCATCTAACCTCATGCCCTTTTTCAGCAATATACAATGCAGATAAACTCAGTCCTCTACAATTCTGTTATAGAAATAACTTTAGAGATTCATTTTAGTAGAACTGGTCATAAGTATATGGGAATTTAGTGTTTCTACCCTTACTCTATGATGCAATGGTGATTTTACCTTTTTTTTTAATTTTATGATTTTACCCTTGCTATTTTTAAACGAACACTCCGTTTACCCTTACTTTGTAACGGTGTTAGATGCCACCGAATTAAATAATAAAAAAAATAAAAAGGACAAAATTGGACCACATGAAATGACAAAACTACCCTTATCTTACCTTTATCTTTTCCCCACACTCCACCCGAGTCATTTGTTCCTCCCAGAGCTTTCCCAAACCGTGAAACCCTAGTGTATTTGGAGGCGGCGGCGGCGCGATTTGGAGGCCGGACAACGAGCGGACGGATAGCGGTGCGCGGGAGGAGGCGGCGGCAGACAATGACGCTCCCTAGCGGTCCCCAGCATGCGCTCGGGCGAGCCCCGGCGAGATGTCGGCAGCACAAGGGCGGCCACTGACGAGTTCACGACGGCGCTCGGGTGGCCACCAGCACGTGCGGAGGTGCGCGGGCGGGACCTGGTGTGCGTGCGGCGTCGGACTCCGGAGCGCGCCATTATCCATGGACCGGCGGCCCCAGCGAGCTTGTGGCGGCACGCGGCCCTTGGCTTGCGTGTGGTGGTGCGCAGGCGTCTCCCGGCGTGCACGCATGCACCACCTGGATTACATGGCGCTTTTGGATTGAAGGTCCGTGGTGTTCCTACTGTCCGCCGTGGCCGCGTCGGCGATATTGCAGGTGTGGCCAGGGTGCGTCCAGATAACGTTGGACTGGGAGATCACTGCTCGGTCCCGCTATTTCTTGCCTCCCTGTTCATGGTGATTCCCAGTATTAACCTTCATCGTGCATGGTCATATGTTTGGTGGTCGGAGAGGTGCGCTGTTAGAGGAGACCGATTACTGCTCAGGGGGCATGGGATTCGTTCGGCTTGATTCTGAAGGAATTATGGTCAGTTTGGGATATGATAAACTGACTACAGTTCTTGATGCTTTCCATGCTGAAATTATTGCTTGCCTTCAAGCTGTTCAGAGAGCGGTGGAGTTGTTGGGTATCCAAAAGGTTAGTTTGGCGTCAGACGCACAAATGATGATTAAGGCGGTCACAACTGCAGAGCTTGACCAAAGCTCAGCAAGTGGCCTTATCTAGGAACTCAAGGACCTATTAGCTTGTAATCAGTGATTAAGTAATGTAAATCTCTTCCATCTTCGAAGAAAGAAAAGAAACGTTCATATATGAACACCAAGACACTGAAATTGAAATATTAATGGACCTCAGGTTTGTACTGTTGTTTGTTTCAATTTGTAATGTTCATATGTATATATGCCCCTGTTTAAAATAGCAGCATATAGCTCCGCTATAGGGCCGCTATAGCTGCGGGAAGGACTCGCCGCTAAGCTATTTATATTTTCGCTATAGCACCCCTATTTACCGCTACTTACCGCTATTTACTGCTATAGCGCCGCTATTTACCGCTATTTCATATTTCATTTGCTACTAATTTGGTATTTTGGACAATTAAATTTTTATGAACCATGTTATAATGTCATATTGGTATTTGGTAATGTTATCTAGACTTGTAGGACCTTAGAAACGTATTTGTGTTTATCAAATATCATATTTGCCTTGTTTTGGCATCAATTATTGTTGTTTTTTCATGGTTTTTCTTATAAACCGCTATCTGGCATAACTTCGCTATAGCTTTATAGCCCCTAGAAAAAACATGCCGCTATTTGCCATAGCCCGCTATTTAAAACTATGATATATGCACATGTGTATCTTTTTGGATTATTTGGAACTCAGTTAGTGTGACCTTTTAGTTCAAATGCTGTCGAAATTCATATTGAAATCACTAAACCGTAGATATGAAAAATAGGGGTAAACACAAAAATATCAAAATAAAACAAGGGTAAAAATGCATGGGCAAAGTTGTCTTTTAATCTAAAAGTTAACACTTTTACATGGACTTCACAGAATAGGGGTATAGTTTCCCTTCGTTTCAAAATCGCAGGGGTAAAATCACAAAGTTAAAAAAAATAAGGGCAAAATCACCATTTCGCTTCAAAACAAGGGTAGAAACGCTTAAGCCCCTAAGTATATTTATGTATAATTCAGATTACAAATCAGGACATTAACACTGTATTCGGACACAATTCTCTCTGTTTCTAACATGACACCATTCCTTATATATTGGTAACTTGGTTAGATTAAGCTGAACTTACAAACATTATTGAGGATAAAAGGAGTATTGAAACTAAGTACATTTTTTTTTCCAATTTTTATCTGATATATGTTATTGAATGCCTGTAATCAAATGTGGCGCTTATAATCTTTATTATTTATAATGCTTTCAGACAGCATTCCATAGCAGAGCGGCAAATGCACGTCTCAAGCACAATTAATATATGGCAGCCATACTTACTTCACGGCCACGTACCTGTCCCTCTCCACACAATACAACGTATAAGCAACGTATCGCTGCGTACTGACATGCACGTCTGCAGCTATATATATATACGTACGTATACCACCCAGTTCCAATCAGCAAATCAAAAGGGCTTGCACATAGCAGCACCAGGCCAGCATCAGCAACCAATTCACAGGCCTGATCGATCGAGTGATCCACCATGGCCACCCTGAAGGCGTCGATCCTGGCAATCCTAGGCTTCGCCTTCCTCTGCAGTGCTGTCCTCGCTGCTCGCGACCTGAACGACGATTCAGCCATGGTGGCGAGGCACGAGCAGTGGATGGCGCAGTACAGCCGCGTCTACAAAGAGGCCACCGAGAAGGCTCAGCGGTTCGAAGTGTTCAAGGCTAATGTTAAGTTCATCGAGTCGTTCAACGCTGCTGGGAACCGCAAGTTCTGGCTCGGCATCAACCAGTTCGCCGACCTCACCAACGACGAGTTCAGGGCTACCAAGACTAACAAGGGCTTCAAACCTAGCCCCGTGAAGATCCCTACCGGATTTAGGTATGAGAATGTTAGCGTCGATGCGCTGCCAGCGTCGGTCGACTGGAGGACCAAGGGTGCCGTCACTCCCATCAAGGATCAAGGCCAATGTGGTATGTAAATTTGGTATCATGAAGACTTGCAATAACACTATTGTGAACTGTGAAATAGATAAAACTAGAGTGTGATGACATAATAACAATGAATTGCAGGTTGCTGCTGGGCGTTCTCAGCCGTGGCTGCCATGGAAGGCATCGTGAAAATCAGCACCAGCAAGCTCACCTCTCTTTCAGAACAAGAGCTGGTGGATTGTGACGTCCATGGTGAGGATCAGGGCTGTGAGGGTGGCTTGATGGACGATGCTTTCAAGTTCATCATCAAAAACGGCGGCCTAACCACGGAGTCCAGCTATCCTTACACTGCTACAGATGGCAAGTGCAAGAGTGGATCAAATAGTGCTGCAACCATCAAGGGCTACGAGGATGTGCCGGCAAATGATGAGGCTGCCCTGATGAAGGCTGTGGCGAACCAGCCAGTCTCAGTGGCAGTGGATGGCGGAGACATGACGTTTCAGTTCTACTCTGGTGGTGTGATGACTGGCTCATGTGGCACTGACTTGGATCATGGGATTGCAGCCATTGGTTATGGAAAGACCAGTGATGGCACCAAGTACTGGCTGATGAAAAACTCATGGGGATCCACTTGGGGCGAGAATGGTTACCTAAGAATGGAAAAGGATATTTCAGACAAGAGGGGCATGTGTGGCCTAGCCATGGAGCCTTCCTACCCCACTGCCTAGGCAAAACCTTCAGAATCCTTAAGTTCGTACATATATGCTTCGACTGAATGAATCGATGCTTATTATATGCCTTTTTTATTTACTATATGTATATATATATATATCTAGCTGGTTGAAATGCGTGTCTGTAATTTGTGTGTACATGTATTCTACAATTCTATATTTTAAAAAAGCATGTAATGTGTTGAATGTGTAATGATTAATCATGTGGTTATTTTCATGCAGCGAATATTTAAAAATAGCCAAGGCCAGCACAAAGTATCATGGGCTCAGGGGGTGGACTGGACTAGTTAAAATTTAAACCAGAATACGTAGGAACCTGACCCTATAATTTTAGTTCAAAAAACAACATTAGCCTTTCATTCTAGTAAGGCCGTCATACCCTACATTCTAGGTGTAACACATTAAGCTGCACAATAAGCAAGCTATTAGACATCTCAAGGTGGTAAATACTCATTAGATGAGGAAATGTAAAGATTCCCACGACCACCAAGAACTCTTCCCCAGCACTTGTCGGAGCACCAAGTCACCAAAAGTGTATATATATGTCCTTTAAGATCGTAGATAAACGCTTAATTTGAATAAATCGATGCTTATATGCCATTCTATACTATCACTACGGGAAAATGGGTCTTTGCCGACTGCCTGTATATTTGCCGACTACCAAGAAAAAGGCAGTCAGCAAAGACCATCTTTGCCGACTGCCAAGTAAAAGGCAATCGGCAAAGACCATCTTTGCCGACTGCCCTTAGGACGGCAGCTGGCGGAGAAATACAGTCGGCAAAGGAATATCTTTACCGACTGCCTTCATCGAGCAGTCGGTAAAGAGGTGCTTTGCCGACTGCCTTGGAGCCAAGGCAGTCGGCAAATTCCCCTGGGCCAGGGACGGCATCCGCCGCCGTCATCTTTGCCAACTGCCATGCCGTTAGGCCGTCGGCAAAGAATTTTTTTTAAATTTTTTCGGTTGCAAAATTCCTAGGGCACGGATCTTTGCCGACTGCCTCATATGGCAGTCGGCAAAGGAACTCTTCGCCGACTGCTTAAGTAGGCAGTCGGCAAAGATAATTTTTTTTTTGAATATTCGGTTCAAAATTTTTTTAAGGCCCAAATATATTGTTTGCAAGTACATGTTCCAATTTGGGGCCATTTAAAAAAAATTTGCTATATTTCATTGATTTCTTTCTTTTCCTTTCATTTTCCCCGCATATTCAAGTTTGAACTGCAACTGCATGAAATAATGAAACTTAGGCATCCGAAAAATGATATTCATGTTGGAGAGTGAATTTTGAGGCCGACTGCAGAATCTCAACCAAAAGTTGTAACTCCTTGTCCACGGAACAGGACTTTCCACGCGCGGCAGAGGTGCTTTTTAATTGTAAAAAATCCAAACGAATTCGGAAAATCACGAAATTTGTCGAGGTGTCATGTTATCGCATGTGAAGCCTAAGATAAAAATTTGAAAAATTTTGGAGCAAGTTGCGGTGTCAGATGTCCAAAACCCAGAGATCTCCACACGTGGTCACATATGATCACGTGTGGAGATCTCTGGGTTTTGGACATCCGACACCGCAGCTTGCTCCAAAATTTTTCAAATTTTTATCTTAGGCTTCACATGCGATAACATGACACCTCGACAAATTTCGTGATTTTCCGAATTCGTTTGGATTTTTTACAATTAAAAAGCACCTCTGCCGCGCGTGGAAAGTCCTGTTCCGTGGACAAGGAGTTACAACTTTTGGTTGAGATTCTGGAGTCGGCCTCAAAATTCACTCTCCAACATGAATATCATTTTTCGGATGCCTAAGTTTCATTATTTCATGCAGTTGCAGTTCAAACTTGAATATGCGGGGAAAATGAAAGGAAAAGAAAGAAATCAATGAAATATAGCAAAATATTTTCAAAATGTCCCAATTTGGACCATATGCCTGTAAACAATACATTTGGGCTATAGAAAAATTTTGAACTCAAAATTCAAAAAAAAATAATCTTTGCCGACTGCTTGGGCAGGCAGTCGGCAAAGGCACCCTTTGCCGACTGCCCTTTCTAGCAGTCGGCAAAGGCCCGCGTGGTCCCACCCGGCCCACACTGCCCACACTGTTCCTCCCTTTGCCGACTGCCTTTCCTAGCAGTCGGCAAAGGCCCGCGTCGCATAAGACCCGCCGGCCCAATCTCCTAACCCTATACGCCCTATCCCCTCCGCGCCGTCGCCACCGCATCCGCCATTCGATCCGGTCGCCCCGCCACTCCCCCGCCCCCCACCCCAGCTCACCGCCGCCGCCCGCGCGCCGCCCGCGCACCGGCCGCCGCCGCGCGCCGCCCGCGCACCGGCCGCCGCCCGCGCGCCTCACCGCGCCGCCCGCGCGCCTCACCGCGACCGCCCGCGCGCCGCACGCGCGCCTCACCGCCGCCGTCCGCGTGCCGGCCGCCGCCCGCGCGGCTCGCCTCCCAGCGCCCTGCCGTTCGTCGCCGCGCGTCCGTGGCCCCACCCTGCCGTTCCTCGCCGGCAGGCTGTGCCTGCTGCGCACCGCCGCGCAGCGCCGGCTGCGTCCTCCTCGCCGGGCCACAGTGCCGCCCCCCCGCGACGTCCTCCTCGCCGGGCCAGCCTCCCCGCGACGTCCTCCTCGCCGGGCCGCAGCGCCGCCCCCGGCCGGCCTTGCTCCCTCCAGTAGGGGGAGCTGCAGGCAGTAGAGAGGAAGAGGGAGAAAGTAGGAAAAAGAAGGAGAAAGAGGAAGAAGAAGGAGAAGGGAGGAAGGAGGAAGGAGGAAGGAAGAAGAAGAAAGAGGAGGAGAGGAAGGAGGAGGTTTGCCGGCCATCGACTCTTGACTAGGTATATCGCCATGCTCTCATTGTCGGCCTTCGTGCCGCTCTAGTCATCGGCCTTCGCGCCGTTCTGGTCATCGGCCTTCGTGCCGTTGTGATTGCCGGCCTTTGTGCCGTTGTTTGTGCATGTCGGCCTTCGTGCCGTTCTTTTTGCAGGTTTTCGAAACCTCCCCGTGTAGGGGAGGTTCTGCCGAAATTTTTAACTTATAGTCTTATGTTTTTCTTGTTCTGCAGATACTAGCCCATGGGAGGTGACTCAGAGGACGCCGTTCGTCTTCGTCGACGTTGCAGTTCTGCCTGATCGTCTTCGGCCACCGACTCGCCTCTGCGCCGTCACCCTAGGTATAAATAATCACCGAATCGCCTCTTCCTTATACTTGTCGGTCTTAGGTCGCGTAACCGAGTTAGGCGTCTCCCGTCCGAAAGGGATACACGGTCGTTGGTATGCTGATCAGTGCATATCTGCGACAGTATCTCTTTCGGATTGTCCACGTTTCTTGGACAGCCCGTGGATGCGTAGATGGGTTAGCTTACATGTTCCGCCCCCGTCCGAGCCGGAGTTTCAGCAGCACCTCCCCGTTGTTCTCCGGATACACCCTCTCCCTAAACCGGGACGTGTATCGGGAGAACAGCGGGGAGGTGCTGCCGAAATTCCGTCTCGGACGGGAGCGGAGCATGGAAGCTAACCTCAGCTACGCATCCTCGGGTGGGATTAGGACCTATCCTTCACCTATTAGATGGTAGGAACGCCTTGTACATGCAAATGCTGGTTTTATTACTCACATACATTGGCGCATGACAGAAGATGGCTGGCCGTGAGTGGATGTACACAGGCTGGACAGAAAAGAGGAAGAGCGCTGAATGGGTTCACGGGACCAATCAATTCCTGCAGCAAGCATTTGGCCCGGCTGCTCATGGGTCCGATCGGACGCTGTGTCCCTGCAAAGACTGTAAGAACCAAAAAAGAAAAGTAGAGAGGGAGGTATACAAAGATCTTGTGAAGCATGGATTTGTGAAAAACTACGAGAGGTGGATCTTCCATGGTGAAGCGAAAGCGAATGTTAGAGAGGAGGAGGTGAGAGCATGCCTCGAGGAGTTTGATGGAGATGCCGGGGTGGTCGACATGGTGGTAGACTATAACGAGGCACGTGGCAATGAAGGATTGGTGGAGGAGGATCCAGAGGAAACCGCAAAGGCGTTCTATGAAATGATGTCTTCGGCACAGAAGCCCCTTCATGAGAAGACAACAATGTCCCAACTGGATGCCATTGGACGTCTTCTAGGGTTGAAGTCGCAGTTGAGCCTGAGCCGAGACGGCTTCAATCTCATGTTGAAAGTGATCGGCACAATGCTTCCGAATGACCACACGCTGCCGAAGAGCACGTACGAGTCAGTGAAGCTCCTCCGTGCACTTAAGATGCCATATGAGTCGATCCATGCTTGCCGTAACGGGTGTGTCCTATTTAGGGGCATTGAACTGGTGGCAGCAACGCACTGTCCAAAGTGCAAAGCCTCTAGGTATGTGGAGGTGGACGTTATTGATGGCAAGAAGAAACAGTCTAAGATCCCCGAGATGGTCGTATGGTACCTTCCACTCACACCGAGGCTCCAACGGATGTTCATGACAGAGGAGTTGGCGAAGCAGATGACATGGCACAAGGATGGCAAAAGATACAGTGACAAGATGGTACACCCAGCGGATGCTGAGGCATGGCAGTACTTTGACGAACAGTATCCTGAGAAAGCTAGGGACGCTCGGAATGTACGCGTAGCGATAGCAACAGATGGGTTCAACCCGTATGGAACACATGCGGCCCCGTACACTTGTTGGCCCGTGTTCGTGATCCCCCTCAATCTTCCCCCCGGCGTCATGTTTGAACCCAAGAACGTGTTATTGTCGCTGATAATACCTGGACACCCGGGCAACAATATGGGTGTGTTCATGCAGCCACTGTGGGATGAATTGGAGCATGCTTGGGAAAAGGGGTACGGACGTACGACCGAGCTACAAAGAAGAACTTCACAATGCATGTATGGTATCAGTATTCAATGCATGACTTCCTGGCGTATGGCATATTTTGTGGGTGGTGTGTTCACGGGAAGTTCCCTTGCCCAGTATGCAAGGATTCTGTGATGTTCACCTGGCTGAAGAAGGGTGGCAAGTACTCTTCGTTTGACAAACATCGTCAATTCCTGCCTGAGAACCATGCATTGAGACGTGACACCCAACACTTCACGAAAGGTCTTGAAGTCACTGACCCTATTCCTCAGATTATGAGCAGTGAACAGGTCCTTGCCGAGTTAGAGGCTCTCAAAATCGACAAAGACAAGGGTGCCTTTATTGGATATGGTCAGCAACACATGTGGACACATATATCGGGCTTGACTAGGCTCCCCTACTTCAAGCACCTCCTCCTTCCACACAACATCGATGTGATGCACACAGAAAAAAATATCGCCGAGGCACTTTGGGGAACACTCATGGACATAAAACAGAAGTCAAAGGACAACGTTAAGGCTAGACTGGATGTGGAGGCGATCTGCGACAGACCAAAGCTAGTGATGAAGACCCCTGCGCCCGGCAAGACTTGGAGAAGGGGCTCGGCCGATTACATCCGGAAAAGGGCCGACAGGAAGGAAGTGTTTGAGTGGATGAAGACGTTATTGTTCCCTGATGGGTATGCGGCGAATCTGAGCAGGGGAGTGAACCCTAAGACTGGCAAAGTCTTGGGGATGAAGAGTCATGACTTCCACATATGGATTGAGCGACTCCTTCCTGCGATGACCCGTGGATACCTCCCCGAGCCAGTGTGGCGCGTTCTGGCAGAGTTGAGCTATTTCTTCCGCCAGCTTTGTGCCAGGGAATTATCTCGGGAAGTGATTCGTGACCTGGAGAAACTTGCACCTCTGCTGATCTGCAAGTTGGAGATGATCTTTCCACCCGGCTTCTTCCTGCCGATGCAGCATCTGATACTGCACCTACCGCGTGAGGCACGGCTGGGGGGTCCTGTGCAGGCCCGTTGGTGCTATCCAATCGAGAGGTGTCAAAAGATTCTTCGAAAAAAGTGTAGGAATAAAGCCAAAATTGAGGCTTCTGTGGCGGAGGCAGCAAGAGTGGAGGAGGTGTCGAACTTCACAAAGGCGTACTATACCGAGAACCTTCCCAACATGAACCCACTCCCTCGTTACAACGAGGACGAGAATTTATCGACTCTGAGCCTTTTCAAAGGGCAACTCGGAAGGGGCAGCGCAGGTACCCCTAAGACATTGCAACCACCTGAGTTTCGCACCATCACACTCTACCTGTTGATGAACCTTGACGAAGTGGTTCCTTATCGAATGTAAGTTCTCAAAGAACTTGTTACATACGTAGTCAATATCCTCCACCTATTGGTCCAACCCCTTTCACCTCTTGTTTTTTCAGGGAGTTCATTAGGCAATTCTGGAAAAGGAATACGCCTCCTACCAACCAAGAAGAAGACCATTTCCTCAAAACTGCCAGGCCCGATTTTATTGGGTGGTTGTGTACAAAGGTACAATCCAACTTACCTCGTTCCATCTTTGAGTTGCTCGTATGAGCGAGTAATGTAATGATCTACGTGGCCTCACCTTGCAGGCACGCACAGATAGAGAAATGAGTGCTGAATTGAGACAGGTTGCATGTGGCTTCAGCACTAGGGTCAATGCATTCACCGTTTATGATGTGAATGGCTATCGCTTTCGCACGAGAAGCTACGAGGAGAGTCGGCCGGGCCGAAAGACCACGTGCACAGGAGTTTGTACGCCCGGCAACGATGATCTCGACTATTATGGCATAGTCGAAGAAATATACCAGCTCGACTTCCCGGGCCCCAAAGCTCTTAAGCCAGTGGTGTTCAAATGCCAATGGTTCGATCCTCATGTCATGAGAAGAGCCGATGGCATTGGGCTAGTCGAAATTCGACAGGATTCCATCTATAGTGGAGACGATGTCTATATTGTGGCTCAGCAGGCCAGGCAAGTTTATTATCTCCCATGGACGTGCCAAAAAGACGAGAGGCTTACGGGTTGGTACCTTGTGCAATCGGTATCGCCACGCGGTAAAGCGCCTGTCCCAATCGATGATGACTACAACTTTGACCCAAAGGCGGATAGCGGAGAGTTCTATCAACCTGAGGGGCTAGAAGGGTGTTTGGAGATAGACATTCTTTCGCTGATGAGCATGAAAGCAGACAACGTCATCGATGATGACGAGGACGAGGGTGAAGTGGTGCAAGATGGTAAGGACCTAATGATGCTTGAGCGATGGAGGGCTCATCGCAACCTAAATGTTGAGGACGATAGAGGTGGTGAGGAGAGTAATGGAGATGATGAGGACTTAGGTTTCGATAATATTGATAGTGAAGACGACAGTAGTGATTGTGATGACAGTGGAGGAGGTGATGACAATGGTGATAGTGATGACCAGGACTTCGGTTTCTATTTCATGTAATACTATATTGTTCTGATTATTATTACTTTGCAATTATGTTTCGTTCATTTTGCATCTCTTTACAAATACTTATCGATTATTTGTGCTAATTGGTTTAATGTTTGTCATTGCAGGCATAGGACAAAATGCCGGGCAGAAGTAGACGACGACAGAAGAGACCGGTGAGAAAGGTCCACTCGCTCTACCAGAGAGAGGAGGAGGAGGCGTTGGAGGAGGAGGAGGCCTTGGAGGAGGAGGAGGCGTTGGAGGAGGAGGAGACTTTGGAGGAGATGCGGGGTAGAACTCGCTCTACCAGACGCCTGTTTGCCCCGGTCGGCGGCGAGGACGGGGGCGGCGAGGACGGGGGAGGCGAGGACGGGGGCGGCGAGGACGGGGGCGGCGGCGGCGAGGCCGGGGGCGACCAGGGCGGGAGCGAGGCGACAGCAGGGGACTCGTCTTCCACAGCTTCGAGGAGGCCCTACCAGCGTGGGATAACACGCCTCCCAAGCGCCGCGCCCACGCTAGCCTTCCGTCCGGTGATTCGACCCGACGGGCCAAGGTAAGTACCATTCATGTTTTCACTTACTTGTTCATATGCCATGTTGAAAATTGAACTTCAAGATTAACAGTTCTTCTTAATGACTTGTGCAGCAATTGGAAGCGTGTGGATGGAAACAGAGGTGGACGCCATCCTAATGGCATTCTGGGCCTCCTGATTAAGAAGAATTTTCCTGGCCTAGTCACCATAGATGGGAGGGATAAAGTGCCCCAGCACTGGCCAGACTTCTTCAAGGTAGTGCACGGAGACGTCACCCTTGCCGACAAGATCAAGAGGGAGTTCTGGGTGAGTCTTCATTGCACCGCTTTGCCACTACTAAGCATTTGTTGGATGTCCTTGAAATAATCAACTCATAAATGATATATGTATGCAGGAGTATTTCACGTGCGACCCAGGGCACGAGAATGAGGCGTCGGTAGTGCAGGACAGGGTCTGCCAGATCAGGCTCAAGGACATGTTCTACGAGGCACACGTCCAGTGCCTCATCAGCTACCACGCCAACGTACTCAAGGAGAAGCTAGACAAGGCGGATGCGAGGAAGATGATCCAGTGGCCCGAAACTGACATGCCCAGGGAGGCCTACATGCTTGTAAGTAGGAAACAATAATTCTAATTTCATTCCAATTCATCTTCTTACTCACCTAAATGCACGTTGTAATGCATGCAGTATCCTGATGATTGGTGCAAAATGCACATGGACTGCTCGGAGGCGATTGTGGACGGGTGGAGAACACCGGAGGCTTACGAGATGCGCAGGAAGAAATCTGGATATGCCAAGGCGAAGGTGGGGCCGTCACACCACCAAGGGTGCCGCTCTCTCGGAGAGTACATGGACACATGGGTACCCTTCACACCAATTTGTTTATTTATTCAATTGATTGAGTCATTCATTCTCATTACGTGTAATCGTCCTTGTGTTTTCCTCGCAGACCCAGTCGCATGACGGCCAGGTGATCAACGAGTTCACGGGCTATATCCTGTCTCACCAGGGCAAGGCGACAGATCCAGAGAACGTCTACGACACGGCGAGGGGGCCCGACGCCATCACCAACCAAAACGTCTACGATAGGGTGGTCCAGTACACCGAGGCGGTTCGCACGCGCCATGGTGCCGACTACGACCCGTCGACCGAGCCCCTCGATACGGACGTCCTGATGAGGATGGGAGGAGGGAAGCAGCACGGCCGGTACCTTATTGCCCACAGCGTCATCGACCCGGCCACCGTTCCCTCCCTTCGTGAGGTTCGTCGTTCGGATAGCAGTGCCGGTACCTCCTCCGATGTCCCCATACAACCTCGGCGGGCAAGCTCCACACAGATGATGGCGGCGCTTCAGGTAACTATTCGTCGTTCATTGGTTTTACATATGTTGCCGAATGTTTATGCATTGTTTAAACATCGCTTGTGTAATATTGCAGGTCCAACTGGAAGAGATGCGGGCCCAACAGGCGGACCAACAGGCAAGAGAGGCGGCCCGAGAAGAGGCCTATCGGCAGCAGCTGGCGGCCCAACAGGAGGCCCATCGGCAGGCGATGCTAGCTTTCCAGCAGCAGTCCCAGCAACAGATGACGCAGTTTGCCTCCTCGATTTCCAGCTACTTTCAGGGCCTGGAGATCCCTAACTACAGACCCCCTCCGTTGCAAGTGATGTTCACTCCACCCCCGGTTGTTCTCCCTCCACTCCCTGATCTTCCGCCTGTAAGGACTCCGGTGAGTTACTGGCAGCCTATCTATTATTTTCGCTTGTGCGGCCATCCCTTAGGTACTAATGAGATCGCTTATCCGTACAGCTGCAGTCGGCGGCTTCGAACCCGTCTCCGACAGTTGGAGCTTCTCCACAGCCGCAGGTCGGACCGTCCGGGTGGTCTTCGTGGCCGACAGGGAGCTCCTCACACCACGGTGGTGGCGACTGGTCGCAGGACGAGTGAGTGGCTCGGTGCATGTTGTTGGATAATGGATGTAACTTTGTTATGTTAGACCCTTTTGCAACTTTGTTGGATGTTGGACTTGTGCGACTTGTTGGATGTTGCATTCGTGCGTGCGACTTGATGGATGTTGTGGTTATGGATTATTTGTGAATCTCTGTGATGTATATGTGGATTTCTGTGATATGTACATATATGTGTTTTGGTTGCTGCGATACGTGAGCTAAATCGGCAAAAACAGCAAAAAAAATTGCAGTTTCCAGCTTTGCCGACTGCCACGGCAGCTGGCAAAGCTGGTAACAAAAAAAGCAAAATACCCAGCTTTGCCGACTGCCACGAAGCAAGGCAGTCGGCAAAGCCTTTGCCGACTGCTGAATTGGCAGCTGGCAAAGATATACACATTTTTTTAAAAAAAGGAAAAAATCTTTGCCGACTGCCAATAAAGGCAGTCGGCAAAGGTCTTCGATTAAAAAAAAAGAAAAAAATATTTGCCTCGATTAAAAAAAATAAAAAAAAATTCTTTGCCGACTGCCACCTTGGCAGTCGGCAAAGAAAACTCTAACGGCTGTGCGCGTTTGCTTTGCCGACTGCCAGAGCGGTAGTCGGCAAAGGCTTTGCCGACTGCCTTTCATGGCAGCTGGCAAAGGTGGCCTTTGCCGCCTTGGGCTTTGCCACCTCCCCTTTGCCGACTGCCTCAAGAAATGCAGTCGGCAAAGCCTTTGCCGACTGCATTTCCTCCTTTGCCGACTGGTTTCAGCAGTCGGCAAAGAGGGCAAATCCAGTAGTGTATGTATATATAGTTGGTTCAAATGTGTGCGTAAATTGTGTTTTAAATTGATCTTCTACTCGTATTCTGCAATTTCATATTTATTAAAAATCACGTGATGTGTTGAATGTGTGCAATGATTGATCATGAATACAAATATTGACAAGCACTAAGAGTAACAAGCCCCAAGCTTCACTTTCATCCAAATCAAGCTTAAACTACACAACTGGATCTTTGTTGCCCGCCACTGTCAACTAACACCCACGAGACTATTTTCCACTTTGGTAAAGCTTCACTTCTTGTTCTCTAACTTCACTTCTTGATTCTCCAAAGGAGTGATTCTATTGAGGAGCAAATGAGAATCAATTTTGAAGAGATTCTTGTAGCAAATGAATGGGAGGCAACATCAAGCGGCGAAGAGCGTGAATGGAGAAGTGATTTCTATCATAATCCAGTTGTGTTTTAGTTGTTAAGTAGGGTTCTGCGGAAGCTGGGAATGAAGCTGGAACTGGAAGTTGTGCCATAAAGGAGACTATGGATGACTCATATGATCTGGTGGCGCATAATTCAACACTGGCAGCAGTGTAACCAAGGCGGAGGCACATATGGCCGCCTCTAAAGATGGACTGGGTTTTCTCTGAAAACCTGCTTTATAGAGTGTGTGCAGAAGAAATATCAAGAAAAACACTGGTAATTAAAAATGTCTCATGTAAACATTGATGTGCCATGATACATGCGAACCTAGTAGGAGAAACTTTTCTTCTGCATATTACTATGCTATTGATTGACTCATTATGTTCCTCAAACTTATATTCCTCAAAATATAAGTGGATCATTAGACTCGGAGCTAGAATCGTATGTCACACTATCACTATCCCATCCTTAAACCAAACTACTTCCTCCGTCCCAAATTAAGTCATCTAATTTTCTTAGAGAGTCAAAGCATCTCAAGTTTGATTTTCGTAGTATAAGTAGAAACCATGGGCATGTCACTCCACAACTCTAGATCCACCAAATTCGGATCCAAATCCAAATATTTTACCAAACACATCTACCTTCACTAGCTCCAATAGTGGATCACTCAACCAATTTGGTGAATTTGTCTTGGTGAACTTGTTCCAAGTTCACCAAAGCACCTAAAGGGGTGCTCCACCAAATCCAAATTTGTTGGAGTTAGGAGAAACTACCCAATATGCCACTGGTTACACACTTCACGGTTCATTTATTCTTTATTTTGTCCGGTCTTCTTCTTCTCCACGTGTTCCTCCCCTTCATGCATGCATCCCCTGGCGCTCCTGCACTGAATGCTACCGCGCCTTGCCCATTGGAGCCTCGCTGTGGCTGCACACCACCATCCCGAGCTCCACATTGCGAGGCCAGGTCGTCCCAAGCTCTACTGCCATGCTCCTGAAGAGGTGTGTGCCCCGCCCACCGAAGCCCGGTCATGTCATGGTCATGCCTCTCTCAGCCACCATCACTACAAGAGATGTGACCTTCTAAAACAATTTTTATGACGTAGATTCTCTGACAACAGAATATAGTCACAGAAGGCGTACATTGACAGAAAAAGCTTATAATTGTCACAATCAGTTTGTCATAGAACTGTCAGCCTTCTGTGACAAATTGATTGTGACAACTTGAAGATGAACATCGGTTCCTGATTATCACAGATTGTTAAAAGGATTTGAGGGCTCCTACTAGAGAGGAGGTATAAAATCACACCCTCAAATATGAGGGGTAACCCTTAAATCAAAAGTATGAGCCCTAATTTGAGGCTAAGGCTCCTGCCGGAGATGCTCTTACACACCCATCACAACACCATTTTTCACAAGTGGGCTCGTTACAACTTCTACGATGATGAGTAATAGAGACCAACGTCTGCTACCAGTCTCTGGAATGCATTTTTGGTGACTGTCGACGTAATGCCGGTGATAGTCTTCCGAGGGGTATACCCAAGGTAGTAGATGATCGGTGAAGGTGCGCCTGAGACGAACAAGAGTTGCGCAGTAAGCGCGAGACACAAGATTTATATAGGTTCAGGCCGCCGCTAGGCGTAATACCCTACGTCCTGTGTGTTGCTGTGTTGTATTGCTATTAGATGATGTGGGTCTGAGTTGTGGGATCTATCCCTGCCCCTCCTTATATACTCCGAAGGGACAAGGTTACAAATAAATTATCAAGTTGGTACAATAACCGTGCGGTGTAATGTCTTGCGCCGCACGCCTTCGTCTTCTAGGCCGGGCTAGCTTTGATGGTGCGGCCCATGTCTTGTCTTGTGTTACCGGGGTTTATATCCCCACAGCTAGTCCTCGAGCGCCTTACATTCGTCGGGAGGTGCAGATCTTCGGAGTTGCTTGACCACACGGATTTAAGGAGCTCAGAAAAAATTTTAGAAAGAGCATTCTCTTTGATGAAGTGTATCCACTTTTGGTTCGCCAGAATCAATACCTTCACCGTTAGGTGAAGTGTATCCACTTAGTCCCCGAGCCTGATAGTAGGTGACGTAGGCACGTGGTGTCAGGGTCAAAGTCTTCAAGTATGATGGACAAAGTCCCCAAGCTCAGCAAATGCTTGGACGAAGTCCCCGCCATCCTGAGCTCCACATTGCCGTGTCGGCCTGTCCCAAGCTCTGCCGCCATGCTTTTGAAGAGGTGTGTGTGCCCTATCCACTGGAGCCCGGTGATGCCGTGATCGTGCCTTGCTCAGCCACCATGGCTGCAGGGAAACGTCTGGTCGATGAAGGTCATGGGGCTATGTTTGCCGACAAGGATGACACTCGCTCTGTGAAGCCATGCCCGCCGGTGAGGCCTTGCGTCCACTCTCCTACACATCAGGGGAAGAGCAAAGACTGGTGTTTTTGGGTAGTTATTATTTTGCCGCTAACATATGTCGGTGAGGTGTAAGTGAGATAGAAACATAGGTGGAGTTGTACCAAACGCCTCTAGCTCTATAAACTCCAATGGTGGAGCTACTCTAGGGTGGATCCAGGTAAATTCTAGATCTAGATTTACTTTCAGGGGATAGACCTGTTCCAAACAGGACTTATGGAGATAGATGTTTTTTATATTTACTGAGGTCGATGTCTAAGATCATTTCCAGTAAACCAGCCCCTAAACTAAAATTTGAGAGTTCATGCTAAAAACATAGGTCCAGCAGGGCCCATGCTCATGCCCTAAAATTTGAGTGGTCCTAATTCTTGAGGACTCTCCACCGGGCCCCTACTCAATCGTTGCAGCGGTTTTCTAACGGCACAATCCTCTCTCCCGACGAAGCTGTTATATCCGCTCAACACCCACATTAACACCTCCCCAACTATAGGTCGCACCAATGGCTAAGTCCCTGCACTGGCGAGGCCTCCCTAGCTAGCGGCTCCCTCTAGGGACCGGCAAGGCCACCTAGAGACATGGTGGCGTAGCATCGACGTGGGAGCGGCCACCTAGAAGCACGGACGGGGGAGGAGGCCACCCAGAGGTGCGCCTGTATCTGGCGTGAGCAAGGCCTTTTGATCCCTAGACCTTTTAGGTGGCTCCTCCCTCCTCTCTAGGCCCATGGTGACCCGGAGGCTTGGCAGCAAGGATCCAGCCTCTGGTCAGGTGGCTCGGACGACAAGACCACTAGGTTCCTCCCTTCGCCGCCTGCCATTCAGATGAACGAGGCACCCCACAATGCTCTTTCCTATTTTGAACATTGGTTCCTGATTATTACAGATTGTTAAAAGGATTTGAGGGCTCCTACTGGAGCAGAGGTAAAAAAATCACACCCTCAAATATGAGAGGTAACACTTAAATGAAAAATAGGAGCCCTAATTTGGGGCTAAGACTCCTGGTGGAGATGCTCTAACACACCTGTCACAACACCATTTTTCACAAGTGGGCTTGTTACGGCTTCTATGATGATGAGTAATAGAGAACAACGTCTTTTAACGTCTCTGGAAAGCATTTTTGGTGACTGTAAAATGCCTCAACATAGTAGTGTACAAAACACTATAAATATATGTATACCTAAGTAGTCTCACATTGATAAAATGCATGGCAACATTTGTACCATCATTCATATGGTAAAAGTCAAGCTAAAAATGGCAACATTTATCTTACAGATGAAGGAGCAGTTGGGGTACTGCTTAAAAGAAGATATCCACACACCATGCCGCCGTCCCGAGAGTTCCACTCCCAACTGCCATGGATCAGTTGTTCATGATCAGTTGATCATGTACGATGCTATATGGTGGCTTAGAGCTAGCTAGAGATGATGTTCTCTAGATAAGAGATTAAGAGTCATGTTTCTCTTTCTCATGGATCATGTGAAGGCGATTTCTCTTGCTTTTGACGTTCCTTGCTTTGGATATATACGGACAACTGTTCAAGTACGTACGTGTTGGGAGAAACCAAAGAAGAGGCGATCAGCACTGTATATTGTATAGTAAGTAGGGGCTGTGCCTGTGTGGCAGCTGCAAGTTACTGATAGATACAAGGAAGAAAACAGGAGGCGCAGCTGGTTACTTCCCTTGAGATGATTAATTGTTTGTTTGCCATCGTTAATTGCCTTAACCTGAGATATGCATCCACAAGGCACAACTGGAATTATAGAAATGTCGAATTTTGAGGAGGATTTTCATGCTGTGTCGCCTAAAGATAAGCCAACGGTCAAAGGGAGGGAATATATTTCAACCCTTTATGAAAATTACTTTGGATATTTTTTTTTTAAGTATGCATCGATATTTTATTACCATCCTTTTTTTGCCACAATATGACACTATAGTATACGTATACCACACTTCCTAAACTACATGCGCCTGAATCTCATACGGCTGCTCTGTATGCCTCAACTGACCCAAGGAAGATGATGATCCAAGAAAGATGAAGACATATGCACTAGTAATCTCCTGGCTGTTAAATAGCAAATTTCTATGGTATATGTATTATATCTTCCTGTTGGGGTGGTTAGAATGTAGACGAAACGTCAAATTACTTATTGCTCAACTATGCAACTTGGCACGAACGGATTTTTGTCAGCATGTTTGGATGGATGTATGTCGTTTCAGCTCATAGAGTGGCGTCATTTTTTTTGTGGTTCGTTACAAGCCACAAGACAAACAAAAATAAATATCACAAATCAGATTTTGGTGTGTAGCCAGGCAAAATTGTTGAGCTGAGATAAGACGCACAGGAACACAGCATATAAGCATGCCAGCAAGGTGCAAACACAAGGGGGATTGAATTAGGCTCAATCCTACTGGTCATAACCCTAATTACCTCTAGTTAATTTGATCCACAAATAATAAACCAAGCAAAAAATAAAAAAAACTTAAGAAGTACGGTCAGCATCCCGCCAATCGTAAATATGTGGCGGTTTAGACAACCATAGGATCTCCATAACACATCACTTATTTGTGAGTGGAGGAGGTCTCTTGGAGCGCTTCATTTGACAACACAGACTGAAGCTCTTATACTCAAATATCTGCATAAGTTCCTGAACAGGGTGGATTTGCCATGGGTAAACTTGATATGGGAAACAAATTGTAGAAATGGAAGATTGTCAGGAACTGCAAATGTTGGTTCACCTTGGTGAAGGGACATCCTAAGGCTGATTGACAAATTCAAGGGCCTTGCCAATGTAAACATCAAGGATGAAAAATCATGCTTATTTTGGGAGGATCTATGGAATGCACTGCTGGATTCAGGTGCTTTGACGAGTCCCTCCTCAAATGCACTCGGCAAGGAACTCTCGGTAAAAAAAGGGCCAAGGTACCTTTGCCGAGTGCCATTTCTCGAGCACTCGACAAATCTGCTAACTCTCGGCAAATAAAAGTTGCCGTGATGGCGCGAAGACGGTGACAGACTCTTGGCCGAGAGCCTCCCAGAAGGCACTTGGCAAAAATTTATTTTTTTTGAAAAATTCTTCGCCGGCACTCGGCGAAGATTTATTTTTTTGAAAAATCTTTGGCGAGAGCCTCCCAGCTGACACTTGGCAAAGATTTAATTTTTTTTTAAAAAATTCTTTGTCGAGTGCCTACTAGCTAGCACTTGGCAAAGATTTATTTTTTTTTGAAAATTCTTTTGCTGAGTGTCTTGGCCACGGCATTCGGCAAAAGCTACAAAATTGCATTTTTCAGCCCTCCATTTTCCAGCTTTGCCGAAGGTAATGACCATGGCACTCGACAAAAGGGGCCTTTGCCAAGGTTGCACTCAGCAAAGTGACCAAAAACTATTATTTATTTATTTTTTGGTATTCCATCTTGACAATCAGAAAATATCAATATATATATCATGTTATATACTCCCGGGAGTAGTTACTTCCATCTTCAATAAACCATATTGTGTATGCGTGCATATTATTCTATCAGTTTGAGTATGTTTAAATACTCAATTTAAGATATTTCAAATTTTAGTATGCAAATTTTTTTCAACAGAGTCCATATTTTTAAACATATTAATAAAATGTCACTGCAGTTGTATATTAAAAAGTATAACCATATAATATACGGATGACAAAATAGTTTAACCACATACTACTCTAAATAGTTTAGTATGACGATATACTTCACCTACGTATATTTCTTTGGACCATAGAGGATCTAAATCTAGAGATATAGACATGAGAGTAACTACTCCCTGAGAGTAGGAAATAATTTCCCTTACATCCACCACATATATATCATATCTATCATATATATCGCATTCATCACAATATATATCACATATATCGGATTCATCATAATGTATGTCGCATATATCACATCCATCACAATCTATATCACAAGTGTGTGTTGACATTTCCTAACGCAAACAGATTAATCCGCAAACGCACGGATACCGCGGTAACTTTCACCCGAGAGTATTCCAGGGTAACGATTTCCACGGCGAACGTGAAGTGTACTAATTAGGTCTCAAGATCGCCCAAGGATAAATGTATATATGTTTTTGTGGGGAGAGAGAGAAAGATTTCCTAAACTCTCTAGATGATCTAAGAATCAAAGATACTATAAGTGTACTTATTTTGGAACATCGAAACACTAGCCTCAGACTGAGATGAGAAGGAGACTAGGAAGTTCTGACTACGGTCTTACAAACTCTAACCCGAACGTGGTGGAATACGTCGGCCATCAGGGCTGTCACCACCTGGGGCTACCACAACTATACGTAGGGCTATGTGCAATTCCAGGTAATCATAAGACTAAACACCACGTCTAATCTATTAATTACTACTCTAGAGTTGCAAAGACTAGAGCACTTGATACAAGCGAAAAACTAATAAATAACTTAAAAGTAAATACTAGAAATAAATAAAGAACTCAGAAATTAAGAATTGAAGAACCTGAAGATTACTGAAAGACGAACCAGATACTGCAAAAGTACAATGTTGAGGGAGATCCGACGGACCCGGCTCCTCCTCCGCTCTCTCCTCTTCTCTCTCCCTCTTTACAAATAGAAGAACTAGAACTAGATCTAAAACTAGAAATAGATGAATTAGAACTAGATCAACTAGAGGGACTCTACTAGCCCTAATTTATGTAGAGAATATGAAGCACCGGGATGTAGAATGCCTTCTGGAGAGGGCCTGGGGCGTCCTTATATAGGCCGAGGTGGAGTAGAGCGCAAGGAACCGCCACATCATCAATCCACGTCTCACGTTATATGCACCGTTGGATCAATCCGACCTTAGATGGGCATCGGGATACTTTACTTAGGTGCCAAGAAAGTGTGGGAGGAAGTTTCCAGAAGCTGGAGGCGAGGCAGCGCAGTGGAGGGCCGCCCGGCGTGGGCCTTGGGCCGGCCGGCGCTGCCCCGGGCCCAAACGGGCTCCGCTTCGCCGACGTGTCTTCTTCGGTCTTTCGCAGTCTAATGGTGTATATTAGGTCGCAGATTTTGATTCCGAACTCCGAATATAGTAAATGATAGGTCCATTTTGATCGTCTCGACGAGCCCATCACAATGGTGTAGTCTAATTCCTTATTTGAGATACTTTTATTGATGGAAAATTGTATTTTCCTACAATACAAGTGAGAACACCAAAACTCATGGAACTCGTTAGAATCAAAACCTATGACTATGCTTTGTGATTTATTTTATATCAAATTATGCAATAGTTGATGGTTATATTTTGATTTTAATGATCGTCAACAAGTTCCCCCACACTTACTCTTTGCTCGTCCTCGAGTAAAGGTTAAGATAAAAACATAGCTATTCAAGATATAGGACCAGCATGCAGATTATTCCAAAATATTCCTTGCACCTGCGGGGTATGTGGAGTGGCTAACATATCTCCTTGAGTGGTTGAAAAGTGGAACAGCTCTCAAAACGAAGTCGTCTTCCCGAGTTCCTATCTCGGCAACTTGGAGGTTTTAAAAATTTTCACAAGAAAAGACAGATCACTTTATACTGCTCGAATGGTACTCTCGGTCACTCAATGGTGTATGATTCCTTACCAAGGCATAATTGAGCATTGCCTTCTTTTCCTCCCTACTTCTAAAAAACTTAGGTGGAGTTTTGGGTAGGAAAATAGCATACTTACCTTACATATGTTGTAAAGTCAAACCCCAGATCCAAGGAGGGAAATGTCATACTTTTAGATCAAGATGTGCATGTGTGTGGGATATTTTGTGGCTAACCTAATTCTACTTTTGCTCCTTGTAAACAAATATCTCTTTTTGAAACTTGAGGCTTATGTTGCAGGACAACATAGGCTAGCTCTCTCTTTTTTTCTCTCTTTTTTTCAGGCGGGCATCTGAGTACCCATTTTTTATTCATTCGAACACTTGTCCATTTTTACATCTCAAGCGGGCATCTTTGTACCCATTGTTTTCTCTCACATCTCACACTTTTGCCTAGCCTCATGCCTCTTCTCTGCAACATGATTCTTTTGAGAGATAATAACAAGAACTTGGAGCGTTTATTTGGATCAACCTATCAAGAATATTTTTGGTGTTCTCTCCCAGTGTAGGAGTAGAACATTTTGAGGTGGATGAAAAGCATATTTTTGCGTACTTCCAGTGTAGCAGCAGCAGATGTATGTGGGTGTACGTGATCTTGATCTTGGGCGTATGATAAATCTCTCAATAAGGGTCAACAAGACTTGACCAAACTCAATACAAAGCAAGTAGCATGTGGAAGGTTTCTATCCTATAAGCATGTATATGGCTCTGGTAGGAATTTATCACCACTGAGGAGTATGTGACACTATGGTTTTTATCAGTTTTATCAAAAGAGAATTTCTCCAAGTACCTTGACTAGAATCGGTAGGATTTCTAAGCCAGAACTATATCATACTCCACAACAACTCAGTCAATATGATTTTCCTATGTGATATTCTTGCCACAAGCAGCAACTATATGTAAGGAGTAATCATTATGCATTCCAATCTTAAAAAGCTATTCTCATATTCACTTTCATATTTTAAATCTAAGTGTGGAGTTTGGTTCTTTTTTTAAATTGCATGTGTAAACAAGTGCAAGAAATGCAAGCAGAAAGTAAACATATGAACGAGTGAAAGAGAATCAAACCGATTTCCAGAAGTTGTGTGCAATCCCTTTTATCATTCATGATGTGTACTTCAGCGCCTTGTTCACCATCGGAGTGTTGCAGTCCCCCAAACTTCTCCAAAACTATACCTGGCATTTATTCATAGATAGAAAAAGTGAAAGCAAGGGGACTCTTCTGGTGAGAAACACCAGAGAGTCAACATTTATTCAACTAACTAAAATCTAAATTCTAAAACTCTAAACTAAAGAAGGGTTCCAATTTTATGAGAAAGGTTGAATGAGTTTTAATGTGAGAATTCTATGAACTCAATCTCATCTAGTTCCTCACCCATGTTGGTTTGTGGTTCAAAATAGACTTTCAACCGTTGGCCATTTACCTTAAAAATGTTACCTGTATCATCTCGGATGGTGATGGCTCCATGGGTTGAAGTGTCTACGACCTCATAAGGTCTATCCCACTTACTTCGTAGGTTACCATGTCCAAAGAGCTTTACTCTTGAATTAAATAGTAGAACTTTGTCTCCAGGCTTGAACTCTTTGTGCTTGATCCTCATATCATGCCATCTTTTTGTTCTTTCCTTGTAAATCTTGGAGTTGTGATAACCCTTTTCTCTCCATTCTTCAAGCTCAGATAGTTGCATTTGGCGATTCTTGCCAGCTAGATGAAGATCCATGTTCCACTTCTTGATTGCCCAATGAGCCCTAAACTCTAACTCAACAGGCAAATGGCATGTTTTTCCATATACAAGTTGATAAGGTGACATGCCAATCGGTGTCTTGTATGCAGTTTGGTATGCCCAAAGTGCATCAGGGAGTTTATCCTTCCATCCCCTACCCATCTCATCTATGGTCTTTTGCAGAATATTTTTGATTTGTTTGTTGGATCTTTCTTCTTGACCACTCGTCTGAGGATGGTATGGTGTTGCGATGTTGTGACGAACTCCGTGTTCCGCTAGGTACCTCCGGAAGACCTTATCAATGAAGTGAGACCCTCCATCACTTATGACCATCCGAGGTACACCAAAGCGAGGAAATATGACTCCATGGAACATTCTCTTGGCATGTTTGGAATCAGCAGCTCGACATGGCAGTGCTTCTACCCATTTGGATACATAGTCAACGGCTACTAAGATATACTCGTAATTTTTGGACTTAGGGAATGGCCCCATGAAATCAATCCCACAAACATCAAAGAGTTCTACTTGGAGATTATTCATGAGAGGCATCGCATCTCGCGAATTTATATTCCCTTGTTTTTGACATCGGTGACATCTTCTGACAAACTCTTTTGTATCTGCATACATCGTTGGCCAGAAAAAACCACTTTGCCAGATCTTGGCATGTGTCCGGAATGCTCCATAGTGTCCACCATATGGCAAGGCATGACATCTCTCCATGATCTTAATAGCCTCAGCCATTGGAACACATCTTCTCAACAATCCATCAAAACAAACTCGATATAGGTATGGCTCATCCCACAGGTGAAAACAACTCTCATGAATCAACTTTATTTTGTCCTCACCAGGTGGGACATAGCCTACCACCATAAAGTTCACGATGTTTGCATACCATGGATCGGAGTGTGTTATCTTGAGAAGGGTTTCATCCCTTAGGTAGTCATTGATGGGTAACTCATGTGCTTCCTTGTACTGAATCCTAGACAAGTGGTCGGCTACCGAGTTCTCTACTCCTTTCTTATCTCTTATTTCTATGTCAAACTCTTTGGAGTAGAAGAATCTATCGAATTAGCCGAGGCTTAGCATCTCTCTTAGTGAGGAGGTATTTAAGAGCAGCATGATCTGTGTGAACGATTACCTTTGCCCCCACTAAGTAGGATCTAAACTTGTCTATAGTAAAGACAACAACCAATAGCTCTTTTTCAGTGGTAGCATAGTTGAGCTGAGGTCCAGACAAGGTCTTGCTAGCATAGGATATAGTATAATGCCTCTTATCCTTGGTTTGGCTTAAAACGGTGTAACACCCTAGTATTAGTTACTATTTTCACACTTGCATTTGCATGTCATCAAGCATAGATCATGTCATTTCATGCATCATTATCATTGCATTTTATTTGATTCCCTTTTATTGCTATATGTTTGTTTATATGTCCATAACATGCTAAATGTGTTGACATGCAAATGTAATGCTTGTTTACTATTCTAAATGCTTTATACATGTTTGGGATAACATTTGGAACAATGTTCATGTTGGTGAAATCCCCAAAATACCCCTCTAGCTCATAGTTGACTAGAGAGCCCTTTAAAAGCTATTCTGTTTGACCAAACAAGAAGGGCATTTTAGAGATTCTGCATGTCAGTGCACCCTTAATCAAAGTTGTGTATAATTTTATAAGCAACAAACTTTATTTTTGGGTCAACTCATGAAAATGAGTGGAAGAAGGTCAAAAAGTTGAATTAGTGCAGTTTTGGGAGCTGTTTTGGAAGTTTTCAAATTTTCCTAAGTCTAAACCGGTTTTCAGTTTCGGTGTACCCCTGTTCATCGACTTGTATCTCTCAATCCAGGCCGAACTAGCGTAAAGTGCCTTAATATGAAATGATCTACTCATATAGCTCTTCAATCCATATTAGTGAAGTTTTCGCTGAAACGCACTGGATCACGAGTTATGGCTTGATCAAAATCGAGTTTCAGTCGGGTCCGCGGAGACTGAATCGGAGCCGATTCAGTTCGACCCTTGGTCGTCGCCGCGCGACCGCGTCAGGCCTCGGCCGCCAGGTGGCGCCGTACGCCGTCGTTGCTGCCGCGCGGTCGGCTTACAAAGGGCAACACTCCATCCTGTCTCCCGCACGCTCGCCCTCACTCTCCCCGCTCTCTCGCCCTCTGCTCGCTCGCTGCTCTCCTCTTTCCCCTCCGCCGTCGCCATTTCCGCCGCGCCGCCGCCGCGGTGAAATCCGCCGCCACCGAGCCGTCTCCGACCGCTCCACCCTCGGCGTAGCTTCGGCTTGCTCTGCTCTTCGTTTCCGACCCGTTGCCGACCTCAGCCGACCTAACGTACAGCTCCAGCGAGCTTCTCGCCGTCCGCCATTGCCGGAGCGCCGCCGAGCTCTCGGGTCGCCGCGACAAGGGCGATGCCGGGGTCGGCTTCCCTCTCTTTTGCTCGTCTAGGAGTCTCCGATAGCCGTAGATCCATTCTACACCGTCGGATAGGTCTATCTGGCCGTAGTTTCGCCGGAACCCGAGTTCGCCGTGAACCCGCTCGCCACCGTGCCGCCATGCGAGCGCGGTCAGTGAGCTCCCGTGCGCAATAGTTCGATTCGTTGCACGCATAGGTCCGCTAGGGTTCCAGGGACACGGAACGGTGCTTAGCCGCGCGAGCAACGGCCGGAATCGGCCGGCGCAAGCTCGCCGGACCACCGCCGTCCGCCATTGCCGCCGTCGAGCTCGCTCCGGTGGGGTACGACCCTCGGCAGTTGGTCCATCGGATTCGTCTCGTTGCCACGAGTCGGTAGGTAGCCTCGGCGTCGCCGGAGACCTCGCCGTCGGCGAGCTCTCGCCGGTCAGCGCCGGCGGCTCTGTTCCGCTCTCTGACGCGTGGGGTCGGGTCGACCCCGGGGCCCGCGAGTCAGCCGTTCGGGTGCGCCTCTGGTTCGCTGAGCCGGGTGCACGTAGCAGTTCTATCGGGTTTAGGTTTTATGATTTATAAAATGAATTTCCAGAAAATGTGTAAAACCTTCCAAAATTCATATCTGGAGCTAGGAATGTCCATTTGGGGTGAACCAAATTTTGTTGTGTTTGTATTTCTGAGCTCTATCAAGGAAAAATATAAAATGTACTTTTTGAATACTTTTTATGTGCAGATATAATTAAATTGTTAATTGCTTGCAAACTTGATAAATGCATAAGTAATTGTAGGAATGTGCTAAAAATGTGATTCCACTTGCATTCATCTTGTTTAGGGAGGTAGAATCTATGAAAAATATGTTTGCTGGTGTTTCACTGTTATTTATATGATGTCTAGTATAATGTGACTTTTATGCCTTAATCTTGCAAAAATCACCATGCTTAATGTGTTAAGGTTATGGTCATGAATGTTTTTCCTGGACTATGTTATGTTGGAAAGAAGCTAAGAAAATTAGGAAATCTGTTGTTTGATATTTTTCACTGTGTTAAGTATTTTCCATTGTTTAAAAGGCTGGTTGCTTGTTATTTTTGTGTAGACTGTTATGCTTGTCAAAATGACTTGAAATTTTGTCAGTAGGCTAGTCTGGATGTGTATTAGCTACTGTAATTTTTACTGATTTTTCTGGTCACAGTAAGCAGTAGGTCCAGTTATAGGCTAGGGTTTATTTAATTGTTTCTAAGCAAATATCTTTTGGTTGGGGAGTGTTTTTATGCGATGCTCAGCATGCCAGCTCATTCAATTACACCTCTCCGCGGACCACCTGATCGGAAGCTGTTCACTACATCAGAACCATCCTAGAAGGAAAAAAAAATATCACCTGTGTTAAACAGTAGAGCTGATCCTACTTTGAGCTTAGAGCAGCAAGGTTAATATTTTGGTTCATATGATGTTGCTCGCGCTTGTTAATTATAAGTTGGTTGTGGTAGGTTAGTTGATGCATGTTAATTATTAAGTGCAGGTTGTAGACCTCTCACCCGGGACGAGAAATTGTTCTATGCTTTGCTTAAGAAGGGTGAGTATGAGTTGGTTGTCTAGGGAAGAAATATGCACGTACTCAGTAAATGAGTGTGGATTGTTAAACTGATTGCATATCATGGGTTAATTCGTGCATCTCTATCTTGCATTTCATGTGCATTCTCAGTTCTCATATCTGCATATCATGCATACAGGATCGCCGGGAGGCGTGACGCTGTTGCAGTTCGATCCACCGGAGGAGGGAGTTCCGCCGGAGATTGAAGTGCCAGAGGTTTCCGAAGGTCAGGAAGAAGAAGCTGAACTTCCAGAGTGCCCTGATCACCAACCTACTAACTTTGTGAAAGGCAAGCCCCGGAGCATCCCTAAGTCTCCACCTACTCTTTTTACAAATACACTGGTCTTTATTAAATCGTATGATTGTGCACTTAAGTATAGGAGTTGATATGATATCGTTGCTGCATTTATTCCTTATCCACTTATACTTGATCCTGAGGTTATTACTAGACAAGGGGATGGGTTCGATCCTATGCTTAGCCATGCTTAGACCGGTAGAAGTCGAGGGATTTCCTGTCCTTCGCGAGCATAGGTGGTTACTAATGATGATGGGGTTGGATTCCACATGATGGACTATATGTGCCACCATGCCACAGTGTCTAATGAGAGAATCAAGGCTAGGTAGCGGGGAGCCGCATGACATGGTTGAGGTCATGCCGTCTTCGGTGCTGCTTGCGGCCGACTAGGACTGAGGCCACCAGACATCAGTTGAGATTGAAAGACGTCGTCACATAGCTGGCCAGATAAGTCGTTCTGACCGCGAAGCCGAGTATTTCTTTCTGAGCCGGGAATTGGGCGTGATAAGGTAGACATATTCTAGAGGTAGGAAGGATGTGCGGAGACACCATCTTACCAAGGGCAGGTCAGGGACTTGATGCATCCTGGAAGTGGGTTTGTCTCTGAGAATATGGACCCCTCCAAGCCCGCGATACATATTATGTCTCAGAAAGATTTAACGGTGGCCCAAGAAGCCAGTGGCTCGGCTGACAGGGTTTGTGATTGGCATATTTGCCAGCTGGTACAATCGATTCGAATCGCCATCTCTCCTGGTCAGTAAGAAACTGAACTGATCTTCTGGTGAGGTAGAGGCTAATAACTTGAACCTAATGATTATGGTGAGACGAGGTTGATATCTGTGGATATCGGAAATCATATGGTTTTATTGATTGCTACAATATTCAGTGAATGCTTAGTATAGTGGCTAATCTTAGTAAATAGCCTAACTGAAATCAAAGCTTATCACAATTAAAATGAATAAGTTGAGGCTCAACTGTAGTAATGCTTTTGATGCAAAAATGATGCTACCCTCTGAGCTCCACCAAATAAGCCTTGCATATCCTTGAGAGTCTTTTTATTTACTCCCTGTCGGGTAAGTCTAGCTGAGTACAATTGAGTACTCAGGGTTTTATTCCCATTGTTGCAGATGATGTAGTCTACTACGCGTATTGCAGGGATTGCTTCACCCCTGCGGGCGAAGAAGACTAGGCCCGAGGGCAGGGTCATTATCTATCCTTAGATGTTGTAAGAATGCTGCGACAGGGTCATGTGATGGTACTCGTATTTGAACTCTGTGGTGTAAAACTATGTTGACTTCCGCTACTACTCTATTTGTGTAAAAGACTATGTTGTACTCTGATGTTTAAATTCGGTTGCGAACCTATGTGTCATGTGATCGGGTATTGCTGAATGAATGATCCTTGGGGTATGAAATGTTTGAAATCCTTCGAGATTTCCGGACTACCGGGTTTATATTGGCTCAAGTGCGACTGGATTGCGATTAAAAATGCGATCGTTGTACTTGTGCTCGTATAAATTGGTCGGTTCTGTGACAGCTGGTACCAGAGCATAATTCAGCATATACCGTCACTTGACTATTTAAAAACTAAAAGAGTTTTGAGTTTTACAAACTAATTGCCAACTGATAGTGTGTATAGGTGATTTAAACCAAGTGTTTACAAAACTTATGAGTACCAATGACCAAGTCCTATAGCCCTATATATATATATATATATGTGGTAATTAGGTGGCTTATGTAAGTACTGACTTGGGGAAAATTGCATCATATTTCTATTTGTGGTTCATTTGGTTTTATCGTGCGGATAATCATGAACTGTCGGTTTCTTATTGCTTCTTATGGGTCAATGTACCACGTCGCCTAAGGTAAGGTGAGATGTGAGTGTAAGATCGAACAACCATCGATCGATGGTGAGAGTATGTTACTGAAGTGAGTACATGTGATCTATATGTGTACTTATGGAAGTAAGGTGGAGTAATTAATTTTTGGGGTCGCAAATGTTCATGGGAACATTTCCGGCAAAAAGTGCTTCTTGTTGCCCTGCATACATTGGGATTTGGGCTGAAATGAATCTTCTGCAGGTACACTAACCACGCAAAACGTATAGCACGGTTAGTTACGTATATGAGAGCACGTGGTATGCCACCGACTATAACGTTAGTTAAAATATATTATGTGTGAGGTCATTGGCACGTGCATGCATCATGATCATGAAATTAATTTAAGCTATTTGTACTATTTTCCTTCCCTATGGTAAAATTTGTGCTGTCCTATCTTATTCTAAATGCTGAAAGATGTTGTAATGTACCAGATGGCAGCTGAAGGTGAACCGCAGAGTGGTCAATTTCTGGAGCAGTTTGGCACACCCACGGTGCTATGGAGGTTGTTGAAGTCTGTGGGATATGCAGAGCCACCACTGTATTTCTGGAAGCCAGCGAAAACCATGGTGCAGCCTTGGTTTGATGTTTGGGTGACTATCCCTGTGCTTGAAAGGGGTTGGTCGTTTCCAGGAATAAAGGTGGAAGTTGACATGAGGACGCCATGGGATGGTGCGCAGCTTGCAGCTTTCGAGGTGTTGACGGATATTTGCAGCCGGTTCAACAAGAGAGCTGATTTGGGGCCAGCAAATGTTTTTCCCAGGGTGGATGCTTCTCAGGGTGAGTGGGCTCAGTCTAGCCAAGCTTCTTTGGAGCGAGGCAGGGACGAGCGTGCTCATAGCACGGGTGCTTCTATGAGTGCTATGTTTGCTGTCCTGAGGATGCACTATTCCACTAGGGATGGTTGGATGAAGTGCGTTGAAGCCCTGCATGATGCTGTTGAGAAGAAGTTAGAAGCTGAAGAGTGGGCACGTATGGCTCGTCGTAGCTCAGATGACTTGGTGGTAGCTCTCACTGCCTGTCGCAATGAGTTGTTACGATGCACTGGCGCCTTGTTGGCAGCTGATCGCCGTGTCGAGGTGCTTGAGAGGGAGAATGCAGATCTTCGCCGCCAGCTTGACAATCTCAATATGAGTTTGACACGTCAGCGCACTGAGTTTCTGCAGGAGTTGCGTGCTAGTCAGCAGCAGGTTTGGGAGTTGCAGCAGGATGTTCATTGTCTGAACAACCGTGCTGATCCGTTTCATCCTCCGGGTGCAGCGGAGTTCGCTCCTGAGATCTTCATTGCAGCTGATGATGGTGAAGCCAGTGAGGAAGAAGAGGAAGAAGACCCCGAGGAGATCGTGCCTATTGATGAGAGTGATGACCATGGTGGGAACGTGTCCGGCGTGGACAGTGACCACGAAGACTAGGCTTTATCTAGTGATCTTGCCATGATCGGCACCCTTTTGTATTGGGAAAACCTTTAATGTCATGTAATGAGAGGACCCTGTGTGTTCAGGGCTGGAACCATCAAACTTTTAATTAAGTAATGGTAACTTATGCAGTTTGGAAACCCTTTTTGGTTGCGCCTTGTTATTGTGCGGTTGTGTGATGATTATTGAATTATTGTGCCGTTTGTTGGTTATCAAAAATGATCATTGATATCTTTTGGGCATAATCTTTCGGTTATCTTTGGCATAACTGACACTTAACAATGGTTGTTGTGTGTTTCTACAGATGGCACCTCATACCCGTCGTCATGGGTCAACCAGTGGTGGTGGGAACGAACATGAAGATGAGGAGTTGCCGCCTCCTCCACCGCGTACCCAGGAACAGATGTTTGCTCAGTTCTTGGACACCCAGCAAGCGATTTTGCAGCAGATGGTTGCTAGTAACAACCACAATCTCAATCGAGGTGGACGCCGCGGAGACGATGAGGACCAATACAGTAACTATAAGGACTTCATGGACACTAAGCCTCCGGTATTCAAGCAGGCCGTAGAACCGCTGGAAGCTGATGAGTGGTTAAACACTATTGAACAGTCATTCTCTGTGCTGCGATTGACTGAAACCATGAAGGCTAGCTTTGCTGCTATGTTACTGCAAGGCCAAGCTGGAATATGGTGGGCCAATCGCAAGACCGCCTACCCTGTGGTCGCTGATATCACCTGCGAGCAGTTCACCAGGGATTTCAGGGGACATTTCATTCCAGCAGGCTTGATCAAGATGAAAGTCAATGAATTCATGCAGCTTACTCAGGGTACCAAGACCCTCACTCAGTATCATCATGCCTTTAACAATCTGTCGAGGTATGCCCCGTGGATGGTAGATACAGATGAAAAGAAGATTGAAACCTTCAAGAGAGGTCTTAGTACCAAGCTTATGAAGACTCTGGCAAACAACGCTCGTACAACTTTTAACGAGTTCATCAGTGAAGCTTATATCCAAGAGAAACAGAACAACTTGCACACTGCTTCCAAGGGAGGCAAGAGGCCATTTGAAGGAAGCTCTTCTCAGTCAAGGACTCCAGCAGCTAGTCGTGCGGTGGCAAATCGCCCTGCTTACCGTCCGGCTGTTCCTGGAGCAAAATTCAGACCCCCTCCAAAGAAGCAGCCAGCGCCTCAGCGCTACAAGAAAGGTTTCACAGTGCCTTTGAACAAGAACAACGCTCCTCCAAGCAACGCCGCTCCAGTGAGGACCAACCAAGGTCTGGGGCCATGCTTTAACTGCGGTCAACAGGGGCACCTTGCTCGCTATTGCCCTCATCCAAAGCAGGCTCGAGTGCATCACACCACTATTGAAGAAATTCCAGAAGGTGAACCAGTCACCGCGGGTATGTTTTCTGTGAATCAGCATCATGCTATTGTTTTGTTCGACTCTGGATCGTCGCATTCTTTCATAAGTCAAGCATTTGCACAAAGGCATGCCTTTCAGATTGTTGATTTGGGCTGTAATTTCCGGATAACCTCAGCTAGGGCTGAAATATGCACACGTGAGGGTATCAAGCAGGCGAGTATTGAGATTAATGATAGGAGTTTTATCAGTCATCTCATTGTGTTGCCTGGGCTAGGTCTGGATGTAATTCTAGGGGTTAGCTGGATGAACAAATGGGGTGCGGTATTGGACGTTGCTAACCAAACTTTGACGTTGAAGGCGCCCCAGGGTGGGGGTACCTTTCAAGTTTCCTTACCTCGAAGAGGGGATCTTTTTAATCTCTCTTTCGCAGTTGAGGGCAAGACCGTCCAAGGTATTCCGGTAGTGTGTGAGTTTCCTGATGTCTTTCCTGATGATCTACCTGGACTTCCTCCTAATCGAGATGTGGAGTTTGCAATAGAACTTGTTCCCGGTACGGCGCCTATTTCTCGAAGGCCATATAGAATGCCTCCTCATGAATTAGCTGAACTCAAGAAACAACTCCAGGAGTTATTGGACAAAGGGTTCATTCGCCCTAGTTCTTCTCCGTGGGGCTGTCCGGCAATCTTTGTTAAGAAGAAGGATGAAACCTTACGTATGTGTGTGGACTATAGGCCACTAAATGCGGTGACAATTAAGAACAAGTATCCTCTACCTCGTATTGATATCTTGTTTGATCAATTGTCCAAGGCCAAGGTTTTCTCCAAAATTGATCTGAGATCTGGGTATCATCAAATTAAGATCAGACCACAAGATATTCCCAAGACGGCTTTCTCCACTCGGTATGGATTGTATGAGTATTTGGTAATGTCTTTCGGATTAACCAATGCTCCTGCACATTTCATGTATCTAATGAATTCGGTATTCATGCCTGAGTTGGATAAGTTCGTGGTAGTCTTTATTGACGATATTCTGGTGTACTCTGAAAGCATGGAGGATCATGCTGAACACTTGAGGATAGTCTTGACTAGACTCAGGGAGCATAAGCTGTATGCTAAGTTCAGCAAGTGTGAGTTTTGGTTGACTAAGGTACCTTTTCTGGGCCATATCTTATCTGCTGAAGGTATTTCTGTAGATCCGTCAAAAGTTCAGCAGGTGTTGGATTGGCAGTCACCAACAAATGTGTCTGAGGTTCGTAACTTTCTGGGATTAGCTGGGTATTATCGCCGCTTTATTCAGGATTTCTCTAAAATAGCTAAACCTATGACCAAGCTATTGCACAAAGATACCATGTTTGTGAGGAGTGAGGAGTGTGAAACAGCTTTTCGCACCTTGCAAACGTTGTTGACCACTGCTCCAGTTCTTGCACAACCTGATATTGAAAGGCCTTTTGATGTGTACTGCGATGCTTGTGGCACTGGGTTAGGATGTGTTCTCATGCAAGAAGGCCGAGTCATTGCTTATGCCTCGCGTCAATTGAGAAAACATGAGCAAAACTACCCTACTCATGATTTGGAACTTGCCGCTGTAGTTCATGCATTGAAGATTTGGCGCCACTATTTGATGGGTCACAAATGTCATATCTATTCCGATCACAAGAGTCTCAAGTACATCTTCACTCAGCCTGAGTTGAACATGAGGCAAAGAAGGTGGTTGGAGTTGATCAAAGACTATGATCTAGAAGTACACTATCATCCGGGCAAGGCCAATGTCGTAGCCGATGCTTTGAGCCGAAAGTCTCATTGCAATATATTGCAGCCTTTGCTAGCAGACGGGTTCAATCTTGTGCATCCAGTGGTGTCGAATAATATTACTCTCAGTTGTACTTTGGAAAGCAAGATTATTGAAGGTCAGAAAACAGATCCCGGCATATATCATATCAAAAGGAATATGAAAGAACAAGAAATGCTTCATTTCCGAGTAGATAAAAAAGGTATATTGTGGTTCAAGGATCGATTGGTAGTACCGAAAGACCGTGAGTTGAGGAATCAGATTATGGACGAGGCTCATTTGTCCAAGTTGTCTATCCATCCTGGTAGTAGTAAGATGTATCAAGACTTGAAACCTAGGTTCTGGTGGACCAAAATGAAGAAGGAAATTGCAGCCTATGTGGCCAGGTGTGATACCTGTTGTCGCGTGAAGGCTATTCATCTTAAGCCAGCAGGCCTATTGCAACCCTTACCAGTTCCGGGTTGGAAATGGGATGAGATAACCATGGATTTCATATCTGGGTTACCTCTAACGCAAAAAGGTCATGATTCTATTTGGGTGATCGTAGATCGATTGACTAAGATTGCACATTTCTTACCAGTTCGAACTACAGATCGTCCTCATCAGTTGGCACAGCTCTACTTTGCTCAGATACTTCGGTTACATGGTGTGCCGAGGACGATAGTTTCCGACAGAGGCTCGCAATTTATTGCACGCTTCTGGGAGCATCTACACAAGTGTTTGGGAACCAATTTGGTTCGCAGCTCAGCTTATCATCCTCAAACTTCTGGTCAGACTGAAAGGGTAAATCAAATTCTTGAAGATATGTTGAGGGCTTGTGTTCTATCGTCTAAAGGTTCGTGGGAAGAATGGTTACCTTTGGCCGAGTTCTCATACAACAATAGCTATCAAGAGAGTATTCAAATGGCTCCTTTTGAAGCTTTGTATGGGCGCAAATGTAGAACTCCTCTCAATTGGGTTGAATCAGGCGAAAGGAGATATTACGGGATTGACTTTGTGAAAGAGGCCGAAGAGAGAGTGCATACCATTCAAACGCATCTCAAAGCCGCTCAGACTCGTCAAAAGAGCTATGCGGACAAGCGAAGAAGACCATTGGAATTTGAAGTGGGTGACTATGTATACTTGAAGGTGTCACCTATGAAGGGCGTGCAACGCTTCGGAGTGAAACGAAAGTTAGCTCCAAGGTTTGTAGGTCCTTTTCAAATTCTGGAAAGAAGTGGGAAAGTAGCATACAAGTTACGGTTGCCACCACACATGTCCACTATCTTCAATGTGTTTCATATATCTCAACTCAAGAAATGTTTACGAGTACCGGAAGAACAAGTGGATTTTGGTGATATCAAGTTGAAATCAGATTTGACCTATGAAGAAAAGCCTATTGAAGTAATAGATTACAAAGAAAGAATCACCCGTAGCCGAGTGATCAAGTTCTATAAGGTGGTGTGGAACAACCAAAGTTATTGGGATGCGACTTGGGAGCGAGAAGATTACCTCAAGAAAGTCTATCCTTCTTTCTTTAAACAATGGTAATTAACTCTAATCTCGGGGACGAGATTCTTTTAAGGGGGGAGGGCTGTAACACCCTAGTGTTAGTTACTATTTTCACACTTGCATTTGCATGTCATCAAGCATAGATCATGTCATTTCATGCATCATTATCATTGCATTTTATTTGATTCCCTTTTATTGCTATATGTTTGTTTATATGTCCATAACATGCTAAATGTGTTGACATGCAAATGTGATGCTTGTTTACTGTTCTAAATGCTTTAGACATGTTTGGGATAACATTTGGAATAATGTTCATGTTGGTGAAATCTCCAAAATACCCCTCTAGCTCATAGTTGACTAGAGAGCCCTTTAAAAGCTATTCTGTTTGACCAAACAAGAAGGGCATTTTAGAGATTCTGCATGTCAGTGCACCCTTAATCAAAGTTGTGTAGAATTTTATAAGCAACAAACTTTATTTTTGGGTCAACTCATGAAAATGAGTGGAAGAAGGTCAAAAAGTTGAATTAGTGCAGTTTTGGGAGCTGTTTTGGAAGTTTTCAAATTTTCCTAAGTCTAAACCGGTTTTCAGTTTCGGTGTACCCCTGTTCATCGACTTGTATCTCTCAATCCAGGCCGAACTAGCGTAAAGTGCCTTAATATGAAATGATCTACTCATATAGCTCTTCAATCCATATTAGTGAAGTTTTCGCTGAAACGCACTGGATCACGAGTTATGGCTTGATCAAAATCGAGTTTCAGTCGGGTCCGCGGAGACTGAATCGGAGCCGATTCAGTTCGACCCTCGGTCGTCGCCAGGCGACCGCGTCAGGCCTCGGCCGCCAGGTGGCGCCGTACGCCGTCGTTGCTGCCGCGCGGTCGGCTTACAAAGGGCAACACTCCATCCTGTCTCCCGCACGCTCGCCCTCACTCTCCCCGCTCTCTCGCCCTCTGCTCGCTCGCTGCTCTCCTCTTTCCCCTCCGCCGTCGCCATTTCCGCCGCGCCGCCGCCGCGGTGAAATCCGCCGCCACCGAGCCGTCTCCGACCGCTCCACCCTCGGCGTAGCTTCGGCTTGCTCTGCTCTTCGTTTCCGACCCGTTGCCGACCTCAGCCGACCTAACGTACAGCTCCAGCGAGCTTCTCGCCGTCCGCCATTGCCGGAGCGCCGCCGAGCTCTCGAGTCGCCGCGACGAGGGCGATGCCGGGGTCGGCTTCCCTCTCTTTTGCTCGTCTTGGAGTCTCCGATAGCCGTAGATCCATTCTACACCGTCGGATAGGTCTATCTGGCCGTAGTTTCGCCAGAACTCGAGTTCGCCGTGAACCCGCTCGCCACCGTGCCGCCATGCAAGCGCGGTCAGTGAGCTCCCGTGCGCAATAGTTTGATTCGTTGCACGCATAGGTCCGCTAGGGTTCCAGGGACACGGAACGGTGCTTAGCCGCGCGAGCAACGGCCGGAATCGGCCGGCGCAAGCTCGCCGGACCACCGCCGTCCGCCATTGCCGCCGTCGAGCTCGCTCCGGTGGGGTACGACCCTCGGCAGTTGGTCCATCGGATTCGTCTCGTTGCCACGAGTCGGTAGGTAGCCTCGGCGTCGCCGGAGACCTCGCCGTCGGCGAGCTCTCGCCGGTCAGCGCCGGCGGCTCTGTTCCGCTCTCTGACGCGTGGGGTCGGGTCGACCCCGGGGCCCGCGAGTCAGCCGTTCGGGTGCGCCTCTGGTTCACTGAGCCGGGTGCACGTAGCAGTTCTATCGGGTTTAGGTTTTATGATTTATAAAATGAATTTCCAGAAAATATGTAAAACCTTCCAAAATTCATATCTGGAGCTAGGAATGTCCATTTGGGGTGAACCAAATTTTGTTGTGTTTGTATTTCTGAGCTCTATCAAGGAAAAATATAAAATGTACTTTTTGAATACTTTTTATGTGTAGATATAATTAAATTGTTAATTGCTTGCAAACTTGATAAATGCATAAGTAATTGTAGGAATGTGCTAAAAATGTGATTCCACTTGCATTCATCTTGTTTAGGGAAGTAGAATCTATGAAAAATATGTTTGCTGGTGTTTCACTGTTATTTATATGATGTCTAGTATAATGTGACTTTTATGCCTTAATCTTGCAAAAATCACCATGCTTAATGTGTTAAGGTTATGGTCATGAATGTTTTTCCTGGACTATGTTATGTTGGAAAGAAGCTAACAAAATTAGGAAATCTGTTGTTTGATATTTTTCACTGTGTTAAGTATTTTCCATTGTTTAAAAGGCTGGTTGCTTGTTATTTTTGTGTAGACTGTTATGCTTGTCTAAATGACTTGAAATTTTGTCAGTAGGCTAGTCTGGATGTGTATTAGCTACTGTAATTTTTATGGATTTTTCTGGTCACAGTAAGCAGTAGGTCCAGTTATAGGCTAGGGTTTATTTAATTGTTTCTAAGCAAATATCTTTTGGTTGGGGAGTGTTTTTATGCGATGCTCAGCATTATCACCTGTGTTAAACAGTAGAGCTGATCCTACTTTGAGCTTAGAGCAGCAAGGTTAATATTTTGGTTCATATGATGTTGCTCGCGCTTATTAATTATAAGTTGGTTGTGGTAGGTTAGTTGATGCATGTTAATTATTAAGTGCAGGTTGTAGACCTCTCACCCGGGACGAGAAATTGTTCTATGCTTTGCTTAAGAAGGGTGAGTATGAGTTGGTTGTCTAGGGAAGAAATATGCACGTACTCAGTAAATGAGTGTGGATTGTTAAACTGATTGCATATCATGGGTTAATTCGTGCATCACTATCTTGCATTTCATGTGCATTCTCAGTTCTCATATATGCATATCATGCATATAGGATCGCCGGGAGGCGTGACGCTGTTGCAGTTCGATCCACCGGAGGAGGGAGTTCCGTCGGAGATTGAAGTGCCAGAGGTTCCCGAAGGTCAGGAAGAAGAAGCTGAACTTCCAGAGTGCCCTGATCACCAACCTACTAACTTTGTGAAAGGCAAGCCCTGGAGCATCCCTAAGTCTCCACCTACTCTTTTTACAAATACACTGGTCTTTATTAAATCGTATGATTGTGCACTTAAGTATAGGAGTTGATATGATACCGTTGCTGCATTTATTCCTTGTCCACTTATACTTGATCCTGAGGTTATTACTAGACAAGGGGATGGGTTCGATCCTATGCTTAGCCATGCTTAGACCGGTAGAAGTCGAGGGATTTCCTATCCTTCGCGAGCATAGGTGGTTACTAATGATGATGGGGTTGGATTCCACATGATGGACTATATGTGCCACCATGCCACAGTGTCTAATGAGAGAATCAAGGCTAGGTAGCGGGGAGCCGCATGACATGGTTGAGTGTAACAGAACCGCCTTAATCACATGGCCCACAGGCACCTGTCATCGTCACTAATGACCTCTGACAGTCGTACCCGTGTTCCAAATGATTGAGGCAGCCCTGCCGGGCTACATCAGTGCCCGTATGCCGACAGGATCTCCATTGCGAAGCCATTACAGAGTTACAACATTTCATAATCAAAATACATCAGAGTAAATGCGGAAGATTAACTAATACTTAAATTACAATCCGAGTTCAAATAGTAAATAAGTGTAGTTATTACAAACCAACTTAAAACAGTAGCAGTGGCACTGGAACAGCGATACAACATAAATAGATAGTAGATAATCGAACCCAGCCCACGGGTCCTTCACTCCTCACCACTATCCTCTTCGATCACTGTAGCACAACAGGGGTCGAGACAAATCTCCGGCTGTGGCCCTCCTGCAACGGGGTTAACAAACCCTGAGTACTGGGTACTCCGCAAGACTTACCCGACTAAGGAAAATATCTGACTCTTGGAATGCAAGGTTAGGGGTAAGGCTTAGCAGGAGGTAAGAGTTTAGCGGAAAAGCATTACTATCCTGTCTCAGTATTTTTGCTCATTGAATAACCTTATTAATATCATAAGTCATCATTCATCTTTTCCATCTATCTTATTCTTTTCTTCATTCTCAAACATCCTATTCTTCGAACCACTTTTCGAGGTAGACGTGAGGATCAAGTCTCCATAACCGAGGAGCACGTTGATTCGAATCAAGTAAGTATACCCAGCTGGGGATTCTATCCACACTGCATATGTAGCACTTAAGCTTGCATATACCAACCCATTGTCACGGCTTTTCTATTCCGGACCCGGTCCTACGCCACCCGAGAGCACAGTACTCCACTAGTCTCCAGGCACGCCGGCCACGTGGGTACACGCTACTCTCGCCATCTCTCCACTCCCAGTGCGCGGTTGTCGGTTCCAGCAATAGAGCGACCTGACCCTAGGCTTTCTGAATTGGTATGTGGCTAGGCTGCTCATCATGATCACAACAGGCCTTACAACGAACGGTCCCTACTGCTTTCCGTCAGAGACCATGCATTGGGACTCTAACCCAAATACCCTGGATTCTGCCCGGTTTTCAAATCCCTTTCCCGATGATGACGATCAGTTGGGACTCTAACCCAAACAGATGGCCGATCACTCGGGAAACCCATCCATTACAATAACAGTGTCCTGGCCAAAGGACCCTGCCATCATACATGGACTCATACCCATCCCTTGATAATTCTTCATTCCAAATATCAAGTTTAAATTAGCATTTTTGCAATTCTAATATTTAAGCATGACTAAGCATTTTTCAACTCATTTCAAATCATTAGGTTCCTTGGATAACAAGTAGTCAAGGATGGTAAATGCATCAATTGTTTCATCACGCAACTCCTAACAACTTAATGCAGTTGATTAACTCCAGTGATAAAAGCATTTATAAATAGAGGGTTGAATGCACCAGGGCTTGCCTTGCAACGCAAAAACAGTCGGGGCAGGAGCACCACAGCTTTCAGGTTCAAGAACCACCTCGGAACCTTCTCCTCCAGGCACCTCGACTTTGACTTCCTCGTTTACCGGCACTACACGTGTGCAACAATGCATGTATGAATGCGATGCGGAAAAGAGCATATGCAAGAAATCAAGAACTAAACATATGACAAGCATAAAACGACATCACTAGGGTGTTCTAGGTCTTAAATGGGCTTGACCTAGAACCACAATCAATTCCAAAGTCACACAAACCCTAAATTCATTTTCTACACTTCTTTTTACTATTTAATAAACCCATATCTATTTAATACAAGAGCAAACTAATTCCAATTGAGACCAAACTTCACCAACAGATAGTCTTTCATGCCAAACAGAGACAAATAAATTTTGGTGATTTTTGGAGTTACCTAGAATTAATTAAAAATGTGCAAAAATCCATTTTCCATTTATTTTAGGGATTTTTACCTACTGCAGAAAGTACTTAAACATGACAAACAATATTTTTATAAAATTCTACACTACTCAGAGAGAACATACAAAAATTCTCATGAATTTTGGATCAGCCAAAATATTCTAACAAAATTATGAAACTGTAGCACTATTCATTTGAAAATAAAATGGAAAAGGCTTTGGAAAAAACCTGGAAAAAGAGAAAACCGAAAACGGCCCGAAGCCGGCCCAACTCGGCCCAAGCGAAGCAGACCGGCCCACTCGGCCTGCCCGCGCTCGGCGCCTGCGCTTTTGCGCAAAACCCCCTGGAAAACACGGTTATCAACCCGCGGACCAACTCACACTATTCACCAGAGTCACTGACATTGCAAAAACCCCCCTGGAACTTTTCACCTTCTAATACGACGCCCCTGGGCCTCCTCTGTTTTCGAACGGAGGTGAGGCGCCGGCGGTTCGCCGCCCGCGGCTCACCGCCGGTGACCCCAACAGCCAAACCAACCTTCCCACGACCCTCGGGACTCCTAGCCGCACCTAACAAGCTACTAAATGGCAAGGATAGACACTCGGAGCACCCTCGGGCACCTCCGCCGCGGCTCGGCGGCGGCGACCGGACCTACTCCGGCGAGGCCAAGGCTTAATCAAGCCGGGTTAGGGCATGGGAAGATTCGTGAGCTCACCGAGACTTGACTAGTACGGAGAGAACGACCCGAGATGGTGTAGAGGCACGGTGGTGACGGTGGCCGCGGCTGCAACGACCTCCGCCGGCGGCGAGGACTCCGTTCCGGTGAACCTACGGTCAGAGACGAAGAACCAACAGGCGCATGAGCAACAAGGAAGGTCAGTGAGCACGGAGGAATACTCGGACGAGGCATTGGCTTACTGGAGAGAAATGTGGACGGGTGTGAGCTCGCGGCGGCGCTCCGCCGGATGCGCACGCGCGGCGACGGTGACCCTGCGACACACAGAGGGTCAGAGCAAGTTCCAAAGGCACCAACCGATTCGCCAGGAAGTGCTCGACCTACCGGTGAGATGGAGAGGGTGGAGGTGGACGGTGACCGACGAATTTGGTCGGAGACCGAGAGTTCGCCGGCGATGGTGGCGGGGAAGAAGATGGGTGGGGAGGCGCGTTCGGGGGCTTAAATAGCCGGGGAACAGGCCAAAGAGGACGTGGGAGAGCTCGACTCCATGCTGCGCGTACCACGGACGGAGCTCCGGCGCCAGAGGACGCGCGGCACTGTCGTGCACGCCGGCGACGTGCGCGCCGCGGCCGGACGCGCGCGTGACGCGTGAACAGTGTCGCCGGTACAGTACCTTGCTCAGAGAAAATCGCTTAAATTGACCGGCCAAACGACCGAATCCGAGGCCACGCCCAAAAGCAAAGTTGTAGATATTTTTGTGCTGGACAACTTTTGTTTTTGCACCAATTTGAAATTCGGCCTATATTTGAAAATATTCAAAAGGGGGTAAACTAGGGTTTTGAATTTCAAACTGAATATTTAAAATTACTTTTTATTTTTCTAAAGAACTTGAAATTTGGCCAAAATATAAGTTGTGCATCTCAGAGAGATCTACAACTTCTATTAAGGAAGTTTTATCTAATTCTCATTAGTTTTTGAAAAGCAGTCTTAAATTCAAATTTTGAAACACTGTTTTGAGCTTAATTCAAAAATTTTCAACATAACTTCAAAATCACCCAAAATAGAAGTTGTTCTACATTAAAAACTCTACAACTTTTATTAAGGGACCTACCTCAGATTTGATCAAATTTAGAAAGTGCACTTTGAAGCCTTTAATTAGGGTTTTAGGAAAATTAAAAATCAACAAGAAATAACAACTCAATTAGGGTTCCTTCAAGCACACACAAGAGTTAAACAAGCTAATCACACTATTAGCCCTAATGACAAGCAAATGCACATGATGATATGATGACATGTCATTTTAGTTAACAGTAATACCAGGGGTATTACAGCCTTCCCCCCTAAAAGAAATCTCGTCCCGAGATTAGGTAGATAACATTGTTTTTAAACAGAAAATTTTCCAATCAAAGCTACCCAAACAAAACTCAAAACAAGGGGCTAGAAAAGATCAAATACAGGGAGAGGCTATACCTATAAAGAAGCATAGAATTCGGGAAATTTTTCTGCCAAAAAGTCTTCAGATTCCCAGGTGGCTTCGTCCTCAGATTGCTGACTCCATTGTATTTTATACCACCTGGTTGTAGTCCTGCGGGTAACACGATCTTTAATATCCAGAATCTGAACTGGATATTCGGAGGTAGTCATGTCGGGTTCCAACTGAACTCCTTCCACATCGATTACTTGATCTGGCACTCTCAGACATTGCTTCAGCTGCGACACATGGAATACGTTGTGTACTTCTGATATGTGCTCAGGTAACTGCAACCTGTAAGCCACTTTTCCCACACGTTCGATGATCTCAAAGGGTCCAATGAAACGCGGGGCTAGTTTGCCTTTAACTCCAAAACGATTCACTCCTTTCATTGGTGATACCTTCAGATAAACAAAATCTCCCACTTTAAACTCTAGCGGTCGACGTCGTTTATCAGCGTAACTTTTCTGCCTAGACTGGGCTATTTTTAAGTTCTCTTGTACCACTCGAACCTTGTCTTCAGCCTCTTTTACCAGATCTACCCCATAGTACCATCTTTCTCCTGGTTCGGACCAATTCAAAGGTGTGCGACATCTTCTACCATATACGGCCTCGAATGGAGCCATTTGGATGCTTTCTTGATAGCTGTTGTTATACGAGAATTCAGCCAAGGCCAAACACTCGTCCCACTTGTCCGGGTAATTCAACGCGCAAGCTCTCAACATGTCTTCCAATACTTGATTGACTCTTTCAGTCTGCCCATCGGTTTGCGGATGATATGCAGTGCTGTGCAGAAGCTTTGTCCCCAAGGACTTATGAAATGCCTTCCAAAACTTGGAGACAAACTGGGTACTACGGTCAGAGACAATGGTTTTTGGCACTCCATGCAGTTTCATCAGATTCTCAATATACAACTGAGCATACCTTAGAGCTCTAAAGTCCTTCTTGACTGGCATGAAATGGGCTTGTTTCGTAAGACGGTCCACAACAACCCAGATGGAATCAAAACCCCGAGTAGTCTTGGGCAATCCCACAATAAAATCCATGCTGATATCTTCCCACTTCCATGCTGGCACAGGCAATGGTTGTAGCTCTCCACCAGGTCTCATGTGAACAGCCTTAACTTTTTGACATGTGTCACACCTTGCCACATACTGAGCAATTTCAACCTTCATCTTGGTCCACCAGAATTTCTGCCTCAAGTCCTGCTACATCTTATTGCTTCCTGGATGAATAGAGAATTTTGTCGAGTGCGCTTCATCGAGGATCGCTTGACGTAACACAGGAATCTTGGGGACAACTAATCTGTCCTTGAACCAAACCACACCATCATCATCAATCCTGAAACAGTCAGCCTTGCCTGCTTGGATCTTTTCTTTGATGTGCTTGATCCCTTTGCTTTTCTTTTGAGCGGTAATGATCTGTTCTCGAATAGGAGTTTCAATTCTAATGTTGGCTATGCTGCCCCGTGGCACCATTTCAATATCCAATCTCTCCAGTTCACAACACAAGGTCAGAGTATATAACTTCACATTCAAGCAGTTGCAGTGAACCTTGCGGCTCAATGCATCAGCTACCACATTTGCTTTACCAGGATGGTAATGTACTTCGATGTCATAGTCCTTGATCAACTCGAGCCATCTTCTCTGCCTCATATTCAACTCTTCTTGAGTAAAAATATACTTCAGACTCTTGTGATCAGTGTAAATATTGCAGGTACTTCCCAACAGATAATGACGCCATATTTTCAGAGCATGAACCACGGCTGCCAACTCTAGATCATGAGTAGGATAGTTTTCTTCGTGACGCTTGAGTTGCCGTGAAGCATAAGCAATGACACGACCCTCTTGCATCAACACACAGCCAAGACCGGTTCCCAAAGCATCACAGTACACATCAAATGGTTTCTCGATATTCGGCTGAGCCAACACTGGTGCAGTGGTTAGCAATTCCTTCAATTTCTGAAAAGCTCCCTCACAATCTGATGACCAAACAAACTTCACTTGATTTTTCAGCAAGTTGGTGATGGGTTTAGATATCCTGGAGAAATCTGGGATAAAACGACGATAGTAACCTGCCATACCCATAAAACTGCGGACCTGATGCACTGTGGTGGGCGGCTTCCAATTCAGAATCTCCACGACCTTACTGGGATCCACGGACACTCCTTCTGCGGACAGAATATGACCGAGGAATGGAACTCTGTCCAACCAAAACTCACATTTGCTGAACTTGGCATAAAGTTGGTGATCTCTCAAACGGTTTAGGACAATTCGAAGGTGGTTAGCATGTGCTTCGGGGGTTTTGGAGTATACAAGGATGTCATCTATAAAAACGACTACGAACTTGTCAAGCTCAGGCATGAACACGGAGTTCATCAGATACATGAAATAGGCAGGAGCATTGGTCAGGCCAAAAGACATGACTAGGTATTCATATAGGCCATATCTGGTGGTGAAAGCGGTTTTGGGAATATCTTGTGGACGGATTTTTATTTGGTGGTACCCCGATCGAAGGTCAATCTTAGAGAATACTTTGGCCCCAGCAAGCTGGTCAAAGAGAAGATCGATACGGGGCAAAGGGTATTTATTTTTGATGGTGACCTCGTTGAGAGGACGATAGTCAATACACAGTCTGAGAGAGTTATCCTTCTTTTTCACAAAAATGGCCGGACAGCCCCAAGGTGACGAACTGGGCCGGATAAAACCTTTGTCAAGCAATTCTTGCAACTGAACCTTCAACTCTGCCAGTTCTTTTGGTGGCATCCTGTACGCCCTACGAGATATAGGTGCCGTACCAGGCTTAAGCTCTATGGCAAACTCCACATCACGGTCCGGAGGCAACCCAGGTAAGTCATCAGGAAAGACATCCGGGAATTCACAAACTACTGGAATATTCAGGATTTCTTGCACTGAGGTAGCATTGACTTGCTTCACGGTTCTCAGGGGTAACGGAAGTTGGATAAGAAGTTTGGACTGACTATCAGGTATGTTAACTTTGATTGTCCTATTCAGCACATCAATCACAGCCTTGTGCTGATACATCCAATTCATCCCCAAAATGGCATCTATGTCCTGATCTTTTAGCACTATCATAGTGGTCGGGAACTTATGCCCTCCCAATTCTATGGGTACCCGAAATACCACTTCCTTAGTACTGATACGCCCCCCGGGCGATTGTATGATTAAATTCTCATTAACCTCCCCAATTTGTATGTCATGCTTGACGACAAAATTACGATTGATGAATGAATGTGATGCACCAGAATCAAAGAGTGTAATTGCAGGGTTATCGGCAATAGGGAACCTACCGAGCATGACGGGCTCTCCTTCCGGGATATCAGCGATCTGGGTGTAGTACACCTGGCCAGCCTTCTTGACCACCTTGCCCTTCTGGGCCTGCTGCTGCTGTCCACGGTGCTGTCCCTGTTGCTGCTGCTGTCCACCAGCACCCTTCTGTGCATTCTGATTGGACCGTTTGGGGAAAGGACAATTGCGGGACCAGTGTCCCATCTGGCCACAGTTGTAGCACGGTTGATTGTAGGTGAACTGTGGTGAGGTGACACGAACGCCAGGGGCATTCGGCTGAGTGGTGTTTTGCTGGTTTGAGGTGTGGGAGGTAGCGGCGGTACGCACAACTACCTGCTGCTGTGGGTACTGTGGGCGGTTGTGGTGGGTGGGATGGTAGATGATTTTCTGGCGCTTTTGGCTGCCAGAGAAAACAGCTTTCTTCTTCTTCTTCTCTCCTTGAAGTTGGCGGTCACTTTCTTCAAAAGCGAGCGCGCTGTCAACAGCTTCACGATAGGTGCAGTGGCGGTTGTTGGATAAGCTGCGCTGGATCTTGTAGTTCAAGCCTCTGACAAAGCAGCTCCTCTTCTTACCATCAGTATTCACGTACTCTGGGGCATACAGAGACAACTGGTTGAACTTGGTCACGTACTCCATCACAGTGGAGTCCCCCTGCCGCAATGCCAGAAACTGATCGAGCTTCATTCTCATTATCCCTTCAGGGATGTAGTGGGCACGGAATGCAGTGCGAAACTCTGCCCAGGTAAGCTGGTGTCCGGCGGGTTGTGCTGCCAGGAGATTAGCATACCAGGCACTTGCGGGACCACGCAGCTGCTGTGCTGCGAACTGTGGCTTCTGGATTTCGGTGCAATGGATCAAACCAAACTTCTGCTCCATGGTACGGAGCCAGTCATCCGCCTCAAGCGGCTCATCCGCCTTGGTGAACACCGGTGGACGGGTGTCGGTGAAGTCCACATAGGTAGTTTCCTGGTTCCCATTATTGCGCCCACGGCGCTCTCCACGCTGACCCTGATTCTGAGCGAAAGCATTTGCCGCATTAGCAAGTGCGGTAATGGCATCAGCGAGGCTTGGTGGCACGGGTGGTGCCTCAGGAAGACCGTCCTCTCCCTAGTTGCTGGACTGACCACGGGTCTGAACCATCTGTGATTTGCACACTTAACTCAGAACTTGGACTTGACATTACTTAAATAGAAACAGAGTAACAGCACAAACTAAAAAAAAAATAACAACACAAGATACATAGTCTTAGCGACATACAGCACATAGATCCCAACCACAACTAAAATTCTAAGGGTCATAGACTACGACACAGAGATACAAGCAACTGCCAACGCTGCAGCACGGGCAACTAGTCGTCGATGACCACGATCTCCTCATCGACGTTGTCCTCCACCATCTGGTCCTCAGGCTCTGCTGGGTCCTCGGCGAGTGGTACGGGCTCGAAGTAGCCCAACTCCTCGGACTCGCTCTCCTCGTCCTCAGGCCCGACAACCACGCCACCCTCCGGGTCCTCCTCACGGGGAACCAAGATAGGGTTAAGCAGGTTGTTAAGCCTGTGCACCTCCTCATGCAGGGTGTCGATGTATGCCTGCATGTTGCCATTGTGGGCTTCCACCCACTCCACACGCTCAAGGGCGGCCTGCTCGCGCCCCAAAGCCTCGTCTCTCTGCTGGACTGCCACCTGCTCACGCTCCAGCGCTGCCGCCTCCCGCTCCATGGCCGCCTGCACCTCGGCCTCGACCTGGTGAATCTCTCGGTGCAGGTCGCGGTTGGTGCGCACATCCCTGTAGTGGTTGCGCACAGCTCGGTCAAAGTCCTCCTCCATCAGCCTCGCCTCGGCCTTGAGTGCCCTGATCTCCTCTTTGAGTTCCCTGCGGCTGCGGCGACGGCTGCCTGAGCCCTCGCCCTCCTCATGGCTAGGAGCGAGCTGGTGACGAGGAATGCCACGCGGTCCCACCATCTTGCGTGCGGTCAGCTTCGAGCGAGCCAGCTGGACAAAGTGAGGGTAAGACAAGATAGAACAGGCTAGCATGAACAGGTTGGTAAATCCTATCCCAAAACCCAACATTAGGGAGGAAGTTATTAACATGTGAATCAACATGATGCATGATTCGTTCTTACGCAAATTTTAAATCAATGCAGGTAAATAAATATTAATAACATACTTCAGACATAGGGCTTAACAATAATAATAGTAATAATATTGTTCCACATGCCACCCTACTCCTAGTACAGAGTAAGACAAGAAAAGCAGTTTTGGACTCAAAATAGTTAACTTAAATTTTAGATCCAAAATATTTTGAAGTTTTCGAAAACAACTCCGTAATGATTTAGCAATAGATCGCTCTGATACCACTTGTAACAGAACCACCTTAATCACATGGCCCACAGGCACCTGTCATCGTCAGTAATGACCTCTGACAGTCGTACCCGTGTTCCAAATGATCGAGGCAGCCCTGCCGGGCTACATCAGTGCCTGTATGTCGACAGGATCTCCATTGCGAAGCCATTACAGAGTTACAACATTTCATAATCAAAATACATCAGAGTAAATGCGGAAGATTAACTAATACTTAAATTACAATCCGAGTTCAAATAGTAAATAAGTGTAGTTATTACAAACCAACTTAAAACAGTAGCAGTGGCACTGGAACAGCGATACAACATAAATAGATAGTAGATAATCGAACCCAGCCCACGGGTCCTTCACTCCTCACCACTATCCTCTTCGATCACTGTAGCACAACAGGGGTCGAGACAAATCTCCGGCTGTGGCCCTCCTGCAACGGGGTAACAAACCCTGAGTACTGGGTACTCCGCAAGACTTACCCGACTAAGGAAAATATCTGACTCTTGGAATGCAAGGTTAGGGGTAAGGCTTAGCAGGAGGTAAGAGTTTAGCGGAAAAGCATTACTATCCTGTCTCAGTATTTTTGCTCATTGAATAACCTTATTAATATCATAAGTCATCATTCATCTTTTCCATCTATCTTATTCTTTTCATCATTCTCAAACATCCTATTCTTCGAACCACTTTTCGACGTAGACGTGAGGATCAAGTCTCCATAACCGAGGAGCATGTTGATTTGAATCAAGTAAGTATACCCAGCTGGGGATTCTATCCACACTGCATATGTAGCACTTAAGCTTGCATATACCAACCCATTGTCACGGCTTTTCTATTCCGGACCCGGTCCTACGCCACCCGAGAGCACAGTACTCCACTAGTCTCCAGGCACGCCGGCCACGTGGGTACACGCTACTCTCGCCATCTCTCCACTCCCAGTGCGCGGTTGTCGGTTCTAGCAATAGAGCGACCTGACCCTAGGCTTTCCGAATTGGTATGTGGCTAGGCTGTTCATCATGATCACAACAGGCCTTACAACGAACGGTCCCTACTGCTTTCCGTCAGAGACCATGCATTGGGACTCTAACCCAAATACCCTGGATTCTGCCCGGTTTTCAAATCCCTTTCCCGATGATGACGATCAGTTGGGACTCTAACCCAAACAGATGGCCGATCACTCGGGAAACCCATCCATTACAATAACAGTGTCCTGGCCAAAGGACCCTGCCATCATACATGGACTCATACCCATCCCTTGATAATTCTTCATTCCAAATATCAAGTTTAAATTAGCATTTTTGCAATTCTAATATTTAAGCATGACTAAGCATTTTTCAACTCATTTCAAATCATTAGGTTCCTTGGATAACAAGTAGTCAAGGATGGTAAATGCATCAATTGTTTCATCACGCAACTCCTAACAACTTAATGCAGTTGATTAACTCCAGTGATAAAAGCATTTATAAATAGAGGGTTGAATGCACCGGGGCTTGCCTTGCAACGCAAAAACAGTCGGGGCAGGAGCACCACAGCTTTCAGGTTCAAGAACCACCTCGGAACCTTCTCCTCCAGGCACCTCGACTTTGACTTCCTCGTTTACCGGCACTACACGTGTGCAACAATGCATGTATGAATGCGATGCGGAAAAGAGCATATGCAAGAAATCAAGAACTAAACATATGACAAGCATAAAACGACATCACTAGGGTGTTCTAGGTCTTAAATGGGCTTGGCCTAGAACCACAATCAATTCCAAAGTCACACAAACCCTAAATTCATTTTCTACACTTCTTTTTACTATTTAATAAACCCATATCTATTTAATACAAGAGCAAACTAATTCCAATTGAGACCAAACTTCACCAACAGATAGTCTTTCATGCCAAACAGAGACAAATAAATTTTGGTGATTTTTGGAGTTACCTAGAATTAATTAAAAATGTGCAAAAATCCATTTTCCATTTATTTTAGGGATTTTTACCTACTGCAGAAAGTACTTAAACATGACAAACAATATTTTTATAAAATTCTACACTACTCAGAGAGAACATACAAAAATTCTCATGAATTTTGGATCAGCCAAAATATTCTAACAAAATTATGAAACTGTAGCACTATTCATTTGAAAATAAAATGGAAAAGGCTTTGGAAAAAACCTGGAAAAAGAGAAAACCGAAAACGGCCCGAAGCCGGCCCAACTCGGCCCAAGCGAAGCAGACCGGCCCACTCGGCCTGCCCGCGCTCGGCGCCTGCGCTTTTGCGCAAAACCCCCTGGAAAACACGGTTATCAACCCGCGGACCAACTCACACTATTCACCAGAGTCACTGACATTGCAAAAACCCCCCTGGAACTTTTTACCTTCTAATACGACGCCCCTGGGCCTCCTCTGTTTTCGAACGGAGGTGAGGCGCCGGCGGTTCGCCGCCCGCGGCTCACCGCCGGTGACCCCAACGGCCAAACCATCCTTCCCACGACCCTCGGGACTCCTAGCCGCACCTAACAAGCTACTAAATGGCAAGGATAGACACTCGGAGCACCCTCGGCCACCTCCGCCGCGGCTCGGCGGCGGCGACCGGACCTACTCCGGCGAGGCCAAGGCTTAATCAAGCCGGGTTAGGGCATGGGAAGATTCGTGAGCTCACCGAGACTTGACTAGTACGGAGAGAACGACCCGAGATGGTGTAGAGGCACGGTGGTGACGGTGGCCGCGGCTGCAACGACCTCCGCCGGCGGCGAGGACTCCGTTCCGGTGAACCTACGGTCAGAGACGAAGAACCAACAGGCGCATGAGCAACAAGGAAGGTCAGTGAGCACGGAGGAATACTCGGACGAGGCATTGGCTTACTGGAGAGAGCTGTGGACGGGTGTGAGGTCGCGGCGGCGCTCCGCCGGATGCGCACGCGCGGCGACGGTGACCCTGCGACACACAGAGGGTCAGAGCAAGTTCCAAAGGCACCAATCGATTCGCCAGGAAGTGCTCGACCTACCGGTGAGATGGAGAGGGTGGAGGTGGACGGTGACCGACGAATTTGGTCGGAGACCGAGAGTTCGCCGGCGATGGTGGCGGGGAAGAAGATGGGTGGGGAGGCGCGTTCGGGGGCTTAAATAGCCGGGGAACAGGCCAAAGAGGACGTGGGAGAGCTCGACTCCATGCTGCGCGTACCACGGACGGAGCTCCGGCGCCAGAGGACGCGCGGCACTGTCGCGCATGCCGGCGACGTGCGCGCCGCGGCCGGACGCGCGCGTGACGCGTGAACAGTGTCGCCGGTACAGTACCTTGCTCAGAGAAAATCGCTTAAATTGACCGGCCAAACGACCGAATCCGAGGCCACGCCCAAAAGCAAAGTTGTAGATATTTTTGTGCTGGACAACTTTTGTTTTTGCACCAATTTGAAATTCGGCCTATATTTGAAAATATTCAAAAGGGGGTAAACTAGGGTTTTGAATTTCAAACTGAATATTTAAAATTACTTTTTATTTTTCTAAAGAACTTGAAATTTGGCCAAAATATAAGTTGTGCATCTCAGAGAGATCTACAACTTCTATTAAGGAAGTTTTATCTAATTCTCATTAGTTTTTGAAAAGCAGTCTTAAATTCAAATTTTGAAACACTGTTTTGAGCTTAATTCAAAAATTTTCAACATAACTTCAAAATCACCCAAAATAGAAGTTGTTCTACATTAAAAACTCTACAACTTTTATTAAGGGACCTACCTCAGATTTGATCAAATTTAGAAAGTGCACTTTGAAGCCTTTAATTAGGGTTTTAGGAAAATTAAAAATCAACAAGAAATAACAACTCAATTAGGGTTCCTTCAAGCACACACAAGAGTTAAACAAGCTAATCACACTATTAGCCCTAATGACAAGCAAATGCACATGATGATATGATGACATGTCATTTTAGTTAACAGTAATACCAGGGGTATTACATTGAGGTCATGCCGTCTTCGGTGCTGCTTGCGGCCGACTAGGACTGAGGCCACCAGACATCAGTTGAGATTGAAAGACGTCGTCACATAGCTGGCCAGATAAGTCGTTCTGACCGCGAAGCCGAGTATTTCTTTCTGAGCCGGGAATTGGGCGTGATAAGGTAGACATATTCTGGAGGTAGGAAGGATGTGTGGAGACACCATCTTACCAAGGGCAGGTCAGGGACCTGATGCATCCTGGAAGTGGGTTTGTCTCTGAGAATATGGACCCCTCCAAGCCCGCGATACATATTATGTCTCAGAAAGATTTAACGGTGGCCCAAGAAGCCAGTGGCTCGGCTGACAGGGTTTGTGATTGGCATATTTGCCAGCTGGTACAATCGATTCGAATCGCCATCTCTCCTGGTTAGTGAGAAACTGAACTGATCTTCTGGTGAGGTAGAGGCTAATAACTTGAACCTAATGATTATGGTGAGACGAGGTTGATATCTGTGGATATCGAAAATCATATGGTTTTATTGATTGCTACAATATTCAGTGAATGCTTAGTATAGTGGCTAATCTTAGTAAATAGCCTAACTGAAATCGAAGCTTATCACAATTAAAATGAATAAGTTGAGGCTCAACTGTAGTAATGCTTTTGATGCAAAAATGATGCTACCCTCTGAGCTCCACCAAATAAGCCTTGCATATCCTTGAGAGTCTTTTTATTTACTCCCTGTCGGGTAAGTCTAGCTGAGTACAATTGAGTACTCAGGGTTTTATTCCCATTGTTGCAGATGGTGTAGTCTACTACGCGTATTGCAAGAATTGCTTCACCCCTGCGGGCGAAGAAGACTAGGCCCTGAGGGCAGGGTCATTATCTATCCTTAATGTTGTAAGAATGCTGCGACAGGGTCATGTGATGGTACTCGTATTTGAACTCTGTGGTGTAAAACTATGTTGACTTCCGCTACTACTCTATTTGTGTAAAAGACTATGTTGTACTCTGATGTTTAAATTCGGTTGCGAACCTATGTGTCATGTGATCGGGTATTGCTGAATGAATGATCCTTGGGGTATGAAATGTTTGAAATCCTTCGAGATTTCCAGACTACCGGGTTTATATTGGCTCAAGTGCGACTGGATTGCGATTAAAAATACGATCGTTGTACTTGTGCTCGTATAAATTGGTCGGTTCTGTGACAAACGGCTCCAACCGCAAAGTCACTAGCATCACACATGATCTCAAATGGAAGGTTCCAATCAGGTGGTTGAATGATCGGAGCTGAGATAAGTGCCATTTTGAGGGTTTGAAAGGTTGCATGGCACTCATCATTGAAGATGAAAGGGGCATCCTTCGCTAAGAGACTCGTCAGGGGTCTAGCAATTTGAGAAAAGTCTTTAATAAAGCGCCTATAGAACCCCGCATGTCCCAGAAAGCTACGGATTCCTTTCACATTCCTAGGAGGTGGAAGTTGTTTAATAACTTCAATCTTTGCTCTATCCACCTCTATCCCACGTTCGGACACCTTGTGTCCTAGCACAATTCTTTCCCAAACCATAAAATGGCATTTTTCCCAGTTCAGGACTAAGTGCTTTTCTTTGCACCGCTGTAAGACTCTATCTAAATTCTCCAAACAATCAGCAAAGGTTTTTCCATAGACGATAAAGTCATCCATGAATACCTCCATGATTTTCTCGATCATGTCAGAGAAAATAGACATCATGCACCGTTGGAAAGTAGCTGGAGCATTGCATAACCCGAACGACATTCGTCGGTATGCGTAAGTTCCATATGGGCATGTGAAAGTAGTTTTACTTTGGTCATTGGGGGTGGATTGGGATTTGATGATACCCGGCATACCCATCAAGGAAGCAAAAGAAGGAATGGTTCGTGAGCTGTTCTAACATCTCGTCTATGAACGGTAGCGGAAAGTGATCCTTCTTAGTGGCCATGTTTAGCTTCCGGTAATCAATACACATCCGCCACCCAGTGACGGTTTGTTGAGGGATGAGTTCATTTTTCTCATTTCTAACGACTGTCATGCCTCCCTTCTTTGGCACTACTTGGACTGGGCTGACCCACTCACTATGTGGCACGGAATAAATAATCCCTGCATGCAGGAGTTTGAGGACCTCTTTCTTAACAACCTCTCGCATGGCGTTGATAAGTCTCCGTTGTGGCTCCCTTGAAGGTGTGCAATCTTGCTTGATAGGGATGTGATGTGTGCAGAGAGCAGGGCTAATGCCCTTGAGGTCTTCAAGTGAGTAGCTATGGTAGACCTATGTTTTTCTAGGACGGTGACAAGCTGTTGGGTTTCATCATCGGAAAGCTTGTCACTAATGATCACCGGGGAGTCCCGATTGTTATGGAGAAAACATATTTCAGGCCAAGTGGAAGAGGTGTGAGCTCGATTGAAGGAGGTGGTGGTTCCTCATTTTTGTCAAGCTCGATGGGCTCTGCTAACCCTTCCTCTTCTTGAACAAAGTGTTCATCATCGAAGGTAGGTTGAGCCAATTCTTCTAGTGTCGCCATCATAACTTCCTCCATGGGGTCTTGTTCAGGTTTGGGTTCCACAAATGTGTTAATGGATCGGGCAAGAGGAATGTCAATAGTGGAATTCCCAACCTTGAAGTCTAAATGATCTCATAGGGGTTTTCCTGCAGCAGTCTCATGATTGGAACGCCAATCAAGAGAGGAATCTCTGAGATGTCAAAGATATGAAAATCTAAATTTATCACAGAGTTCTTGATAGTGATAGGAATAACCCTTAAAACCCCCAGGCTTTCAAGAATGAATCATGATGGACTTTGAAGAAGTTTTCTTGATGGTGTTAAGGAAGCATCGGGGAAAAGAATATCGGCTAATGCCTTTGAAATGAAGTTTATCCCGATGGATGAATTATAATGGATGTTCCTAGCGGACCTTTGAATTTGGCACAGAAGAATGGTTGAAGGAGAGGTGATTCGAGCTACCTCAGGAGATAACTCGGCTTCTCTTAGCCATTCATAACTCAAGACTGAAGATAGGCTTTTGATGTGTTCTATGTGGGCCAATTCTTCATCTTGGTCAGGTGGTGTTGTCAGCGCCAGAGGTCTCGCTTGGACAGGAAAATTCGAGGTATTTCCATAATCTTCAAATATATCTTCCTCGAATTCAAAGGGAAACTCTAAAGGAGATGGTTCATCATCCTCTAGTTTGTTTAGTGTTCCCTTATTGGGAGGTTTTTCAACATCCAAATCATGAGATGAATCAATTGGAGTTTCTAATTCGGCTGCATGTTCCTCCTCTTTCGGTTCGGGGCTTGGCTTGACTTCTTCTTCAGGGAATTCATCATAGACGCTAGTGTAGGAGGTGTTTTCAAGGATTTTATCAAGGATGGCTTTCCTTCACTAATGGTCTAATGAGAGAATGATCCTCTAGAAGAGACATCGAGAAAAAGGGCAGCTTCTTTGCTAAGGCCATAATGGAAGTGTTGTAAAAGAACATGGTCAATCATAGACAAATCTGTGCCAGAAGTGATCAAAATTGAAAATCGTGCCCAGGCTACTCCTAAAGTTTCTTTCTCTTTTTGTTGAAAAGAAAGAATTTCTAAACAAAGAGTGATAATCGTAGAAATAGGGAAGAAAGCAAGACAAAATTTGTCTCGAAGTTCATCCCAGTCTCCATCTGCACTTCTAACGGTATGAGCATACCACTGTTTCGCGCTCTCAGAAAGAGAGAATGGAAACAATTTCCATTTTAAGGTCTCATGTGTCATGCCTGGAATGTTCAAGGACGAACACAGTTGCTCAAATTCCCGTAGGTGGATGTACGGATTTTCGCCATCTTCTCTAGAGAAAGTTTGCTCCCAAACCATGTCAATGAAAGCAGGGCGAAGCTCATAGCCATCTGTGAGTATAGGATGTGATGATGGTGGAGGCTCCAACAACTCGCCCTTTGGAGCGGAAAATTTATGTATATGAGTTGAATGCATGTGGTAAGATAAAAATGGTGGTAAAATAAAAAGGATGAACTTGGTTTTCAACTAGCACAGCTACCATTCCCCGGTGACGGCGCCAGAAAGCTTGTTGACATTTCCTAACGCAAACAGATTAATCCACAAGCGCATGGATACCACAGCTTTCACCCGAGAGTATTCCAGGTATCGATTTCCACGGGGAACGTGAAGTATACTAATTAGGTCCCAAGATCGCCCAAGGATAAATATATTTGTTTTTGTGGGCAGAGAGAGAGATTTTCTAAGTTCTCTAAATGATCTAAGAATCAAGGACACTATAAGTGTACTTATTTTGGGACATCGAAACACTAGCCTCAGACTGAGATGAGAAGGGGACTAGGAAGTTCCGGCTACGGTCCTACAAACTCTAACCCGAATGTGGTGGAATACGTCGGCCGTCAGGGCTGTCACCACCTGGGGCAACCACAACTATACGTAGGGCTAGGTGCAATTCCAGGTAATCGCAAGACTAAACACCACGTCTAATCTATTAATTATTACTCTAGCGTTGCAAAGACTAGAGCACTTGATGCAAGCGGGAAACTAATAAATAACTTAAAAGTAAATACTGGAAATAAATAAAGAATTCAGGAATTAAGAATTGAAGAACCTGAAGATTGCTGAAAGACGAACAAGATACTGCAAAAGTACAATGTTGAGGGAGATCCAACAGACCCGGCTCCTCCTCCGCTCTCTCCTCTTCTCTCTCCCTCTTTACAAATAGAAGAACTAGAACTAGATCTAAAACTAGAAGTATATGAACTAGAACTAGATCAACTAAAGGGACCCTACTAGCCCTAATTTATGTAGAGAATATGAAGCACGGGGATATAGAATGCCTTCTAGAGGGGGCCTAGGGCATCCTTATATAGGCCGAGGTGGAGTAGGGGGCAAGGAACCGCCACATCATGAATCCACGACTCACGTTATGTGCACCATTGGATCAAACCGACCTTAGATGGGCGTCGGGATACTTTGCTTAGGTGCCAAGGAAGTGTGGGAGGAAGTTTCCAGAAGCCGGAGGCAAGGCGGCGCAGTGGAGGGCCGCCTGGCGTGGGCCTTGGGCCGGCCGGCGCTGCCCAGGGCCCAAACGAGCTCCGCTTCGCCGACGTGTTTTCTTTGGTCTCCCGCAGTCCAATGGTGTATGTTGGGTCACAGATTTTGATTCCGAACTCCGAATATAGCAAATGATAGGTCTGTTTCGATCGTCTCGATGAGCCCGTCGTAATGGTGTAGTCCAATTCCTTATTTGAGATCTTTTATTGATGGAAAATTATATTTTCCTACAATACAAGTGAGAACACCAAAACTCATAGAACTCGTTAGAATCAAAACCTATAACTATGCTTTGTGATTTATATTATATCAAATTATGCAATAGTTGATGGTTATATTTTGCTTTTAATGATCATCAACAGTGAGTCACAAGTGAAACAAGTCCACAAGTCCATCAAAGTGAAACCAATCCACAAGTGCATCACAAGTATATTACAAGTACATAGTACAGTCGAAACTGAGTGTCTGGTGAAGGAAAGTCTGATCACCTGCAAGCATATGAGGTGGATTATTTGAACCCACCGTTGGAGGCTGCACAAAGGAGAAGAGATTGCATGTTTTTGTAGTGTCTTCTAGGAAGATAGAGGTCATACAGGCAATGCACAAGCGAAACAAAAAACTTTGATACACTCACAGGAGTAGCTGCAGGAGGAGGCAGAGGTGGAGGTGGGACAACATCATAGGTGGCATAGGTGAAATGTCTTGATAGGCTAGAGGGGGGTGACTAGCCTATTAAAACTTCTACAAAGAAGCTAAACAACTTTGTTAGCAAATAACATAGCGTTATGCAAAGCGCTAGCTCTAGGCTATTCACCTATCAAATTGTAAACAATTTATGCACACAACACACCGACCAAGCACTCCGATCCTAAGTGCTTGAAACTACGCAAAGGCTATCACCTCGATCCTAAGGTGAAGCTAGTTATGCAAATAAAGTATTGAGAGAGTGAGTAATCGAGGGATTATACCACCGTGAAGAGTAGTAGTTGATCCGATCACTGAGATGAATACCAATCAATAGAAGGTCAATGAAATCAACCAAAGAACATCCACTTAAAGGTGGAGAAGAGATAAACACTCGATTTTTTTACCGAGGTTCACTTGATCGCCGTCAAGCTACTCCTCGTTGTGGCACTGATCTTCCTTGGTGGATCACAAGCTAGGCATCACATGCCAGTCCCTCACCGTGAGTCATTCACCAACACAAGACAAGTGGATTCTTACCATGAGATCTTTACTAGAGTCAGTTTTAGCACACCGCCAGGGAATAACCGCAAGAACCCCTCACAATTTTGCCCAATGTGGCCTTGAACAATCTACCAATCTAGCTCACACCGCCTCCTTGCTTTCTCAGCCATCTAGGGACTCGTCAAAGCCCCAAGAGAACAAGAAATCCGAAGCAAATCATCACCAAGTGCTCTAGAATGCAAATCCTCTGAATTTAAGCACATGGATCAACACTATCTCACTAGGATGTGAATCAAAGTGTGTGAGATGTGTGTGCAGGGCTTAGGCTAGGCTCACAAGTGATTAGGAGTGATCAAAATGCGCAAGAGATACTCTCCAAGCTAGTCCAAGCTCTATTTATACTCTCTTCTCAAAGATTCAACTGTTGCCTATTGCAACGAGGGCACTGGATGCTGAGCCACTGGACGCTACTCGTCCGGTGCCTGTGTCTAGTGCTGGGATCGTGGCCACATGTCAGCTGATTCAAATGAGAGCCGCTCAATCCCAACGGTCACAAACATACCACACGCGTTAAGTTCACACCAGACGTGCTACACATCGCATCGGACACGTAGGCGCTGGCGTTCGGTGCCAGCTCAGAGAGCATCCAGAGAGCTTCTAGACTCACTAGACGCGTCCAGTGCATGGTTACCGGACGCTGCAGCTTCCGGTGCAGTCACAAAGTCTGCTCAGCGTGATGTCACACCGGACGCGCCTATTTCATCAACGGACACGATCTGATTACTGTAACCGGTGTCTACACAGATAGGTTCTACAGAGATCCTAGACGCACTGAACGCGTCTGGTGCAGACCCACCGGGAGCATCCGGTGCACTCTGCCGACCAGTCTTCCCGCTAGGGTTAGCCACTGGACGCTGTTGCCAAAGTCCGGTGCTGATTTCAGCACTTTCTCAAGTCTTTCTCACTCCCTTACTCTCATGTACTAACACCCAAGTGTTCATTTGCTAAGGCACGTGTGTTAGCAAGTTTTCGAAGCATTTTCAAGGGCTAGTTAGTGTGTTCTAGATTCCAAGTGTGTATGCAAATGAAATACAACTCTAGAGCACTTGATAACTGTTCAATTCACATTTCTTCCTTGAATAGTCGGCTATCTATCCTAAATGTGATCACATCCACTTGATGTCTTGGTCACCAAAAAAATCCCTATAGAATTATACCTTTGCCTCTAGCTTTCCTTTTTCTTCCTTCTTCATCAACATTTCATCACTTCCATGGTTTGAGCTTTGGGATCATCACCTCCTTCACATGTTAGCTCCACACACCATGGTTTGGACTACGTACCTATCACTTGTTCATTCACTTAGACAAATAGGTTAGTTCATAGATGTCATCAATTATCAAAACCAAACTAGAGCTTTCAACACGTACACCTGTATGATGGCCAACGGTACGCATGTACTGCATGAGTTCCGCCAACTGCTGGGCCTGGGCCGCGACCTGCTGCTCCTGGGTCACTCGCGTAGCCCACTCGGCTGCCAGCTGCGCCTCTAGCTCTTGACGTTGCCTTTCTTCTTGTGCCAGCCGGGCCTGCAATATTTCACTCCAATGTTTCAGTAATGCAAAACTAATTAAGGTCACGACGAGTAAAACAAGAATAACCTCGATATCCTGGGCCCACTGCTGTGACGTGGTCGGCCATTGGTCTATGGCCAGGCTTGCGCTCGTGCTCCATGCTCGGATCTGGGAGAGAGAAGGAACGAAGGTCGAGTCGACGATGCCGTCGCCAATCCACAACTGTCTGTGCTTATTGCCTCCTACCAACCTAATGACAAGCTCTGCATCAATCTCCTGAGTGCTCGGATCGTACTCGGGCCCATGCATCGGCCTTGTCGCCGACGTGTAGTAACTGATGTGGGTGTAGACGCTCGGGTTGTTGTACATCTCGGGTGGGTCCTCCAGGTTGTAGGAGACGTCGAACGTCCCAGCACTCGGCAAAAAATTTTTGTTTTTTATTTTTTGGCCCCTAGTTTTTTTACAGCCCTCCTACAACACCAGGAAGTCCATGCTCCAATTTGGTCCAATTGTTGTCCTTTTCTCTATTTTTAGTTAATTTATTTCCTTAACTTATTTTTCAGAAAAATACAAATTTGAACTGCGTGTCCACCGAATAACAGAATTCAGTGATTCAAAAAAAAATGATATTCTTGTTGTTGAGTGTAGCGTGAGGTCGTATCTAGGAATTGACCCCTAAATTTCAAAAATCTTAGTGGCGAAACATATCCACTAACTTGCGAGCGACTTGTTATTAAAATCTATAAAATGCAAACGAAGTCCAAAAATCATGAAACCTGTGGAGATGAAGGGATATCGTATGTGGAGGCTTTGTTAAAAATTTGAGAAGATTTGGTGCAAGTTGTCACGTAGGATGCCTAGAAACTAAGAGATCTCCACATATAAGATCTAATATCACTCTCGCGAGCTACCACCGATCTGTAAAATATGGTATATCCATGAGTAACCAAGTCTAAGCACCATGCTCTACAAATACTACTTTAACCTAGGAGCTAGAAGGATTAAAGTACTCAAAAGAGAGTCGCAAACCTGAAGAACATTTTAGACAAGGTGCTTGAATTAGAAGTCGATTACCAGAGAAATCTCAGAAGCAAGCTCATGAAAAGCTTGATTCCCCCAAGGTATAAGCCGTAAACACATAGCAACAATAGGCCAATCCTTCCACCAAACTCTTTCCCCTCACTCTATCTCTATCTTTAATACAAGACTAAGTCCTATGGAGGACTAATCATCTCTCTATTGCTAGGCTTCTGATCCTGCCAGGTATAGGGATTAGGGTTTCTAGCTCTTCAGCTCTTAGGATCTCACTTTGCATGCTCTGGAGGGGGGTGCGGGTATGTATTTATAGCCTGGAGCGTCAATCGCTAGCCTTTGGATCAAATCGACTTAAGCAACGGTGGAGATGCAATCTTTGAGACGGTGGAGAACCAACATATGAAGCAGAGGCTGACTGGTGTTTTCTGCTTTAGCGTGGTGTTTGTTGATGTCTTCTAGAGCCTTACTGTATTGGTTTTCATCGTGGTTACGGAATTGGTTTTGCCGAATATTAGCTGAGCCAGGAGCCGAGCCATGCGTTTTGTCTCCAGTTCAGAGTGCTGTGCAGGTGCCGTCTGATGGTCCTCGTTGACACACGGCGTTCATCAACAAGGGGGCGCACCAGAGGCAGAGTGCGCCCATCGCCCACACAATTTGTTCCCTTCTTTGTTATCCATGAGGGGTACGACAATGTCGCAACAACCTGCTGACACTACTATTTTGTTGAGGATGGTTAACGCCAATCACAAACCGTCAATAAATGAAGGAGCAATAAGCATTATGTGGACAAACGCGAGGTTAGACCTGAAACAAACTTGTACACCGCATGTCCACCTTGGAATAAATGGGGAGGCATGGACTCCATTAGAGGGGTATCCGGTCTTTGACTGCTCAAGCAGACTCGATATCTAAGGGCACTAGGATAGCACCGTACAATTTCCTAATGAACTCTATTGCATTGAGTCATTGTCTATCTCTTTGGGGGACTGAGTTTGCTCTTTTAAATGACTTTGATTTTGGCTTTTCAAAGGTCATTTGAGTAGTTCACTGTTTTTCTGTTGCTTTTGATTCATCTCTTTGTGTTGGTGTTAACAATGCACTCATGAAGGGGGAGATTGTGAACATACGGTGGATATGTACCCATATGCGATGTATGATGAGTGACTATCATGGGATGATCGAGCATTGGTTTAGTGTGTTGTGACTAACATTGCATGATTTTAGTTGTGCAAAATATTTTGTCTTTGTGGTTTTTAGGTGTTCAACATTGAGACTATTGACAAGAATGGAGAAGGTCAAGTGAGTTTGTGTTGATGAACCGGGAGTGATGAATAATGGACATGCAGTCTTGGACTGGTGGACCAAGGGTTGTAGGACTGACCATGGACAGCTAGCACTTGGCGATGTCAACAAGCAAGTGTACATGTGGAGATGCAGTAGATGATGTTGACCAAATCCAAACAATAGTTGACCGAGTAAAGCATAGGCACGAGGACTTGGAGATTGGGTGATCGAGGACATGTGGTGGCACGCATCGAGATCAGTGGAGGAAGCGTATAGCGTATACACGACTCTAAATGGGTTTGGCTATTTCGGTCTAAAAACCGCGGGCGGTAGGTTTGCTAGGTTTGGGCCTCAAATCCTAGAGAGGACTCGGTGCAGGCACATGGCGTCATTGGAGAGCCTGTGTCGAGGTGAAATGCCTTCACGAAGGGATCATGGCAACCTAGTGTCTAGAACTCAACTTGGACCATTATGCCACCAGGGTTAAGTGGTTCAAAGCAATATCTAAGGGTGGGCTTGGAAATATGTAATAGACCTACAAATAAGAGAAAGGGCTGCCTCAAGCCAGCAATCTATTCTAGTTAATTGTTTTCCTTCAGGTCTCCAGGTGTAGATCTCAGGCAACAAAGCATGAAATCCGCTTGCAAATAAATTCGTCACCGGTATAATTCCAATTGATGTCTTGTGGATGCCATCGTCCTATTCGTTTGACCAATCAGCACTTATTTTCAGTCACAAAACAGTATTTTCTCTCAGAATAAATCAGCATCAGTCAAAATCAACGCTTGTTTCTAGCCCAAACGCGTCTCAGGTTAAGGTAATTAGCGATGGCAAACAGACGATTACATCAAGGAAAAAAACAGCTGCGGCGCCTTCTGTTTTCTTCCTTGTACCTATCACTATCAGTAACTTGCAGCTACCACACAGCCACTAATATATATATATACAGTACAGTGTTGATGTGAGAATAAGGTCGTCGCTTTCTCTTTGGTTTCTCCCAACACTTTGAACTGCATATCCAAAGGAATGAACGGCAAAAGCAAGAGAGGAATCTTCCCATGATCCATGACAAACATGACCCTTAGTCTAGGGAGCATCATCACCTGTGCTATACGCTACCATTAGCATAGCATGATCATGACCAACCCAACTGAAACCGTCTACGTGGCGCTGTTCACCGGGGGCGTCTCTCTGATGCTCGTCGTCCATGTCCTTGTTGTTTACTGGGCTATAAGGGGGCGAGTCGGCTTCCGCGACACCAGGCGCGCCAACCAGGAGCGTGTAGAGGATGTCTACGGCGGTGGGGGACAATCGCCTAGTGAGCTCGCCACGCTTCCTTGCCACGACTTCAAGTCTGCAGACGGCGGGGACAGGGACTGCGCGGTCTGCCTCGAGGTGTTCGAGGCCGGCGACCGGTGCAGGCAGCTGCCGCGGTGCAGGCACAGATTCCACGCGGAGTGCATTGACTCGTGGCTGAAGAAGAGCGGCGCATGCCCGGTGTGCCGTGCCAAGGTGATGGTGGACCAGGCGCCCCATGGCGAGAGGAAGGCGGCGGCCTCATCAGGAGTCGTGGAGATGGCTGAGAGGAGAAGCTCCAACGCCGCATTGGAGGCCGTCGTCACTGAAAGGTAGGTCGCCTACTAGGCACGGCCGATGGCATCTGGGAGCTGGGAATCGACGACGGCGGCGCGGTGCGTTGGTGCAACCAGTACTACAGTAGGTATTGTTGCTTGTTCAAGCATGTGCACATATCTTCTTTTCAGCTGCACCCCTGGCTGCTCTTTCATCTGCAAGATAAATGTGCCTTTTTCATGGTGATTTTACCATATTCATGATGGTACAAATGTTGGCATGCATTTGATCAATGTAAGACTATTTAGATAGATATTTATAGTAGTGTTTTGTTCACTACTATGTTTAGACATTAATAGAGTCGCCGAAAGCTTTCGAGAGATAGTAGCATATGGTCTCTATTAATCATTATTATCAAGTTAAAAGAAGAGGTCACAGGCCCACATGTGAACAATGGTGTTTTCAGAGACGTGTGTTAGACATCCGTCACAACAAATATTAAAAAAAACATCCATTTCACTTTCAACTTCCACTATGCATGGAAATCTAGCTTATGTTGTTTAGTAAATGGCAAAATGCCGTCGCTCCTCCTTTGTCCTCGTGCTCTTTCATCACACTACAAGAAACCTATTAATCAATGATAAAAAGTTCCATTCATGGATCACCCAAAAACCGTCACTATTCAGCATATGTGATGGTTTCAAATATCACCGTAGATTGAGCGCCATGGATTAACTCTTGTGACAGTTTGGTGAAAAGCATCACGGATTAACAAAATCGACGGTCTTAAATCGTCATGGTAGAGCCTGAGGCCTTGTTAGCCCAAGCCCATTTACCATCTTGCAATGTCCAATAGCTTGCTCATTGTGTAGCTTAATGTTACACCTAGAATGTAGGGTATGATGGCTTGACTAGAGTGATAGGCTAATGTAGTTTCTCAAACTAAAATTATAGGTTTATAGATTCCTAGTATTCTGGTTCAAATTTTGACTAGTCCCAATTCACACCCTTAGTCCAGGATATTTGTGTGTTTTCAAATATTCGCTCCAAGAAAATAACCAGTATGTATTCATGATTAATCATTACACATTCAGCATATTACATGATTTTTAATAAATATAGAATTGTAGAATACACGTAGAAGATCCATTTAAAAGTTAAAACACAATTTACAGACACACATTTCAACCAGCTAGATATACATAGTAAATAAAAAGCCATATAAGCATCGATTCATTCTGTGGAAGCGTATATGTACGAACTTAAGGCTTCTAGGTTTTGCCTACGCAGTGGGGTAGGAAGGCTCCATGGCTAGGCCACACATGCCCCTCTTGTCTGAAATATCCTTCTCCATTCTCAGGTAACCATTCTCGCCCCAAGTCGATCCCCATGAGTTCTTCATCAGCCAGTACTTGGTGCCATCACTGGTCTTTCCATAACCAATGGCTGCAATCCCATGATCCAAGTCAGTGCCGCATGATCCAGTCATCACACCACCAGAGTAGAACTGAAACGTCATGTCTCCGCCGTCCACTGCTACCGAGACGGGCTGGTTTGCCACTGCCTTCATCAGGGCAGCCTCATCATTTGCCGGCACATCCTCGTAGCCCTTGATGGTTGCAGCACTATTTGATCCACTCTTGCACTTGCCATCTGTAGCAGTGTAAGGATAGCTGGACTCCGTGGTTAGGCCGCCGTTCTTGATGATGAACTTGAAAGCATCGTCCATCAAGCCACCCTCACAACCCTGATCCTCACCATGGACATCGCAATCCACCAACTCTTGTTCTGAAAGAGAGGTGAGCTTGCTGGTGCTGATTTTCACGATGCCTTCCATGGCAGCCACGGCTGAGAACGCCCAGCAGCAACCTGCAATTGATTGTCATGTCATCACAATCTAGTTTTATCTACTTCACAATAGTGTTATCACAAGTCTTCATGCTACTAAATGTACATACCACATTGGCCTTGATCCTTGATGGGAGTGACGGCACCCTTGGTCCTCCAGTCGATGGACGCCGGAAGCGCATCGACGCTAACATTCTCATACCTAAATTCGGTGGGGATCTTCACAGGGCTAGGTTTGAAGCCCTTGTTGGTCTTGGTAGCTCTGAACTCGTCGTTGGTGAGGTCGGCGAACTGGTTGACGCCGAGCCAGAACTTGCGGTTCCCAGCAGCGTTGAACGACTCGATGAACTTAACATTAGCCTTGAACACTTCGAACCGCTGAGCCTTCTCGGTGGCGTCTTTGTAGGTGCGGCTGTACTGCGCCATCCACTGCTCGTGCCTCGCCACCATGGCTGAGTCGTCGTTCAGGTCGCGAGCAGCGAGGGCAGCACCGCAGAGGAAGGCGAAGCTGAGGATTGCCAGGATCGATGCCTTAAAGGTGGCCATGGTTGATCACTCGATCGATCAGGCCTGTGAATTGGTTGCTGATGCTGGCCTGCTGCTGCTGTGCACTATGCCTATTGATTTGGTGATTGGAGCTGGGTGGTACGGTATGTATATATAGCCACAGACGTGCGTGTATTACTCTTGTAAGTTCTAAGTATGAAGCCATACGGTACGATGCTTCTACGTTGTATTGTGTGGAAAGTGACAGGTACGTGGCCGTGAAGTATGTATCATTGCCAGATGGTATAAATTATTTTACTCCAGACGTGCATTTGCCGCTCTGCTGTGGACTCCTGTAAACTACTCCCTCGGGATTTGAACATACAATTCTTGCTTTTCGAGAAATCCAATCATTTAAACTTTTGACTAAATTTATATAAATATGTACTAACAATTAAGAACAAAATAAGAATCATCAGGTTGGTTATGAAATATATTTTTATAATGAATTTATTTAAAAATATAAACACTAATATTATTTACTATAAACTTGATCAAACTTTAGTTACTTTAACGGACACGTTTTCCATAGTTACATTATCAAATGGACAGAGGTAGTATTAATTTGCATGCACCCATGGATATGTCATAATTTTGCGCTCTTATTTGTCAAATGGAACCCTGACATAGATATGACCGATCGATCAATAGAGTAAGGTATATATGTAAGGTTGATCCTTACAGCAAAAATTCTAAACTGAATGAAAAGATGTTTGAATATTACAAATATTCTACTTTTCATAGAACACAAGAATAATATAAGTTTCAGCATAGCTGAAATATAGTTTCAATGCCGAAAAAACTTGTCTCTAGGCTGAGATGGTGGAATACAGCATATTATCCATAGATAGTCACGCATGTTATTCAAGGGAAGAAAACAAAGCAGATAACTATAAAAATGACAATAAGCATTATGAAGAGATCTAAGTTCACAATTTCTCTTTGACCTTCAGCTTCTCCGCAAAGCCATAGGTGTTTCACATATCACAAAAGAACATCAACGCAGCAGCAAACGTTCAGGTTGGTTTCCCTCTTTGAGGTAACATTCGGATAGCATTCAGTTAACAATGTCCTATAAAGAAAACTTTCATAGAGCATTCAGATAACAGCATCCTATAAGGTAAAAGACAGCAGAATAGTAGTTGCTGGGCAACATCACTGAAAGGCAGCACTTTTAAATACTAGTAAGCTAGAACTTTTCACCATGATTGTTCAGATCATCCATCATAGTAGTTGCTGACAACATCACTGAAAAGCATCAGTTTTAAATACTCGTAAGCTAGAACTTTTCACCATGATTGTTCGGATCATCCATCATACGATGCATCAGCTCAAACTTGTACTTGTGATAGCATCCTGTGCATCATCGGCAACATGCTGGAGCTCCCTCAAGCGTTGATAGTTGATGTCTGGGACTGTCTTACCCCCAACAAGTTAAGCATGGATAGTTGTCATCATCCTTATTAGGTTTCGTCGCACATTAGTAATTGATGGTGGTGGAGCACAACAAATAAGGCGGGGGCAGCCCTCACTTATCAAGCTAGTCTTTTAAGTTGAGTTAGGCCCAAGGCATTAGTATGTTGTGCGTTCCGGTGGACCTGGGCCCGAGTGGCGCCAGCTATTGGGTATAGGGAGTCGAGCCAAATCCGCTATGCCCTCTAATAAGTGGTATCCGAACACATGGTCAGAAAATCTAAAAAATCTCAGTGTTCACATGGTGATAATGGAGCCCCTTAACATCTCGGAGGCTCACACGGATTGTGTGTGACATGGAACGTTGGATTCGGGGCATGAAAAACGTCTTCCGAAGATCACAAGGGGTTATATGATGTGAAGAGTTAGGTCTGATGTGAGGAGAGATGGCTCGCATAGGAGGCAGGCCGCTTACGAATTTCCTCCTCGTCGAAACCAGGCGCGCGCGGCCACTGCCGCCAGGCGAGCGCGGACTTGCCGCCGATGGAGTGTGGACCCATTGCCGGTGGAGTGCTGGTGGCGAGCCAGGTGTAAGAGGGAGAGCGGCATGGATGAGAGGGAGTGAGGGAGAGCGGCGTGTAAGAGAGAGAGGGAGAGCGCCGTGCACTGGGTGTGAGAGGGAGAGTGGCGGGTGAGAGAGAGGGTTGGGGATGAGGATGAGAAACCCTAACTGGCTGAGTGTTTGTATATATACCTTGAAGCTTGATATTGGGCTGAGCCAGGTTGATATTGGAGTATTTTAGAAGGCGGGCGTTATAATGTGCCCGCCTCCAAAGTAGATTTACGGAGGCGGTTGTCTTAAGCCGACCACCTCCGTAAATAAATTATTTTTTGGAGGCGATTGTCTTAAAAACGACCACCTCCGTAGATATATTTTTGAGCAAGTTGACTTAAGGTGACCGCCTCCGTAAATCTATTTCTGGAGGTGGATATTTCTTGACCGCCTCTGTAGATATGATTGTCTTAAAAACGACTACCTCCGTAGATATATTTTTGAGCAAGTTGACTTAAGGTGACCGCCTCCGTAAATCTATTTCTGGAGGTGGATATTTCTTGACCGCCTCTGTAGATATTTTTAGAGGCAGACAGAATTATGCCCGCCTCATTTATTGTTTTCGCACCACCTGCTAAAATTATTTTTGTAGTAGTGGTTCCAAAATACCTTAGGGTTAGTTGGTTCAATTGATAGCTTAGAGAGTAAATAAGAGGCTAAGTGAAAAATATAAGAGGCCTCTATAAATAGGAGAGTGTTGACTTCCACTCCCTATCACTTCTATTAGACACACACTCTCTCTCCCTAGAGGTAATCCGCAGATGCTCTAGAGACAAATTCATCTGCGTTTTATTTTGATTCAAGAGGTGAGGCCGTAATCTCACCGTGTTCTCCGGTATTTTGCGGAGAAATTCATGTGCTTGCATTTCTCATGTGTGTTCTCCGTGTTCTTGTTTCCCCCTCTAGTTGATGGCTTGATTGGTCATTTTGGAAGCGTTTTGATTCATTTCTTTTGCCTTGATGAACTCGGACATGAAAGGAACCTTTTCATCGAACAAAATCATCTAATTCCTCACGAGTTCATAGATCGGGCCAAATCAATTCATGGCCGATTTTTGTTCTCCTTTGATTTACCGTCGATTCAATTCAAATTGGGCGATTATCTCTTAGGAGTACCTCACCTACTGACTTGTGACCATGTAGTTCAAATTTGGTTGCAGTTGGTTTTGATTTGATCAGGTTTCGATCGATTCATGGTTGGTGGCAAGTTTTCGGGCTGCTAGAACGCGACCATTGAATAGTGGTTAGAGTTTCTACCCCCAAACAGAGTACGTAACCGCGAATAGTACGGCCTGCAAGCTCGGATAGTCCGGGGTCCTTTTTTCGGACTGAGAACAAACTTTTTCCATGCAGTTCGGTTCCTGTCTTTTGAATTGCAGACGGTCCGGGATATTATAGCGGACTGTCCGATACTGCAGCTGGCACCCTAGTTCAATGTCTGACACTGTAGCAGGTTCTGTCATGGACTGTCCAGTGTACTATAGCGAACTGTCCGCAGGTTCTTGTTTCGGGCTGTTTCATCCATTTCTTACGGTTTGAGCTCCGATTTGCAATCTGATTTTGGTGTTGGCTTCCTAACTACATAGGGATCGTTTCTTTGTGCACTTGTCACCTGTTGGCTTCGGTATTTAGGGTTGCCTCCCTTGTCTCTCTCCATAGAGGTTGAGTGATTTGAGTTGGACTGCTCGGCCACTATCTTGGTTCTCTCCGGTCTGCTCGTTCATGCGTTTGAGGATCCCAGTTGGCTCGTGGATTACTCTGCTTTGTGTGTTTTCTTTCTGAGGATGAAATTGGGACAACGGCTAATTATTTCGAAAGAAATTTGAGGCTCTCATTCACCTCCCCCCTGGGTTGCCTATCTGGTCCTTCAAGTTCGCTAGTCATGAGATGGTGATGGCCCAATCGATACAGAAACCAAGGAAAGTATGATTTCAAACATGGAAACAATTCCATGTGTACCTGCAAGCAAAAATATATATACTATCATCAGTTGATATGGGCAAATCCATGGAAGCCAATGTAAAGGAGCAGAAAACATAATGGTGGCACCAGTTGTAGACTATTCAGATTTTAAAAGAATAAACCATGACACAAAATATTTCAGGTTATGACACTGCACGAGCATTGCTCTAAGGTTTCTTTTTTCTTTCACGCTGACCATCAACCATGAGGATTAATGTGTTTATAAAAGACAAGCTTGAACTGATATAGGTATGTTTCTTAAAGGCAAGCTTGAACTCATACACTTTTTTTTCATTTGGCTCTAGAAAAATACTGCCTAGGGTGGTAATATGACACAATAAGTTTACTCTCCAGTCTAGAAATGTAAAGTTAGCATGAACTTCATTTAATCGTTCCATCTCAAAAATATTGAACAATATATGTAATTCTGCATTTTATCCATCATTCATAAACTTAGTGATAAATTTACCTAGCTAGAGAAGCCTACAAGTAAGTTTTCCTTCAAAATCCCTATGCTATCCCAACCTTTCATTCAACAGGAGCAGCGATTCTCAGATATCAAATTTACAAAACTACGTTTTGACATATCAAATTTACTGGACCAGGTCCACCTACTGGGATGACAGCTCTATACTTTGTTTTTCATTCCTTTCATTAATTAGCATGATCTCACTCAATTGCTAAGATTATTTTCCCTGGATGCAGAGGATTAACCTGCTTTTGTTCTGGACTCGGCCCTGACCTGCAGCAAAGTTGTAACAGAGGATTAAATAGCTCAAAGAATAGAAGAATCATGATGATGCGATAACTATAATGGCAATGCTATGAAAATGCACCTACAGTTTGCCTTATTGCAGCAGTCATACATATAAAATTTGTAGTAAGCTATATTTATGGGTCCAACAAAGGTAATATAAATCTACCGAAAAAACTTATGAAGGAAATTCTAGCTCATAGACGGCAAAGGAATGGAGAAGCCTACATCAAATGATCAGATCGCTGTCACCTCCATGCTAACTCTAACCATTTGACAGCAACAACTATCATCTTACAGGAAATGTGGCGAGGACAAAATTTAGCTGCATCATAGCAAAAAAAAGGCAAAAAGTGCACAAGGAAAATCCACATACTTGTGACTAATACCTACTCCCTCCATTCCAAATTGTAAGTCATTCTAAGAATCTTAGAGAGAAAGCATCTCAAGTTTGACCATAATTATAGAGAAAAATATAAAAATTTATGACACCAATATATACTATGAAAATATATTTGATGGAGAATCTAATGATATTTAGTTGATATTGTTAATATTATTATCTTATTATATAAACTTTGGTCAAAGTTGAGATGGTTTGACTCTTCAAGATTCTTGGAATGACTTATAATTTGGGATGGAGGGGGTATCTATTATTTGTCCATCTGTGTTAGGAACATATTAATATTTATTGATCATCACTTGCATGATTGCATCTATCTGGGTGGCCTGTGCATCCAAAGAAAATAACAATGCCATTATTAAGGAAGGCAATGGTATGTTAAAGGACTCATAGCACAAGAAGTAGAGTTGTCTTTTTTCTCGAACACGCAGGAGAGCTGCGTATCAATATATTAAGAAGAAAAAGGGTGAAGAACCCAGGAAGTACACTGGAAAAGAATTCTAGAAAAACACAACACGCCTAGATCACCTATTACATCAAGGAACTGCCCAAGACCAAGACAAAACAAAAACAAAAGGATCAAGTAGGAGGCTGCAGGGCGAGGAGATGAGAAATTCCTCGAGCCCCAGCCGAATCCCACAGAAACAGGTCATCGCCGATAGAAAAAAGCAACCCATTTAGATCAGGCTGCCACCCATCAAACACACAGCGGTTCCTGTGATTCCAGATAGCCCAGGACACCAAGATAACCAAGGAGTTCAGGCCCTGCTTTGCATGATCAGCCACCCTTGTGCTCACTTGTTCCCACCATTCTTCAAAGAAGAGGTCACCAGGTTGTGGGGCAAGATTTTGCAGTCTGAGCCGTTGGAAGACACTGAACCAAACTTGGCGTGAGAAAACACAGGATACAAGCAGGTGATTTATCGTCTCCTTCTCTTGATCGCACAGTGGGCATTGCTCAGGATGCGGCAGTCCCTTCCATGCAAGCCTATCTGCTGTCCAGCATTTGTTATGGGCGACTAGCCACATAAAGAAACGACATTTACCAGGCGCCCAGCTCCTCCAAATTCTTTCCCAAGCATGGAAATGAATGGCACCTATGAACATTGCTTCATAAGCCGACTTGGCTGAATACTTTCCTGTAGATGAGAACCTCCAGAAGTGGGAATCATCCACATCCGGCTGTAACACCACCTCAGCCAACAGGTCCCACAGATCAAGAGGTTCAGTCAGAACAGCCACAGTGAGAGCTCCTCTTATGTCTGCAACCCATCTGTTAGCAGTAAGTGCCTCATACGCTGTTCTTTTCTTTGCCCGGCTAGAGACTGAATTAAACAAATGTGGTACCAGTATGTCAAGGCTCTGACCATTCAGCCACTTATCAGTCCAAAAAAGTATATTCCTACCATTGCTGACTTCAGAAGTTATGGCTGCTGAGAAAAAGGCTCTTGCCGAATGCTGTATTTGAATGGGAAAAATATTCCATGGCTTGTCTGGCTCCGTTTTCTGCAACCAAAGCCATCTCAATCTGAGAGCCCACCCCCGTTGTTGTAACTGTGCTATGCCAAGGCCCCCCCCCCCCACAACAAGAAGTAGAGTTGTCATCACCAACAACAAGAACGACAACATAACATTTTATCCCAAGTAAGTTGGGGTAGACTAGAGTTGAAACCCAACATGAGCCTCATGTCAAGGTTCAGCTAGCACGCCATAGATGATTTCCAAGCATTCATATAGAATCAAAGATTTCTAGGTATATTTTAACATTTCAAATATTTTATATTGCCTCCCCATGTCTTTGGCCTTCCTCTATCTCTCCTCAAATTAAAATCCTGACTTAGAACTGTAACACCCGGATTTTCGAAGAAATCCAAACGAGAGTATATGTGGACCCAGGAAGTCCAAAACCACATATACCACAAGTTGAACATCATTATGCACGAACAACGAGTATTTAACTTATTACATCATGAATGGTTCACATCATAGCCAACGGCTTTTATTACAACGGATACGTCCTGGCGAGGCTCTCAAACCACAGGGACACCGACTGCGGGCACACCATCTTCAGGGATCCTGGATGTCCTCCGGAAACTCCACAAACTCATCATCATCGTCTGGTACCCATCCGGGATTTTTGATAATTTGGTGAACAACGACAAGCGTCAGCTCACCCAGCTCAGCAAGTATATAATGGGGATGCAAGGCTCAAAAGGCTATATATAGCTTAGCTACAGTTTAGTTTTAGTTGGTCAACTTTTATTACTATCTTGTTTATCTAAATTATAGAATATCCCTTAGCCCAAAGTTATCATCATTTAATCAAGTTGACATTTCTCCAAAAATCCTCCGAACAACAGACCCAACAAAAAGGATCCAGGCCGCTCATGACCGAGAGCGCGGCTGATATATCAGATGAAGTTAAAACTCTGCAGAGTGTGGACACTTTACCCATGAGTCGTGAGTTCCCAATTGCCCGGGGGAGCTACCCCCATAACACTGCCAAGGTGAGCGGGCAGGGAGTCACTACGAAGCCTTTACTAGTCGCTCTAACAAGTTAGTAGACGCAAGGTTTCGGCTAGGCGAATGGAGGCCCCCTTCAAGAATGGCACACCATGTGACCGCAGCCCAGCACACATCTTGACAGTCTCGGAACCCATTCTTGAACCTAGACCCCCCTCTAGCGCCTTTCGGTAACTACTAACAAGCAAGAGTTAATCTAGTTACTCTTCTAAGATCAGAGCCATGTGATTCTCACGGTTGTACGGGATATTCCTGGGTGGCCGCTTTAAGTAATGGTCCGAGCGGAGGTGACTAGAGCTCAAAAGGTGTTCACAGCTCTAGTCTCTAATCCATGTTGCTAAAAAGCACATCTTATCAAGTTGCATAAAGTAGTTAACCATCATTAATAATAATCCTTGGTTGAGCGAAGCACTGCACAGCTTAATGCAAACCCCCCATAGGTATAATAAGGTAATAGGTACAAAATATACTAGGTAAATCCTATGGTTCAACAAGTTGGATATATGCACATGATTATAGTGATAGTATATTCCATAGGTAACAAGGAAACCATATATACACTTGCCTTGATAATCCGCTTGCTCCTGGAACTGCTCACAATCGTTCTCTTTGAAGAACTCAGCCTCTAATATCATGAACAACACCATTCAAGCATCAATCCATTCATCACATGCATAGAAACATATGGAACACTATTAGAACAATACACCATGCATCAAAAGATAGAAAATAGTAAAATAGAATTATTCTACTCGTCTCTACGATCACGCAGATATGTGGATCACCGAAAACGGAGCTAAAATGAGAAAGATATGGCTAAAACCATTTTCCAGGGGCTAAACTGCAAAAAGAATATTTATTTTGAAGCCCTTTTATTCAAATCCGACGCTGCTATCGAAATTAAACCTAAAGCAGAGGGGCTAGACAGCAAAACATCAGCCTTGGACCTCGGGGGTGAGATCCAGAGAGTTTCAGGGGCTAAACCGAAAGAAACAGGGCCTCTTTTGAATTACTTTTGAACTGGTTTGGACTGCAGGTCAATTTCCTGAAAACGCAGGGGCTAGAATGCAAAAGCGGCAGGACTGCCGCGCCGGTGGCCGATAGGCCGACCACGTGGCGGGCGGGGGTTGGCGCGGTCTATGGCACCGTGGTGGACCGGGCGTGCGGGGCTGTCCCCCCTGGTCCACGGTGGACAGAGCACACGGCCAGTGGGGGGCGCGGCTTGCCGGAGCGGCGGCCGTGCGGTGGCGCACCATGGGTGGCGCGGCGGTGCTCGCCGGCGGGCGCCCGGGAAGGCGTTAGCGGCCTCGGTTCGCTACGCAGAGGGCACCGGAGGGAAGAGGAAGCCGAGGCGAACTCAAAAATGGGCTCGGCTTCGGCGGAGAAGCTCACCAAGGCAGAGCTCGACGACGGTGGCGATCTGCAGAGGAAGGGAGAAGCTCGGGTGAGCACAAAATCATACAGAATGGGGGAAAGAAGGGCTTGGCATGGTCACAGGCGAACGCGGCTTCACCTGGGATGGCGATTCGGCGCAACAGGGATGGCGGAGGGTCACCGGAGGGACTCCGGCGTGCGGCGGCGCTCTGTGGTGGCGGCGAGGTGCGAAAGGAGGGGACCGAGGGGCTCGCCTTCGGCTTTATAGGCTTGAATGGAGGCGGTGAAGGGGCGCGAGTGCTCCACCGAGCGCTCGGGGTGGCTGGGTGGCCATTAACGCCACCGCGGCGGCGGTTTCGGGAGGCGAGACGGCTGCGGCGGTGCCCAACCGTCGCGAGGTAGGGGATGGGGTGCCAGGTCGCTGACGCGTGGGCCCGCGCGAGCAACGCGCGTGTGCGGCCGACAGGCGGGCCCGAATGGCCAGAGAGAGAGGGAGGGCAGCGCAGCGGGCTGGCTGCGCAGTTTGGGCCGAGGCGCGGCCCACACGCCTGCGCGCACGCGAGGGAAAGGAGGGGAGGCAGGCTGGGCCGGCTGCGGCCTGGGCCGAAAGAGAGAAAGGGAGGGAGAGGGAAAAGAAAAGAGTTTTTCTTTTCTAATTTTCACAAACCTTCACACTCTTGAATTTGAATTTTTGAAATATTTTCCAAACAACCAAGCCTGCACTTAAGCATAAATAAAATGCACCAGCATGTATGCAACAATAATTACCAAGCTCTCCTATTATTTATAAAAATTATTATTTGCCTAGTTAAATCAAGATAGGGAAATGTAATTGTTTGGCAAAATTTTAATTCCTAATTTCCAAAAGTGATTTTTAGGGTGTTACAAACCTACCCCCCTTAAAATGAATCTCGTCCTCGAGATTCGGCAGACTCAAAGAGTTGAGCATGAGCTGCCCTGAGATCTTCTTCTCTTTCCCAAGTGGCCTCATCCTCTGAGTGGCGGTTCCACTGAACTTTACACATCTTGATAATCTTACTCCGAGTAATTCTCTCTGCCGTTTCTAAGATTCTGATACGGATACTCTGTATAAGTGAGATTTTCCTTCAGTTTCAATTCTTCTAAGGGAATTCCTTCTTCGGGTACACGCAAACACTTTTTCAATTGTGACACATGGAAAACATCATACACACCCGACAAACTTTCGAGCAGTTCAAGCTGATATGCCACTTCTCCTCTTCTCGACAGAATTTTAAACGGTCCCACATACCTTGGCGATAGTTTTCCTTTGGCATGGAACCGCTTAACTCCTCTCATGGGTGATACTTTGAGATAAACAAAATCTCCAATTTTAAATTCTAAATCTCTTCTTCTTGTATCTGCATAGCTTTTCTGTCTTGATTGCGCAACTCTGAGATTTTGGCGGATTGTTTGAACTTGCTCTTCCGCCTGCCTTAATACTTCGGGGCCAAATACTTGGGTCTCACCTGTCTGATTCCAGAACAACGGTGTCCTGCACTTTCTACCATACAGTGCTTCAAAGGGTGACATTTTCAAGCTCTTCTGATAGCTGTTATTATACGAGAATTCTGCATAAGGTAGACTTTTATCCCAACTAACTCCATTCTGCAACGCACATGCCCTTAACATATCTTCTAGTATCTGGTTAATCCTTTCTGTCTGTCCATCTGTTTGCGGATGGTAAGCGGAACTGAAGGTTAACTTAGTACCCAAGGAGCCATGAAGCTTTTCCCAGAATTGTGACGTAAATTGAGTACCTCTGTCTGACACTATCTTTTTAGGTACCCCGTGCAGACAAACAATTCTCTCCATGTATAGTTCAGCCAATCTTGCCCCTGAGTAGGTTGTCTTAACAGGGAGAAAATGTGCAACCTTCGTTAATCGATCCACGATTACCCATATCGAATCATATCCTCGTTGAGTACGAGGTAGACCCACTATAAAATCCATTCCAACTTCTTCCCATTTCCATTCCAAAAATTTTCATAGGTTGTAGCAATCCAGCTGGCCTCTGATGCTCTGCCTTAACTCTTTGGCACGTATCACATACGGCTACATATTCTGCCACATCCCTTTTCAAACCATACCACCAATATTTTTCCTTGAGATCGAGATACATCTTTGTACTTCCCGGATGTATGGAATATGCTGAGTTATGTGCCTCATTCAGAATCATCTCTTTTATTTCTTTTATGTCAGGTACGCAAATTCTCTTCCCAAACCAGACTGTTCCTAGATCATCCAGTCTAAATCCTGGTGCTTTGCCAATTACTATGCGTTCGGCAATATCCTTTATATCCTCATCTTCCAATTGTCCTTTACGAATTTCTTTCTCGAGCATAGGTTCCACCATAAGTTCCACGCTATTAGCCACTATCGCAAGGTTCAAGTGAGCAAACTCTTCACTTAACTCCTTTGGTAGTTGTGAGATGCATGCCATATTCAGATAGCTCTTTCGACTAAGAGCATCAGCTACCACGTTCGCTTTCCCAGGGTGATAGTGTACATCAAGGTCATAATCTTTAATCAACTCTAGCCATCTGCGTTGCCTCAAATTCAGATCCGATTGAGTGAATATGTATTTCAAACTTTTGTGGTCAGTATAAATTTCACACTTGTGCCCAATCAAATAATGTCTCCATATTTTTAGTGCATGAACAACTGCTGCCAACTCTATGTCATGGGTTGGATAATTCAACTCGTGTTTTCTCAACTGTCTTGAGGCATAAGCAACTACTCTTCCTTCTTGCATAAGAACACAGCCTAGACCTTGTCTTGATGCATCACAATAAATAGAGAAACTCTTGGTGAGATCCGGTAATACCAGTACGGGGGCAGTGGTCAATCTTTTCTTTAATTCTTCGAAGCTTGCTTGACATTTATCGGACCAGACAAACTTGGCATCTTTTTCAAGTAGAGCGGTCATTGGTTTTGCTAACTTCGAGAACCCTTCAATGAATCTGCGGTAGTACCCTGCCATACCCAGAAAACTCCGTATTTCACTCACATTCTTAGGAGGATTCCAGTTCACTACATCTTTTACCTTTTTTGGGTCTACTGCCACTCCACCATTTGAGATGATATGTCCAAGGAATGACACTTCCTTAAGCCAAAACTCACACTTGCTTAATTTTGCATAGAGTTGGTGATCTCTGAGTTTCTGTAGCACCATCCTCAAGTGTTCTTCATGTTCTTTTTCATTCTTCGAGTATACCAAAATGTCATCTATGAAAACTACCACAAATTTGTCTAGGTATTCCATAAAAACATTGTCCATCAAATACATGAAGTATGCAGGAGCGTTTGTCAATCCGAATGACATCACTGTGAATTCATACAGCCCATATCGCGTTGTAAAGGCAGTCTTTGGAATGTCAGATGCACGAATTCTCAACTGATGGTAACCAGACCTCAAGTCAATCTTGGAAAAGACGCAAGCACCTTTCAGTTGATCAAACAAATCATCAATTCTTGGCAGCGGATACTTATTCTTAATTGTCACTTCATTCAAGGATCTGTAATCTATACACATCCTTTGCGAACCATCTTTCTTTTCCACAAATAAAACGGGAGCTCCCCAAGGCGAGGAACTAGGACGTATGTAACCTTTATCCTGTAACTCCTTCAATTGTTTCTTCAATTCTTCTAGTTCATTCACTCCCATTCTATATGGTCTTTTTGCTATTGGTGCAGTACCAGGTAATAGTTCTATGATAAATTCAACATCTCGTTCAGGTGGCATACCTGGCAATTCGGCGGGAAACACGTCGGGGAATTCATTCACAATATGAAGATCCTCAATAGCAATATTCTTCAACTGATTCAACTGGCAGTCATCTAGTGTGGATGTCATTATTTTGACCTCGTACCTTTCGCCTGCCTCTGTACTCAATAAAATAGTTTTGCTGGCACATTTGATTACTGCATCATGTGCCATCAACCAGTTCATTCCAAGAATTACATCTATTTCCGTGGAATTCAAAACCACTAGCTCTGCTATGAACCCTACCCCCCTTATACTGAGCTTAACATTCGGACACATAAGACTTGCCCTCATATTACCACCGGGTGAGTTAACCACCATATTGTTCTTCATAGGTTGCATGAGCATAGCATGTTTCTTGACAAAATGAGCAGAGATAAAAGAATGCGATGCTCCTGAATCAAATAAAACTGAGGCGGGGTAGGAGTTAACGGAGAACGTACCGATGACCACATCTGAAGCCTCCTGCGCTGACTCAGAAGTCACATGATTCACTCTGCCTTGAGCATTTCTCTGCGGGCCCTGCTTACTTGGGGTATGAACACCCAGCTTCTGGTTATTGGGGGCGGTCAAAGGGTCCTGGTTGGCCCTCTTCGGGCAATTGTAGGAGATGTGTCCCATTTCTCCACACACATAGCATTTATTGATGTTGGCGGAGTTGTAGGCATTGGGGGTGTTTGACTTCACGGGCGTGTTTCCGGCTTGATTCGGTCGGGAACCCTGAGCACGGTACTGCGACTGCTGTGGCGAGTTTTGAGACTGAAACTGCGAGCGGTTGGTCCCAGAGTGCTGACCCTGGTACCTCTGCTGATTACCCTGGGGCTGGTTGTAGCGAGCACGGCTGTTGCTGCCCGACTTCCTTTCCTGAAGCTTACGCTTCTTCATCTCCATATCACGCCTTTTACTCTCAATCACGAGAGCCTTGTCAACAAGTTTTTGAAAATTCTCAAATGTGTGCGAGAGTAGCTGATACTGAATACTATCATTTAACCCTTCCATGAAGAGTTCTTGCTTGTCCTGGTCATCCTCCACATCATGTGGGGCATAGCGAGAAAGCTGAATGAACTTGTCTCTATATTCACTCACTGACATGCTTCCCATCTTAAGAGAGAGGAATTCCTTTCTCTTGAGCCTCATGATTCCGGTTGGCACGTGATGCGAGCGAAAACTGTTGCGAAATTCCTGCCAAGTGATTTGATCGGCGTTGGCATGACCAGCATAGAATGCCTCCCACCAATCAAGGGCGGGTCCCTGGAGCTGTCCTGAAGCATACAGGACTTTTTCACGGTCGTTGCATTGAGCAATATCAAGCTGTCGCTCCACCGCACGGAGCCAATCATCGGCTTCGAGTGGGTCCGGTGAGCTGCTGAAAGTAGGCGGACGGCCCTTGAGAAATTGCCCTCGTTTGTCACGAACTTGATGAGGAACCGGCGGCGGAGGATTGTTTTGAGCATTTTGCATGGCCTGCGCCATCTGCTGCATGAGTTGTGTCTGCATGGCCATCAATTGTTCCATTGACACAGGCGGGGGTGGTGGTGGATTCCTGCCACCCGTGTTTCCACTCCTTGTGTCCACCATCTGTGACATGCATGAGTATCATATGAGTTATTTCAATTCCAAGGGTCACCTATACTTGAAGAGGGTCAATGCAATAGGGAATTTGTAGTGTGCAGATTGGGTACATGAGTACAGTGACTTGTGATGAAATTTTCAGGCGAGGTTCAGTTTTCAGCAGTACAGTAATACGGTCATAACTCTCTCTCTCTGTTTAACATCTGATCGCACATGGCATATCGTTGGAAATGTTACAAAATTTCTCACAACTTTACTGTAGAACACTTTCTCAGATTCAGAAATTATAATAGGCAAAAACAGCACACAAGCAGAACTGGTCGAATCTGTTTTCAGTATGGTACACTCGAATTGCAACAGCTATATATCTCAAACGGTGGTGGGTATAAGCGTGAAACCACTTGAAAATGACAGAGACTGAACTCTAGTTTAATCCATAAAATTCTCATGACCAAAGGATTTGCAGATTGCAGGGCATAAATCAAATAACACTGACTGCTCAAAAGGAACTCAGATTGAGAGACAAAAACCCCACCCACTTATTTATTTAGAAAGCAACTCACAAAGTATTAACATGATGGTCATGGACAAGTCCCACACTCATCACAATCATGCAAAGATCCAAATCATCCAAGGTGCTTCATAACAAGCATGCAACCACATTATTAAGACAATTGTTCACTGACTCAAATAAAAAGGACTAAAAGACTCAACCAAACATCACAGGGTACTCGCATCTCCTGAAGCAGGGGTGAAGAAATCCTATGGGTCAAACGTCGTGCGGGAGCAAGTGCAGCCTGGATGGTGCCTCTTGCGCTGAGAGACGATGGCCGGGTCGTGCGCCATAGAAGATGGTAATCCTCCTGGCTGCTCTCCCTGCTGCTGACGCTCCAGGTCGTCGACTCTATCCTGCAGCCTCTCAAGCTCTAGCCTCATGGTCCTCTGGTCCATCAGAGCTCGGTCTAGGGCGCTATTGAGCGTGACCACCAGTGGCACTGTGGCCGCCAACCTGGCACTCTCGCCCTCCTGCAGCGCAGCAACCCTACAACCAGACTCGGTTCGACGGCGTCGAGGAAAGTAACGGTCGTCGTCCTCCCGGATGGTGGGGTACACCATCTCCCGGTGCACGTAGAGAGCCTGCCTCGCCGCATCCTCAACCCCAAACTCACGGGTGTAAGTAGGAGTCAGGGCGTGTGTGATAGAGCGGACCCTCCAGGCCCTCTCGTCGTCACACCAAGTCTGCACGAAGGCCTTCGTGACCCAGTAGTCGGCGTGGTCGGGGTGGTAAAACCTCCTGCTCCTGTACTCCACCGCGACAGAGAGAGTGGCGTACTGCCTCTGCAAGAGTCCCAAGAGCTTCAGATGGTAGAACTCGTCTCCATCCAGGGCAGTGTAGGTCTCACGGTTCCAACCGTGGCGTGGCCCCTCGCCCTCCTCGTCGTTGGCAGGGTCCTCGGGCGGCGGGTCGTCTCCGCCTCCACCCTGGGCGTCGTCATGCTCGTCCCCGCCCTGGTTGTCGTCAGAGCGAGAACGACTGTCGACGTCGGAGGAGTCGTCGTCGCTGGAGTCATCTCCCGAGTTGTCACTCGGGTCCCCAGCGGCGGCCTGCTCCGCTGGGTTCTGCTGTGGCTCAAACTGGCAAAGGTACTCGGCAAGGGTTGGTGCACGTCCCCCGGAGCTCTTACGTGCGGTCTGCTTTGTGCGCGCCATCGACCTGCTTTCTAAATATGAATTAGATCAGGAATTTTTATAGAGAGTAAAGGTAGGGTACCAGAAAATTTGTAGTAAATTATCAAAAGCATAAAAATTTTGCAATTAATCCTAGAGGGTGTCCAGATCTACCGAAAGAGGACGTCCTACAGTCAGTTCGGCTCTGATACCAATTTGTAACACCCGGATTTTCGAAGAAATCCGAACGAGAGTATATGTGGACCCAGGAAGTCCAAAACCACATATACCACAAGTTGAACATCATTATGCACGAACAACGAGTATTTAACTTATTACATCATGAATGGTTCACATCATAGCCAACTGCTTTTATTACAACGGATACGTCCTGGCGAGGCTCTCAAACCACAGGGACACCGACTGCGGGCACACCATCTTCAGGGATCCTGGATGTCCTCCGGAAACTCCACAAACTCATCATCATCGTCTGGTACCCATCCGGGATTTTTGATAATTTGGTGAACAACGACAAGCGTCAGCTCACCCAGTTCAGCAAGTATATAATGGGGATGCAAGGCTCAAAAGGCTATATATAGCTTAGCTGCAGTTTAGTTTTAGTTGGTCAACTTTTATTACTATCTTGTTTATCTAAATTATAGAATATCCCTTAGCCCAAAGTTATCATCATTTAATCAAGTTGACATTTCTCCAAAAATCCTCCGAACAACAGACCCAACAAAAAGGATCCAGGCCGCTCATGACCGAGAGCGCGGCTGATATATCAGATGAAGTTAAAACTCTGCAGAGTGTGGACACTTTACCCATGAGTCGTGAGTTCCCGATTGCCCGGGGGAGCTACCCCCATAACACTGCCAAGGTGAGCGGGCAGGGAGTCACTACGAAGCCTTTCACTAGTCGCTCTAACAAGTTAGTAGACGCAAGGTTTCGGCTAGGCGAATGGAGGGCCCCTTCAAGAATGGCACACCATGTGACCGCAGCCCAGCACACATCTTGACAGGCTCGGAACCCATTCTTGAACCTAGACCCCCCCTCTAGCGCCTTTCGGTAACTACTAACAAGCTAGAGTTAATCTAGTTACTCTTCTAAGATCAGAGCCATGTGATTCTCACGGTTGTACGGGATATTCCTGGGTGGCCGCTTTAAGTAAAGGTCCGAGCGGAGGTGACTAGAGCTCAAAAGGTGTTCACAGCTCTAGTCTCTAATCCATGTTGCTAAAAAGCACATCTTATCAAGTTGCATAAAGTAGTTAACCATCATTAATAATAATCCTTGGTTGAGCGAAGCACTGCACAGCTTAATGCAAACCCCCCATAGGTATAACAAGGTAATAGGTACAAAATATACTAGGTAAATCCTATGGTTCAACAAGTTGGATATATGCACATGATTATAGTGATAGTATATTCCATAGGTAACAAGGAAACCATATATACACTTGCCTTGATAATCCGCTTGCTCCTGGAACTGCTCACAATCGTTCTCTTCGAAGAACTCAGCCTCTAATATCATGAACAACACCATTCAAGCATCAATCCATTCATCACATGCATAGAAACATATGGAACACTATTAGAACAATACACCATGCATCAAAAGATAGAAAATAGTAAAAGAGAATTATTCTACTCGTCTCTACGATCACGCAGATATGTGGATCACCGAAAACGGAGCTAAAATGAGAAAGATATGGCTAAAACCATTTTCCAGGGGCTAAACTGCAAAAAGAATATTTATTTTGAAGCCCTTTTATTCAAATCCGACGCTGCTATCGAAATTAAACCTAAAGCAGAGGGGCTAGACAGCAAAACATCAGCCTTGGACCTCGGGGGTGAGATCCAGAGAGTTTCAGGGGCTAAACCGAAAGAAACAGGGCCTCTTTTGAATTACTTTTGAACTGGTTTGGACTGCAGGTCAATTTCCTAAAAACGCAGGGGCTAGAATGCAAAAGCGGCAGGACTGCCGCGCCGGTGGCCGACAGGCCGACCACGTGGCGGGCGGGGGTTGGCGCGGTCTATGGCACCGTGGTGGACCGGGCGTGCGGGGCTGTCCCCCCTGGTCCACGGTGGACAGAGCACACGGCCAGTGGGGGGCGCGGCTTGCCGGAGCGGCGGCCGTGCGGTGGCGCACCATGGGCGGCGCGGCGGTGCTCGCCGGCGGGCGCCCGGGAAGGCGTTAGCGGCCTCGGTTCGCTACGCAGAGGGCACCGGAGGGAAGAGGAAGCCGAGGCGAACTCGAAAATGGGCTCGACTTCGGCGGAAAAGCTCACCAAGGCAGAGCTCGACGATGGTGGCGATCTGCAGAGGAAGGGAGAAGCTCGGGTGAGCACAAAATCATACAGAATGGGGGAAAGAAGGGCTTGGCATGGTCATAAGCGAACGCGGCTTCACCTGGGATGGCGATTCGGCGCAACAGGGATGGCGGAGGGTCACCGGAGGGACTCCGGCGTGCGGCGGCGCTCTGTGGTGGCGGCGAGGTGCGAAAGGAGGGGACCGAGGGGCTCGCCTTCAGCTTTATAGGCTTGAATGGAGGCGGTGAAGGGGCGCGAGTGCTCCACCGAGCGCTTGGGGTGGCTGGGTGGCCATTAACGCCACCGCGGCGGCGGTTTCGGGAGGCGAGACGGCGGCGGCAGCGCCCAACCGTCGCGAGGTAGGGGATGGGGTGCCAGGTCGCTGACGCGTGGGCCCGCGCGAGCAACGCGCGTGTGCGGCCGACAGGCGGGCCCGAATGGCCAGAGAGAGAGGGAGGGCAGCGCAGCGGGCTGGCTGCGCAGTTTGGGCCGAGGCGCGGCCCACACGCCTGCGCGCACGCGAGGGAAAGGAGGGGAGGCAGGCTGGGCCGGCTGCGGTCTGGGCCGAAAGAGAGAAAGGGAGGGAGAGGGAAAAGAAAAGAAAAGAGTTTTTCTTTTCTAATTTTCACAAACCTTCACACTCTTGAATTTGAATTTTTGAAATATTTTCCAAACAACCTAGCCTGCACTTAAGCATAAATAAAATGCACCAGCATGTATGCAACAATAATTACCAAGCTCTCCTATTATTGATAAAAATTATTATTTGCCTAGTTAAATCAAGATAGGGAAATGTAATTGTTTGGCAAAATTTTAATTAATAATTTCCAAAAGTGATTTTTAGGGTGTTACAAGAACTCCACAATCGACTGGTGCCTCTGAAGGTCTGCTCTGGGTATGGCCAAACCACCTCAATCGTGTTGGAAGTAGAGTTGTCATTGCATTAACTTAATTTAGCATCATCGTAGTACAACTAAAATTTGAAAGAACGCTACTTAGAAACCTAATATATTGTGTCAGCCAAGCAAATCTTTTTTTTTAAGAACCAAAATCAATACAATAAGGTTGTCAATAACAATAGCAGTTCTGATCAGCCAACCAAACCTTTTTTTTTCTAGAACCAAACAAATACACTTTTTTTAATAATACACTAGAGGACGAAAAGAGTATTTTCACATCAGCCTCCCCCGGTATTTATACATATATGTACTTTGTTATCCACTCTACGCTCCTATTTTTCGCATTTTTAATTGCTACATCCTGATGAGTTAACCCTCAACCTAGTTTCTACCTTCACTTATTCATTATCTATGTGCATTAATTTATACCAACACTCTCAACGTGATCTACAACCTATTGTTGAAAAGTTTTTTATTTGGAGTCCTAAAATATTATTTAAAATTTAAATTGCAAAAGAAACATGGATGTTGACATGGTTTATACCAAAGTTGTAGTTCACAATAAAATGTTATTTATAGTTGAAATTTTTTATTTGAAGTCGTCGGATTCTCAAATATGTGTTTTACCATCATGTATTATGAAATTTGAATCTATAAACGGCCTCGAATGTTCATATAGTTAATACTAAAGTTAGTTGTAGTGGTGAACCCAATATATACTTTTTCTATTGATAAGTTGTTGATCTAAAGTTGCTTTGTGTCTCAGATATTTGTTAAATTCATATATGAGATTCAAATTCTCTATTATTTCAAACAATCTCAAATGGAGACAACTATTCTGGGTGCATATCTATCTTGATGAGTTCATAAGCATGACTAGTAATTGGTGGTCAATGTGTGGTAGTTTGGTTGTTGTTGCCATTTCTTCATGTTATCACCTGGGATAGATTTGTGGTCTATCCCCGGTGATGCCACCAGGTAATGCCTTTTGGTATTTCTTAGCACCGCTATTAGAATTAGGATATCCTAGTAGCGATACTAAGGAATACCAACTGATATGTCTTAATGATTCAAATGTTATCCGTAAGTGCACGGATCTATTATTGTAGCATTTCACTCGGAGGTATTATCATGGTATCATTATCTATATTTTTGCAAAGGGAAAGCAAGGGTAGTAAAAGACTATCCTGAATATGCATCAATACATTTATGTATATAAGATAAGCAAGGCTAGTGCTAAAGACTATGAGAGGTTAGCGACCAGACTCCGGAGTCCGATCAATATGCGGACCTCTCTAGTGGTTTCGGGATGATCACCGGACGCAGCACTCTGGAGTGTCTGCTGGATCAGCTGGTGCGTCTGGTGTGAAGAGCAAATGCACGAGCAATGGCTAGTTTCAGACGGTCCGTACACAGGACACTTCAGTAGATCGTACACGCCCAGTGGCAACTTAAGGTTCGTCCGGTGCATGCTCACAAGACGAGTAACAACTACATTTTTGAGCTACTCTTATAAATAGCCATTTGGCCATCTTGGGTTCACTCTCCTACACATTTTGATGATTCATACTCTCTAGTGTGCCAAGTAAACCTCTCCCACTCTTCTAAGCCTTTGATTCACATCCTTGGTGAGGTTGTGAGTGATCCAAGTGCATTGTTCTTGGTAGCTCACCTATAGGCACCTGTTGATCGTGTTCGCTATGGATTTCTCTTATTACTCTTGGTGATTGTCGTCGCCTAGACAGCTTGGAGCAGTGGAGGAGGCGGATGAAAGGTCCCTATGGCTAGAGAGGAGTGAATAGCCTAAATTAAAATTCTACAAAATACTCAAACACAAGGTTAGTATAACAAATGGCGATAATTGCAATGCTAATACAACTACTAACCCAAGCAAGCCACCTACACAATTATATTTCAACTAAGCACCTAAGCCACTCAAAGGACTAACTAGCAAACAAACTAAGCAACTAGTGCTACACAAGCTACCACTAACTAGCTAACTACTTTGTACAAGGTAAAAGAGAGGAGCTTCGAACTTTATACCTGTAACATCCCGGCCCAGGGCTTAATAGGATTGATAGGATACTCATACCAATAAGTTGCAACTTCTTTTCCGGAAGCCCATCTGCAAAGAACTCCAAGGTTAAGCGAGCTTAGCCCTGGAGCGATGGGTGACCGACCGGGAAGTTCTTCCCGGGTGCGCATGAGTGAGGACAAAGTGCGCAGAAAAGACTGGTGTTGGTCTGTGAGGGCAGTCTATATCCTAGTTAAGCTGCCAAATGTAAGCGGGCCTGGCCTCGGGGAGGCGGGACGTTACAGAATGGTATCGGAGCCGACCCTTACGGTTTCACGGGCGCGTGTGTCGCAGTTGCGCAGGCATGGTGCGCATGGCTGGTGTGGATCCGGCGTGGTCACACAGTATGGCACATGCGCTGGCACTGGACACACGGACGTGGCCAAGAGGGGACGTTCCTGGCTTGGGATTGATCGACGAGGACGTCGATCTCTTAAGGGGGTGAGGATGTAACATCCCGGCCCAGGGCTTAATAGGATTGATAGGATGCTCATACCAATAAGTTGCAACTTCTTTTCCGGAAGCCCATCTGCAAAGAACTCCAAGGTTAAGCGAGCTTAGCCCTGGAGCGATGGGTGACCGACCGGGAAGTTCTTCCCGGGTGCGCATGAGTGAGGACAAAGTGCGCAGAAAAGACTGGTGTTGGTCTGTGAGGGCAGTCTATATCCTAGTTAAGCTGCCAAATGTAAGCGGGCCTGGCCTCGGGGAGGCGGGACGTTACTGCCTTGGAAGTTTTGAGAGTTTTCATTTAAAATATATAAAACTAAGGTGACTGCATCGACTTTCACAGTGGCGTCAAACCCACCAAAAGGTTCAACAACGACTATAACGTCGTCGACTAAGTTGGCATGTGTGCTTGTCCAATCGGTCGATGGCTCAAGCTGTTTATTTCTAACTACCAGTGTTTTATAATATGATCAACTGATTAGCATGAAAGTAATCGAGCTAACCAATGAATGAAGGCTAGGGGTTAAAGTCTTAGGAAAATATATCTTTCAATAAATATACTTTATATAAAAGATATTTGTTTCCATAAGATTTGTATCTTTTATTTGACTAATATTCTAGATGAAATATAGTAAGAAATAAGTTCGGGAATACAATTAATATACCCCTTAATTTTATATTATTTTTAAGCATCTTAACCATTTTAAATAAAATCTCTCAAACTAAAAGAATTGTTAGTCTCATCGATAGCTATTTGATATAAAATGTATTTTATTTGACATCATGGAAGAAAATATAATTCTTGTAAATACAGGTACGCGATTAATATATTGTTGAGATTTTGTATTATTTTCTTAACATCTTAGCAATCTTAAATGTAAGAAGTTAAAACTACAAAGTTTTAGATCTCATTGAGGGGTAAACTTTGATATAAAAGGTATCTTGATTTGACCTTAAATAAAAAAGATTTTATTTATCTAATGTGTCAAGCACTAGTACGCGATAATTATGGTGCTGGATGTTTATATTATTTTTTTGAGCATCTTAATGTCCTGAAATGAAGAAACTTAAAACTAAAAAGTTGTAGATCTCACCGAGAGCTACAAATTCATATAAAATCGTCTTCATCAGATATCGTATGGAGGAGTTATGATTTTTCGAAAATTTAATCTTGTAACGCCACTCTCTATGGCGCGACAAGATAGTATTGTCATGCCAATGGGGATGGCGCGACAAGGTTTTTCACGTCAGAAACGTCGTCTAACGTCCACAAATGTTATCGCTCCAATGCATTAAAAATAAAATCTTTTTGACTCGGGCTATTTTTAAAATATCTATTAAAAATGGATTAAAAATAAAAAACCCTCTAGCGGACGGCGCTACCGAACACTTGACACCACCCACGAAGGCTCAGGTAGCCATGACTCTAGCACTCTTATAATGAGCTTCGCCAACAACGCTGCTGACACTAGGAGATTTCACCCTCTGAACCCTGTAAATATCTAAGTCACCGCATACCAATTCCTTTAACACATTTTTCAAATGAGGAAGTTGGTAGGGACTTTGTGAATAAATCTGTGAGATTATCACATGATTTGGTTTGCAGAATGTTTCTCTCACCCTGTTGTTGCAATTCATGAGGATAGAACAACTTAGGGGAAATATGCTTGGTGATATTGCTTTTAATATAATCTGTCTCTATCTGTGTAACACAAGCCACACTATCTTCATAGATAATGGTTGGTGAGCTAATGGCACCAATACCACAAGACTATAGTATGTGGTTAATCATCCTGCGAAGCTAGACACATTCACGTGAGGCTTCATACAGTGCAACTATTTCAGAATGATTCATGGATGTAGTCACCAAAGTTTGTTTGGAAGACTTACACGAGATGGTTGTTCCATTGTGTAAAAACACAAAGCCTGTTTGTGATCTGCCATGATGGGGATCAGATAGATATCCAGCGTCAGCATCAGTGTAGCCAGTCATATCAGAATTTTGTCCTCTTTTGAAGAAGAGTGATCCTTAGTGCCATTCAAATATCTGAGAATATTTTTGACTCCTGTCCAATGTATCTTGGTATTCATTCGTCTTTCAAATGTATTTATACATGTTGTGACATCAATAGCATGGAGGTTACATAAGACATAAAACCAGGCATAAGATGCCATTGATTCTTAGGTTACAAGAAGGATGACAAAAAGTTGAGATTAATATGAAATAAATGATTTGTAACACTCCCCCTTGATCGAATCCTTTCTTGAGATCCATGAATGTTTGAAATCTTCCAAAAAATCTGTGGGGAAGAAAAATATATGTATAGATATGCTACTAAAAACTCCTTTAAACCTAGCGAGAAAAGGAGAAAATATAGCATTTTATGATTATTGTCTTATTGCAAACTATTGTGAGAAAAACATTTTAGGAGAAAACTCAACATAGTTTAGAGGGCAATTTTATGTCTTTGATATTCCGTCTGAAAACCTTCATGAGGAAAAATAAGGAATATGGCATATGCTTATGTTATTATCGTCTCATTAAAAACTTTCATTTAGAAACCTTGAAAGGAAAAACTCATGAAAGGAAAGAGTGCGATAAGATGTGTTAGATAGAGTAATATCTAAGAGGTCTCTCCCCCTGAACCTTGGAAATCCCTAAGGCGATGCATACCAATTCCTTTGACACAATTTTCAAATGAAGAAGTTGGTAGGGATTAGTGAATAAATTAGCGAGGTTATCACATGATTTGGTTGGCAAGATATTGATTGCTCCCTCTTGTTATAATTCATGAGGATAGAATAATTTAGGAGAAATATGCTTGGTAATATTGCTTTTGATATATCCTTTATCCATCTGTGCAACACAAGCCGCATTATCTTCATAGATAATGGTTGGTGAATCGATGATTCCAATACCACTAGACTGTTGTATATGGTTGATCATTGTGCGAAGCCATACACATTCTCATGAAGCCTCATATAGTGCAACTATCTCGGAATGATTTGTAGATGTAGTCACGAAAGTTTGTTTGGATGGCTTCCATGAAATGGTTGTTCCATTATGTAAAAACACAAAGCCTGTTTGCGATCTGCCATTATTGGGATTAGATAAGTATCCTGCATCAGTGTATCCAATAATGTCAAATTTTGGACCTCTTTTGTAGAAAAGTCCAAGGTCTCTTGTGCCATTTAAATATCTTAGGATACTTTTTACTCCTTGTCGCCGACGTGTAGTTACTGATGTGGGTGTAGACGCTCAGGTTGTTGTACACCTCGGGTGGGTCCTCCAGGTTGTAGGAGACATCGAACGTCCCAGCACTCGGCAAAGAGTTTTTGTCTTTTATTTTTTGGCCCCTAGTTTTTTTTACAGCCCTCCTACAACACCAGGAAGTCCATGCTCCAATTTGGTCCAATTGTTGGCCTTTTCTCTATTTTTAGTTAATTTATTTCCTTAACTTATTTTTCGGAAAAATACAAAATTGAACTGCGTGTCCACCGAATAACAGAATTCAGTGATTTCAAAAAAAATGATATTCTTGTTGTTGAGTGTAGCGTGAGGTCGTATCTAGGAATTGACCCCTAAATTTCAAAAATCTTAGTGGCGAAACATATCCACTAACTTGCGAGCGACTTGTTATTAAAATCTATAAAATGCAAACGAAGTCCAAAAATCATGAAACCTGTGGAGATGAAGGGATATCGTATGTGGAGGTTTTGATAAAAATTTGAGAAGATTTGGTGCAAGTTGTCACGTAGGATGCCTAGAAACTAAGAGATCTCCACATACGAGATCTAATATCACCCTCACGAGCTCCCACCGATCTGTAAAATATGGTATATCCATGAGTAACCAAGTCTAAGCACCATGCTCTACAAATACTACTTTAACCTAGGAGCTAGAAGGATTAAAGTACTCAAAAGAGAGTCACAAACCTGAAGAACATTTTAGACAAGATGCTTGAATTAGAAGTCGATTACAAGAGAAATCTCAGAAGCAAGCTCATGAAAAGCTTGATTTCCCCAAGGTATAAGCCGTAAACATAGCAATAATAGGCCAATCCTTCCACCAAACTCTTTCCCCTCACTCTATCTCTATCTTTAATACAAGACTAAGTCCTATGGAGGACTAATCATCTCTCTATTGCTGGGCTTCTGATCCTGCCAGATATAGGGATTAGGGTTTCTAGCTCTTCAGCTCTTAGGATCTCACTTTGCATGCTCTGGAGGGGGTGCAGGTATGTATTTATAGCCTAGAGCGTCAATCATTAGCCTTTGGATCAAATCGACTTAAGCAACGGTGGAGATGCAATCTTTGAGACGGTGGAGAACCAACATATGAAGCAGAGGCTGACTGGTGTTTTCTGCTTTAGCGTGGTGTTTGTTGATGTCTTCTAGAGCCTTACTGTATTGGTTTTCATCGTGGTTACGGAATTGGTTTTGCCGAATATTAGCTGAGCCAGGAGCCGAGCCATGCGTTTTGTCTCCAGTTCAGAGTGCTGTGCAGGTGCCGTCTGATGGTCCTCGTTGACACACGGCATTCATCAACAAGGGGGCGCACCAGAGGCAGAGTGCGCCCATCGCCCACACAATTTGTTCCCTTCTTTGTTATCCATGAGGGGTACGACAATGTCGCAACAACCTGCTAACACTACTATTTTGTTGAGGATGGTTAACGCCAATCACAAACCGTCAACAAATAAAGGAGCAATAAGCATTATGTGGACAAACGTGAGGTTAGACTTGAAACAAACTTGTACACCGCATGTCCACCTTGGAATAAATGGGGAGGCATGGGCTCCATTAGGGGGGTATCCAGTCTTTGACTGCTCAAGCAGACTCGATATCTAAGGGCACTAGGATAGCACCGTACAATTTCCTAATGAAACACTCCCTCGATTCCTCTATTTGTAACCCCTGAATGGGCATTTCTAACAAAAATAACACCATAGTGCTGAACGTATGCTTAGAATCCCAAACCAGGATAAATAGATTGTGTCCGAGCCACACGAGGCACACACATCGACCTCTAATGAACAAGCTTGATGCTTGGAGCGTTTATGAACCTATGACACTTTGTTTCTTGTTGATACTTCGTGAGCTTTCTGAGGCTCGTTGTGCTACTCTGATTGTAGCTAGTGGTGTTGAGCCATATCTGCCTCTACTTGATGACTAGTTGTTCTTTGTGTCGAGCCATTGCCCATGTCAGTGGGGCAAAGTTTGCTTCTACTCTATTGCATTGAGTCATTGTCTATCTCTTTGGGGGACTGAGTTTGCTCTTTTAAATGACTTTGATTTTGGCTTTTCAAAGGTCATTTGAGTAGTTCACTGTTTTTCTGTTGCTTTTGATTCATCTCTTTGTGTTGGTGTTAACAATGCACTCATGAAGGGGGAGATTGTGAACATACGGTGGATATGTACCCATATGCGATGTTTGATGAGTGACTATCACGGGATGATCGAGCATTGGTTTAGTGTGTTGAGACTAACATTGCATGATTTTAGTTGTGCAAAATATTTTGTCTTTGTGGTTGTTAGGTGTTCAACATTGAGACTATTGACAAGAATGGAGAAGGTCAAGTGAGTTTGTGTTGATGAACCGGGAGTGATGAATAATGGACATGCAGTCTTGGACTGGTGGACCGAGGGTTGTAGGACTGACCGTGGATAGCTAGCACTTGGCGATGTCAACAAGCAAGTGTACATGTGGAGATGCAGTAGATGATGTTGACCAAATCCAAACAATAGTTGACCGAGTAAAGCAAAGGCACGAGGACTTGGAGATTGGGTGATCGAGGACATGTGGTGACACGCATCGAGATCGTGGAGGAAGCGTATAGTGTATACACGACTCTAGATGGGTTTGGCTATTTCGGTCTGAAAACCGCGGGCAGTAGGTTTGCTAGGTTTGGGCCTCAAATCCTAGAGAGGACTCGGTGCAGGCACATGGCATCATTGGAGAGCCTGTGTTGAGGTGAAATGCCTTCACGAAGGGATCATGGCAACCCAGTGTCTAGAACTCAACTTGGACCATTATGCCACAAGGGTTAAGTGGTTCAAAGCAATATCTAAGGGTGGGCTTGGAAATATGTAATAGACCTACAAATAAGAGAAAGGGCTGCCTCAAGCCAGCAATCTATTCTAGTTAATTGTTTTCCTTCAGGTCTCCAGGTGTAGATCTCAGGCAACAAAGCATGAAATCCACTTGCAAATAAATTCGTCACCGGTATAATTCCAATTGATGTCTTGTGGATGCCATCGTCCTGTTCGTTTGACCAATCAGCACTTATTTTCAGTCACAAAACAGTATTTTCTCTCAGAATAAATCAGCATCAGTCAAAATCAACGCTTGTTTCCAGCCCAAACGCGTCTCAGGTTAAGGTAATTAGTGATGGCAAACAGAGGATTACATCAAGGAAAAAAAACAGCTGCGGCGCCTTCTGTTTTCTTCCTTGTACCTATCGCTATCAGTAACTTGCAGCTACCACACAGCCACTAATATATATATACAGTACAGTGTTGATGTGAGAATAAGGTTGTCGCTTTCTCTTTGGTTTCTCCCAACACTTTGAACTGCATATCCAAAGGAATGAACGGCAAAAGCAAGAGAGGAATCTTCACATGATCCATGACAAACATGACCCTTAGTCTAGGGAGCATCATCACCTGTGCTATACGCTACCATTAGCATAGCATGATCATGACCAACCCAACCGAAACCGTCTACGTGGTGCTGTTCACCGGGGGCGTCTCTCTGATGCTCGTCGTCCATGTCCTTGTTGTTTACTGGGCTATAAGGGGGCGAGTCGGCTTCCGCGACACCCGGCGCGCCAACCAGGAGCGTGTAGAGGATGTCTACGGCGGCGGGGGACTTTCGCCTAGTGAGCTCGCCACGCTTCCTTGCCACGACTTCAAGTCTGCAGACGGCGGGGACGGGGACTGCGCGGTCTGCCTCGAGGTGTTCGAGGCCGGCGACCGGTGCAGGCAGCTGCCGAGGTGCGAGCACAGATTCCACGCGGAGTGCATTGACTCGTGGCTGAGGAAGAGCGGCGCATGCCCGGTGTGCCGTGCCAAGGTGATGGTGGACCAGGCGCCCCATGGTGAGAGGAAGGCGGCGGCCTCATCAGGAGTCGTGGAGATGGCTGAGAGGAGAAGCTCCAACGCCGCATTGGAGGTCGTCGTCACTGAAAGGTAGGTCGCCTACTAGGCACGGCCCATGGCATCTGGGAGCTGGGAATCGACGACGGCGGCGCGGTGCGTTGGTGCAACCAGTACTACAGTAGGAATTGTTGCTTGTTCAAGCATGTGCACATATCTTGTTTTCAGCTGCACCCCCGGCTGCTCTTTCATCTGCAAGATAAATGTGCCTTTTTCATGGTGATTTTACCATATTCATATGGTACAAATGTTGGCATGCATTTGATCAATGTAAGACTATTTAGATAGATATTTATAGTAGTGTTTTGTTCACTACTATGTTTAGACATTAATAGAGTCGCCGAAAGCTTTCTGAGAGATAGTAGCATATCACTACGGGAAACAGGGTCTTTGCCACCTGCCAGTATCTTTGTCTACTGCCATATCTAGGGCAGTCGGCAAAGACTGTCTTTGCCGACTGCATAAGGCAAAACAGTTGGCAAAGAAAGGCAGTCGGCAAAGAAAATCTTTGCCGACTGCCAGCCTGCTCCGAGCAGTTGGCAAAGAAAGGCAGTCGGTAAAGACAGTCTTTGCCGACTGCCAGCTTGCTCCTGGCAGTCGGCGAAGGGAAGCAGTCGGCATATCTTGCAAGGAGCGGGATGGCGTGCGTCTCCGTCTTCTTTGCCGACTGTCACGTTCCGTGGACAAGGACTTCAAACTTTTGGGTGAGCTTCTGTACACGGCCTCAAAGTACACTCTCCAACATCAACACCATTTTTGGAATGGCTAATTTTCATTATTTGAAGCACCTGCAGTTCAAACTTGGATAATGCGAAAAAATTAAAGGAAAAAAAAGAAATCAACGGAATATAGCAAAATATTGTAAAAAGACCCCAAATTAAAACATGTTCCTGTAAACAATACACATAGGCCACAGAAAAAGTTTGAAGTCAAAATTCAAAAAAAAAAATTGAAACTTTGCCGACTGCCGTGTTTGGCAGTCGGCAAAGAGTCCCTTCGCCGACTGCCGAGATATACAGTCGGCAAACCGCTTCTTTGCCGACTGCTACGGCAGTCGGCAAAGTGCCTGGACCGAATAAGGGCGCAACGCCTCCAGAACCCTAGCCCGTACGTGCCCACAGCCGCGCCCCCACGCCCCTCTCCCGTGTCGCCGTCCGCCGCGCGCCGCGCTCCCCGCGCCCACGAGCAGCTCCGCCGCCGGCCCCCGCCACCGAGCCGCGCCCCCCGCCCCGGAGCAGCTCCACCGCAGGCCCCGGCCGCCGAGCCGCGCGCGCGCGCGTCCTCGCGCCGCGGCCCCGCCCCTCCGTGGTCCGCGCCGCCGGCCCCACACCGCCGGTCCCGCGCCGCCGTCCACGCGCCGCCGCGGCACCGCGGCCCGGCCTCGTCCCCGCGCCACCGTCCCCGCCCCTCTCCCCGCGCCCCCGAGCAGATCCGCCGCTGGCCCCCGCCGCCGAGCTGCGCCCCGCCCCGGAGCAGCTCCGCCACGGCCCCGGCCGCCGAGCCGGCGCGCGCGCGCTCCTCGCGCGCCGGGCCCCGCCGCGGCCCCGCGTGTCTGCGGTCCGCGCCGCCGGCCCCACACCGCCGTCCACGCGCCGCCGCGGCACCGCGGCCCCGGCCTCGTCCCCGCGCCGCCGTCCCCACCCCGCCGGGCCCGCGCCGGCGTCCCCGCCCCGCCGGGCTCCACGCCGCCGCCCTTCTGCTCGTGTAAGGTGGAGGAGGAAAGGAGGAGGAAGGGGAAGAAGGAGGAAGGGGAAGAAGAAGGAGGAGGAAGGGGAAGAAGCAGGGAGGGGAAGAAGAAGGAGAGGAGAAGAAGGAGGAGGAAAGGGAAGGAGGAAGGGGAAGAGAAGAGGAAGAAGAAGGAGGAGGAGGTGGTGCCGACGCAGCGACGTCCCGTCTCGTTCTCGGCGTCGACTTCTCCGCGTGCACGCCCCTCCTCCACCGAAGGTATGCTGATTGTTGTGAATGTCGGCCTTCGTGCCGTTTGCGAATGTCGGCCTTCGTGCCGTTTTGGTTGTCGGCCTTCGCGCCGTTGAAAATGTTGGCCTTCGTGCCTATGTTTTGTGCAGGTTTAATTTTGGAACCTCCCCGTGCAGGGGAGGTGCTGCCAAAATTTTCAATTGATTCTAATCTATTGTCTTTTTTTGCAGGACCTGTGGGAGGGACTCGGCCACCCTCATCGGCTTCGTCGCCACTGCCCCGCTAGCCTCTCGCCATCGCCACCCGAGGTATAAATCACCTCCTTTTCTTACCCATTGTCGTACTTAGGTCGCGTAACCGAGTTAGGCGTCTCCCGTCCGAAAGGGATACGCGGTCGTTGGTATGCTGGTCAGTGCATATCTGCGATGGTATCTCTTTCGGATTGTCCACGTTTCTTGGACAGCCTGCGGATGCGTAGATGGGTTAGCTTCCATGTTCCGCCCCCGTCCGAGCTGGAGTTTCAGCAGCACCTCCCCGTTGTTCTCCGGATACACACTCTCCCCAAACCGGGACGTGTATCGGGAGAACAGCGGGGAGGTGCTGCCGAAATTCCATCTCGGTCGGGAGCGAAGCATGGAAGCTAACCTCATCTACGCATCCTCGGGTGGGATTAGGACCTATCCTTCACCTATTAGATGGTAGGAACGCCTTGTACATGCAAATGCTGGTTTTATTACTCACATACATTGACGTATGACAGAAGATGGTTGGCCGTGAGTGGATGTACACAGGCTGGACAGAAAAGAGGAAGAGCGCTGAATGGGTTCATGGGACCAATCAATTCCTGCAGCAAGCATTTGGCCCGGCTGCTCATGGGTCCGATCGGACGCTGTGTCCCTGCAAAGACTGTAAGAACCAAAAAAGAAAAGTAGAGAGGGAGGTATACAAGGATCTTGTGAAGCATGGATTTGTGGAAAACTACGAGAGGTGGATCTTCCATGGTGAAGCGAAAGCGAATGTTAGAGAGGAGGAGGTGAGAGCATGCCTCGAGGAGTTTGATGGAGATGCCGGGGTGGTCGACATGGTGGTAGACTATAACGAGGCACGTGGCAATGAAGGATTGGTGGAGGAGGATCCAGAGGAAACCGCAAAGGCGTTCTATGAAATGATATCTTCGGCACAGAAGCCTCTTCATAAGAAGACAACAATGTCCCAATTGGATGCCATTGGACGTCTTCTAGGGTTGAAGTCGCAGTTGAGCCTGAGCCGAGACGGCTTCAATCTCATGTTGAAAGTGATCGGCACAATGCTTCCGAATGACCACACGCTGCCGAAGAGCACGTACGAGTCAGTGAAGCTCCTCCGTGCACTTAAGATGCCATATGAGTCGATCCATGCTTGCCGTAACGGGTGTGTCCTATTTAGGGGCATTGAACTAGTGGCAGCAACGCACTGTCCAAAGTGCAAAGCCTCTAGGTATGTGGAGGTGGACGTTATTGATGGCAAGAAGGAACAGTCTAAGATCCCCGAGATGGTCGTACGGTACCTTCCACTCACGCCGAGGCTCCAACGGATGTTCATGACAGAGGAGTTGGCAAAGCAGATGACATGGCACAAGGATGGCAAAAGATACAGTGACAAGATGGTACACCCAGCGGATGCTGAGGCATGGCAGTACTTTGACGAACAGTATCCTGAGAAAGCTAGGGACGCTCGGAATGTACGTGTAGCGATAGCAACAGATGGGTTCAACCCGTATGGAACACATGCGGCCCCGTACACTTGTTGGCCCGTGTTCGTGATCCCCCTCAATCTTCCCCCCGGCGTCATGTTTGAACCCAAGAACGTGTTATTGTCGCTGATAATACCTGGACACCCGGGCAACAATATGGGTGTGTTCATGCAGCCACTGTGGGATGAATTGGAGCATGCTTGGGAAAATGGGGTACGGACGTACGACCGAGCTACAAAGAAGAACTTCACAATGCATGTATGGTATCAGTATTCAATGCATGACTTCCTGGCGTATGGCATATTTTGTGGGTGGTGTGTTCACGAGAAGTTCCCTTGCCCAGTATGCAAGGATTCTGTGATGTTCACCTGGCTGAAGAAGGGTGGCAAGTACTCTTCGTTTGACAAACATCGTCAATTCCTGCCTGAGAACCATGCATTAAGACGTGACACCCAACACTTCACGAAAGGTCTTGAAGTCACTGACCCTATTCCTCAGATTATGAGCAGTGAACAGGTCCTTGCCGAGTTAGAGGCTCTCAAAATCGACAAAGACAAGGGTGGCTTTATTGGATATGGTCAGCAACACATGTGGACACATATATCGGGCTTGACTAGGCTCCCCTACTTCAAGCACCTCCTCCTTCCACACAACATCGATGTGATGCACACAGAAAAAAATATCGCCGAGGCACTTTGGGGAACACTCATGGACATAAAACAGAAGTCAAAGGACAACGTTAAGGCTAGACTGGATATGGAGGCGATCTGCGACAGACCAAAGCTAGTGATGAAGACCCCTGCGCCCGGCAAGACTTGGAGAAGGGGCTCGGCCGATTACATCCTGAAAAGGGCCGACAGGAAGGAAGTGTTTGAGTGGATGAAGACGTTATTGTTCCCTGATGGGTATGCGGCGAATCTGAGCAGGGGAGTGAACCCTAAGACTGGCAAAGTCTTGGGGATGAAGAGTCATGACTTCCACATATGGATTGAGCGACTCCTTCCTGCGATGACCCGTGGATACCTCCCCGAGCCAGTGTGGCGCGTTCTGGCAGAGTTGAGCTATTTCTTCCGCCAGCTTTGTGCTAGGGAATTATCTCGGGAAGTGATTCGTGACCTGGAGAAACTTGCACCTCTGCTGATCTGCAAGTTGGAGATGATCTTTCCACCCGGCTTCTTCCTGCCGATGCAGCATCTGATACTACACCTACCGCGTGAGGCACGGCTGGGGGGTCCTGTGCAGGCCCGTTGGTGCTATCCAATCGAGAGGTGTCAAAAGATTCTTCGAAAAAAGTGTAGGAATAAAGCCAAAATTGAGGCTTCTGTGGCGGAGGCAGCAAGAGTGGAGGAGGTGTCGAACTTCACAAAGGCGTACTATACCGAGAACCTTCCCAACATGAACCCACTCCCTCGTTACAACGAGGACGAGAATTTATCGACTCTGAGCCTTTTCAAAGGGCAACTCGGAAGGGGCAGCGCAGGTACCCCTAAGACATTGCAACCACCTGAGTTTCGCACCATCACACTCTACCTGTTGATGAACCTTGACGAAGTGGTTCGTTATCGAATGTAAGTTCTCAAAGAACTTGTTACATACGTAGTCAATATCCTCCACCTATTGGTCCAACCCCTTTCACCTCTTGTTTTTTCAGGGAGTTCATTAGGCAATTCTGGAAAAGGAATACGCCTCCTACCAACCAAGAAGAAGACCATTTCCTCAAAACTGCCAGGTCCGATTTTATTGGGTGGTTGTGTACAAAGGTACAATCCAACTTACCTCGTTCCATCTTTGAGTTGCTCGTATGAGCGAGTAATGTAACGATCTACGTGGCCTCACCTTGCAGGCACGCACAGATAGAGAAATGAGTGCTGAATTGAGACAGGTTGCATGTGGCTTCAGCACTAGGGTCAATGCATTCACCGTTTATGATGTGAATGGCTATCGCTTTCGCACGAGAAGCTACGAGGAGAGTCGGCCCGGCCGAAAGACCACGTGCACAGGAGTTTGTACGCCCGGCAACGATGATCTCGACTATTATGGCATAGTCGAAGAAATATACCAGCTCGACTTCCCGGGCCCCAAAGCTCTTAAGCCAGTGGTGTTCAAATGCCAATGGTTCGATCCTCATGTCATGAGAAGAGCCGATGACATTGGGCTAGTCGAAATTCGACAGGATTCCGTCTATAGTGGAGACGATGTCTATATTGTGGCTCAGCAGGCCAGGCAAGTTTATTATCTCCCATGGGCGTGCCAAAAAGACGAGACGCTTACGGGTTGGTACCTTGTGCAATCGGTATCGCCACGCGGTAAAGCGCCTGTCCCAATCGATGATGACTACAACTTTGACCCAAAGGCGGATAGCGGAGAGTTCTATCAACCTGAGGGGCTAGAAGGGCGTTTGGAGATAGACATTCTTTCGCTGATGAGCATGAAAGCAGACAACGTCATCGATGATGACGAGGACGAGGGTGAAGTGGTGCAAGATGCTAAGGACCTAATGATGCTTGAGCGATGGAGGGCTCATCGCAACCTAAATGTTGAGGACGATAGAGGTGGTGAGGAGAGTAATGGAGATGATGAGGACTTAGGTTTCGATAATATTGATAGTGAAGACGACAGTAGTGATTGTGATGACAGTGGAGGAGGTGATGACAATGGTGATAGTGATGACCAGGACTTCGGTTTCTAGTTCATGTAATACTATATTGTTCTGATTATTATTACTTTGCAATTATGTTTCGTTCATTTTGCATCTCTTTACAAGTACTTATCGATTATTTGTGCTAATTGGTTTAATGTTTGTCATTGCAGGCATAGGACAAAATGCCGGGCGGAAGTAGACGACGACAGAAGAGACCAGTGAGAAAGGTCCACTCGCTCTACCAGAGAGAGGAGGAGGTGAGGAGGAGGCGTTGGAGGAGGAGGAGACTTTGGAGGAGATGCGGGGTAGAACTCGCTCTACCAGACGCCTGTTTGCCCCGGTCGGCGGCGAGGACGGGGGCGGCGGCGGCGAGGACGGGGGCGACCAGGGCGGGAGCGAGGCGACAGCAGGGGACTCGTCTTCCATAGCTTCGAGGAGGCCCTACCAGCGTGGGATAACACGCCTCCCAAGCGCCGCGCCCACGCTAGCCTTCCGTCCGGTGATTCGACCCGACGGGCCAAGGTAAGTAACCATTCATGTTTTCACTTACTTGTTCATATGCCATGTTGAAAATTGAACTTCAAGATTAACAGTTCTTCTTAATGACTTGTGCAGCAATTGGAAGCGTGTGGATGGAAACAGAGGTGGACGCCATCCTAATGGCATTCTGGGCCTCCTGATTAAGAAGAATTTTCCTGGCCTAGTCACCATAGATGGGAGGGATAAAGTGCCCCAGCACTGGCCAGACTTCTTCAAGGTAGTGCACGGAGACGTCACCCTTGCCGACAAGATCAAGAGGGAGTTCTGGGTGAGTCTTCATTGCACCGCTTTGCCACTACTAAGCATTTGTTGGATGTCCTTGAAATAATCAACTCATAAATGATATATGTATGCAGGAGTATTTCACGTGCGACCCAGGGCACGAGCATGAGGCGTCGGTAGTGCAGGACAGGGTCTGCCAGATCAGGCTCAAGGACATGTTCTACGAGGCACACGTCCAGTGCCTCATCAGCTACCACGCCAACGTACTCAAGGAGAAGCTAGACAAGGTGGATGCGAGGAAGATGATCCAGTGGCCCGAAACTGACATGCCCAGGGAGGCCTACATGCTCGTAAGTAGGAAACAATAATTCTAATTTCATTCCAATTCATCTTCTTACTCACCTAAATGCACGTTGTAATGCATGCAGTATCCTGCTGATTGGTGCAAAATGCACATGGACTGCTGGGAGGCGATTGTGGACGGGTGGAGAACGCCGGAGGCTTACGAGATGCGCAGGAAGAAATCTGGATATGCCAAGGCGAAGGCGGGGCCGTCACACCACCAAGGGTGCCGCTCTCTCGGAGAGTACATGGACACATGGGTACCCTTTACACCAATTTGTTTATTTATTCAATTGATTGAGCCATTCATTCTCATTACGTGTAATCGTCCTTGTGTTTTTCTCGCAGACCCAGTCGCATGACGGCCAGGTGATCAACGAGTTCACGGGCTATATCCTGTCTCACCAGGGCAAGGCGACAGATCCAGAGAACGTCTACGACACGGCGAGGGGGCCCGACGCCATCACCAATCAAAACGTCTACGATAACGTGGTCCAGTACACCGAGGCGGTTCGCACGCGCCATGGTGCCGACTACGACCCGTCGACCGAGCCCCTCGATACGGACGTCCTGATGAGGACGGGAGGAGGGAAGCAGCACGGCCGGTACCTTATTGCCCACAGCGTCATCGACCCGGCCACCGTTCCCTCCCTTCGTGAGGTTCGTCGTTCGGATAGCAGTGCCGGTACCTCCTCCGATGTCCCCATACAACCTCGGCGGGCAAGCTCCACACAGATGATGGCGGCGCTTCAGGTAACTATTCGTCGTTCATTGGTTTTACATATGTTGCCGAATGTTTATGCATTGTTTAAACATCGCTTGTGTAATATTGCAGGTCCAACTGGAAGAGATGCGGGCCCAACAGGCGGCCCAACAGGCAAGAGAGGCGGCCCGAGAAGAGGCCTATCGGCAGCAGCTGGCGGCCCAACAGGAGGCCCATCGGCAGGCGATGCTAGCTTTCCAGCAGCAGTCCCAGCAACAGATGACGCAGTTTGCCTCCTCGATTTTCAGCTACTTTCAGGGCCTGGAGATCCCTAACTACAGACCCTCTCCGTTGCAAGTGATGTTCACTCCACCCCCGGTTGTTCTCCCTCCACTCCCTGATCTTCCGCCTGTAAAGACTCCGGTGAGTTACTGGCAGCCTATCTATTGTTTTCGCTTGTGCGGCCATCCCTTAGGTACTAATGAGATCGCTTATCCGTACAGCTGCAGTCGGCGGCTTCGAACCCGTCTCCGACAGTTGGACCTTCTCCACAGCCGCAGGTCGGACCGTCCGGGTGGTCTTCGTGGCCGACAGAGAGCTCCTCACACCACGGTGGTGGCGACTGGTCGCAGGACGAGTGAGTGGCTCGGTGCATGTTGTTGGATAATGGATGTAACTTTGTTATGTTAGACCCTTTTGCAACTTTGTTGGATGTTGGACTTGTGCGACTTGTTGGATGTTGCATTCGTGCGTGCGACTTGATGAATGTTGTGGTTATGGATTATTTGTGAATCTCTGTGATGTATATGTGGATTTCTGTGATATGTACATATATGTGTTTTGGTTGCTGCGATACGTGAGCTAAATCGGCAAAAACAGCAAAAAAAAATTGTGTTTTCCAGCTTTGCCGACTGCCACGGCAGCTGGCAAAGCTGGGAACAAAAAAAGCAAAATACCCAGCTTTGCCGACTGCCACGAAGCAAGGCAGTCGGCAAAGCCTTTGCCGACTGCTGAATTGGCAGCTGGCAAAGATATACACATTTTTTTAAAAAAAATGGAAAAAATCTTTGCCGACTGCCAATAAAGGCAGTCGGCAAAGGTCTTCGATTAAAAAAAAGGAAAAAAAAATATTTGCCTCGATTAAAAAAAATGAAAAAAAATTCTTTGCCGACTGCCACCTAGGCAGTCGGCAAAGAAAACTCTAACGGCTGTGCGCGTTTGCTTTGCCGACTGCCAGAGCGGCAGTCGGCAAAGGCTTTGCCGACTGCCTTTCATGGCAGCTGGCAAAGGTGGCCTTTGCCGCCTTGGGCTTTGCCACCTCCCCTTTGCCGACTGCCTCAAGAAATGCAGTCGGCAAAGCCTTTGCCGACTGCATTTCCTCCTTTGCCGACTGGTTTCAGCAGTCGGCAAAGAGGGCGAATCCAGTAGTGTATGGTCTCTATTAATCATTATTATCAAATTAAAAGAAGAGGTCACAGGCCCACATGTGAACAATGGTGTTTTCAGAGACGTGTGTTAGACATCCGTCACAACAAATATTAAAAAAAACATCCATTTCACTTTCAACTTCCACTATGCATGGAAATCTAGCTTATGTTGTTTAGTAAATGGCAAAACGCCGTCGCTCCTCCTTTGTCCTCGTGCTCTTTCATCACACTACAAGAAACCTATTAATCAATGATAAAAAGTTCCATTCATGGATCACCCAAAAACCATCACTATTCAGCATATGTGATGGTTTCAAATATCACCGTAGATTGAGCGCCATGGATTAACTCTTGTGACAGTTTGGTGAAAAGCATCACGGATTAACAAAATCGACGGTCTTAAATCATCATGGTAGAGCCTGAGGCCTTGTTAGCCCAAGCCCATTTACCATCTTGCAATGTCCAATAGCTTGCTCATTGTGTAGCTTAATGTTACACCTAGAATGTAGGGTATGATGGCTTGACTAGAGTGATAGGCTAATGTAGTTTCTCAAACTAAAATTATAGGTTTATAGATTCCTAGTATTTTGGTTCAAATTTTGACTAGTCCCAATTCACCCCCTTAGTCCAGGATATTTGTGTGTTTTCAAATATTCGCTCCAAGAAAATAACCAGTATGTATTCATGATTAATCATTACACATTCAGCATATTACATGATTTTTAATAAATATAGAATTGTAGAATACACGTAGAAGATCCATTTAAAAGTTAAAACACAATTTACAGACACACATTTCAACCAGCTAGATATACATAGTAAATAAAAAGCCATATAAGCATCGATTCATTCAGTGGAAGCGTATATGTACAAACTTAAGGCTTCTAGGTTTTGCCTACGCAGTGGGGTAGGAAGGCTCCATGGCTAGGCCACACATGCCCCTCTTGTCTGAAATATCCTTCTCCATTCTCAGGTAACCATTCTCGCCCCAAGTCGATCCCCATGAGTTCTTCATCAGCCAGTACTTGGTGCCATCACTGGTCTTTCCATAACCAATGGCTGCAATCCCATGATCCAAGTCAGTGCCGCATGATCCAGTCATCACACCACCAGAGTAGAACTGAAACGTCATGTCTCCGCCGTCCACTGCTACCGAGACGGGCTGGTTTGCCACTGCCTTCATCAGGGCAGCCTCATCATTTGCCGGCACATCCTCGTAGCCCTTGATGGTTGCAGCACTATTTGATCCACTCTTGCACTTGCCATCTGTAGCAGTGTAAGGATAGCTGGACTCCGTGGTTAGGCCGCCGTTCTTGATGATGAACTTGAAAGCATCGTCCATCAGGCCACCCTCACAACCCTGATCCTCACCATGGACATCGCAATCCACCAACTCTTGTTCTGAAAGAGAGGTGAGCTTGCTGGTGCTGATTTTCACGATGCCTTCCATGGCAGCCACGGCTGAGAACGCCCAGCAGCAACCTGCAATTGATTGTCATGTCATCACAATCTAGTTTTATCTACTTCACAATAGTGTTATCACAAGTCTTCATGCTACTAAATGTACATACCACATTGGCCTTGATCCTTGATGGGAGTGACGGCACTCTTGGTCCTCCAGTCGATGGACGCCGGAAGCGCATCGACGCTAACATTCTCATACCTAAATTCGGTGGGGATCTTCACAGGGCTAGGTTTGAAGCCCTTGTTGGTCTTGGTAGCTCTGAACTCGTCGTTGGTGAGGTCGGCGAACTGGTTGACGCCGAGCCAGAACTTGCGGTTCCCAGCAGCGTTGAACGACTCGATGAACTTAACATTAGCCTTGAACACTTCGAACCGCTGAGCCTTCTCGGTGGCGTCTTTGTAGGTGCGGCTGTACTGCGCCATCCACTGCTCGTGCCTCGCCACCATGGCTGAGTCGTCGTTCAGGTCGCGAGCAGCGAGGGCAGCACCGCAGAGGAAGGCGAAGCTGAGGATTGCCAGGATCGATGCCTTAAAGGTGGCCATGGTTGATCACTCGATCGATCAGGCCTGTGAATTGGTTGCTGATGCTGGCCTGCTGCTGCTGTGCACTATGCCTATTGATTTGGTGATTGGAGCTGGGTGGTACGGTATGTATATATAGCCACAGACGTGCGTGTATTACTCTTGTAAGTTCTAAGTATGAAGCCATACGGTACGGTGCTTCTACGTTGTATTGTGTGGAAAGTGACAGGTACGTGGCCGTGAAGTATGTATCATTGCCAGATGGTATAAATTATTTTACTCCAGACGTGCATTTGCCGCTCTGCTGTGGACTCCTGTAAACTACTCCCTCGGGATTTGAACATACAATTCTTGCTTTTCGAGAAATCCAATCATTTGAACTTTTGACTAAATTTATATAAATATGTACTAACAATTAAGAACAAAATAAGAATCATTAGGTTGGTTATGAAATATATTTTTATAATGAATTTATTTAAAAATATAAACACTAATATTATTTACTGTAAACTTGATCAAACTTTAGTTACTTTAACGGACACGTTTCCCATAGTTGCATTATCAAATGGACAGAGGTAGTAGTAATTTGCATGCACCCAAGGATATGTCATAATTTTGCGCTCTTATTTGTCAAATGGAACCCAGACATAGATATGACCGATCGATCAATAGAGTAAGGTATATATGTAAGGTTGATCCTTAAAGCAAAAATTGTAAACTGAATGAAAAGATGTTTGAATATTACAAATATTCTACTTGTCATAGAACACAAGAATAATATAAGTTTCAGCATAGCTGAAATATAGTTTCAATGCCGAAAAAACTTGTCTCTAGGCTGAGATGGTGGAATACAGCATATTATCCATAGATAGTCACGCATGTTATTCAAGGGAAGAAAACAAAGCAGATAACTATAAAAATGACAATAAGCATTATGAAGAGATCTAAGTTCACAATTTCTCTTTGACCTTCAGCTTCTCCGCAAAGCCATAGGTGTTTCACATATCACAAAAGAACATCAACGCAGCAGCAAACGTTCAGGTTGGTTTCCCTTTGAGGTAACATTCGGATAGCATTCAGTTAACAATGTCCTATAAAGAAAACTTTCATAGAGCATTCAGATAACAGCATCCTATAAGGTAAAAGACAGCAGAATAGTAGTTGCTGGGCAACATCACTGAAAGGCAGCACTTTTAAATACTAGTAAGCTAGAACTTTTCACCATGATTGTTCAGATCATCCATCATAGTAGTTGCTGACAACATCACTGAAAAGCAGCAGTTTTAAATACTCGTAAGCTAGAACTTTTCTCCATGATTGTTCGGATCATCCATCATACGATGCATCAGCTCAAACTTGTACTTGTGATAGCATCCTGTGCATCATCGGCAACATGCTGGAGCTCCCTCAAGCGTTGATAGTTGATGTCTGGGAGTGTCTTACCCCCCACAAGTTAAGCATGGATAGTTGTCATCATCCTTATTAGGTTTCGTCGCACATTAGTAATTGATGGTGGTGGAGCACAACAAATAAGGCGGGGGCAGCCCTCACTTATCAAGCTAGTCTTTTAAGTTGAGTTAGGCCCAAGGCATTAGTATGTTGTGCGTTCCGGTGGACCTGGGCCCGAGTGGAGCCAGCTATTGGGTATAGGGAGTCGAGCCAAATCCGCTGTGCCCTCTAATAAGTGGTATCGGAGCACATGGTCAGAAAATCTAAAAAATCTCAGTGTTCACATGGTGATAATGGAGCCCCTTAACATCTCGGAGGCTCACACGGATTGTGTGTGACATGGAACGTTGGATTCGGGGCATGAAAAACGTCTTCCGAAGATCATAAGGGGTTATGTGATGTGAAGAGTTAGGTCTGATGTGAGGAGAGATGGCTCGCATAGGAGGCAGGCCGCTTACGAATTTCCTCCTCGTCGAAACCAGGCGCGCGCGGCCACTGCCGCCAGGCGAGCGCGAACTTGCTGCCGATGGAGTGTGGACCCATTGCCGGTGGAGTGCTGGTGGTGAGCCAGGTGTAAGAGGGAGAGCGGCATGGATGAGAGGGAGTGAGGGAGAGCGGCGTGTAAGAGAGAGAGGGAGAGCGCCGTGCACTGGGTGTGAGAGGGAGAGTGGCGGGTGAGAGAGAGGGTTGGGGATGAGGATGAGAAACCCTAACTGGCTGAGTGTTTGTATATATACCTTGAAGCTTGATATTGGGCTGAGCCAGGTTGATATTGGAGTATTTTAGAAGGCGGGCGTTATAATGTGCCCGCCTCCAAAGTAGACTTACGGAGGCGGTTGTCTTAAGCCGACCGCCTCCGTAAATAAATTATTTTTTGGAGGCGATTGTCTTAAAAACGACCACCTCCGTAGATATATTTTTGAGCAAGTTGACTTAAGGTGACCGCCTCCGTAAATCTATTTCTGGAGGTGGATATTTCTTGACCGCCTCTGTAGATATTTTTAGAGGTAGACAGAGTTATGCCTGCCTCGTTTATTGTTTTCGCACCACCTGCTAAAATTATTTTTGTAGTAGTGGTTCCAAAATACCTTAGGGTTAGTTGGTTCAATTGATAGCTTAGAGAGTAAATAAGAGGCTAAGTGAAAAATATAAGAGGCCTCTATAAATAGGAGAGTGTTGACTTCCACTCCCTATCACTTCTATTAGACACACACTCTCTCTCCCTAGAGGTAATCCGCAGATGCTCTAGAGACAAATTCATCTGCGTTTTATTTTGATTCAAGAGGTGAGGCCGTAATCTCACCGTGTTCTCCGGTATTTTGCGGAGAAATTAATGTGCTTGCATTTCTCATGTGTGTTCTCCGTGTTCTTGTTTCCCCCTCTAGTTGATGGCTTGATTGGTCATTTTGGAAGCGTTTTGATTCATTTCTTTTGCCTTGATGAACTAGGACATGAAAGGAACCTTTTCATCGAACAAGATCATCTAATTCCTCACGAGTTCATAGATCGGGCCGAATCAATTCATGGCCGATTTTCGTTCTCCTTTGATTTACCGTCGATTCAATTCAAATTGGGCGATTATCTCTTAGGAGTACCTCACCTACTGACTTGTGACCATGTAGTTCAAATTTGGTTGCAGTTGGTTTTGATTTGATCTGGTTTCGATCGATTCATGGTTGGTGGCAAGTTTTCGGGCTGCTAGAACGCGACCATTGAATAGTGGTTAGAGTTTCTAACCCCAAACAGAGTACGTAACCGCGAATAGTACGGCCTGCAAGCTCGGATAGTCCGGGGTCCTTTTTTTCCGGACTGAGAACAAACTTTTTCCATGCAGTTCGGTTCCTGTCTTTTGAATTGCAGACGGTCCGGGATATTATAGCGGACTGTCCGATACTGCAGCTGGCACCCTAGTTAAATGTCTGACACTGTAGCAGGTTCTGTCATGGACTGTCCAGTGTACTATAGCGGACTGTCCGCAGGTTCTTGCTTCGGGCTGTTTCATCCATTTCTTACGGTTTGAGCTCCGATTTGCAATCTGATTTTGGTGTTGGCTTCCTAACTACATAGGGATCGTTTCTTTGTGCACTTGTCACCTGTTGGCTTCGGTATTTAGGGTTGCCTCCCTTGTCTCTCTCCATAGAGGTTGAGCGATTTGAGTTGGACTGCTCGGCCACTATCTTGGTTCTCTCCGGTCTGCTCGTTCATGCGTTTGAGGATCCTAGTTGGCTCGTGGATTACTCTGCTTTGTGTGTTTTCTTTCTGAGGATGAAATTGGGACAACGGCTAATTATTTCGAAAGAAATTTAAGGCTCTCATTCACCTCCCCCCTGGGTTGCCTATCTGGTCCTTCAAGTTCGCTAGTCATGAGATGGTGATGGCCCAATCGATACAGAAACCAAGGAAACTATGATTTCAAACATGGAAACAATTCCATGTGTACCTGCAAGCAAAAATATATATACTATCATCAGTTGATATGGGCAAATCCATGGAAGCCAATGTAAAGGAGCAGAAAACATAATGGTGGCACCAGTTGTAGACTATTCAGATTTTAAAAGAATAAACCATGACACAAAATATTTCAGGTTATGACACTGCACGAGCATTGCTCTAAGGTTTCTTTTTTCTTTCACGCTGACCATCAACCATGAGGATTAATGTGTTTATAAAAGACAAGCTTGAACTGATATAGGTATGTTTCTTAAAGGCAAGCTTGAACTCATACACTTTTTTTTCATTTGGCTCTAGAAAAATACTGCCTAGGGTGGTAATATGACACAATAAGTTTACTCTCTAGTCTAGAAATGTAAAGTTAGCATGAACTTCATTTAATCGTTCCATCTCAAAAATATTGAACAATATATGTAATTCTGCATTTTATCCATCATTCATAAACTTAGTGATAAATTTACCTAGCTAGAGAAGCCTACAAGTAAGTTTTCCTTCAAAATCCCTATGCTATCCCAACCTTTCATTCAACAGGAGCAGCGATTCTCAGATATCAAATTTACAAAACTACGTTTTGACATATCAAATTTACTGGACCAGGTCCACCTACTGGGATGACAGCTCTATACTTTGTTTTTCATTCCTTTCATTAATTAGCATGATCTCACGTCAATTGCTAAGATTATTTTCCCTGGATGCAGAGGATTAACCTGCTTTTGTTCTGGACTCGGCCCTGACCTGCAGCAAAGTTGTAACAGAGGATTAAATAGCTCAAAGAATAGAAGAATCATGATGATGCGATAACTATAATGGCAATGCTATGAAAATGCACCTACAGTTTGCCTTATTGCAGCAGTCATACATATAAAATTTGTAGTAAGCTATATTTATGGGTCCAACAAAGGTAATATAAATCTACCGAAAAAACTTATGAAGGAAATTCTAGCTCATAGACGGCAAAGGAATGGAGAAGCCTACATCAAATGATCAGATCGCTGTCACCTCCATGCTAACTCTAACCATTTGACAGCAACAACTATCATCTTACAGGAAATGTGGCGAGGACAAAATTTAGCTGCATCATAGCAAAAAAAAGGCAAAAAGTGCACAAGGAAAATCCACATACTCGTGACTAATACCTACTCCCTCCATTCCAAATTGTAACTCATTCTAAGAATCTTAGAGAGAAAGCATCTCAAGTTTGACCATAATTATAGAGAAAAATATAAAAATTTATGACACCAATATATACTATGAAAATATATTTGATGGAGAATCTAATGATATTTAGTTAATATTGTTAATATTATTATCTTATTATATAAACTTTGGTCAAAGTTGAGATGGTTTGACTCTTCAAGATTCTTGGAATGACTTATAATTTGGGATGGAGGGGGTATCTATTATTTGTCCATCTGTGTTAGGAACATATTAATATTTATTGATCATCACTTGCATGATTGCATCTATCTGGGTGGCCTGTGCATCCAAAGAAAATAACAATGCCATTATTAAGGAAGGCAATGGTATGTTAAAGGACTCATAGCACAAGAAGTAGAGTTGTCTTTTTTCTCGAACACGCAGGAGAGCTGCGTATCAATATATTAAGAAGAAAAAGGGTGAAGAACCCAGGAAGTACACTGGAAAAGAATTCTAGAAAAACACAACACGCCTAGATCACCTATTACATCAAGGAACTGCCCAAGACCAAGACAAAACAAAAACAAAAGGATCAAGTAGGAGGCTGCAGGGCGAGGAGATGAGAAATTCCTCGAGCCCCAGCCGAATCCCACAGAAACAGGTCATCGCCGATAGAAAAAAGCAACCCATTTAGATCAGGCTGCCACCCATCAAACACACAGCGGTTCCTGTGATTCCAGATAGCCCAGGACACCAAGATAACCAAGGAGTTCAGGCCCTGCTTTGCATGATCAGCTACCCTTGTGCTCACTTGTTCCCACCATTCTTCAAAGAAGAGGTCACCAGGTTGTGGGGCAAGATTTTGCAGTCCGAGCCGTTGGAAGACACTGAACCAAACTTGGCGTGAGAAAACACAGGATACAAGCAGGTGATTTATCGTCTCCTTCTCTTGATCGCACAGCGGGCATTGCTCAGGATGCGGCAGTCCCTTCCATGCAAGCCTATTTGCTGTCCAGCATTTGTTATGGGCGACTAGCCACATAAAGAAACGACATTTACCAGGCGCCCAGCTCCTCCAAATTCTTTCCCAAGGATGGAAATGAATGGCACCTATGAACATTGCTTCATAAGCCGACTTAGCTGAATACTTTCCTGTAGATGAGAACCTCCAGAAGTGGGAATCATCCACATCCGGCTGTAACACCACCTCAGCCAACAGGTCCCACAGATCAAGAGATTCAGTCAGAACAGCCACAGTGAGAGCTCCTCTTATGTCTGCAACCCATCTGTTAGCAGTAAGTGCCTCATACGCTGTTCTTTTCTTTGCCCGGCTAGAGACTGAATTAAACAAATGTGGTACCAGTATGTCAAGGCTCTGACCATTCAGCCACTTATCAGTCCAAAAAAGTATATTCCTACCATTACCGACTTCAGAAGTTATGGCTGCTGAGAAAAAGGCTCTTGCCGAATGCTGTATTTGAATGGGAAAAATATTCCATGGCTTGTCTGGCTCCGTTTTCTGCAACCAAAGCCATCTCAATCTGAGAGCCCACCCCCGCTGTTGTAACTGTGCTATGCCAAGCCCCCCCCCCCCCCCAACAAGAAGTAGAGTTGTCACCACCAACAACAAGTTGGGGTAGACTACAGTTGAAACCCAACATGAGCCTCATGTCAAGGTTCAGCTAGCACGCCATAGATGATTTTCAAGCATTCATATAGAATCAAAGATTTCTAGGTATATTTTAACATTTCAAATATTTTATATTGCCTCCCCATGTCTTTGGCCTTCCTCTATCTCTCCTCAAATTAAAATCCTGACTTAGAACTCCACAATCGACTGGTGCCTCTGAAGGTCTGCTCTGGGTATGGCCAAACCACCTCAATCGTGTTGGAAGTAGAGTTGTCATTGCATTAACTTAACTTAGCATCATCGTAGTACAACTAAAATTTGAAAGAACGCTACTTAGAAACCTAATATATTGTGTCAGCCAAGCAAATCTTTTTTTTAAGAACCAAAATCAATACAATAAGGTTGTCAATAACAATAGCAGTTCTGATCAGCCAACCAAACCTTTTTTTTCTAGAACCAAACAAATACACTTTTTTAATAATACACTAGAGGACGAAAAGAGTATTTTCACATCAGCCTCCCCCGGTATTTATACATATATGTACTTTGTTATCCACTCTACGCTCCTATTTTTCGCATTTTTAATTGCTACATCCTGATGAGTTAACCCTCAACCTAGTTTCTACCTTCACTTATTCATTATCTATGTGCATTAACTTATACCAACACTCTCAACGTGATCTACAACCTATTGTTGAAAAGTTTTTTATTTGTAGTCCTAAAATATTATTTAAAATTTAAATTGCAAAAGAAACATGGATGTTGACATGGTTTATACCAAAGTTGTAGTTCACAATAAAATGTTATTTATAGTTGAAATTTTTTATTTGAAGTCGTCGGATTCTCAAATATGTGTTTTACCATCATGTATTATGAAATTTGAATCTATAAACGGCCTCGAATGTTCATATAGTTAATACTAAAGTTAGTTGTAGTGGTGAACCCGATATATACTTTTTCTATTGATAAGTTGTTGATCTAAAGTTGCTTTGTGTCTCAGATATTTGTTAAATTCATATATGAGATTCAAATTCTTTATTATTTCAAACAATCTCAAATGGAGACACAACTATTCTGGGTGCATATTTATCTTGATGAGTTCATAAGCATGACTAGTAATTGGTGGTCAATGTGTGGTAGTTTGGTTGTTGTTGCCATTTCTTCATGTTATCACCTGGGATAGATTTGTGGTCTATCCCCGGTGATGCCACCAGGTAATGCCTTTAGGTATTTCTTAGCACCGCTATTAGAATTAGGATATCCTAGTAGCGATACTAAGGAATACCAACTGATATGTCTTAATGATTCAAATGTTATCCGTAAGTGCACGGATCTATTATCGTAGCATTTCACTCGGAGGTATTATCATGGTATCATTATCTATATTTTTGCAAAGGGAAAGCAAGGGTAGTAAAAGACTATCCTGAATATGCATCAATACATTTATGTATATAAGATAAGCAAGGCTAGTGCTAAAGACTATGAGAGGTTAGCGACCAGACTCCGGAGTCCGATCAATATGTGGACCTCTCTAGTGGTTTCGGGATGATCACCGGATGCAGCACTCTGGAGTGTCTGCTGGATCAGCTGGTGCGTCTGGTGTGAAGAGTAAATGCACGAGCAATGGCTAGTTTCAGACGGTCCGTACACAGGACACTTCAGTAGATCGTACACGCCCAGTGGCAACTTAAGGTTCGTCCCGTGCATGCTCACAAGACGAGTAACAACTACATTTTTGAGCTACTCTTATAAATAGCCATTTGGCCGTCTTGGGTTCACTCTCCTACACATTTTGATGATTCATACTCTCTAGTGTGCCAAGTAAACCTCTCCCACTCTTCTAAACCTTTGATTCACATCTTTGGTGAGGTTGCGAGTGATCCAAGTGCATTGTTCTTGGTAGCTCACCTATAGGCACCTGTTGATCGTGTTCGCTATGGATTTCTCTTATTACTCTTGGTGATTGTCGTCGCCTAGACAGCTTGGAGCAGCGGAGGAGGCGGATGAAAGGTCCCTATGGCTAGAGAGGAGTGAATAGCCTAAATTAAAATTCTACAAAATACTCAAACACAAGGTTAGTATAACAAATGGCGATAATTACAATGCTAATACAACTACTAACCCAAGCAAGCCACCTACACAATTATATTTCAACTAAGCACCTAAGCCACTCAAAGGACTAACTAGCAAACAAACTAAGCAACTAGTGCTACACAAGCTACCACTAACTAGCTAACTACTCTGTACAAGGTAAAAGAGAGGAGCTTCGAACTTCATACCTTTGCCTTGGAAGTTTTGAGAGTTTTCATTTAAAATATATAAAACTAAGGTGACTGCATCGACTTTCACAGTGGCGTCAAACCCACCAAAAGGTTCAACAACGACTACAACGTCGTCAACTAGGTTGGCATGTGTGCTTGTCCAATCGGTCGATGGCTCGAGCTGTTTGTTTCTAACTACCAGTGTTTTATAATATGATCAACTGATTAGCATGAAAGTAATCGAGCTAACCAATGAATGAAGGCTAGGGGTTAAAGTCTTAGGAAAATATATCTTTCAATAAATATACTTTATATAAAATATATTTGTTTCCATAAGATTTGTATCTTTTATTTGACTAATATTCTAGATGAAATATAGTAAGAAACAAGTTCGGGAATACAATTAATATACCCCTTAATTTTATATTATTTTTAAGCATCTTAACCATTTTAAATAAAATCTTTCAAACTAAAAGAATTGTTAGTCTCGTCGATAGCTATTTGATATAAAATGTATTTTATTTGACACCATGGAAGAAAATATAATTCTTGTAAATACAGGTACGCGATTAATATATTGTTGAGATTTTATATTATTTTCTTTAACATCTTAGCAATCTTAAATGTAAGAAGTTAAAACTACAAAGTTTTAGATCTCATTGAGGGGTAAACTTTGATATAAAAGGTATCTTGATTTGACCTTAAATAAAAAAGATTTTATTTATCTAATGTGTCAAGCACTAGTACGCGATAATTATGGTGCTGGATGTTTATATTATTTTTTTGAGCATCTTAATGTCCTAAAATGAAGAAACTTAAAACTAAAAAGTTGTAGATCTCACCGAGAGCTACAAATTCATATAAAATCGTCTTCATCAGATATCGTATGGAGGAGTTATGATTTTTCGAAAATTTAGTCTTGTAACGCCACTCTCTATGGCGCGACAAGATAGTATTGTCATGCCAATGGGGGTGGCGCGACAAGGTTTTTCACGTCAGAAACGTCGTCTAACGTCCACATATGTTATCGCTCCAATGCATTAAAAATAAAATCTTTTTGACTCGGGCTATTTTTAAAATATCTATTAAAAATGGATTAAAAATAAAAAACCCTCTAGCGGACGGCGCTACCGAACACTTGACACCACCCACGAAGGCTCAGGTAGCCATGACTCTAGCACTCTTATAATGAGCTTCGCCAACAACGCTGCTGACACTAGGAGATTTCACCCTCTGAACCCTGCAAATATCTAAGTCACCGCATACCAATTCCTTTAACACATTTTTCAAATGAGGAAGTTGGTAGGGACTTTGTGAATAAATCTGTGAGATTATCACATGATTTGGTTTGCAGAATGTTTCTCTCACCCTGTTGTTGCAATTCATGAGGATAGAACAACTTAGGGGAAATATGCTTGGTGATATTGCTTTTAATATAGTCTGTCTCTATCTGTGTAACACAAGCCACACTATCTTCATAGATAATGGTTGGTGAGCTGATGGCACCAATACCACAAGACTATAGTATGTGGTTAATCATCCTGCGAAGCCAGACACATTCACGTGAGGCTTCATACAGTGCAACTATTTCAGAATGATTCATGGATGTAGTCACCAAAGTTTGTTTGGAAGACTTACACGAGATGGTTGTTTCATTGTGTAAAAACACAAAGCCTGTTTGTGATCTGCCATGATGGGGATCAGATAGATATCCAGCGTCAGCATCAGTGTAGCCAGTCATATCAGAATTTTGTCCTCTTTTGAAGAAGAGTGATCCTTAGTGCCATTCAAATATCTGAGAATATTTTTGACTCCTGTCCAATGTATCTTGGTAGGTGTTACAATTGAAGGAATTGCAAATGTAACGAGAGAGAATAGAGCTCAAGAGCCAACTTTCATTCGTCTTTCAAATGTATTTATACATGTTGTGACATCAATAGCATGGAGGTTACATAAGACATAAAACCAGGCATAAGATGCCATTGATTCTTAGGTTACAAGAAGGATGACAAAAAGTTGAGATTAATATGAAATAAATGATTTGTAACACTCCCCCTTGATCGAATCCTTTCTTGAGATCCATGAATGTTTGAAATCTTCCAAAAAATCTGTGGGGAAGAAAAATATATGTATAGATATGCTACTAAAAACTCCTTTAAACCCAGCGAGAAAAGGAGAAAATATAGCATTTTATGATTATTGTCTTATTGCAAACTATTGTGAGAAAAACATTTTAGGAGAAAACTCAACATAGTTTAGAGGGCAATTTTATGTCTTTGATATTCCGTCTGAAAACCTTCATGAGGAAAAATAAGGAATATGGCATATGCTTATGTTATTATCGTCTCATTAAAAACTTTCATTTAGAAACCTTGAAAGGAAAAACTCATGAAAGAAAAGAGTGCGATAAGATGTGTTAGATAGAGTAATATCTAAGAGGTCTCTCCCCCTGAACCTTGGAAATCCCTAAGGCGATGCATACCAATTCCTTTGACACAATTTTCATATGAAGAAGTTGGTAGGGATTAGTGAATAAATTAGCGAGGTTATCACATGATTTGGTTGGCAAGATATTGATTTCTCCCTCTTGTTATAATTCATGAGGATAGAATAATTTAGGAGAAATATGCTTGGTAATATTGCTTTTGATATATCCTTTATCCATCTGTGCAACACAAGCCGCATTATCTTCATAGATAATGGTTGGTGAATCGATGATTCCAATACCACTAGACTGTTGTATATGGTTGATCATTGTGCGAAGCCATACACATTCTCATGAAGCCTCATATAGTGCAACTATCTCGGAATGATTTGTAGATGTAGTCACCAAAGTTTGTTTGAATGGCTTTCATGAAATGGTTGTTCCATTATGTAAAAACACAAAGCCTGTTTGCGATCTGCCATTATGGGGATTAGATAAGTATCCTGCATCAGTGTATCCAATAATGTCAAATTTTGGACCTCTTTTGTAGAAAAGTCCAAGGTCTCTTGTGCCATTTAAATATCTTAGGATACTTTTTACTCCTTGTCGCCGACGTGTAGTTACTGATGTGGGTGTAGACGCTCAGGTTGTTGTACACCTCGGGTGGGTCCTCCAGGTTGTAGGAGACATCGAACGTCCCAGCACTCGGCAAAGAATTTTTGTCTTTTATTTTTTGGCCCTTAGTTTTTTTTACAGCCCTCCTACAACACCAGGAAGTCCATGCTCCAATTTGGTCCAATTGTTGGCCTTTTCTCTATTTTTAGTTAATTTATTTCCTTAACTTATTTTTTGGAAAAATACAAAATTGAACTGCGTGTCCACCGAATAACAGAATTCAGTGATTCCAAAAAAAATGATATTCTTGTTGTTGAGTGTAGTGTGAGGTTGTATCTAGGAATTGACCCCTAAATTTCAAAAATCTTAGTGGCGAAACATATCCACTAACTTGTGAGCGACTTGTTATTAAAATCTATAAAATGCAAACAAAGTCCAAAAATCATGAAACCTGTGGAGATGAAGGGATATCGTATGTGGAGGCTTTGATAAAAATTTGAGAAGATTTGGTGCAAGTTGTCACGTAGGATGCCTAGAAACTAAGAGATCTCCACATACGAGATCTAATATCACCCTCGCGAGCTCCCACCGATCTGTAAAATATGGTATATCCATGAGTAACCAAGTCTAAGCACCATGCTCTACAAATACTACTTTAACCTAGGAGCTAGAAGGATTAAAGTACTCAAAAGAGAGTCGCAAACCTGAAGAACATTTTAGACAAGATGCTTGAATTAGAAGTCGATTACAAGAGAAATCTCAGAAGCAAGCTCATGAAAAGCTTGATTCCCCCAAGGTATAAGCCGTAAACATAGCAATAATAGGCCAATCCTTCCACCAAACTCTTTCCCCTCACTCTATCTCTATCTTTAATACAAGACTAAGTCCTATGGAGGACTAATCATCTCTCTATTGCTAGGCTTCTGATCCTGCCAGATATAGGGATTAGGGTTTCTAGCTCTTCAGCTCTTAGGATCTCACTTTGCATGCTCTGGAGGGGGTGCAGGTATGTATTTATAGCCTAGAGCGTCAATCATTAGCCTTTGGATCAAATCGACTTAAGCAACGGTGGAGATGCAATCTTTGAGAAGGTGGAGAACCAACATATGAAGCAGAGGCTGACTGGTGTTTTCTGCTTTAGCGTGGTGTTTGTTGATGTCTTCTAGAGCCTTACTGTATTGGTTTTCATCGTGGTTACGGAATTGGTTTTGCCGAATATTAGCTGAGCCAGGAGCCGAGCCATGCGTTTTGTCTCCAGTTCAGAGTGCTGTGCAGGTGCCGTCTGATGGTCCTCGTTGACACACGGCGTTCATCAACAAGGGGGCGCACCAGAGGCAGAGTGCGCCCATCGCCCACACAATTTGTTCCCTTCTTTGTTATCCATGAGGGGTACGACAATGTCGCAACAACCTGCTGACACTACTATTTTGTTGAGGATGGTTAACGCCAATCACAAACCGTCAACAAATAAAGGAGCAATAAGCATTATGTGGACAAACGTGAGGTTAGACTTGAAACAAACTTGTACACCGCATGTCCACCTTGGAATAAATGGGGAGGCATGGGCTCCATTAGGGGGGTATCCAGTCTTTGACTGCTCAAGCAGACTCGATATCTAAGGGCACTAGGATAGCACCGTACAATTTCCTAATGAAACACTCCCTCGATTCCTCTATTTGTAACCCCTGAATGGGCATTTCTAACAAAAATAACACCATAGTGCTGGACGTATGCTTAGAATCCCAAACCAGGATAAATAGATTGTGTCCGAGCCACACGAGGCACACACATCGACCTCTAATGAACAAGCTTGATGCTTGGAGCATTTATGAACCTATGACACTTTGTTTCTTGTTGATACTTCGTGAGCTTTCTGAGGCTCGTTGTGCTACTTTGATTGTAGCTAGTGGTGTTGAGCCATATCTGCCTCTACTTGATGACTAGTTGTTCTTTGTGTCGAGCCATTGCCCATGTCAGTGGGGCAAAGTTTGCTTCTACTCTATTGCATTGAGTCATTGTCTATCTCTTTGGGGGACTGAGTTTGCTCTTTTAAATGACTTTGATTTTGGCTTTTCAAAGGTCATTTGAGTAGTTCACTGTTTTTCTGTTGCTTTTGATTCATCTCTTTGTGTTGGTGTTAACAATGCACTCATGAAGGGGGAGATTGTGAACATACGGTGGATATGTACCCATATGCGATGTTTGATGAGTGACTATCACGGGATGATCGAGCATTGGTTTAGTGTGTTGAGACTAACATTGCATGATTTTAGTTGTGCAAAATATTTTGTCTTTGTGGTTGTTAGGTGTTCAACATTGAGACTATTGACAAGAATGGAGAAGGTCAAGTGAGTTTGTGTTGATGAACCGGGAGTGATGAATAATGGACATGCAGTCTTGGACTGGTGGACCGAGGGTTGTAGGACTGACCGTGGATAGCTAGCACTTGGCGATGTCAACAAGCAAGTGTACATGTGGAGATGCAGTAGATGATGTTGACCAAATCCAAACAATAGTTGACCGAGTAAAGCAAAGGCATGAGGACTTGGAGATTGGGTGATCGAGGACATGTGGTGACACGCATCGAGATCGTGGAGGAAGCGTATAGTGTATACACGACTCTAGATGGGTTTGGCTATTTTGGTCTGAAAACCGCGGGCAGTAGGTTTGCTAGGTTTGGGCCTCAAATCCTAGAGAGGACTCGGTGCAGGCACATGGCATCATTGGAGAGCCTGTGTCGAGGTGAAATGCCTTCACGAAGGGATCATGGCAACCCAGTGTCTAGAACTCAACTTGGACCATTATGCCACAAGGGTTAAGTGGTTCAAAGCAATATCTAAGGGTGGGCTTGGAAATATGTAATAGACCTACAAATAAGAGAAAGGGCTGCCTCAAGCCAGCAATTTATTCTAGTTAATTGTTTTCCTTCAGGTCTCCAGGTGTAGATCTCAGGCAACAAAGCATGAAATCCACTTGCAAATAAATTTGTCACCGGTATAATTCCAATTGATGTCTTGTAGATGCCATCGTCCTGTTCGTTTGACCAATCAGCACTTATTTTCAGCCACAAAACAGTATTTTCTCTCAGAATAAATCAGCATCAGTCAAAATCAACGCTTGTTTCCAGCCCAAACGCGTCTCAGGTTAAGGTAATTAGCGATGGCAAACAGACGATTACATCAAGGAAAAAAAACAGCTGCGGCGCCTTCTGTTTTCTTCCTTGTACCTATCGCTATCAGTAACTTGCAGCTACCACACAGCCACTAATATATATATATACAGTACAGTGTTGATGTGAGAATAAGGTCGTCGCTTTCTCTTTGGTTTCTCCCAACACTTAGAACTGCATATCCAAAGGAATGAACGGCAAAAGCAAGAGAGGAATCTTCACATGATCCATGACAAACATGACCCTTAGTCTAGGGAGCATCATCACCTGTGCTATACGCTACCATTAGCATAGCATGATCATGACCAACCCAACCGAAACCGTCTACGTGGTGCTGTTCACCGGGGGCGTCTCTCTGATGCTCGTCGTCCATGTCCTTGTTGTTTACTGGGCTATAAGGGGGCGAGTCGGCTTCCGCGACACCCGGCGCGCCAACCAGGAGCGTGTAGAGGATGTCTACGGCGGCAGGGGACTTTCGCCTAGTGAGCTCGCCACGCTTCCTTGCCACGACTTCAAGTCTGCAGACGGCGAGGACGGGGACTGCGCGGTCTGCCTCGAGGTGTTCGAGGCCGGCGACCGGTGCAGGCAGCTGCCGAGGTGCGAGCACAGATTCCACGCGGAGTGCATTGACTCGTGGCTGAGGAAGAGCGGCGCATGCCCGGTGTGCCGTGCCAAGGTGATGGTGGACCAGGCGCCCCATGGCGAGAGGAAGGCGGCGGCCTCATCAGGAGTCGTGGAGATGGCTGAGAGGAGAAGCTCCAACGCCGCATTGGAGGTCGTCGTCACTGAAAGGTAGGTCGCCTACTAGGCACGGCCCATGGCATCTGGGTGCTGGGAATCGACGACGGCGGCGCGGTGCGTTGGTGCAACCAGTACTACAGTAGGAATTGTTGCTTGTTCAAGCATGTGCGCATATCTTGTTTTCAGCTGCACCCCCGGCTGCTCTTTCATCTGCAAGATAAATGTGCCTTTTTCATGGTGATTTTACCATATTCATGATGGTACAAATGTTGGCATGCATTTGATCAATGTAAGACTATTTAGATAGATATTTATAGTAGTGTTTTGTTCACTACTATGTTTAGACATTAATAGAGTCGCCGAAAGCTTTCTGAGAGATAGTAGCATATGGTCTCTATTAATCATTATTATCAAATTAAAAGAAGAGGTCACAGGCCCACATGTGAACAATGGTGTTTTCAGAGACGTGTGTTAGACATCCGTCACAACAAATATTAAAAAAAACATCCATTTCACTTTCAACTTCCACTATGCATGGAAATCTAGCTTATGTTGTTTAGTAAATGGCAAAACGCCGTCGCTCCTCCTTTGTCCTCGTGCTCTTTCATCACACTACAAGAAACCTATTAATCAATGATAAAAAGTTCCATTCATGGATCACCCAAAAACCGTCACTATTCAGCATATGTGATGGTTTCAAATATCACCGTAGATTGAGCGCCATGGATTAACTCTTGTGACAGTTTGGTGAAAAGCATCACGGATTAACAAAATCGACGGTCTTAAATCCTCATGGTAGAGCCTGAGGCCTTGTTAGCCCAAGCCCATTTACCATCTTGCAATGTCCAATAGCTTGCTCATTGTGTAGCTTAATGTTACACCTAGAATGTAGGGTATGATGGCTTGACTAGAGTGATAGGCTAATGTAGTTTCTCAAACTAAAATTATAGGTTTATAGATTCCTAGTATTCTGGTTCAAATTTTGACTAGTCCCAATTCACCCCCTTAGTCCAGGATATTTGTGTGTTTTCAAATATTCGCTCCAAGAAAATAACCAGTATGTATTCATGATTAATCATTACACATTCAGCATATTACATGATTTTTAATAAATATAGAATTGTAGAATACACGTAGAAGATCCATTTAAAAGTTAAAACACAATTTACAGACACACATTTCAACCAGCTAGATATACATAGTAAATAAAAAGCCATATAAGCATCGATTCATTCAGTGGAAGCGTATATGTACAAACTTAAGGCTTCTAGGTTTTGCCTACGCAGTGGGGTAGGAAGGCTCCATGGCTAGGCCACACATGCCCCTCTTGTCTGAAATATCCTTCTCCATTCTCAGGTAACCATTCTCGCCCCAAGTCGATCCCCATGAGTTCTTCATCAGCCAGTACTTGGTGCCATCACTGGTCTTTCCATAACCAATGGCTGCAATCCCATGATCCAAGTCAGTGCCGCATGATCCAGTCATCACACCACCAGAGTAGAACTGAAACGTCATGTCTCCGCCGTCCACTGCTACCGAGACGGGCTGGTTTGCCACTGCCTTCATCAGGGCAGCCTCATCATTTGCCGGCACATCCTCGTAGCCCTTGATGGTTGCAGCACTATTTGATCCACTCTTGCACTTGCCATCTGTAGCAGTGTAAGGATAGCTGGACTCCGTGGTTAGGCCGCCGTTCTTGATGATGAACTTGAAAGCATCGTCCATCAAGCCACCCTCACAACCCTGATCCTCACCATGGACATCGCAATCCACCAACTCTTGTTCTGAAAGAGAGGTGAGCTTGCTGGTGCTGATTTTCACGATGCCTTCCATGGCAGCCACGGCTGAGAACGCCCAGCAGCAACCTGCAATTGATTGTCATGTCATCACAATCTAGTTTTATCTACTTCACAATAGTGTTATCACAAGTCTTCATGCTACTAAATGTACATACCACATTGGCCTTGATCCTTGATGGGAGTGACGGCACTCTTGGTCCTCCAGTCGATGGACGCCGGAAGCGCATCGACGCTAACATTCTCATACCTAAATTCGGTGGGGATCTTCACAGGGCTAGGTTTGAAGCCCTTGTTGGTCTTGGTAGCTCTGAACTCGTCGTTGGTGAGGTCGGCGAACTGGTTGACGCCGAGCCAGAACTTGCGGTTCCCAGCAGCGTTGAACGACTCGATGAACTTAACATTAGCCTTGAACACTTCGAACCGCTGAGCCTTCTCGGTGGCGTCTTTGTAGGTGCGGCTGTACTGCGCCATCCACTGCTCGTGCCTCGCCACCATGGCTGAGTCGTCGTTCAGGTCGCGAGCAGCGAGGGCAGCACCGCAGAGGAAGGCGAAGCTGAGGATTGCCAGGATCGATGCCTTAAAGGTGGCCATGGTTGATCACTCGATCGATCAGGCCTGTGAATTGGTTGCTGATGCTGGCCTGCTGCTGCTGTGCACTATGCCTATTGATTTGGTGATTGGAGCTGGGTGGTACGGTATGTATATATAGCCACAGACGTGCGTGTATTACTCTTGTAAGTTCTAAGTATGAAGCCATACGGTACGGTGCTTCTACGTTGTATTGTGTGGAAAGTGACAGGTACGTGGCCGTGAAGTATGTATCATTGCCAGATGGTATAAATTATTTTACTCCAGACGTGCATTTGCCGCTCTGCTGTGGACTCCTGTAAACTACTCCCTCGGGATTTGAACATACAATTCTTGCTTTTCGAGAAATCCAATCATTTGAACTTTTGACTAAATTTATATAAATATGTACTAACAATTAAGAACAAAATAAGAATCATTAGGTTGGTTATGAAATATATTTTTATAATGAATTTATTTAAAAATATAAACACTAATATTATTTACTGTAAACTTGATCAAACTTTAGTTACTTTAACGGACACGTTTCCCATAGTTGCATTATCAAATGGACAGAGGTAGTAGTAATTTGCATGCACCCAAGGATATGTCATAATTTTGCGCTCTTATTTGTCAAATGGAACCCTGACATAGATATGACCGATCGATCAATAGAGTAAGGTATATATGTAAGGTTGATCCTTAAAGCAAAAATTCTAAACTGAATGAAAAGATGTTTGAATATTACAAATATTCTACTTGTCATAGAACACAAGAATAATATAAGTTTCAGCATAGCTGAAATATAGTTTCAATGCCCAAAAAACTTGTCTCTAGGCTGAGATGGTGGAATACAGCATATTACCCATAGATAGTCAGGCATGTTATTCAAGGGAAGAAAACAAAGCAGATAACTATAAAAATGACAATAAGCATTATGAAGAGATCTAAGTTCACAATTTCTCTTTGACCTTCAGCTTCTCCGCAAAGCCATAGGTGTTTCACATATCACAAAAGAACATCAACGCAGCAGCAAACGTTCAGGTTGGTTTCCCTTTGAGGTAACATTCGGATAGCATTCAGTTAACAATGTCCTATAAAGAAAACTTTCATAGAGCATTCAGATAACAGCATCCTATAAGGTAAAAGACAGCAGAATAGTAGTTGCTGGGCAACATCACTGAAAGGCAGCACTTTTAAATACTAGTAAGCTAGAACTTTTCACCATGATTGTTCAGATCATCCATCATAGTAGTTGCTGACAACATCACTGAAAAGCAGCAGTTTTAAATACTCGTAAGCTAGAACTTTTCACCATGATTGTTCGGATCATCCATCATACGATGCATCAGCTCAAACTTGTACTTGTGATAGCATCCTGTGCATCATCGGCAACATGCTGGAGCTCCCTCAAGCGTTGATAGTTGATGTCTGGGACTATCTTACCCCCCACAAGTTAAGCATGGATAGTTGTCATCATCCTTATTAGGTTTCGTCGCACATTAGTAATTGATGGTGGTGGAGCACAACAAATAAGGCGGGGCAGCCCTCACTTATCAAGCTAGTCTTTTAAGTTGAGTTAGACCCAAGGCATTAGTATGTTGTGCGTTCCGATGGACCTGGGCTCGAGTGGCGCCAGCTATTGGGTATAGGGAGTCGAGCCAAATCCGCTGTGCCCTCTAATAAGTGGTATCGGAGCCCGTGGTCAGAAAATCTAAAAAATCTCAATGTTCACATGGTGATAATGGAGCCCCTTAACATCTCGGAGGCTCACATGGATTGTGTGTGACATGGAACGTTGGATTTGGGGAATGAAAAACGTCTTCCGAAGATCACAAGGGGTTATGTGATGTGAAAAGTTAGGTCTGATGTGAGGAGAGATGGCTCGCATGGGAGGCAGGCCGCTTACGGATTTCCTCCTCGTCGAAACCAGGCGCGCGCGGCCACTGCCGCCAGGCGAGCGCGGACTTGCCGCCGATGGAGTGTGGACCCATTGCCGGTGGAGTGCTGGTGGCGAGTGAGGTGTAAGAGGCAGAGCGGCATGGATGAGAGGGAGTGAGGGAGAGCGGCGTGTAAGAGAGAGAGGGAGAGCGCCGTGCACTGGGTGTGAGAGGGAGAGTGGCGGGTGAGAGAGATTGTTGGGGATGAGGATGACAAACCCTAACTGGCTGAGTGTTTGTATATATACCTTGAAGCTTGATATTGGGCTGAGCCAGGTTGATATTGGAGTATTTTAGAAGGCGGGCGTTATAATGTGCCCGCCTCTAAAGTAGATTTACGAAGGCGGTTGTCTTAAGCCGACCGCCTCCGTAAATAAATTATTTTTTGGAGGTGGTTGTCTTAAAAACGACCACCTCCATAAATATATTTTTGAGCAAGTTGACTTAAGGTGACCGCCTCCGTAAATCTATTTTTGGAGGTGGATATTTCTTGACCGCCTCTGTAGATATTTTTAGAGGCAGACAGAATTATGCCCGCCTCGTTTATTGTTTTCGCACCACCTGCTAAAATTATTTTTGTAGTAATGGTTCCAAAATACCTTAGGGTTAGTTGGTTCAATTGATAGCTTAGAGAGTAAATAAGAGGCTAAGTGAAAAATATAAGAGGCCTCTATAAATAGGAGAGTGTTGACTTCCACTCCCTATCACTTCTATTAGACACACACTCTCTCTCCCTAGAGGTAATCCACAGATGCTCTAGAGACAAATTCATCTGCGTTTTATTTTGATTCAAGAGGTGAGGCCGTAATCTCACCGTGTTCTCCGGTATTTTGTGGAGAAATTCATGTGCTTGCATTTCTCATGTGTGTTCTCCGTGTTCTTGTTTCCCCCTCTAGTTGATGGCTTGATTGATCATTTTGGAAGCGTTTTGATTCATTTCTTTTGCCTTGATGAACTAGGACGTGAGAGGAACCTTTTCATCGAACAAAATCATCTAATTCCTCATGAGTTCATAGATCGGGCCGAATCAATTCATGGCCGATTTTCGTTCTCCTTTGATTTACCGTTGATTCAATTCAAATTGGGCGATTATCTCTTAGGAGTACCTCACCTACTGACTTGTGACCATGTAGTTCAAATTTGGTTGCAGTTGGTTTTGATTTGATCAGGTTTCGATCGATTCATGGTTGGTGGCAAGTTTTCGGGCTCCTAGAATGCGACCATTGAATAGTGGTTAGAGTTTCTACCCCCAAACAGAGTACGTAACCGCGAATAGTACGGCCTGCAAGCTCGGATAGTCCGGGGTCCTTTTTTTGGACTGAGAACAAACCTTTTCCACGCAGTTCGGTTCCTGTCTTTTGAATTGCAGACGGTCCGGGATATTATAACGGACTGTCCGACACTGCAGCTGGCACCCTAGTTCAATGTCTGACACTGTAGCAGGTTCTGTCACGGACTGTCCAGTGTACTATAGCGGACTGTCCGCAGGTTCTTGTTTCGGGCTGTTTCATCCATTTCTTACGGTTTGAGCTCCGATTTGCAATCTGATTTTGGTGTTGGCTTCCTAACTACATAGGGATCGTTTCTTTGTGCACTTGTCACCTGTTGGCTTCGGTATTTAGGGTTGCCTCCCTTGTCTCTCTCCATAGAGGTTGAGCGATTTGAGTTGCACTGCTCAGCCACTATCTTGGTTCTCTCCGGTCTGCTCGTTCATGCGTTTGAGGATCCCAGTTGGCTCGTGGATTACTCTGCTTTGTGTGTTTTCTTTCTGAGGATGAAATTGGGACAACGGCTAATTATTTCGAAAGAAATTTGAGGCTCTCATTCACCTCCCCCCTGGGTTGCCTATCTGGTCCTTCAAGTTCGCTAGTCATGAAATGGTGATGGCCCAATCGATACAGAAACCAAGGAAAGTATGATTTCAAACATGGAAACAATTCCATGTGTACCTGCAAGCAAAAATATATATACTATCATCAGTTGATATGGGCAAATCCATGGAAGCCAATGTAAAGGAGCAGAAAACATAATGGTGGCACCAGTTGTGGACTATTCAGATTTTAACAGATAAACCATGACACAAAATATTTCAGGTTATGACACTGCACGAGCATTGCTCTAAGGTTTCTTTTTTCTTTCACGCTGACCATCAACCATGAGGATTAATGTGTTTATAAAAGACAAGCTTGAACTGATATAGGTATGTTTCTTAAAGGCAAGCTTGAACTCATACACTTTTTTTTCATTTGGCTCTAGAAAAATACTGCCTAGGGTGGTAATATGACACAATAAGTTTACTCTCTAGTCTAGAAATGTAAAGTTAGCATGAACTTCATTTAATCGTTCCATCTCAAAAATATTGAACAATATATGTAATTCTGCATTTTATCCATCATTCATAAACTTAGTGATAAATTTACCTAGCTAGAGAAGCCTACAAGTAAGTTTTCCTTCAAAAATCCCTATGCTATCCCAACCTTTCATTCAACAGGAGCAGCGATTCTCAGATATCAAATTTACAAAACTACGTTTTGACATATCAAATTTACTGGACCAGGTCCACCTACTGGGATGACAGCTCTATACTTTGTTTTTCATTCCTTTCATTAATTAGCATGATCCCACCTCAATTGCTAAGATTATTTTCCCTGGATGGGATTAACCTGCTTTTGTTCTGGACTCGGCCCTGACCTGCAGCAAAGTTGTAACAGAGGATTAAATAGCTCAAAGAATAGAAGAATCATGATGATGCGATAACTATAATGGCAATGCTATGAAAATGCACCTACAGTTTGCCTTATTGCAGCAGTCATACATATAAAATTTGTAGTAAGCTATATTTATGGGTCCAACAAAGGTAATATAAATCTACCGAAAAAACTTATGAAGGAAATTCTAGCTCATAGATGGCAAAGGAATGGAGAAGTCTACATCAAATGATCAGATCGCTGTCACCTCCATGCTAACTCTAACCATTTGACAGCAACAACTATCATCTTACAGGAAATGTGGCGAGGACAAAATTTAGCTGCATCATAGCAAAAAAAAAGGCAAAAAGTGCACAAGGAAAATCCACATACTCGTGACTAATATCTACTCCCTCCATTCCAAATTGTAAGTCATTCCAAGAATCTTAGAGAGAAAGCATCTCAAGTTTGACCATAATCATAATTATAGAGAAAAATATAAAAATTTATGACACCAATATATACTATGAAAATATATTTGATGGAGAATCAAATGATATTTAGTTGATATTGTTAATATTATTATCTTATTATATAAACTTTGGTCAAAGTTGAGATTGTTTGACTCTTCAAGATTCTTGGAATGACTTATAATTTGGGATGGAGGGGGTATCTATTATTTGTCCATCTATGTTAGGAACATATTAATATTTATTGATCATCACTTGCATGATTGCATCTATCTGGGTGGCCTGTGCATCCAAAGAAAATAACAATGCCATTATTAAGGAAGGCAATAGTATGTTAAAGGACTCGTAGCACAAGAAGTAGAGTTGTCTTTTTTCTCGAACACGCACGAGAGCTTATCAATATATTAAGAAGAAAAAGGGTGAAGCACCCAAGAAGTACATTGGAAAAGAATTCTAGAAAAACACAACACGCCTAGATCACCTATTACATCAAGGAACTGCCCAAGACCAAGACAAAACAAAAACAAAAAGATCAAGTAGGAGGCTGCAGGGCGAGGAGATGAGAAATTCCTCGAGCCCCAGCCAAATCCCACAGAAACAGGTCATCGCTGATAGAAAAAAGCAACCCATTTAGATCAGGCTGCCACCCATCAAACACACAGCGGTTCCTGTGATTCCAGATAGCCCAGGACACCAAGATAACCAAGGAGTTCAGGCCCTGCTTTGCATGATCAGCCACCCTTGTGCTCACTTGTTCCCACCATTCTTCAAAGAAGAGGTCACCAGGTTGTGGGGCAAGATTTTGCAGTCCGAGCCGTTGGACGACACTGAACCAAACTTGGCGTGAGAAAACACAGGATACAAGTAGGTGATTTATTGTCTCCTTCTCTTGATCGCACAGCGGGCATTGCTCAGGATGCGGCAGTCCCTTCCATGCAAGCCTATCTGCTGTCCAGCATTTGTTATGGGCGACTAGCCACATAAAGAAATGACATTTACCAGACGCCCAGCTCCTCCAAATTCTTTCCCAAGGATGGAAATGAATGGCACCTATGAACATTGCTTCATAAGCCGACTTGGCTGAATACTTTCCTGTAGATGAGAACCTCCAGAAGTGAGAATCATCCACATCTGGCTGTAACACCACCTCAGCCAACAGGTCCCACAGATCAAGATATACACTGTTCTTTTCTTTGCCCAGCTAGAGACTGAATTAAACAAATGTGGTACCAGTATGTCAAGGCTCTGACCATTCAGCCACTTATCAGTCCAAAAAAGTATATTCCTACCATTGCCGACTTCAGAAGTTATGGCTGCTGAGAAAAAGGCTATTGCCGAATGCTGTATTTGAATGGGAAAAATATTCCATGGCTTGTCTGGCTCCGTTTTCTGCAACCAAAGCCATCTCAATCTGAGAGCCCACCCCAGCTGTTGTAACTGTGCTATGCCAAGCCCCCCCCCCCCCCCCACCCACGAGAAGTAGAGTTGTCATCACCAACAACAAGAACGACAACATAACATTTTATCCCAAGTAAGTTGGGGTAGACTAGAGTTGAAACCCAACATGAGCCTCATGTCAAGGTTCAGCTGGCACGCCATAGATGATTTCCAAGCATTCATATAGAATCAAAGATTTCTAGGTATATTTTAACATTTCAAATATTTTTTTTTGCCTCCCCATGTCAGATTTGGCCTTCCTCTATTTCTCCTCAAATTAAAATCCCGACTTAGAACTCCACAATCGACTGGTGCCTCTGAAGGTCTCTCTGGGTATGGCCAAACCACCTCAATCGTGTTGGAAGTAGAGTTGTCATTGCAGTAACTTAACTTAGCATCATCGTAGTACAACTAAAATTTGAAAGAATGCTACTTAGAAACCTAATATATTGTGTCAGCCAAGCAAATCTTTTTTTAAGAACCAAAATCAATACAATAAGGTTGTCAATAACATTAGCAGTTCTGATCAGCCAACCAAACCTTTTTTTTCTAGAACCAAACAAATACACTTTTTTAATAATACACTAGAGGACGAAAAGAGTATTTTCACATCAGCCTCCCCCGGTATTTATACATATATGTACTTTGTTTTTTCCATCCATATAGGGGTCTATAAAACAAATCTATATGAGTTGGAAATAGGGTTTTTTTTGGCTAGATAGCCCACCACTTCGTTCCTCTGCTTTGTGTGTGTGTGTGTGTGTGTGGTACTGCTCACAATAGGCTAGAGTACAGGACCTTTCGGTAGACCAACTTCTAGATATTTTAAATTCCACGTGTTCTAGAAAAGACTGTGATTTTTGAACCATCACTACCACACAAATGGCTTTAGGAGATAACCACGTTGATTAACGGATGCGAGCATATCTAGGGATCGGACCGCCTATGTAAATTGTTAGTGGGGCATCCAAGAAAACAGCCGCCTCTAAAAATCATTAACAGAGGAGGGTTCTCAAAAACTGATTAAGACACTCATCTTTTGACACCCGTCTCTGAAAATCAGAATAAACAAAGACGCTCATTCTAAGCGTCCATCTTTATATCAATTTTAGAGACGAACATCTCAAGATGCCTGTCTCTAGAAATAGTTGCATCATAAAATAATTCATAACATTTTCATTTGAACATCGATCGACACAAAATTTTATATTATAACTATGGTGGCTCTCTGTTGACGGTCATTAACATCAACCGTAAACCATCAACTATTGCATATAATGATATAAAATAAATTACAAACCATATTTATAGGGTATGACTCTAATGAGTTTCAAGAGTTTTCGTGTTTTCACTTGTTTTGTAGATATTAAATTTATTACCATATAAAAGTATATCAAGGGATGAATTGGAGTGCACCATTGCAAGAGCTCGTCGAGACGATCGAAAGAGACATATCATTTGTTATATTTGGAGTCCCGATAAGGAAGATATCAAATCTGAAACAAACACCAACATAGGAACATTCTAGTAGACACCAGAAGACATCCCACACAAGTAGGGGCCCACTTGGCATAGGGGGAGGCTGGCCGGACCCATCCCTAGGCCGGTCGGCCTGCCACTGGGCCCAATCGCCCTATGCTTCGATCTGGATTCTCCCACCGCCATCTAGATCCAATCTACGCCGCTGTTGAAAGTCGGTTTGATACGAGGTCTCGAATTCATCGCCACCTATATAAGTAGCCCCTGGCCCTGGTTTAAAGCAATCAATTGAATGTCACATATCTAATTCATCAGGATTAATTGAGAGGTGTCCCATGAAAGGATTACCTCTCAACATCTAACTTCCAAGAGAAGATTAGTCCTTAGTAGGATCTAGTCTTGTAGATAATAGTGGGATGGAGAGTGAGGAAAGAGTTTGGAGGAAGGCGACCTGTCGGTGCTCCCACTGTAGCTTGTACTTCTATGGGAGTTAGCTCCACTTGAGTTGGCTCCTGAGATGTCTTGGGTAATTGACTTCTGATTCAAGTAAGTTTTATGTTATATTATTCATATGGTTTACGATTCTCTGAGTTCATGTTGTTGATCCTCTGTAGTCCACCTCCGATTTGTAGGCCAAGTAGAACCTGGTTACATATGGGAAGCATCCTCGGTTGGTGTCTTTCCTTATTAGTAATGTCCCCAGTTGAATAGTAGAAGACATAACTTACACAAGTCAGAATTAGAGAAACCTTAGTTATCCACTCTACACTCCTATTTTTCGCATTTTTAATTGCTACATCCTGATGAGTTAACCCTCAACCTAGTTTCTACCTTCACTTATTCATTATCTATGTGCATTAACTTACCAACACTCTCAACGTGATCTACAACCTATTGTTGAAAAAATTTTATTTGGAGTCCTAAAATATTATTTAAAATTTAAATTGCAAAAGAAACATGGATGTTGACATGGTTTATACCAAAGTTGTAGTTCACAATAAAATGTTATTTATAGTTGAAATTTTTTTATTTGAAGTCGTCAGATTCTCAAATATGTGTTTTACCATCATGTATTATGAAATTTGAATCTATAAACGGCCTCGAATGTTCATATAGTTAATACTAAAGTTAGTTGTAGTGGTGAACCCGATATATACTTTTTCTATTGATAAGTTGTTGATCTAAAGTTGCTTTGTGTCTCAGATATTTGTTAAATTCATATATGAGATTCAAATTCTCTATTATTTCAAACAATCTCAAATGGAGACACAACTATTCTGGGTGCATATCTATCTTGATGAGTTCATAAGCATGACTAGTAATTGGTGGTCAATGTGTGGTAGTTTGGTTGTTGTTGCCATTTCTTCATGTTATCACCTGGGATAGATTTGTGGTCTATCCCCGGTGATGCCACCAGGTAATGCCGTTTGGTATTTCTTAGCACCGCTATTAGAATTAGGATATCCTAGTAGCGATACTAAGGAATACCAACTGATATGTCTTAATGATTCAAATGTTATCCGTAAGTGCACGGATCTATTATTGTAGCATCTCACTCGGAGGTATTATCATGGTATCATTATTTATATTTTTCCAAAGGGAAAGCAATGGTAGTAAAAGACTATCCTGAATATGCATCAATACATTTATGTATATAAGATAAGCAAGGCTAGTGCTAAAGACTATGAGAGGTTAGCGACCAGACTCCGGAGTCCGATCACTATGTGGATCTCTCTAGTGGTTTCTGGAAGATCACCGGACGCAGCACTCTGGAGTGTCTGCTGGATCAGCTGGTGCGTCTGGTGTGAAGAGCAAATGCACGAGCAATGGCTGGTTTCAGACGGTCCGTACACAGGACACTTCAGTAGCGATCGTACACGCCCAGTGGCAACTTAAGGTTCGTCCGGTGCATGCGTACAAGACGAGTAACAACTACATTTTTGAGCTACTCTTATCAATAGCCATTTGGCCGTCTTGGGTTCACTCTCCTACACATTTTGATGATTCATACTCTCTAGTGTGCCAAGTAAACCTCTCCCACTCTTCTAAACCTTTGATTCACATCTTTGGTGAGGTTGCGAGTGATCCAAGTGCATTGTTCTTGGTAGCTCACCTATAGGCACCTGTTGATCGTGTTCGCTATGGATTTCTCTTATTACTCTTGGTGATTGTCGTCACCTAGACAGCTTGGAGCAGCGGAGGAGGCGGATGAAAGGTCCCTATGGCTAAAGAGGAGTGAATAGCCTAAATTAAAATTCTACAAAATACTCAAACACAAGGTCAGTATAACAAATGGCGATAATTGCAATGCTAATACAACTACTAACCCAAGCAAGCCACCTACACAATTATATTTCAACTAAGCACCTAATCTACTCAAAGGACTAACTAGCAAACAAACTAAGCAACTAGTGCTACACAAGCTACCACTAACTAGCTAACTACTTTGTACAAGGTAAAAGAGAGGAGCTTCGAACTTTATACCTTTGCCTTGGAAGTTTTGAGAGTTTTCATTTAAAATATATAAAACTAAGGTGACTGCATCGACTTTCACAGTGGCGTCAAACCCACCAAAAGGTTCAACAACGACTACAACGTCGTCGACTAGGTTGGCATGTGTGCTTGTCCAATCGGTCGATGGCTCGAGCTGTTTGTTTCTAACTACCAGTGTTTTATAATATGATCAACTGATTAGCATGAAAGTAATCGAGCTAACCAATGAATGAAGGCTAGGGGTTAAAGTCTTAGGAAAATATATCTTTCAATAAATATACTTTATATAAAAGATATTTGTTTCCATAAGATTTGTATCTTTTATTTGACTAATATTCTAGATGAAATATAGTAAGAAACAAGTTCGGGAATACAATTAATATACCCCTTAATTTTATATTATTTTTAAGCATCTTAACCATTTTAAATAAAATCTCTCAAACTAAAAGAATTGTTAGTCTCATCGATAGCTATTTGATATAAAATGTATTTTATTTGACATCATGGAAGAAAATATAATTCTTGTAAATACAGGTACGCGATTAATATATTGTTGAGATTTTGTATTATTTTCTTAACATCTTAGCAATCTTAAATGTAAGAAGTTAAAACTACAAAGTTTTAGATCTCATTGAGGGCTAAACTTTGATATAAAAGATATCTTGATTTGACCTTAAATAAAAAGATTTTATTTATCTAATGTGTCAAGCACTAGTACGTGATAATTATGGTGCTGGATGTTTATATTATTTTTTTGAGCATCTTAATGTCCTGAAATGAAGAAACTCAAAACTAAAAAGTTGTAGATCTCACCGAGAGCTAAAATTCATATAAAATCGTCTTCATCAGATATCGTATGGAGGAGTTATGATTTTTCGAAAATTTAGTCTTGTAACGCCACTCTCTATGGCGCGACAAGATAGTATTGTCATGCCAATGGGGATGGCGCGATAAGGTTTTTCACGTCAGAAACGTCGTCTAACGTCCACAAATGTTATCGCTCCAATGCATTAAAAATAAAATCTTTTTGACTCTGGCTATTTTTAAAATATCTATTAAAAATGGATTAAAAATAAAAAAACCCTCTAGCGGACGGCGCTACCGAACACTTGACACCACCCGCGAAGGCTCAGGTAGCCATGACTCTAGCACTCTTATAATGAGCTTCGCCAACAACACTGCTGACACTAGGAGATTTCACCCTCTGAACCCTTCAAATATCTAAGTCACCGCATACTAATTCCTTTAACACATTTTTCAAATGAGGAAGTTGGTACGGACTTTGTGAATAAATCTGTGAGATTATCACATGATTTGGTTTGCAGAATGTTTCTCTCACCCTATTGTTGCAATTCATGAGGATAGAACAAGTTAGGGGAAATATGCTTGGTGATATTGCTTTTAATATAGTCTGTCTCTATCTGTGTAACACAAGCCGCATTATATTCGTAGATAATGGTTGATGAGCTGATGGCACCAATACCACAAAACTATTGTATGTGGTTAATCATCCTGCGAAGCCATACACATTTACGTGAGGCTTCATACAGTGCAACTATTTCAGAATGATTCATGGATGTAGTCACCAAAGTTTGTTTGGAAGACTTCCACGAGATGGTTGTTCCATTGTGTAAAAACACAACGCCTGTTTGTGATCTGCCATGATGGGGATCAGATAGATATCCAGCGTCAGCATCAGTGTAGCCAATCATATCAGAATTTTGTCCTCTTTTGAAGAAGAGTGATCCTTAGTGCCATTCAAATATCTGAGAATATTTTTGACTCCTGTCCAATGTATCTTGGTAGGTGTTACAATTGAAGGAATTGCAAATGTGACGAGAGAGAATAGAGCTCAAGAGCCAACTTTCATTCGTCTTTCAAATGTATTTATACATGTTGTGACATCAATAGCATGGAGGTTACATAAGACATAAAACCAGGCATAAGATGCCATTGATTCTTAGGTTACAAGAACGATGACAAAAAGTTGAGATTAATATGAAATAAATGATTTGTAACACTCCCCCTGGATCGAATCCTTTCTTGAGATCCATGAATGTTTGAAATCTTCCAAAAAACCTGTGGGGAAGAAAAATATATGTATAGATATGCTACTAAAAACTCCTTTAAACCCAGCGGGAAAAGGAGAAAATATAGCATTTTATGATTATTGTCTTATTGCAAACTATTGTGAGAAAAACATTTTAGGAGAAAACTCAACATAGTTTAGAGGGCAATTTTATGTCTTTGATATTCCATCTGAAAACCTTCATGAGGAAAAATAAGGAATATGGCATATGCTTATGTTATTATCATCTCATTAAAAACTTTCATTTAGAAACCTTGAAAGGAAAAACTCATGAAAGAAAAGAGTGCGATAATATGTGTTAGATAGAGCAATATCTAAGAGGTCTCTCCCCCTGAACCTTGGAAATCCCTAAGGCGATGCATACCAATTCCTTTGGACACATTTTTCAAATGAAGAAGTTGGTAGGGATTAGTGAATAAATTAGCGAGGTTATCACATGATTTGGTTGGCAAGATATTGATTTCTCCCTCTTGTTGTAATTCATGAGGATAGAATAATTTAGGAGAAATATGCTTGGTAATATTGCTTTTGATATATCCTTTATCCATCTGTGCAACACAAGCCGCATTATCTTCTTAGATAATGGTTGGTGAATCGATGATTCCAATACCACTAGACTGTTGTATATGGTTGATCATTGTGCGAAGCCATACACATTCTCATGAAGCCTCATATAGTGCAACTATCTCAGAATGATTTGTAGATGTAGTCACCAAAGTTTGTTTGGATGGCTTCCATGAAATGGTTGTTCCATTATGTAAAAACACAAAGCCTGTTTGCGATCTGCCATTATGGGGATTAGATAAGTATCCTGCATCAGTGTATCCAATAATGTCAAAATTTGGACCTCTTTTGTAGAAAAGTCGAAGGTCTCTTGTGCCATTTAAATATCTTAGGATACTTTTTACTCCTGCCCAATGACATTTGGTAGGAGCAGCGCTGTATCGGACTAGCAAGTTCACTGCAAATGCAATATCAGGCCTAGCGCAGTTTGCAAGATACATGAGAGCTCCGATGGCACAGAGATATGGAACTTGGGGTCCCAAAATATCTTCTCCTTCATCCTGTGGTCTGAATTGGTCAATCTCCATTTCTAGAGACCGAACAACCATAGGGGTTTTGTTAGGATATGATTTATCCATGTTAAATTTCTCCAATACTTTTTGGCTATAGGCAGATTGATACAAGAAAATTCTAGTTGGAAGGTGCTTAAGTTGTAAACCTAAGAAAAATTTGGTTTTACCTAAATCCTTCACTTCGAACTCTATCTTTAGATGATTGCGTGCTTCATCAATATCCCGTTGGGTGCCAATGATATTTAAATCATCAACATATATTGATATAATACAAAATCCAGTTTGTGAATTTTTGATGAAGGCACATGGACAATCATCATTATTAGAGTATCCTTTTCGTAAAAGGTACTCGCTGAGTTGGTTGTACCACATTCTTCCCGACTGTTTTAAGCCATAGAGTGACTTTTGAAGCTTTACACAATACATTTTGCGACTTGCGCTTTGATTCGGTATAGAAATTCCATCAGGAACCTTCATATATATGTCCGAACACTACACCATGACAAAAAAATGCCTACAGTTATGTGTTGGCAAAAGATATGCGGTCACTACGTCCATCAACTGCATAGATAGACGATTCTGTATAGCCAGAGATATAAGATATCGGAATGTTATTCCATTCATAACTGGAGAATATGTTTCATTGAAATCAATGCCGGGTCTCTGTGTGAATCCTTGTGCTACAAGCCTCGCTTTGTATCTCACCACTTCATTATTCTCATTCCGTTTCCATATGAAAACCCATTTGAATCCCACAGGGAAAACTTTTGGGGGTGTGGGCATTGCTTGAGAGAATACCTTCCTTTTTGAGAGCGAAGCAATTTCTGCTTGGATTGCATCTTTCCATTGGTTCCAGTCCGAGCGCGATTTGCACTCTGCCATGGTCTTAGGATCTAGGATCATTTTGGATGAGTTCTGCAATCATTGCGGAGAAATAGATGTCAACAAATATAGTCTTTCGGTCATATGATTCTCCATACTCGAGATAATTGATGGAAATTTCATGTACCCTTTCAGATGCATCATCATTTCCCAAAATGGTTGCATCAGGGCATTTCGATGTCCCAACATTAGTAATTGAGTGCATTGTTGATGTGGGATGTGAAGGTTGAACCTTCACAGGGGGTTTCTCAACTTTGGTCTTTCTTTTCTTTTGCTTGCTAGAAGCTGCATCTATGGAAATTGCCGTACATCTCGCCCTCTTACAAGGGAGCTGAGTAGTTTTATTTGGCACCTCTACTCTTGCAGGCGTATTTCATGCAGGATTATAGGATTTAGTAACACCCTTATAATCAGTAAATGCATCTGGCGTGTTATTTGCAATATGTTGCAAATTGATTATTTTCTGAACTTGAAGTTCAGATTCTGAAGTACGTGGATCATTATTGGAGATGGCTATTGCATCCCAGTTGATTTCCTGGTATTGTTTATGTGGAATAATGTCTCCACCCAATGCCAGAAAGTTATCTTCGTCAAAGATGCAATCAGCGTACTGGGCCGTAAAAAGGTCCCTGTAAGAGGCTCTAAATATTTTATGATAGACGGTGATTGATATCCCACATAGATCGCTAATTTTCTATGGGGGCCCATAGTTGTATGCTGCGGTGGTGAGATCGGTACTTATGTAGCGCAACCGAATTTTCGTAGATGGGAAATACTTGGAGGATTTTCATGTACTAGTTGCAACGGGGAGGTCGTATGATATGCAGTTGGTCGCAGTTGAATTAATTGAGCAGCGTGTAAAACTACGTGACCCCAACATGATGTTGGTAGATTGTTATTCTGTAATAATGGCCTCGTAGTAAGTTTGATTCTCTTGATGAGAGATTCTGCCAAGCCGTTCTGAGTATGGATATATGGAACAGAGTGCTGAACCTGAATTCCTAAAGCCTGACAATAGTCATTGAAGGCTCGAGATGAAAATTCAGCGGCATTATCCATTCGAATTGACTGGATTCGATGTTCTGGGTATTGAGCTTTTAGTTTGATAACTTGACCGATTATTTTTGCAAATGCATGGTTCCGTGTGGAAAGGAGGCATACATGAGACCATCGCGTGGATGCGTCTATTAAAACCATAAAATATTTGAATAGTCCAGACAATGGTTGGATAGGGCCGCATATGTCTCGTTGAATGCGTTCAAGAAACTTGAGTGGTTCAGCTTGGATTTTAAGGTAAGAGGGTCTCAAAATTAATTTTCCAGTGGCACATGCGATGCACACATAATCTGAGGATTGGGGATATTTTGTATTATTTAAATTGTGACCAACAGAATTAGTTATAATTTTCCCCATCATCCCTATGCCAGGGTGACAAAGACGATCATGCCATGTTTGGAATGCATTGACATTCTGGAAACTTACTTTATACGCAACATGATGTACGGGTTTGAGATAAGTATGTACAATCCAGACGAGATAGAGGGAATCCTTTCAAGTGTTACTTTGCCATATCCGTTATTCTTTGTAATGAGAAGAAACTCTTCGTTGTTCTCATCACTAGTTTCGATATGAAAACCATTGTTTCGGATATCTCTATAAATCAATAGGGTACGAGTTGAATCGGGATACAAGAGTGCATCCTCAATTACCAACGTTGTACCCATAGTGAGCGTAATAGTGGCTCGTCCGGAGCATTCTATTACCGCATCGCGTCCCGCGATTATTAAAACATTTCCTCTATTCATTTTGAGAGTTTGAAAATATTTTATCTCCCTGAGTATGGAGTTAGTGGTACCACTTTCCACTAGACATTTCCTCCTCCATTGGATTGACACCCGTACAATCTATATTAAATGGAAAATAAATAAATTCTCAACAAGATCAATATAGATTTTATTTATTACGGATATCAAATGTTTATGAGTACATAAGAAAAATGATGATGATAAATATAACTTAGGCAGAATTGGCCGTGGGACATTCCGAAAGGTGCAAATTGGCTGGTGCACACATTCACTTTCGATATTTGCCAGAAGACACCACGGTTTCGTGTAATTAGGCCAATGGACATCAAGCCAAATCAAACATTATTACAAAATAGATATAAAATCATATAAGTGCCAGAAAATTATAGGCTAAAATCTTCTACACTCTACATGATGAGAACTACAGGGTAAAAATATTGTTTTGCACTGAAATAACCATTTTGCTCCTCTTCATAAATAGACAAAGATAACCATGGTTAATTAGTTAATATATGGAAATATATTTGTAGGACACTAAAAATACTAGAAAAATCACAGAATGCACACATCACCAAATCATGTCTGTGATAAAAATATCAGATCAAAATAACAAAGTTTAATATATATATATATATATATATATATATATATATATATATTAAGCTCCATAGGAGATAAATCTATAACTCAGTCAAGCTAAAAATATCAGTATAAATGTTATTTTGATATGATATTTTTATCCCAGACATGATTTGGTGATGTATGCATTCTGTGATTTTTCCAGTATTTTTAGTATCTTACAAATATATTTTCCCATATATTAACTAATTAACCATGGTTATCTTTGTCTATTTATGAAGAGGAGCAAAATGGTCATTTCACTGCAAAACAATATTTTTAACCAGTAGTTCTCTTCATGTAGAGGGTAGAAGCTTTTATACCATATTTTTCTAGCACTTATGTGATTTTATATCTATTTTGTAATAATGTTTGATTAGGCTTGATGTCCATTGGCCTAATTACACGAAACCACGGTGTCTTCTGGCAAATATCGAAAGTGGATGTGTGTAACAACCTGGGTTTTCCGATAACCAAAAATCCGAACTTTTTAAAAATTTTCTCGTGAATGTGTGAAGCATGTAGCTTCTAAGTCAAACTGAGACTAAACCACTAACAAATTGATGCATTCATATAAAGTTGATTGTAGATGTGTGGCCTTGTCGTGGGTTGGTTTTGGGTTTCGCGAATCTTTCGTTGTTTGGAGAAGCACAATCCATAGCGAATCTCCTCTAAACCTTCCTCTCAACTCCTTCAAACCTCTCTACTAATTCTCTGAGAATAAATTCATAACGGGGAAGAATTACACCCTTGAATTGGTCTCTTCCAACACCCCTTCCCATTTTAAATCTTGAAATCCTCCAAATCAAAATCCATAAAAAGGAAATCCATTTCCCTCATCTCACGAAACCAAAACAACCCAGCTCCACCTTCTCCTGGCCCAACTCGTGCACAGCGCAGCAGCAGCCCAGCAACCCCCCACACGGCCCGCACACGCGCACGGCCCAAGGCCCATAGCCGCTAGCGCACACCACCTCTTGCGCGGCCCAATTGGCCCACTCGGTCCGCACCCCTCCAAACCCTAGCTGGGGGCAGCGCCCCAGCCACCACCGCCACAGTGCAGTTGCGCCCCGCGCGCGACTCCTCCCACCTCGACGTCTGTGCCGTGGGATGCCGGCCGCGTGGACATGGGTACGGAAGCCGAGACCCCCACTGTCCAATGTCGACGAACCCTAGCTCGCGCTGTATAAAGACTCAAGCAGCCGCCGCGTCCTTGTTCCTCTTCTACCTCGCACCGCCGCCGCGTGACCCTTCCTCTGCGCCGCCGCAGGGACTTCCCTTGGACGCCATCACGCACTGCGGCCGGCCACAGCCGCACCCATGCGCGCCGCACCTAGCCGTGGTTGACCATGGCGCCCGTCCGTCCGAAGCCGAAGCCATCTCGCGTCACCGGCCACAGCTCGGAGGCAACCGCGACGACGCCTCCTCGTCGAGCACCACCGAGCTTCCACTTCGCCGCCGCCACGTTCTGCCCACCTCGGCCGCCCGTGCGTGCCCTGCAGCGGCACCACCGTGCCGACCCCGCCAGAGCCGCACAGCCGCAGCAGGCCGCCATCAAGCCTGTCCTCGTCGTTACTCGATTGGGGTCACCACCACCGAGCACCACTGCGTCTGCGTCACCCTCTTCGCCCTGCAGCATCGACGCCGAGCCTGTCTTCACCCTCGCATCGTAGCCTTGCTGTTCACGGGACAAGGCCGTGGCTGCACCGAGCTCGGACGCATCGCTGCTGCTCATCGCGTTCTTCAACCGCCGTGACCGGGACAACACCATCTTCCCGGTCTCCTCTATGAAGCCGGTGAGCACCCTCGGTCCCAAGGCCTTCGCCTTCCTCTTCACTGTTATCGAACACCATCTGAGGCTAGCCTTCGTGCCATTGCTCTACACTGTGCAGGGAAGCCGGCCATCGCACCGCAGCCTTGCCTCATCCATGCCGTCTGTGCCACCATAGAACGCTGGAAGGCCGGCCACACACGACCCTAGCCATGACCTTGTCATGCTGCAGAACCGGGAGCACGGACATGCCACGACCCCATCCGAGCCACGACATCGCACGCCACGACGAGCCTCCTATCCCGTGCTGCCGGCTACACCACGCTGGAGCCGGAGACGAAGCCGGTGCCACCGTCACGGATCGGCACGGCACAGCGATCACCTTGCACGGCATCAACTCCTTGATGCACCACCATCCTTTCTTCGTCAGCACCACAGTAAGCACCGCTACCCTTCTCGGACCCGCCATATGAGCTATGGCGTCCTGCACCAAGAGACGCGTAGGCAGAGCCACCACCGGCTCAGGAAGAACACAATGCACTCATGCACATCGAACTGGACCTTACCAACGGGACGACGGACCATAAACACTTGGAACAACCATGACGGGCTTCGCCGTCACGTGCACCCGGGGCGCCGCCGACTTGACGGCGTTCCCGCGCGTTGCAGCTACTCAACCATGACGGGCATCGCCGTCGTGTGCACCTTGCCATTTGACATCGGCCTTAGTGTTGAGATTCCATGCCTTGTTAGGAACCCCAGCCATGCTCCGCCGCCTCCCGACCACTTGACGCCACCCCCAGCCAGCCCCCGGCCAGCCACAGCCTCGCCCGACCAGTCGCGGCTAGCCAACAGTAGGCCACAGCAAGCCACAGCCAGCCAGAAGCTACCAGGAGCTGTTCAAGAGGAGCCAGGACGTGCAGCAGCAAGCCTCGCCACTCCCTTTGACACCGACCCTGACCGGCGTTCATGCCTTAGCCATTGCTAGACTCCGAGACCACCATTACCCAACTCGTGACACAACGGGAGATGCCATGCGCCGCTAGAGAATGGAGAAAAGCCCCTGGAGCCATGCTTGGTGGCCTCGACACACATCGTCCAAGCACCACCTTAGCCATTGTCATACCATGACTGCACGACCGAGACTACCATGGCTGGACATGCTAGACATTACATCGTCCTTCCCTTGTGCACCACCGGATCCTCAGCCCGTGCCTTTGACCCCTCAGAACACCAACCGATACCCTCTGAACTTGCTAGTGAGTGAATTATAGTATACATCCTGCTGACACAATGGAAAGCCATCTCTTCTTACTTCATGTACACCTGTCCACAACATTGTACCCTCTCTTTACAATCTACCTGTAGTTGTATCTATTGTACCCCATCCTTACGATCTGTCTGTACATGTATCTGTAATACAGGATCCATCTATCTTCAAGCTATGGAATTGTGCTACTCCGCTGTCTTATAATGTGTCTTTTGAGTCATGTCATTGGTTCTTATTGTTGGTTATTCTTGTTGTTTGACTTTGTGCCGTGCCTTCGAGCCGGTTGTGGGATCGTACTTCATTCGGATATTGTGATCGCGGGATTCGTCTCGCCATGGCCGTAATGCCGAGTGTAACTCGACCTCGCGTTGCCACTCTGTGACTTTTTGTGCCTGACCCTCATATGCTCGTACCCTGCGCGACCGTCGCATTCCTCTGATTCTTGCGGTGACAACTGCATCGCTATGGATCCGAGTAATGACTTAGTGCCAGTGCACCCGTACCCTACGAGTGGTTTGCGCACTTGTAATCTTCTGTGTGTCGCTCTCTTCTGACGCCCCGTCTATGCCGTGGCATGTGAGTTGGAGAAAGTAGACCACCGCTTTATTATGTTCCTCGCTCTTCATTTCCGTTTGGCCCGCTCTGTTCGATCCCATCTTGTTCATGGCGATTGGATCAAAGACCGGACTACCCCTTTTTAGTTAGCAAAGCTATGGTCTATATCAAGATCTCGGGCCTATGTGAGTCGACCCGATCGACTACTTAAAACCATCTTCACTGGAGATGTGACCGAGAATATGATATGGATGTGACTAGCTAACTCTTCTCTCTCCCTCTTGATTCTTGGTGTTTAAGCACTTGTATGATTGTACCCGTTTGAACCACAGCCTTGGTATCCTACAAGTGGACTAAACACTCGCGCTATATTGTGCAACATTTATTGCCAATAATTACTCGTTCCTCCCTTTTGCTTGGCCCGTCCTCTGATTCTCGTCTCCTCCATGACGCCCGGATCAGAAGATCGTGTGCCATGGTGTTTGCTATGGATAAGCTCTGGCCTAAACCATTTATTATAAAGCCATATTGGCTTGGCTGCGACTTAAGCTTGTGCTTAGCCAACCCCACTCTTATTTCGTTGGCCCAAGTAATCGGACATACGCCGAGAGGGCTAAGCCGTGTACTTTTTATTATTTCTCTGGTAATTAATGGATCTTCCCACGCCTCGACATCTTTTGGGTATTGTGTGATTTCTTGCTCTGAGTCACTTCGCGGAGTAGCCGTTTCCGGATTAGCGACGATTGGATCGAGACCCGCCGGAGGAGGAAAAACATGGACGACGACAGCACCCGTGGAATGGAGTCAACTAGGAGGAGGTGACCGCTGATCAACTACACTAACTGGAGTACCTCGACAACGCAGGTGTCATGGCAGCACCTTCTTTTAGAGAATTCTATTAGACATTGCATATTTAGAATTGCTAGCGCTTTATATTTACTCCTCTGCTAGTATATGATGCATGCTACTACCTAAGCTGTTATTACCCTGCTTGCAACCACTCTACTATGATACCTAGCTTCGCGCTCACGCTCTTTTATATATGTTTCTATCTACCTGCTTGCTTGCATGTTACATCACCACATTTATTAACTCCACTCGCATTGTATCTGTGATGTGATGCTGGTGGTGAACCCTGGGAATGGTTTGGCTTGGGATGCCGGATTGGTGGTTTGTGAGCGTGCTACGTGTGTCTTGGGTGCGTGGTGAGGGTCGAGTCAACCAAGTGGGCTATATACGACGAGCTGTGTAAGCAAGTCTTGCCGGGGTGCAACCTGGGCATTCCCACGAGAGATACCTGTGGCAGGTAATGGTTTATGAGGTGGTTCTAGGATGGATACCCTGCGTGGATTGAAATCCTGTGAACGGAGGTGCCGGGATGGCACGGGGAGAGTATCCCCTAGGATGGAGAAAGCCTGCTTGGTCAATTAGACAATTTACTAGTGACCGGAAACTTCAGGAATCCTTTACTGCTCACTCGTCTTCAATGGGCAGGAAACGGCTAGACTACTTGGTAGGGCGGTGCCACTACTGCTAGGTTGAGAGGTGATAAGGGTGGACGGTGACGGATGATGGATTCATGTACCGTTCTAGATGCGCGGTACCACTGATTGGGCCCGGTACTGCGTCTCCTAGTCTCAGTGTGATGGTGTAGGATCCAGAGTGTCCCAGGGCTGAGTGGTAGGGTGGCATCGACCTAGGCAAGCAAGCACCCCGAATTTCGCCTAGATAACGACGGTTATCGATGATGGTAGAATCTTGTGAGTGGTAAAACCTCTGCAGAGTGGTATGGTTGATCGATTGATACATATGCCGACTTGTCGGCTATGGACCTTCCTGTATCCTGCTCTACTAGATAGGGAGTGGTATATTCTTTTCTTCCCTGGTTAATGCTTCCGGCAGTGTGCCCGGTGAGGCAGTGTGCCGTTGAGACAGGTCCGAGAGAGGGTTGGGCCTGCCGACTGAGCGCGAGGTGTGTGTGTGAGGTGGTGTATGGGTGGGATGATGGATGAGAATTGATGAGATGGGTTAAAACTTGACAAACTATTATGATATTATTATTTGATGCTACCTTGCAAGCGCTTAGGATGCAAACCATAGCCAAATATTAGGATCACCCGATCCTTTGTTTTCTCTTTTCCACTAAAGCTCATCGGTGCTGACCATGGCCTGCACATATCTGGCGGTGTGCAGAATACCTGACTAACAGAGATATTGAGACTAGAAGGATTAGAAGGTCTCGTGCCTACGCTCAAGTTTGGTTCAGGAGATGAAGACTATGCTGCGCCAAGAATAACTCTGATGGTACCCGTGAAGGAGGAGCCTTCACTCGACGACATATTCCGCCAACTCTGATGACGACTAGATATGCTTCCGCTAGATTAACCTTGCAATAGGTGTCTACTCAGTTGATGTAATATCTTGTAAGTATTTACGATGTATGACTGTAATATCAACTGATATACGATAATGTGATGAGATCAATCTTTGGTTTTATCACATTATAGCTCATTTTGTGGATTTTCCCTTCGTGGAAAATCAAGGATGTTTCAATGTGTGCATCAGCAAATTTGCAACTTTCAAGATGTCCCACAGCCAATTCTGCCTATAACTTATTACATCATGTGGGCATATGGAAATGAAAGTCTGAGACAATCAAGGAGCCTAAACTTGGTCTCCAAACAGATCCTCAGAAGAGTATTCCAGGATCATGTTGTTGAAGTCATCAGTGGTTGCATCAAGTAGAGGTGGAGGCTTGGTGTTGCTTGTTCCTGCTGCGGCGAAGCATCCCGGGGCTTTATCTTGATAATTGAAGTTGGCTTCAAGTTGTCTACCTTGGTTGGATTGATCTTGATTGGTGCGTCCACGTCCCACAGCTTCAAGTATAATTCCACTAAGTGCTTTGGGGTGCGACACTTCTTAGTCAGGTGGTTGTAGCAAGCACACCTATCACAAGTTTTGGACTTGTCTTTGTTGGACTTAGAATTGTCTTTGCCCTTTTTACCACAAGGCTTATGCTGTTTCTTGCGCTTGTTCTTAGCATTGGAGGTTTCAGGATTATCATCTTGATTGGTTCCCTCTCATTTTTTATTGTGAGTGTTGGCATGTACTTCAAGCAAAGGCTTGGAACCTGGAGGGCTCTGATTGGAGTTCCATAAAAGGAGCTCATCGTGCCTTTCTGCTTGAAGCAATGTCTTGATCAACTCAGAATAAACAGTAAAACCCCTTTGACAGTATTGTTGTTGAAGGATCATGTGAGCGGGAAGCATGGTAGACAGAGTCTTCTCAATTTTTCCGCATCAGTTGGTTCTTTCTCACAAAACCTTAGCTTAGCGCTAATTTTGTGTACAGCATGATTGAATTCACCTACAGATTTAAAATCTTGTATACGTAGGTGATTCCATTCGTGGATAGCCTCAGGTAAGAGGACTGCCTTCTGCTGCTCATATCGCTGCTGAAGCGCCTCCCAGAGAGCACGGGGATCTTCTTCCTTCAGATACTCAGCTTTGAGATCTGGATGGATGTGATTCCGTATGATGAATAAGGCATTATACTTGTAATTACCAGCCAAAGGTGCTATGCCCTCTTGGGGAGCTGAGATAGCCAAATACAATCCGCGGAAGGATAGGCTGACTTTTAGGTCCAATGCCCATGTAGGAAAATTTGAGCCATCGAGAGCTAGCTCGGTGAACTCATGGTTCGACATTTTGCCTACATTTGTGTGTTGCCATAGATTAAATTAATGAGTTAATAAATCGTAGGCATGAATGTAATAATGAAATATAAAATGTCATGAATTGCCTAGAATGCAAATTAAATAAAATCAAGTGAAACTTGAATGGTAAAGAAAATGTAAGGGACAAAATAATGAAAGTAAACACCATGAGGGTGCATGCAATATTTATTCCCAAATTAAGCTGAAAGCTTAATCGTTTACATTTACTATGAAATAGTAAATTGATATTGCGTGATAACTAGCGTCTCCCCCTCTCCCCCACATGATGCTTAGGCTTGGGGAGCATGACCATCACCCTCTGTGGAGGGGATGAATCCAGCACTGTCGTCGTGTGCGAGCCTATGGGCTGATGGTCCACGAGGTACATGAATCCACGTGTGGATGATGCGGGGAGGAGGAGCAGTGACATCGTTGACGCGTTCCGGTGACGCCAGAGATGGGGGCGGTGCAGCAAGCGTTGGATCAACGCCAGCATATGCTAAGATACGTGACGGAGCGGATATGCGTGCCCCCATCATCGGTGGTGGAGTCCGCGGTGGGGAAGGAGGCGTTGGCGACCTCACCGCGGCGTCGAAGTCCAAGTTCATGGGGCATGCCTCATGAGGTGGACACGGGGCGTAGCCATGCTCGGGACATGGCGCTGGTGCCGGCATTGGAGATTGGAGATGCCAGTGCTGGAGTTGGTGGCGCAGTCGCTTTAGGGATTGCCTCTTGTTCATCCATGTGGGCATCCAGGGGCTGATCCTCGAGTAGGTGAGAAATCATTTGCATGAGATCTCTTTGTACTAGAGGATGTGAAAAATCAAGCACCACATAGAAGCGCATGATGAAATTGCAGCAAGAGAGCTTGGAGAATTAGGTAGGCAAGAGGTATAGTAGGTGGTGACATTCTACCTTGATGAATGGAGTGTTCTACTCCGAGAGAGCAAAGTGCCTGATAACATTTACAACTGGGAGGAATTACAAATGTGACAAGAGAGAATAGAGCTCAAGAGCCAACTTTCACTCATCTTTATCATGTATTTATACATGTTGCGACATCAATAGCATGGAGGTTACATAAGACATAAAACCAGCCATAAGATGCCATTGATTCTTAGGTTACAAGAAGGATGACATAAAGGTGATATTAATATGAAACAAATGATTTGTATCATAGGAGCGGCGCTGTAACAAACTAGCAAGTTCACTACAATGCAAGGTCAGGCCTGGTGCAATTTGCAAAATACATGAGCGCGCCTATGGCACTAAGATATGGAACGTTAGGTCCCAAGATTATCCCCCCTTATCATTTGGTCTAAATGGATTCGGTCTTCATTTATAAAGATCGAACAACCATTGGAGTTCTAAACGGATATGATTTGTCCATATTGAATTCCTCCAATACTTTTTGAATATAGGTAGATTGATGTACAAAGATTCCGGTTGAAAAGTGTCAATGATATTTAAATCATCAACGCAAATAGATATAATGCAAAATCCCATTTGGGATCTTTTGATGAAGACACATGGGCAATAATCATTGTTAGTGTATCCCTTCTGCAGAAGGTATTCACTAAGTATGTTGTACCACATTCTTTCTGACTGCTTTAAGCCATAAAGTGGCTTTTAGAGCTTTACACAATACATGTTGCAACTTGCGTTCTGATTCGGTATAGAGATTTTGTCAGGAACCTTCATATATATGTCTGAATCAAGTAACCCATAGAGATATGCTGTCACTACGTCCATCAACTGCATTGATAGATGATTTTGTATAACTAGAGATATTAAATATCAGAATGTAATTCCACTCATTACTGGAGAATATGTTTCATTGTGATCAATGCCAGGTCTCTGCGTGAACCCTTGTGCTACAAGTCTCGCTTTGTATCTCACCACCTTATTGTTCTCATTCCGCTTTCGACGAAAACTCATTTGAATCCCATAGGGAAAACTCTAGGAGGTGTAGGTATTGCTTGAGAGAATACCTTTCTTTTGGATAGCGAGGATATTTCTTTCTGGATTGCTTATTTCCATTGATTCCAGTCCGAGCGAGTTTTGCACTTTGCCATGGTCTTAGGATCCGTATCATTTTAGATGATTTCAGCAATCATTTCAGAGAAATAAATGTCGATAATTGTAATCTTTTGATCGTATGATTCTCCAGAATCAGTGTAATTGATGGAAACTTCATGGACCCTTTCTGACACATTATCCTTTCCCAAAGTGATTGTCTCAGGGCATTCCGATGTCCCAACATTAGTAATTGAGTGCATTGTTGATGTGGGATGTGAAGGTTGACCCTCCACAGGGTGTTTCTCAACTTGAGATTGAGTTGCATTTACAAGATTCAAAGATTTGCTCTTCTTTTCCTTTGCTTGCTGGAAGCTGTATCCATGGAAATAGTCATGCTTCTCCCCCTCTTACTTGGGAGCTGAGTAGTTTTGTTTGGTACATCTACTCTTGCCGGCACATTTCTCGCAGGATTATAGGATTTTGTAACACCTTTATAATCAGTAAATGTATCTGGCATATTATTTGCAATGTGTTGCAAATGGACGATTTTCTAAACTTGGAGTTCAATCTTTGAGGTACGTGGATGAGTGTATGAGATGTTTGTGGCATCCCAATTGATTTCTGAGCATTCTTTGTGGTTTGTTGAGTCTCCCCCTAATGCCAGGAAATGATCTTCATCAAAGATACAGTCAACATAACGGGCCGTGAATAGGTCCCCTGTGGTGGGTTCCAGATATTTTATGATTGATGGAGATTGATATCCCACATAGATCCCCAATTTTCTATGAGGGAACATTGTTGTACGCTGCGGTGGTGAGATAGGTAAATGGCGCAACCGAACTTTCACAGATGGGAAATACTTGGGGGATTTCCACATACTAGTTGCAACGGCGAGGTTGAATGGTATGCAATTGGACGCAATTGGATCAAAGCAGCAGCGACATGAGGTTGTTAAATTGTAATTCTGTAGTAATGGTCTTGAAATCATTTTAATTCTCTTGATGAGAGATTCAGGCAATCTATTTTGAGTATGGACATAAGGGATCGAGTGTTGAACTTGAATTCCTATGGCCATGCAATAGTCACTGAAGGCAAGAGAGGAAAATTCCGCGTCATTATCCATCCTAATTGGAAAATGCATGGTCCCTCGTGGAGAGAAGTGAAACGACCCCGATTTCCGCGAAGGGAAATCCACAGGCTCGAATTGTAATTCAACAGATTGCTTGGGACAATCTATGAAATTACCCATATCTCAGTTGACACCAGGATCCATACAACGGTAATTAAGTCTTACATAAACATTTATTACATCGCCACACTGGCGGAATCAACATTCAGAGAAGCTTTAGAAGATGCGGAAACGTTTCATCCTTCACGGCCAACTTGAGTGTAGCACGTGACCCTATTCTTTGCCATCGTCTTCCTCGAAGTCGTACCCATTCTCGTCACCTGACAGCAAATTTATCAGTACGATTTGTACTGGCCACGGAGCCCACCTATGCAGCATTTGCTTTGTGAAAAGTGGATGCAAGGCTTTACAAGCAGACCTATAGGCTGAGGTTTCCTATGCAGCTGTAATCAATGTTTAATTAGTCAAGTTTTATCTCCAGTTAACACCATCATCCCTTTTCCCATCACCACATCTCACTTACCCACACCTCGCTCTCATTCGACAGGCCCAACTCCCTCTCGGGCCTATCTCAGCGGCACACTACCACAATGGGTACACTGCCGGAAAATGTCATCCAGGGGGAGAAGAGAACACTCACTACACTAGTAGAAGCTTCACAGGAAAGGTCCATAGCCAATAGGTTGGCATATGTATCGATCGATCAACCGTACACTCTGCAGAGGTTTCACTACCCACAAGATTAGCCATCATAGGTGTTGCGCAAACACCTAGGCAGAATTCCGGGTGCTTGCTTGCCTAGGTCGATGCCACCCTACCACTCAGCCCTGGGATATTCCGGATCCTACACCGTTATGCTGAGACTGAGAGACACAGTACCGGGCCCATCCAGTGGTACTGCGCATCTAGAACGGAACGGGAACCCATCGACCGTCTCTACCCACCCTTATCACCTCTCAACCTAGCAGTAGTGGCACCGTCCTACCAAGTAGTCCAGCCGTCTCCCGCCCATCAGAAGCGAGTGAGTAAAAAAGGATTCCCATGAACCTGAAACTAGTCCGTCCTAGGTTTGACCAAGCAGGCATCTTCACTTAGGGGATACTCTCCCCGTGCCATCACAGCACCTCCGTCCACGGGCTTCAAACCACCAAGGCTATCCCACCCGGAACCTCCTCAACAACTTTACCCGCCACAGGTATCTCACTTGGGGATGCCCAGGTTGCACCCCCGGCACGACTTGCCCCATGGGCTTGTCTCACATCCCACTTGGTCGACATCAACCCTTACCACGCACCCAAGACGCACGCAACACTCTCTCCCAGTGGTTATAATCAGTTATACACCGTCCCAATTCCACCACATAGCATATAGCAAGTAGTAAGTAGTGGAAGAGTAACAGTAAATTAAGCAGCAGCTAACCTAGCAGCGGATAGCAGGGTATAGTCTTATCAAGGCAGGGAATTCAAATATACTACCATGCAACCAATCCATACATAATCATAAAGCAATAGCAACAATGTCATTTGCAATGCGTAAATAGGATCTAAGGATTTGGTGGGACGTGGCACCTTCGTAGTCGTCTCCTAGCTCCTGAAAGTACTCGTGGTCGTCTTCCTTAGTCAGATCCTCCTCCGGCTCTGAAATCGAACACGAAATAGTTTCAGAAAAATCCAATAAAATAAAGAGCCAAATGCACACAAACATAGTCTTAGATTGTAGATCTCATTTTTCTAAGAATTTTGATATATGGTGCGTAATTTTTGGACATCGTATGAATAAGTTATGAATTTCCGAAGATTATCCTATTTTCTGAAAATGGAAAATGGTCGATTAATCAGGGGCAGCTCGGGATTGGTCCACGTGGCGCGCGGGTCCAGTAGTGCGGCATGTGGCGCCTCATCAGAACTCAGACCTGATGGTCGCCTACCAGGTGTTCGATGCTGGTTCCCAGAGAGTCGCCGGCGTCGGCGCAGCTCGGTGGTTGGTCGGGCGAGCTCGACATTGGTCGGGGTTACGTCGGCGTAGCTCGGCGGTGGTCGGGCGAGCTCGACGGTGGTCGGGGGTGGTTCTCAGAGGTCGGGGGGCGTCGGCGTAGCTCGGCGTAGCTCGGCGGTGGTCGGGCGAGCTCGGCGTAGCTCGGCGTAGCTCGGTGGAGCTCGGCGTAGCTCGGCGGGGCTCGGCGGAGCTCGGCGTAGCTCGGGCGAATCGGAGATTCGGGGCGCCGAGGGTGCCGCTCTCCCGAGCTCTCCCGGGGAGGCTCGGGCGAATCGGAGATTTGGGCGCCGAGGGTGCCTCTCTCCCAAGCTCTCCCGGGGAGGCTCGGGCGAATCGGACATTTGGGCGCCGAGGGTGCCGCTCTCCCGAGCTCTCCCGGGGAGGCTCGGGCGAATCGGAATTTTGGGCTCTGAGGGTGCCGCTCTTCAGAGGTCGGGGCTGGTTCTCAGAGGTCGGAGGGGCGTCGGTGTAGCTCGGCGGTGGTCGGGCGAGCTCGGCGGTGGTCGGGGGTGGTTTGTGACCTTGGCCGACCATTCGGCGTGCCATGGCGGCCGGCGGCGAGCTGCCACAGGGCTAAAGCTCCGGTAGGCTACGTTGCAGCTCACAGCGAGGCAATTTCTCCCCTCCAGACCCCAATATTCGTTTCTAAGGGATCCAATTTGGCTAACAGGGTCCCTTTTGGTGCTCGGCCACGGCACAAGCGCTTCTCCGGCGAGGCGGGCGGCGGTGTGGTGGCCGGGGTTCGGTTTTGGCACGAACGGATGTGGTTCCCTTCTATCCCACGGCATACGGCGGTTCTCCGACGAGGTGGAGGCGCACGTAGCCAAGGCGACAGACATGATTCGGGGCTCGGCTATCTAGCGGCGGTGCCGAGGCAGACTTGGCGAACCTCGTCGGCCTTTTTCCGCAGGGCGAGGCGATCGGGGGTACTCGGAACAGATTTTAGGCGAGGCGGAACGTGTCGGCGGCGATCACGTTTCCCCGAGAACGCACCTCTCGGTGTTCCGGGCTATGGAGGTTCGATCTTCCGCAACTAAGCTTGTCCGAGGTGGTCGGTTTTTGTTCCTGGTTGCGGTATTGAGATGCTCCAGTCATCGGCGGCGATGTCGCCGCGACTGTGAGGTTCCGGCGGGGCTAAGGAGGTCTTCTAGGAGATGTATACGCCTCCAGGGTCTATGGCGATGGTATACCAACTACCAATTTTGGCTACCGAGATTCCCAAGGTGCTCGGTTGTGGCGGCGGCGTGTCGCCGACGACGGCAGAAGGCGGCAACGCGGCTACGACCATGTCTTGGTTCAATCGAATGCGGTCTTGTCAAATTGGTGAGGCCAGAGAAGCATACAACACTCTAGTGGCGAACTTTAGCCATGGCATGGCCTTCTTTTGGCGACGGCTCGCGGCGGCGCTCTGGCGAGGTCGCGGCGCACTCGAGCAGGGCGGACGAGGCTCCCTCTAGCGCTTAGATCCGCGTAGCTAGCTCAAGGGGTCGTGGCGGTGCTCCACGACGCTCTAACCTATACGGGTGCTAGTCGGATTGCTCGGAACGGGTGATTCGGCGTCGGAACGTGTCGGTGGTGAGCGTGCTCTGCCGAGAACGCGTCGTGCTGTGTTCTCGGTCTAGCAAGCTTGTAGTCCGGGGGTTTCGGCCGGTCGCATGAGTGCATGGTGCAGGTGATCTTCCTGAGCCGGTAAAGGCTCGTGCCTGCGCGTCCCGTGGGCGGAACACCATGGCAAAAGTAGGGCGAGGTTCGGACAGGGCGTGCGGTGGCTCACCGTGGTGTCGGTGAAGCTAGGATGGCGATGCAGTGGCGAGTCGGAGCCGTGCAGAGCGTACGCAGTGCCGTGCCGAACCGCGACGGGGCTCCGGCTTCTCCTCCGTGTCCGGCTCGGCGCGCTCCGCGGCGGCAACGCTCCGGCAGCTCCTCCTCCTCTGCTCCGCCTTTCTCCTACGTTCTCTCTCTCGGTGTGGTGCAGTGTGCCGGTCTGTGCCGCGGTGGCGGCGAGGGGAAATGAGGGTAGGGCTTCGGGGTGAGCTCCTTTTTATAGGCGAGCTTGGCCAGCTCCAATGGCGAACGGTCCTGATCGCGCTCGACCGATCGAAGGGCCGTGGCTCGAGTGGATCTAGGGCTCCGGATGGGCGCGGGTTCGCTTGGCGGCCAAGGAAGGAGGGGACAAGAGGGGGACAAACCTGACAGAGCGTGGCGCTGTCGGCTGTGGGACCGGGGTCACGCGAATTGCGTGCACTCGTCCCCATCGTCTCTGCGAGGAAGAAGAACAGTGGGGGCGAGAGCGGCTGACAGGCGGGGCCGGGTGGTCAGCGGCTGCGGGGGAGCGGTGAAACGGTTGCGGGGAGCGGTCTGTGGGACCGGGGTCACGCGAATTGCGTGCACTCGTCCCCATCGTCTCTGCGAGGAAGAAGAACAGTGGGGGCGAGAGCGGCTGACAGGCGGGGCCGGGTGGTCAGCGGCTGCGGGGGAGCGGTGAAACGGTTGCGCGCGTGCGGGTGAGGTGAGGAGAAAAAGGCCGGGCTGGCTGGGCCGAATGGCTAGCCTTGCTCTCTCTCCCTTTTCATTTTCTTTTCTTTTTCTATTTTCACTTTAGTGTATAAATACATATATTACCCATTTTAAGTATTGAGTAAATACAAACATAAATTGCAATAAATCACAATTATGATGCATAAGCTATTATTCTATGTGAATGGAATTAAAATGCAAGCTATACTCCTTTATTTACTAAATTCATAATGAAACCTATATGCTTGCACAAGAAAAATGGGTTTTCACCTATAAATAAATGAAAAATTTTAATTAGTTGGGATTTTTAGGTTGTGTGGATTTTTAGGGTTGTTACAAGAAGACTCACATGAGACTATCATGTGGATACGTTTATGAGAACCATGAAGTAACTAAACGGTCCAGATAAAGGTTGAATAGGACCACATATGTCTCCTTGAATGCGTTCATGGAACTTGAGCTATTCGGCTGGAATTTTGAGGTAAGAGGGCCTCAAAATTAATTTACCAGTGGCACAAGTGGTACACACAAAATCTGAAGATTGAGAAAATTTTGCATCATTGAGATTGTGACCAACAGAATTACTTGTAATTTTTCTCATCATCCCGATGCCAGGATGACCAAGGCGATCATGTCAAGTTTGGAACACGTTCACATTCTGAAAAATTACTTTATAAGCAACATGTATAGTACAATCCGGACGAGAGTGAGGGAACTTTTTCAAGTGTCCTTTGTAATGAGAAGGGACTCCTCATTATGGTCAATATGGGTTTCAATATGGAATACATTTTACCTGATATCTCTGTAACTTAAGAGGGTACTTGTTGAATCAGAATACAAGAGTGCATCCTCAATTGTTACTGTTGTACCCATAGGGAGCTGAACAGTGGCCCGTCCAGAGCCTACTATTACAGCATCGCGTCAGCGATTGTCAAAATATCTCCTTTATTCTTTGTGAGAGTTTGAAAAAATTTTGTTTCCCTAAGTATAGAGTTAGTGACGCCACAGCCCACTAGGCACATTTCCTCCTCCATCGGATTGACGCCCGTACAGTCTATATATTAAATGGAGAATAAATAAATAAAGATCTCAACAAATAAATATACAATGAAAGCATGATATTAATATTTAAAGGTACTTAATAATACATAAAATATCAAAAGTGCTGATTGTCAAGAAACAAAAATTATTACAATGCTGGGCATGTTGAAAGTAAAGATCTCCAAAGACTAGGATCCTAATTGTAGTCTCCAAACAGATCCTCAGAAGTATTGTAGGATCACAGGCTGGCCTAGAAGAGGGTTGAATAGGACTGTAAAAATTCTTCGCAAACAAAGGTAAGAACCTAGAGCGGCAGTACCGGCCTGGGGACGGGACTGCCGGGCTGCCCGGCACTGCTGCTCCTAGAGCAGCAGTGCTGGACCTCCCAGATCAGAAACACTATAGTTCAAAATCTACCCAATGAAAATTAGATCAAGTAAATTACTGATGTTCCCTGGGTTGTGTAGAGCCTAGAGCACCCTTTCTTTGCACCTAGAACACCACCAAATTGTAGATCGAGACCAAACCCTAGAAATCAAGAAGCTCAACAAGTAGAGAGTAAAACAAGCAACACAAGTGACACAAGATTTATCCCGTGGTTCAGCTCGCCACCAAGGCTTGCCTACTCCACGTTATTGAGGTTTCACAAAGGAAACTTGGGTTCACAAAGCCCAATCCTTGTTTTCAAGTCAAGAGAGTTAACTCTTGAAAAGAGGGGTGGAAGCTTGTGAGGGTGATTACAGACCTCCCGAGGATGCCACAAGATTGGCAAGCTCATCACTATTATCTTGGTAAGGATCCACAAATACCACATATTGGAATCAGACACGGGCGTATGGCGCTCCCCTCTAGTGGCTCCCTAGTGTGCTCGTCGTGCTTCCATGGCTAACCTCCTCCGCTGCTTCATGACTTTCTCCCAGCTAAGTCTCTGGTGCCCCGACCTGTCCGTTGGGGATTCTTTGGTTGAGTTTTTTTGTCTCCGTGCTGGTTTTGCTCTCCTTTGGTTGCTCTGTTTCTTTCTGGTGGTTCTTGAGCTCATGAAGGTGGACAAATCCTTTGATCATCTTCTGGACTTTGATGTTGGCATGCGATTTGAGAATGAGCTGATCAGTCGCACTGGCAGCAGGATTCATAATTCTTATGGCAGTGGAAATCGCTTCTATCTACTTGCTACCTTTAGGCGGCATCTCTTCCATCTTAATGAAAAATCAGTTGCATGAGCTATTCAGTCTTGTCTTGGGGGTTTAGTGCCATGTTTTCAGGTCTCCTATCAAAGTAGAATCATTTCAGGTTCTCAATCTCTTGCAAAGTTGTTGGTTTTGAAATTTACAAACTCAGACGCTTTATTGGTAGAGCATTTGATGTTTATTTTCATCTTTGGAGCAATGGTGCTCCTCACTGGGAACGTGAAAAAAGGCTCTGGGAAATGGAAGGAGCTAAACATTGGACAACAGTCCTTTCCAAGCATCAAAAAAGGGAGACTAAAAAATCACAGCTGAAAAAAGTTCGTTTTGCCGAGAAACTTGTCTCTCAGTCTCCATTGAACAAGTTTAAGCCTATGCATTCTGGAAGAAAGCCAAGCATCATGATTGGTTCTGTTGAATTGTCTATTGTTGATCCTCCTCAGGGTGATTCTTCTGATATTCAAATTACTGGTATTCTCAAGAAGCCTGTGATTGTTGATGACGCGGAGTTTGTTCATGATGTTCTTCGCTCAGATGGCTCGCCACAATGGTCAGTTTCAATTTTTCAAAATTCAAATTCAAATTTCTCCAGAAGTGCATCGATCGCTCCCCGAATGGTTGATTGGGTCCGTCGCTTGGGAGGTTGCACCCGGTGCTTTAGTATTAATCACAACAATAAATCATGTAAGTCGACTCTCCGGTGTGCGGCTTGCCTTAATTATGGGCACATTTCCAAGCGTTGCCTAATGAAGAGTCGGCCCAAATCCGTTTGGCGGCCCAAGAAGGCCTTTGTATCTAAAAAGACTGTTGCTACGGTCAAGCAAAAGCCTGACCTAGAATGTGAAGGGTTGGGAGGGAACAGTATTTCTTCCCCAAATTCCTCCGCCGAGGCAGAAAACCCCACCCATCATTCTACTGCTGAGCTTGATCATCCACCTTCTGCTCCCGTGCTAGAAGAAGGTCGTCTTGAAGAAGAGATGGCCAACTTTGTGGTTGATCCTTCGCCATTCGTCCCTATGGGGCTAGAGGTAGAAGACTGGGCATGACCGGCCCGCGGGAGGATCATCATCGGTGGCAATCCACCTCGTCGTCATGAAGAGTATGCGTTAATCACTGTCCGTCCCCCTCCCCAGCTGAATCACTTGTATGATATTATGGATGAAGTGGTGGAATACTTTGAGGAGGAGCATCGTGTCAGGGTCTTGTCAAGCTGCTTGTCTCCACTTGGTTTATGCCTAATTCAGTTTCATTCTCCAGTTGCTAGACAAGCCATGGTAAACTTAAGCCCTCATCAGCTAGATGCAGTGCGGGAGATTGAGGTTGTTGAGCATGATAGCGGGATAAATCTGCGTAATTGCCCTTTTTCTCGAACATGCTGGATTATGTCTTTGGGTTTCCCTCTTGATTTTCAGACTCATGAAATCATCTCTCAGGCCGTTGGGCATTTTGGTATGATAGTTACGTGGACAAATAATAGTAGATGCAAGTCAAGAATCTAGCTTAGATGTAAGGCTACTCTGATGAGCAGAATCCCAAGAAGCTTACTAATCTGTGAGGGTAGCTCTGTTGGTGACAATGGTTCTTCTTGGTCTGTTCCTGCTTTTGTCTTGAGTAGCCAGCATAATGATGTTTGGGCAGCTGACGAGGACCAAATTCCACCAAATGGCAATCCTCATCCGGTAAATGGGCATTTTCTGCATGAGCAGGGTAATCGATTCCCTAGCTTCTTTGAAGATGTTGGGGATCTAGATCATGTGCACCAAGATAATGTAAACCATGGCTGGGAAGCCCCACCCCATCCTCAGCATCAGGACAATAATATGGATTGGGATCCTTGGATGCAACAGGGGGGTGAAGTGGAGGGTGAGAATGAGATTGCTGCTGTTAATAACCTTGCCAATGCTGCTGTTGCTAATATTGTGGCTAATGGTGTTTTTCAGCAGCTAGATCAGGATCAGGTTAGTCAGTCCGTAAGAAGTGGAGCTAAATCATTCTATAGAGCCCAAGGTCTTCCGGTCACCTTGGAACTACCTTTGCTAGCTGGAAAAAGGACAACCAATAGAACCTTGGAGATTACCGAATTTGGTAAGCAGAGCTTTGAAAATGACTTTGTGGTCAAGGACCTATCAAATAGACTTGGGCTTCATCAGTCTTTTGGCCCGTCTCCATCTGTTGAGATGCTTCTCCAAGATCTAGCCTGGAAGGCCCAAGAGTTACAAGCTTTCCTTCCAATGAAAAGCCCAGTTCCACCTCGACGATGGACTTTTGTTCGTGATGTTTTTGTCTCTGATACCTGGTATCTCAGAGTTGATAACCCAAGTTGGGGTCACAATGCTGAAGCCTCGACATCGTCTGGTTACAAGAGGCCAAGACTGGAGCTTCTCAGGAGCGAGCTCACTGGGGGTGAGGCTACTGTTACAACAACCGATGAGCCGACAATGGTTGGGGTTTCAGTTTCCCCTCCACCCAGCAATCATGCACTGGTCGTCTATGATCAGAATTTTGCTATTAGTCAGATCATGGAGAATCTGTATCCGGAGGTAACAGGCAATGATGTTCGTCAAGGTGGTAGGTTTGAGCCGTCTGATACCTACCACCTCACTAAAAGTTCACCACTCTCACCCAAGAAGCAGACGACTAGGGAAAAAAACCCCTGTGGTGGACGATGAAGTCAGAAGATGCTCAAGGTTTAAGAAGGATGACACTCAGAAACATATTCAATTAGAAAATGAACCAAGGAAGAAAAAAGGGGAGCCAAATAAATCTGTGTCAGTTACTACAGTGGAAGAACTTAAGGAAGCAATCATCAACAGAAGCCTGGGAGCTGAGTTTGATGAATCCATGGTGGACCATATCCAGTCCTCTACACTGGTTGGCCTAGGCAATTCTTTCTGTGGTGTTCACCCTGCGGAGCTGAACGAGTCTACCCTTCTGCATCCTCACAAGGAGTGACTTATGTTTCATTATAATACTTTTGTAATGGTTGCCCTGTCCCCCTATGTGTTGAGGGCACTCTGGTGTGTTGACACCCATTTGTTGCTACATTTGTCTAAGTGGTTGTTATATGGTGGTTGTGCCCCATTTGCTACTTTATTACTTTTACTTGTTTTTAATGAATAGTCGTGTTTGGAATATCCTCTGTTGGAATGTGTGAGGTGTGAATGACAAGAACAAATGGGTCCTTATTAGAAACAAAATTGAAGAAAATAATGCCAGTATTTTCTATCTGCAAGAAACAAAGAGACCTGTCTTTCACCTGACTTTTATCAGGAAGTTTGCCCCTAAAAAGTTTGACAAATTTGACTATTGCCCCTCTGATGGAGCCTCGGGTGGTATTCTAGTATGTTGGGCTTCAAAATCTTTTTCTGTAACCATTATGGAAAAACACTCTTTTGCAATCAGGCTTTCAGTATCTTCTGTCCACAATCTTGACTCTTGGAATCTGGTAGTTGTATATGGCCCCTGTCGACAGCCTCTAAGGGATGCCTTTGTCAGTTGGCTTTTCAATTTGGATATTGATGATGAAGATCTCTGGTTGCTTATTGGGGACTTCAACTTTTACAAAAATGTCAAAAATAGAAATAAGCCGGGGGGTAATTTTAATGACACTTTTGTCTTCAAAAAATATCATCAGTCGACTCGGGCTCATTGAGCTGCCTCCTAAAGGCAGGATCTATACCTGGAGTAACATGCAAGAAGCGCCTTTGCTTGAGCAGATTGATTGGTTTTCTACTTCTGAGGCTTGGACATCTCAGTATCCATCTTCTCTAGTTTTCCCATTGGCAAGGGTCACTTCTGATCATATTTCATGCAAAATTCAGATAGGAACAAAGATCCTTAAAGCCAACATTTTCAGATTTGAGAACTATTGGTTCAATCATCCAGATTGCATTGACCAAATTACCAATGCTTGGATCAACCCTGTGAGGTCTTCGAATAGTGCCCATGAGGTTAATGCTAAGTTTAAGCTTTTGAGAAGGATCCTCAAGAAATGGGCCGGTAATTTTACAAACCTCTCCAAGCTCATATCTAACTGCAACATGACTATTGCTTTCTTTGACAAGCTTGAGAAGCTTAGAAACTTGAGCTATCAAGAGCATACCTTCAGAGACATCATCAAGACTCACATCAGAAACCTTCTTGCATGCAAAATGCATATTGGAAACTAAGATACACAAATAGAGTCATGCAGTTTGGAGATGAGAATACAAAATTCTTTCATGCCAAGGCCACTGAAAGATACAGGGTAAATGTCATAAGCCAAATCATGGATCATAGTGGCAGAATGGTAACAGGTCATGAGGAAAAGAGCACTTTGTTCTTTCAGGAATTCAGAAACTGTTTAGGCTCTTCAATTGACACTTCCATGCAATTCGACCTACAAAGCATCATCCAGGTCCACTCAGATTTAAACTTTCTCTGCCTACCTTTCAGCAAGGATGAAATTGACAAGGTTATTCATGGTTTACCTAGTGATAAGGCTCCTAGCCCTGATGGCTTCAATAGCCTTTTCTTTAAGAAACCATGGCATGTCATTCGAAATGATATCTATAGGTTCTGTTGGGATTTTTATTCCCACAATCTAGATGTCAAAAGTATAAATTCTTCCTATATTACTTTGGTCCCTAAAAAAGATAATCCTGAAACTGTCAATGATTTCAAGCCTATCTCTTTGTTAAACTCCTCTCTTAAAGTCATCACTAAATCGTTGGCCAACAGACTCCAGAGCAAGGCACTTCAAATTGTCCATGAGAACCAATATGGCTTTATAAAAGGAAGAACAATTCAAGATTGTCTTGGATGGGCCTTTGAGTTCTTACACCAATGTCATCATTCCAGGAGGGAAATTATTATAGTGAAGCTTGATTTTGAGAAAGATTTTCACTTAGTTGAACATGATGTCATTCTGAATATGTTAAGAGCAAAGGGTTTCCCTCCTAAATGGATCAGATGGACCAAAGAAATTTTATCAATGGCTACCTCCTCGGTTCTCCTTAATGGCACCTCTGGTAAGGAGTTTAAATGTAAGAGAGGGGTGAGGCAAGGGGACCCCTTGTCCCCTCTGCTCTTTGCTATTGCTGCTGACCTCCTGCGAAGTGTGGTGAATCATGAATATCGGCAAGGAAATCTTCTACCCCCATTCCCTTAGAATCTGGACATCCCCTTCCTGGTAGTTAAATATGCAGATGACACAATTATCATTATGCAAGGAAGTGAGTCTCAGTTGGTCATTCTCAAAGATATTCTGCTAAAGATTGCCCAGTCAAGTGGGTTGACAGTTAACTTTCACAAGTCCTGCCTGGTTCCTATAAACTTATCTCAAGAAAGGGCTAATGCCTTAGCAAATATTTTGGGTTGTGTGGCGGGATCTTTCCCTTTCATATATCTTGGATTGCCTATGGGTCTCTCCAAGCCTCAGGTTAAGGACTATGCACCACTCTTATGCATAATAGAGAGGCGGTTGTCGGCAACACACCAGTTTCTCTCCTATGCTGGAAGGTTACAACTGGTAAATTCGGTTTTCTCCTCCCTTCCCACCTTCTATATGTGCTCCCTAAAGTTACCAGTGGCTATGGTAGTGTTTACACCAAAATTTGGACTGAGAATGGATAGCCGATGCCAAGAGCAGAGACAGTCGATTTTCGGGAAGTAGAGTCTTTTATGCGAAGGGCTGAGAATAGCAAACCGGGTCTTGAATCGACTGTTGGGCCGAAGCGAAGACGGCGTGGTTGAAGACAAGAGTCGATTGATGACATCAGCACGAGTCTCCAGCGCCGGGAAGCGATCATGTTCGGAGTCCATTTTAGAAAGGGAAGATTGGACTCCAAGTTACATTTAGAATAGAAAAGTTTGTTAGTTTCCATATCTATTTTTGAGTTGTAATTCAATTAGAACTCTATCTTGTCAAGCCCAGGGTATAAATATAAACCCCCGGCCATTGTAATACGTACATTCACATCAATACAACACACCTTTCGGCTCCAGCCAAACCCTTAGGAGTAGGAGTAAAGTAGATTCTGGCGAGTTTCTTCGAACGGGCTGAGTGTCATCCGGTGGACGCAAGCTTTCTTGTAAGTACCGTCATGTCTTGCTAAGCTTCGTCTCCTTAATGTCATCCAGTGGACATGGGAGCTTTGTAGATCAAGGTCGATTCTTATTTGATATGAGTTTAGCGTCATCCGGTGGACGTGGGCTTAGATCAAATAAGGATTAGTTATCGATTCATGCTTGTTTGCTTGCTTAATCTATGTTTAGCGTCATCCGGTGAATGAAAGCTTAGATTAATTTGGTTAATGTGCACGGATTAGTTATCGGCTCTAACTAAAAGTGGCATCTTAGTTAGATTCATCAAGTTACCGGTGATGTTTGAGTTTATTTACATATATCACTCACCAAACTTGCCCAATCTTGATCTATTTGTATTGGCTTTATATCTTTAGATCTATTTGTTCAATGAATAATAATTGTCACATGTTTATGCATTGATAAATAGAATATACTTGCAATAGCCGATAGATCTAGATCTTGATTGTGTACGAGTCGCACTCAAGTTATAAAATGAATAATGTTTGAATTCGATAACCGATAGATTTAAATCATAGTTTACATTATGGCTGCCTCGATCCGCTCGATCCCCACTGTTGTAAACATTGAGTTAAATGTGTTGGTTTAAAGATTTAAGCATTACTCGTCTTATATGCTTGTGTGTTGCTCGTATTTGCCGAATCGGCTAATTAGCTGATTTCTCCCTGTTTCTACATTCAGATATCTTTTGATCAGTTTAACTTGATATATGTGTGTTAATTATGTTATATCTTGTCTTATGCAAATCATTATCACCATAGATACAAGTGAATCGGTTATTTTGCTTCATAATGCTTATCTCATGAAAATCGGTTCATATGATTCGGATATCGACTCTTTAGTTGATAGCCTGCAAACGGGGTCTGTAAGGCCGAAAATTTGGAACTATCTGGACACACCAGTGAGTTCCGCTTTGTTGTTACTGATGATATCTTTTTCCTTGTCAATTGCAGGTCAAATTGACTGGCACGCTCGGGAGTCATCGGCACTCTCAGACTGGGCCTGAATCTAGCTAGATCTGCGAAAGCTCTGTCTGCTTTCAAGGGTCGTTCCGGCTTCGCTGGTGTGTTGAGCGCGTGCTAAAAAGTGTGTTGGCACAAAAAGTGGTTCCTCGCGCTCAACACACCAGCGAGGGCGGAACGACCCTTGAAAGCAGACAGAGCTTTCGTAGATCTAACTAGCTTCAGGTCCAGTCTGAGAGTGCCGATGACTCCCAAGCGTGCCAGTCAATTTGACCTGCAATTGACAAGGAAAAAATATCATCAGTAACAACAAGGCGGAACTCACTGGTGTGTCCAGATAGTTTTGAACTTTCGGCCTTACAGACCTCGTTTGCAGGCTATTGACTAAAGAGTCGATATCCGAATCATATGAACCGATTTTCATGAGATAAGCATTATGAAGCAAAATAACCGATTCACTTGTATCTATGGTGATAATGACTTGCATAAGACAAGATATAACATAATTAACACACATATATCAAGTTAAACTGATCAAAAGATATCTGAATGTAGAAACAGGACGAAATCGGCTAATTAGCCGATTCAGCAAATACGAGCAACACACAAGCATATAAGACGAGTAATGCTTAAATCTTTAAACCAACACATTTAACTCAACATTTACAACAGTGGGGATCGAGCGGATCGAGGCAGCCATAATGTAAACTATGATTTAAATCTATCGGTTATCGAATTCAAATATTATTCATTTTATAACTTGAGTGCGACTCATACACAATCAAGATCTAGATCTATCGGCTATTGCAACTATATTATATTTATCAATGCATAAACATGTGACAATTATTATTCATTGAACAAATAGATCTAAAGATATAAGGCCGATACAAACAGATCAAGATTGGGCAAGTTTGGTGAGTGATATATGTAAATAAACAAATAAACTCAAACATCACCGGTAACTTGATGAATCTAACTAAGATGCCACTTTTAGTTAGAGCCGATAACTAATCCATGCACATTAACCAAATTAATCTAAGCCTTCGTCCACCGGATAATGCTAAACATAGATTAAACAAACAAACAAGCATGAATCGATAACTAATCCTTATTTGATCTAAGCCCATGTCCACCGGATGACACTAAACTCGTATCAAACAAGAATCGACCTTGATCTACAAAGCTCCCATGTCCACCGGATGACATTAAGGAGACGAAGCTTAGTAAGGCATGACGGTACTTACAAGCAAGCTTGTGTCCACCGGATGACACTCAGCCCGTTCAAAGACACTCGCCGGAATCTACTTTACTCCTACTCCTAAGGGTTTGGCCGGAGCCGAAAGGTATGTTGTATTGATGTGAACGTACGTATTACAATGGCCAGGGGCTTATATTTATACCCTGAGCTTGACAAGATAGAGTCCTAATTGAATTACAACTCAAAAATAGATATGGAAACTAACAAACTTTCCTATTCTAAAGGTAACTTGGAGTCCAATCTTCCCTTTCTAAAATGGACTCTGAACGTGATCGCTTCCCAGCGCTGGAGACTCATGCTGATGTCATCAATCGACCCTTGTCTTCAACCATGCCGTCTTCGCTTCGGCCCAACAGTCGATCTAGGACCCGATCGGCTATTCTTAGCCCTTCGCATAAAAGGCTCTGCTTCCCGAAAATCGACTGTCTCTGCTCTTGGCATCGGCTATCCATTCTCAGTCCAAATTTTGGTGTAAACAGGTAGATATCATTGACAAGTATAGAAAGAATTGCCTCTGGAGAGGGAGTGAGCCTCAGAAAAAAGGGTACAATCTTGCTGCTTGGGATCTGGTTCAGAGGCCTAAATCCAAAGGTGGCTTGGGGGTTCTAAATATCAGCCTGCAGAATGATGCTCTTCTATTAAAGCAACTGGATAGATTCTATAAGAAAGAGAATGTTCAATGGGTCAAGCTAGTTTGGCACAGATATTACTCGGACTCGATCCCTCATCTGGCAAGAGAGAAGGGCTCCTTTTGGTGGAAGGACATTCTCAGGCTTCATGTTTATTATAGAGGCGTCGCTATCTGTATCCCAAATCGAGGGGATACAATTAGCTTCTGGGAGGACATGCTTGATGGCAGAATTCAGTCCTCAATGTACCCAGTGTTATTGACTTATGCAAGAGACACCAGTATCTCTCTCTGGAAATTAAGAGCTGCCGAAAACTTGATTGATAACTTTAGGATTCCAATGAGACAAGCCTATAATGAGTTCTTAAGTCTGCAAAATGAGATTGCTAACATGCCACCACTGGATGCTTCAACAAATGACAATTGGGAGTTTATTTGGGGGCATCATGTAACAACCCTAAAAATCCACACAACCTAAAATCCCAACCAATTAAAATTTTTCATTTATTTATTATGAAAACCCATTTTTCTTGTGCAAGCATATAGGTTTCATTATGAATTTGGTAATAAAGGAGTATAGCTTGCATTTTAATTCCATTCACATAGAATAATAACTTATGCATCACATTTGGGATTTATTGCAATTTATGTTTGTATTTACTCAATATTTAAAATGGGTAATATATGTATTAATACACTAAAGTGAAAATAGAAAAAGAAAAAGAAAATGAAAAGGGAGAGAGAGCAAGGCTAGCCATTCGGCCCAGCCGGCCCGCTAAACCAGCCCAAACGCCGCCGCGGCCCATCTCTCACGCGCACTCGCACCAACCACACTGGGCCAGCCCAACATTTGCGACCGCCCTCGACGCTCTCACGCACGCGCGTTGAGTCACTGCCGCAACGACTCCATCCGTCAGCGTTTTTCCTCTCGCTACTGTTCTTCTTCTCACCTCGCGAAAGACGGTGGCCGACAGAGTCATGCAAATGGCGTGACCGACAGCGCCACGCATGGCAGAGCCCTGACCCCGCTGTCCCCTGCCTATCCCCTGCCTTGCTCGCCAAGAAGCCCGCGCGCACCACCGGAACCCTAGCTCGCGCAAGCCACAGCCCTCCGATCGGCCCGAGCAGATCAGAGCCGCCCGCCATAGGTAGCCACCCGAGCTCCGCTATAAATTGGAGCACCTCACGGCGCCCTAGCCTCGTTCCACTCGCCGCCGCCACTGGTGGCACCAACCACGCCACAACACCACACCGTGTGAGAGAGGGAGAAGGAAGAAGGGCGGAGCAGAGAGAGGGGAGCACCGCCGAAGCGCCGCCGCCGCGGAGCACGCCGGAGCCGGACACGGAGGGGAAGCCCGAGCTGCAGACGAGGAGCGGCACGGCACTGCGATGGCTCTGCACGGCTCTGACTCGCCACTGCACCGCCATCCTAGCTTCACCGACACCACTGTGAGCCACCGCACGCCATGTCCGAACCTCGCCCTGCTTTTGCCATGGCGTTCCGCCCACGGGACGCGCAGGCACGAGCCTTTACCGGCTCAGGAAGATCACCTGCACCATGCACTCATGCGACCGGCCGAAACCCCCGGACTACAAGCTTTGCTAGACCGAGAACGCAGCACGACGCGTTCTCGGCGGAGCGCGCTCGCCACCGACGCGTTCCGACGCCGAATCACCCGTTCCGAGCAATCCGACTAGCACCCGTATAGGTTAGAGCGTCGTGGAGCACCGCCACGACCCCTTGAGCTAGCTAAGTGGATCTAAGCGCTAGAGGAAGCCTCGTCCGCCCTGCTCGAGTGCGCCGCGACCTTGCCGGAGCTCCGCCGCGTGCCGAAGCCAGGAGGAGACCCTGCTGTGACACCAAGTTGCCACCAACGACCCGAGGGCCTTACTGACTATGTCAATAGAAGGGAACCACACCCGTTCGTGCCAAAACTGAACCCCGGCCACCACACCACCGCCCGCCTCGCCGGAGAAGCGCCTGTGCCGTGGCCGAGCACCAAAAGGGACCCTGTTAGCCAAATTAGATCCCTTAGAAACGAATATTGGGGCCCGGAGGGGAGAAATTGCCTCGCTGTGGGCTGCAACGCAGCCTACCGGAGCTTTAGCCCTGCGGCAGCTCGCCGCCGGCCGCCATGGCACGCCGAATGGTCGGCCAAGGTCACAAACCACCCCCGACCAACGTCGAGCTCGCCCGACCACCGCCAAGCTACGCCGACGCCCCCCCGACTAACGTCGAGCTCGCCCGACCACCGCCGAGCTACGCCGACGCCGGCGACTCTCTGGGAACCAGCATCGAACACCTGGTGGGCAACCATCGGGTCTGTGTTCTGTTGAGGCGCCACATCCGTAGACCCTGTCCACCGTAGACCGTATGGGTAAAGGGGTACGGGAACTCAGTTCACCATGAGCCGGGTCATCGGCCCATGAACCAGCGCTCGTGCGGTTCACCGTGCACCGGCTCTCGTAGACCCGGACCGAAGCGTCCCAGCGTGACCACGTGGCGAGCCCTGGCGCTGCCACGTGTCATGCCAGTGACGTCATGATGACATCACTATGACGTCACCCGACCCCACTAGTCAGATGAAGCGTTGGCCCGGTCAACGCTGACGTCAGCAATGACATCATGCTGACGTCAACAGCCACGTCAGCCGCCACATGCCGCACTACTAGACCCGCGCGCCACGTGGACCAATCCCGAGCTGCCATGTGTCATCCCCTGATTAATCGGCCATTTTCCTATTTTCAGAAAATAGGATAATCTTCGGAAATTCATAACTTATTCATACGATGTCCAAAAATTGCGCACCATATATCAAAATTCTCAGAAAAATGAGATCTACAATCTAAGACTATGTTTGTGTGCATTTGGCTCTTTATTTTATTGGATTTTTCTGAAATACTCTATAGGAGTCGCTGACGCGACTATTTCGTGTTCGATTTCAGAGCCGGAGGAGGATCTGACTAAGGAAGACGACCACGAGTACCTTCAGGAGCTAGGAGACGACTACGAAGGTGCCACGTCCCACCAAATCCTTAGATCCTATTTACGCATTGCAAATGACATTGTTGCTATTGCTTTATGATTATGTATGGATGTGTTGCATGGTAGTATATTTGAATTCCCTGCCTTGATAAGACTATACCCTGCTATCCGCTGCTAGGTTAGCTGCTGCTTAATTTACTGTTACTCTTCCACTACTTACTACTTGCTATATGCTATGTGGTGAAATTGGGACGGTGTATATCTGATTATAACCACTGGGAGAGAGTGCTGCGTGCGTCTTGGGTGCGTGGTAAGGGTTGATGTCGACCAAGTGGGATGTGAGACAAGCCCATGGGGCAAGTCGTGCCGGGGGTGCAATCTGGGCATCCCCAAGCGAGATACCTGTGGCGGATAAAGTTGTTGAGGAGGTTCCGGGTGTGATAGCCTTGGTGGTTTGAACCCCGTGGACGGAGGTGCTGTGATGGCACGGGGAGAGTATCCCCTAAGTGAAGATGCCTGCTTGGTCAAACCTAGGACGGACTAGTTTCAGGTTCATGGGAATCCTTTTCTACTCGCTCGCTTCTGATGGGCGGGAGACGGCTGGACTACTTGGTAGGACGGTGCCACTACTGCTAGGTTGAGAGGTGATAAGGGTGGGCGGAGACGGTCGATGGGTTCCCGTTCCGTTCTATATGCGCAGTACCACTGGATGGGCCCGGTACTGTGTCTCCCAGTCTCAGCATAACGGTGTAGGATCCGGAATATCTCAGGGCTGAGTGGTAGGGTGGCATCGATCTAGGCAAGCAAGCACCCGGAATTCTGTCTAGGTGTTTGCGCAACACCTATGATGGCTAATCTTGTGGGTAGTGAAACATCTGCAGAGTGTACGGTTGATCGATCGATACATATGCCAACTTGTTGGCTATGGACCTTTCCTGTGAAGCTTCTACTAGTGTAGTGAGTGTTCGCTTCTCCCCTGGATGACATTTTCCGGCAGTGTATCCGTTGTGGTAGTGTGCCGCTGAGATAGGCTCGAGAGGGAGTTGGGCCTGTCGAATGAGAGTGAGGTGTGGGTATGTGAGATGTGGTGATGGGAAAAGGGATGATGGTGTAATTGGAGATAAAACTTAACTCATTAAACATTGATTACAGCTGCATAGGAAAACCTCAGCCTATAGGTCTGCTTGTAAAGCCTTGCATCCACTTTCCACAAAGCAAATGCTGCATAGGTGGGCTCCGTGGCCAGTACATATCGTACTGATAAATTTGCTGTCAGGTGACGAGAATGAGTACGACTTCGAGGAAGATGATGGCGAGGAATAGAGTCATGTGCTACACTCAAGTTGGCCGTGAAGGATGAATCGTTTCCGCATCTTCTAAAGCTTCTCTGAATGTTGATTCCGCCAATATGGCGATGTAATAAATGTTTATGTAAGACTTAATTACCGTTGTATGGATCCTGGTGTCAACTGAGATATGGGTAATTTCATGGATTGTCCCAAGCAATCTGTTGAATTACAATTCGAGCCTGTGGATTTTTCTTCGCGGAAATCGAGGTCGTTTCACATCATAAGTATTCTTCCAGCAAATTCTATCAGTTTCAGTTCAGATCTCTCCAGCCAAGTAGGCCTGTTACATGGATCTGGAAATCCATGTGTGTCCCCAAAATCAAATTCTTTGCATGGCTACTGCTAAATGACAGATTGAACACAAGAAATATCCTTAGGAGAAGGAAGAAATTCTTGGAAGAAGTTTACAGTTGTGTTCTTTGCCAAGAGGGTATTGAGGAAACGGTTGAACATCTTTTTTTAGTGTTCCTCTGCTATTAGCAGATGGTTTGCTCTGGGCATCAGTTGGGAAGATTCTGCCAATACTCACCAAAAACTTATTCTAGCTAAATCGGTTTTCATACAGCCTTTCTTCATGGAGATCTTCATGATTGGAGCTTGGTGTCTCTGGAATAAGCGTAATGACTTTAACGGGAAAGTACCGTGCCTTGCTTCCTGGAAGTCTGCTTTCAAGCTTCAAGTAAAAGATCACTTAGTTAGAGTCAAACAAGAGTTGCACCAGTCGATCCTGCTCTAGCTTCAGTCGTTGTAATTTGTCAGTTTTCGTCTCTAGTGTTTGTACAGCTTTTCTCCTTCTTTATTAAAGGTTTAGAAGGTTAGCCTAGCTAGTTTTTTCTTTTGGTTCGGGGGGTCTAACTTCTGGCTAGACCTTCCCTCTTGTAAGTTCCCTAAACTTTGTTACTTTAATTAATTTTCCTTGTTGCCGGGGGGCTTTGCCCCACGGTTTTTGCTAAAAAAAGATTGGCAAGCTCACCGGGCGATGCTCTAGCCGGCTAGAAGCAAGCTCCAAGAGTAACAAATGCAAACCACCGGGTTGAACGCGAACCAAGTGCTTGAGGAAGTTGAAGTTCCGGTTGAGAAGCTTATTCTTGCTGAAAAACAGCTCACACTCTTCTAGATTCAAAGTTTGATTCGAAATGGACAGTGGGGAGCTTGTTGGGAGTGAGGGAGAGCAAGAGAGAGGCTTCTCTAGTCTGAGAACTGAGCAAATGGCAGAGATGACCGTTGGGGGCGATGGGAGGGAGACCAAGTAGTCCCCTCGGATCTAACGGTCAGAACAAGTCATGGCAGTGCCGCTTGGCCGGCAGTGTCAGGCCTAGGGCCGGTAGTGCCGCACTGCCAAGACAGAGCAGAATGAGTTGGAATTCTGTGGCTGTCTTTGGCAGAGAAAATGAGAATGTTTGGTGGAAAGATTGCACTTGGTTACACTTTCAAACCTGTCTTTTACATCCCCCTTAATAGTATGGCTTTTCCTAAACTCAAATTCAAAATAAAACGAATTTAAACCTCCTTTGAACCGGATGCCGCATCCTTTAGTTGTTAGTGGTCCACCTGCAAACAAGTACATCCTCCTAATGCTTTTGCCTGTCCATCATCTCGATAAATCTCATTAGTTTTCTAATCGCGTGGTCATTATCACCAAAACCCACTTTAGCGCTTGATTGCACTTACAATCTCTCCTTTTTGATGATTGATGATAACACGATTAGAGTGATAAAAATAAGGTACAGTGAGATTTAAATGACATTTTGAATGTAGAGTCTCCCCCTGAATATGTGAATGGAATTTGAATTTCCAACTTAGCGTGAATGACTAAGTATCACATATTAGAGTGAAATGGGATCTCCCCCTACATCCATTGTCTATGTGGAGTGCTGCACAAAGTGTCAAGTATATATACGTGATACAAATGACATGTGAGACAATCAAAGTAGGTTGCTGCAACCAGGTAGGGCGGCACTGCCGCTCTAGGGCCGGCACTGCCGCTCTTCCTGAACACAGCAACTGCGCGGAAGCAAAGCACCTGCACAGAGCATATATAAAATAGATATAATTTTGGTTATCACACCTGCAAGTTAGTAAAAAATTGGGAATAGGGGCAAACATGCAATACCTTAAAACAAGGGTAGTTGTGTAATTGGCCATTAATACAATCATTTCTTAAGGGGCTGTTTGAATCTTTTTATTTGATTGAATTGAAATATAGTTAACAACTTAGACTATTTCAGTTAGAACGTGACATTGTGTAATTGGCCATTAATCCAATCATTGAAAAAAAAATAGCATATGTTAAAACAAGACCTTAAAACAATGTGCAAGACCTTAAAACAAGGGCGTTTTATTCGTTCAATATTTTGTCTTTATTTACATTCATTCACAAAATTCTAGTTTCAATAATAATCACGCATCGGCAATTTTCCCCTGGTTCTTGGACAGTAGCAGCGTGTGGATCCTGTCAAGGTTTGTCTCGGCAGGCCCACCCGGCATCGCCGCCTTTGCGGCCTTGTCCTTCCACTCCTCCGCGCGGCGGCGCATCTCCCTCCCCTTCTCCCCGTGCATGGCCTCCTTTATGATGGCCGACACCTCGTCGCGCCGCACCTCGCCGCCGATCTCCATGGCGACGCCCCACTCCGTGCGCTTGTACCGGCAGTTGGTCTGCTGCTCGGCGAAGAAGGGCCAGCTGATCATGGGCACCCCGGCGCAGAGGCTCTCCAGCGTCGAGTTCCAGCCGGAATGGGTGAGGAACACCCCGACTGCCTCGTGCCGGAGCACCGCCTCCTGCGCGCACCACGTCGTGAGCAGCGCGCGGCCCTCGACGGCGGCCGCGAACTCCGGCGGCAGCACGGCGGCGTCGCCGGCGACGAGGTCCGGGCGGATGTTCCACACGAACGGGTACCCGGTGTCGGCCAGGCCCCAGGCGAACTCCAGCAGCTGCGAGCTGCTCATCACCGTGATGCTGCCGTAGTTCACGTACACCACGGACCGCGGCGCGCGGCGGCCGGCGGCGGCGAGCCACTCGAGCACGCCCTCCTGCTCCTTCCAGAGGTTGCAGCCGATGCCCGCGAGCGGCGGGCTGCCGCCGGCGGCGGCGGGGACCTCGTGCCGCTCCCGGAGGAGGAGCGGGCCGATCGGGTACACCGGCGCCGGCAGGACGCGGCGCATGGCGTCCAGCGTGGCGCCCTCGAGGTCCTCGAAGGTGTTGATGGCGACGGCGTCCGGGAGCAGCGCGATCCGCTCGGCCTCGTGCAGGAGGAAGTTGAGCATGACGTCGCCGCGGTCCGTGGTGCGGATGAAGCTGGGGAAGTCGCGCAGCTGCACGCCGGCGCACATGCCGTACGCGCCGGCCACCACGGTGGCGAGGTGGCCGCCGTCGGCGAGGTCCGCCTCGCGCTTGAACGGGACGAGGCCGAGCTCGATGAGGTTGCTGAAGTTGCGGATGCCCATGTAGCCGCAGGCGCCGATGGTGAGGAACGCGACGACGGGCACGCCGATCGCCCTGCCGGCGTCGAAGCAGGACGACATGATGCCGTCCACGATGAGGCAGGTGACCGGCGGCGGAGACGACGACGACGACTCGGCGGCGTTGTTGTTGATCCTGGCGAGGAGGGAGAGGAGGTGCGGGAGGCACCGGGTCATGGTGGCGTTGCAGAGCGCGGGGACGTCCTGCGTGGCGTCGGCGTCGGACGGCGGCAGGCCGTCCGGGATGGCCTCGAAGCGGAAGCCCGGCACGCCGTCGAGCGCGCCGGCCCCGCGCGTGTGGAGCAGGCGCCGGTGGTTGAACTCGGTGTTGACGAAGGTGACGTGGAAGCCCCGCACGTGGAGGAGCTTCGCCAGCTTCAGCATCGGCGTGATGTGGCCCTGCGTCGGGAACGGCACGCACACGGCGTGTTGCCGCCGCTGGCGAACCTCCGCCGCCGGCGTTAGTAGTGGCCCCATGATCGCGCGGCACTTTCAGCTCCTAGTGAATTTGAGTGTGGTACCCAGTTTGGAAGTGACCTATTTATAGCATTTTTTATGTGGCTAGATGTCCGAACCAATCGTCCAACTACTGCTATATCGGTGATAGTGAGACGCTGATGAATCGAGCTGCATCGCTGTTGACGGCAGTGCGTGCCAATGTAAAAAATGAAGCACGCGGTACTCGTGGCACGGCAACATGTCACAAATAAATGTAACACCACAAGTTTTTCTTTTTCCTTATAATGATCACCTGATCACAAAGATTTGGGTTTTTTAACTAAGAACAGTGGAGCGTTGCTCACCGGCGTTTATGAAAGACTGAAGAGGGAGAAAAGGTACAAAGAGGGCGTTATGCGGAGTGCTAACTGGGACTACCTAAAGACAAAGGCAATGAGATAGGAGGTACAAACCCTTTGTTTGAGAAGCAATGATATAAAATAAGACAGGCGGAGCGGCAGAACCTGGTAACGTTATCCGATAGGAGCATACTTGTAAATTTCATTCCGGAGGCCGTTCCGTTTTTACTCTTGGAATGGAACATTCCGGTACTGACCGATACCGGTGTACCATTCCGGACATTATTATATTAAAAATATATGAATATACATATACATAAATAATCATATAAATATATACTTATGGCATAGTTACGCTTCATCACACTGACATTTTTTCTAAACTCACATATTTTTTCTAAACTCCATAGCTCACACATGGAAAAAGTGTTTCGTCACTTGGTTTTAAGTCCGGTACCGGAATGGGTGGAACAGGCGTTTCGGCCGGAATTGACCGGAATGGCCGGTATTGACCGGTATTTGACCCGGTACGGGATTGCAGCCCTTCTATGCCGGTTTGGGCACCGGAACGGGGCATTCCGGCCATTCCGGCCGGTACTGGAATGGAATTTACAAGTATGGATAGGAGTCCAACAGCTCCCGTATCAACGGTGAACGGAGCCTTATCCGGATTCCAGGGGATATAATAACGGAGGGCAGTGAAACAAACAGTTCTAACGTTAGGTTGCGTTCGGTTACGAGGAGTAAATCCTACTAGAAATGTTAGTGTAATTTATATAGCTAACTTTCACCATGAACTGTTCCTCACCAGGAATGTCCCTAAACGAACGAGCCCTTATTGAATATCCTCTGTAATCAAATTGCGTTACATTTGACTGAACCAAACAGCTCAAGAAAGCTATCGAGAGCCTGGAGCAAGAAAAAAGACTCGTCTCTCTAATATGACAATTTGGTAGCAATTGGTAATTGCTGCTCACAGGATATCTATTTGGTCATGCATTGGTTTTTTCAGCATCTATCCCTGCCACAAATGTTATCACCCGCCATAGTTTACCGAAGGTTAAATGTGACACACTTTGGCACCAACCAAACAAACTTACTTCCAACAACTACTTTACAATTGGGGATAGGGGGAGCAATTGGGTGATTGCTGCTCTTACTTCTTACAAATGCATTTTTATAATAAACTCTGCAAATCCGTTGCTACAATATAACAGTCTTATCAAAAAAAAAAAAAAAAAAAAAAAGGAGCAGCCAAATTGCACGATATAGGCACCAACCAAAGGGCTTATTAGAGATAATTGACAACCCAGGCTAGGGCAAAGCTTATTATAGCTTTTCTTCTTCATCGTCATCATATCTATCTGACTATCGCCTTCAAATTGTTTGAGGATGTGATGAGGAATACATCGTTCTTATCCAGAAGGCCATATTTGCAGCATCTATAACCACGCGGGGTTTTTGAGAGGGGTGACGACTGCCTTCACTTGCAGGTAGTTCTTCAGGCTGTCAATGCCCTTCTCCCTCCCGACGCCGCTCATCTTGTACCCACCAAAGGGAATTGCAGCATCGAAGATGTCGAAGCAGTTCACCCAGACGGTCCCGACCCTGAGCGCACGTGTCAGGGTGTTGGCCGTGTCCAGGTTATTGGTGAACACGCCAGCGGCCAATCCATACTGGCTCGCATTTGCCCTCTTGATAACCTCATTTAGATCTCTGTTCAAGCAGAGCAAAAGTTATAACCCAAGAGATTGTTGCTTAACATTTTTTTGCATTTTTTTTGGCTATTAATTAGAGTTTCAGATATTAGACACATCAACAAGAGAGGATAATACTCACTTGAACTTGAGGATCGACTGAACAGGCCCAAATATCTCCTCCTGAGCAATCTTCATGCCATCCTGTAACAGCCATGTCATCAACTTTAAACATATCCTTGTTTGTTTTTAATGGAACATTAAGCATATCCTGCAAGAGACAAGAGAAATTCTGTACTACTACTTCCATGCAGTCAAAGCTCACCTGGACATCTGAGAAAATCGTTGGCTGGATATAGTAACCTTTGTCACCCAACCTATCACCACCCGTCACAAGGTTAGCTCCACTGTCAACACCATACCTAATGTAACGCAAGATCTTGTTGAATTGCTCCTCATCAATCTAGAAAGAAACAAAATTTGCAAGTTATCATCAGTCCAAACGCAGCGGAAATGCAGAGTCACGATTGTGAACATCATCAACCTCAACAGAAGAAATTTCCAAGATTTTATTGTATGGCTCTTGTTGATTGAAGGAATTGTTAAAATTTGTATCAGTTATATCAAAATAAATTTGGCAATCTAAACTCATTTGGTGAACTTACAACTTTTATTAGTTTACCCGCGTAAATCAGTAAATATCCGTTTCAGAAATGTACCTGGGGGCCCTGTTCAACACCTTTCCTGAATGGATCACCAACGACACGCTTCAATGCACGAGCTTTGGCCTTCTCCACAAACTCATCATAAACACGCTCATGTACAAAAGTGCGAGATCCAGCACAACAGCATTGTCCCTAACAAATTCATATGACAAGAAAGATATTTAGGTATAATGAAACTGAAAACACAATTAACATGCTTATTTTGACACTATACCAACAAATACCTGGTTAAAGAACAGGGCAAAGTGCGCAAGCTCAACAGCAGTGTCAACATCAGCATCATCCATGATGATGAAAGGAGACTTGCCTCCTAACTCCAGTGTCACTGGCTTAAGGTTGCTCTTTGAAGCCAACTCAAGAATAATTTTGCCAGTATCAGTCGAACCAGTAAATGCAACCTTTATTGAAGAAAAGAAACATATGTTTAGTCCTAGGGTGTAGTTTTTCAGTCCATTCTCTATAAAGACATACAAATATTTTAAAGGTTTATTTACCTTATCAACATCCATGTGACTAGCAAGAGCAGCACCAGCAGTAGGGCCAAAACCAGAAACAACATTCACAACACCCTCAGGTAGTCCAGCCTATTTAGCATGCAAAATATGATCAGCTCTGATTGAAATAAAAAATGCAGGCTATAGAAAAATTATATCCCTTATATATTATAACAACCAACTGGCCCATTGCATGCTCAAAGCAGCTAGATCCAAAAATACATTTATACATGCAACACATGTGTGACAACCATGATTAAAATATAGTGTGTTTTTTTTTAAAAAAAAAAAACAAATACCGACCTAGGAGGAACTAGGTAGCATTTTATTGTTAAGAAGAAAATTGGCACTCAAATTCACATCAATGAGGACTTTAACCTGGGTGATCTGGGCAAACATCAACACCCTCGACAACTGAGCTAGCTTTGCTTCCCATATAGTGGTTTTCATATACAATTAAAACAAATGTTGTATTAACACGACTAATCAATGGTTCTAAATTGTTACAATCAGCGCCCGTACAAGTGTGCATGCAGATTCCTTCTATTTCTCTATAAGATATAGTTTTCCTTGGATTTCCTTAGGATTTTTAGCCCGCAACTAAAATAAGGCCCACTTGTTCTTTACATTTTGCATAGATAGAACAAGTTATTTAAACTTGTACGTGCAGTCTGAGCTGCAACCATATCCTATATATGCATAATGCATTGGTACAAGGTCAAATTAACAAAGAACCAGGACTCAATATACTCGAATTTGAATCATTCGTCTCTTGCATGCTCAATTAATACCACTACATAGTTTTTCCCTCATATTTTCCTCCTAAGAATGGCCATGAAGAAAAGTGACTCAAGGCAGAAAATTTAGAAAAAATAGCATTAAATTTTGAGAGAGAACTCCATCCATCATGATAGATAAAAAAGAACATGGTTGACTAATCCTAACATCTTTTATTCCCGATAAAACACAAACAATCATTAGAATATATGAAAAAAAAAGGCTTATGATCAAACAAAGCCCATTATATCTAACTAAATTGACTAATTGAAATAGAAGAAAGTGATTACTAATTTACTTCACTAACAAAACTATAGAGAACACAAAATATTAGTTGCACCAACCTCATGCAACAGTTTGGAGATATACAAAGCTGATAGAGGAGTTTGCTCAGCAGTCTTGAGCACGATAGTATTTCCACATGCCAAAGCAGGGCCAACTTTCCAGGCATACATCAGAAGAGGAAAGTTCCATGGGATGATCTGACCTGCAACACCAATTGGCTCATGCAAGATCTGTACATGGTGTGGGCCATCAGCCGGCACAATGAGCCCATGGATCTTATCAGACCAACCTGCGAAAAAACAGAAGAAATGGAACCGAATCAGACATGGAAGTATATATGGTGTATGGAAGTATGTTGTATTGTTAAAGACAACTTTCGTCAGTTAATATTAAATTAAGGCAATCACCAGCATAGTAACGCATAAGACGAGCCACCATGGGTACTTCAATTTGGGCTGCTTGCTCATATGGCTTCCCGTTGTCCCATGTCTCCAAAGCAGCAAGCTGGTCATTGTGCTTCTCTATCAAATCAGCAAACCGCAGTAGGATACAGGACCTCTCCTGCAAAGTTAGATTCCACCCATCTGTGAGCATGACTGAAGGCCACAATGGCACGGCAGAAACTGAAATCTCAAGCTGAGTGTTTACATAGGCAGACATCTTCGGCCATGGCCCTTCATCAAAAGCCTTGCGGGCTGCAGCTACTGCACGGTTAATGTCCTCTGCGTCACCCTCTGACACATGAGCAATCACCTCCCCTGTACGGGGGTCCAGAGTTGGGAAGGTCTTTCCTGATGAGATGAAAAATACGCATCACGAATGGTGAGTTTGACTAATCATCGAGAGCAGAAAAAATTAAAATAAACCTTTGCCATGCTGCAGGTCTATATTAGACAATATTTTGGCAAATATATGGTTGATAACAGAACTGTTTGAATTCGTAGAAGTGTAGTGCTTTGTGGTGAAGCATGTAGTTTCTAAAGGGGGATGATTTAGAAGGGTGTGGGTTTGTACTCTTACAAACATGCATATTCTGTTGTTGGATCAGCCTTGTTAATACTAGTTTTTGTTGAAAGAACAAGTCTAAGGATGCTTGATTACTAATAAGCTGCTCAGATTTCAGATTGGAATGAAATGGAGTTACATACCCGATGCGGAATCAACAAATTTGCCATTAATGAGGAGCTTTGTGTAGTTCACGTGGACTGAGGGCGTGATGGGCTCCTCTACTGCTGCTGCAGTGCTGAACCTCTGAAGGACGCCTGGCAACAGTCCGCGCATCCCATCTGCAGGCACTGTGGTAATATGATATTTGCTCATAAATGTCAAGACTCAGAGAAACATAGTAGCACATTTCTATCAAGAAACAAATACATTAAATGAGGCCTGGATTTACAGATGGGTAAAGGAGACAATCTGACCACATTTGGTGCCCCAAAGCGTGAATATCCCTAAACATGACATAGCAAGACAAAGGCACATTGTATGTGATATCCTTTCTATTTCTATACATACAGGACTACTACTACTTCACACACGGGGTGCATTTGTTCATGGAATTCAGTGTAACAAAATATGCGCATGTTAAGCAACAGTGAACTGAAAATACCACACTATTTTGTTGAAGATTTTGTAGCAGAGCAGATGAAGGTTGGCTGCTCAGGAAGACATGAACAGATCATTTTGTGGCCCTGGGCTAATGGCAATGTTGCTAAAAGCAACAGATGGAAGATGCTTTGTTCTGGTTACATTAGAACTGGCTAATGGCTGCTCAGGAAGATGCTTTGACATTTTAATAAGTTGATCATGAATATCTTATCTTGACGTAACCAGATCATGGTTGTCATTTATACAATATGCAGAATTTCGGAAGTGATTAGGTTTGCGTCGTCACCAATAATCCCAATATCAAGCAGTTGGGTAGCAAAAAAAATTGCACGCAACCAAAAGCTCTGGTTTCCACTGTACCGATAACTATAAGGACCGGAGAAAAATCGGCGTCTTATCATGTCCCAGAAAATCTTATCTGTGGAGCGAAAAAGTCCAAACAGCTATTCAAGCCATGACTCACTGATGACGTGCAAGGCCAAGAAGAGCCACACATCCCGAGTCGTAAGGGTGAGGGCAAAGCTGGAAATGGCCATCAAAGCTGAGTAGACAAGGCGCACAAGAAGACAGTGGGTGAAAGCAACGTTTGATGGAAAATTTCGGGAGGACGATTTGTCCAAGAGACGAGGAATGAATGGTACTGTGTACAGTGGGAGAGAGGAAGATGAGGTCATTTAGAAGAATGAATTCCAGAGAGATTACATTTCAAAATCATGTCATTTTTTTTTATTAAAAGAGAGCAAAATCTACGAAATTCGACTTTTGCATCATCAGTCAGCTATGGAGCAATAATTAAACAGATAAAAAAAAGAATGGACAAAAGTAAGCAAATTAAGGCTGAGAACAACCTAAAGGGATTCTGAAAGCTTAGCACCTTTACACACGGGCATCACAAGCAAAATAGTAGTACCGTATAATTCAGATCGTCATGTCTGCTCAACTGAACAGATCCAAAGCGCAACAAGGAAAAGTGACACGACACAGGATCCTGATCGCCTTGAAGCGATCAAAGAAACCGGGCGAAAGGAGAGGGGGGGGGGGGGGGGGCATGCGGTGATATCAACAATGATAAGATCGATCAAGAACTCATATAATATAATAATAAAGGAAAAATACTGTGCTACTACTGCAAGCTTTTCCTAGAAGCTGGGAGAAATGAATCGAAACAGTACCTGGCCTGCGCAGCGCAGAGGGGACAGCGGGTGGCGCGCCGGCAGACGCAGAGGCCCTCGCCAAGAGGCAGCGGGAGACGAGCGAGGACACGGCCCTCCGAGCCATACGGGGCTAGGCAAATTTATTGCGCCCGCCGAATCGAATCGAACCCTCTGCTCGGCTGCTGGTTCCTCCGCCGCGGCGCAGTAATGGAAGCGGGTGTCCTCCTGTACTTGCCGCCGCAGCAGAAGCGGGGCAGGGCAGGCAGTGGAGGTTGTTGGTGTGGGAGTGAGGACGAGTAATGGCTGCCGGTCCTCTCTCTTTGGTCCTGGTCTTGAATTTGGGCTTGGTCTGGGGTTTAATAGGGCCGGGATTTTGGAACCCGAGTGGAATGTGGGAAAACGAGGGCATTTTTGGCATTTGTTTAGATGGATATTATTTTCTTTTTTTTTTTTAGGAGAGATCAAATCGATCCGGTGGGGCTGGGACGCGTGGTGGATGGGATGGACGTGGAGCCCACGTCGAATTGGGGGTTGTAGCATGGATGGGCTTCAAATCACGGGGGGATCTTGTGCATGTGTTTAGTCTCTGCACGTGCAGGTTGACTTTTTTTTTTAAGAATTACACAGTATAGATATAGACATTCACACCACTGAAATGATGTTGTTGACGCCGAAACGGGACAACACACAGCAAGGTGCTAGATCACACAGTCGCGTACGAAACGAAACAGCACGGAGCAGCACACCCGCGAAATCCGGCCTGGCCGGTTTCAGTATCCGGCCGAGCCGCCTACCCGGCCTGGCCGACTTTGATAGTCGGCTGGGCCGGTTTCCTCGGGTTCACCGAGGAAGCTAGGATTCCGGTCTTCTAGTCGTCGGGACGACCGTCTTCAGCAGCAGAGGACGTTTGGTGGTCGATGTAGCGCCCGTCCTTCGCCGGAAACTCCCGAACACCCCTCGGAAAGATCCGTCGGAGAGATGCACGTAGAGGTTGCCCTAGGGATCGCGGAGATCACCTAGAACGCCGACTAAACTCGCGGAGAGTCAAAGCCGAACAGCAGGATAGAGATGAACCACCGCGAGAATCTACTTTGTAGATGTGTTTTGACGATTGGATGGTTAAGATCTCAATCGGCCATGATCCTCTCATATATATAGAGGGGGTGGTCTTATCCCAGTAGGAAACACGTATCTAGGCAAGTCTCCAAGTTTCCCACATCCAAAAACTACCAAAAACCGATTAGATCTCTTAATCGGCTCGGACTCTACCAAACCCGGCCGAGCCGGGTCCAAACCCGGCCAAGCCGGCTTTCACGGGGCCTCTCGGGGCGCCACGTGACAGCTTGCCAAAAGTCGGCGCAGGAGCCAAACCCGGCCAGGTCGGGTCACCAACCCGGCCAAGCCGGTTTTGCCGACTCGTCCAGACTCGGGTGCAAACATATGCCCCCCTGTTTTCAGGCGAATTCTCTGCATATGAACCTGAAAACAAAAAACTAGGCAGCAACGATACTTAACCCAACGGCTGTTTAGTGGCTAAGGGCGATACATACATCGGCCATTTTATTCTAAGGGCGATACATGTATCGGCCATTGCTTGGAAAGCTCTTAGGCTTCTTGCCAAACACTTGGAAAGTATTTTTTCAAATACCTCCCGTTAATTGCTCTTGGGAAACGATCACCTTGCAACGTCTCTAGCATATATGAATTTCCGAATATCACCTTGATCACTCTGTAAGGACCTTCCCAACTAGGCGACCACTTGCCGAACTTATTGCTCTTTGTTCCAATTGGTAGTATGGTCTTCCACACTAATTCTCCAACTTGGAACGACTTGATCTTCACTTTCTTGTTATAAGCTCTAGCAACTCGGACCTTTTCCTTTTCCATCTCCTTTAGAGCTGCTAATCTTTTGTCAGTCACCTCGTCAATATTATCCATCATCAAATCATGATACATAACGGCAGACAAGTCATTTTGCTTAGCGAGCCGATATGCATTTAAATTCACCTCGATGGGTAACACAGCCTCCTGTCCATATACTAGCTCAAAAGGAGTAACCTTTGTAGCACCATGACGAGATATACAATGAGCCCACAGAGCCTCTGATAATACCTCGTGCCACCTTCTTGGATTGCCCTCTATCTTCTTCTTGATAAGTTTGATCAAGGTCTTGTTACTAGACTCAGCCTGGCCATTAGCTTGAGCATAGTACGGAGATGAATTAAGCAACTTAATCTTATATGATTCGGCAAATTCTCGCACCTCTTTTGATATGAAAGATTTCCCCTGGTCTGTAGACAAAGTTTGAGGAATGCCGAATCTATGAATAATATGCTCAGTCACAAACTCAATCACCTCCTTATGTGTCATATTTTTCAAAGGCACCGCTTCGGTCCACTTAGTAAAATAATCTGTGGCCACTAACACGAAGCAATGACCCTTTGAAGAAGGGGGATGAATTTGGCCAATGAAGTCTAGTCCCCAACCCAGAAAAGGCCACGGTTTGATTATAGGATGAAGCATTGCAGCAGGCACTAACTGAATATTACCAAACCGTTGGCACTCCTCGCATCCTTTGTAGTAGCGAAAACAATCGGCTATCATAGTAGGCCAATAAAAACCAGCCCTTCTCAAAAGCCATTTCATCTTAGGAGCCTTCATGGAAAGTGAACTTCCCCCATAGCCACAAACACCTTCATGGACTTCCCCCATAGCCACTTTAGCTTCATCAGGTCCCAAGCACTTGAGCAACAAATCATCGGCGGTCCTCCGATAAAGCTCATCATTATGCAAAGTGAACTTAAACGCAATCCGCTGAATACTTTTATCGGCTTTAGTGCTGGGATCTCGCAGAAAATTTAACAAGGGAGTCCTCCAATCCTCCAAATCGGCCTGCCCGTCAACTTGGCACAATTCTGGCCGATTTGGATCAAACCCGCAATATCCGGCTGAGCCGGCTTCAACACCCGGCCTGGCCGGTTCCTGGCCAGAACCGGCCTGGCCGCCTTCTGCACCCAGCCTAGCCGGCTTTGGTCCAGAGCTGGCCTGGCCGACTCCCAGACCCGGCTGGGCCGGTTTCCACGTGCCTGCACAGAAACCAGAAAAGATACTTTGCACCGGCTTTAAATCTTTACGCCCACCGACGTCAAAGCCTGATGCTCGCTGAGCTAACATGTTGGCTCTTGAATTTTCATGTCTCGGTATGTGCCGAATTTTAAATTCAGCGAAAGATGCAATTAAATCAAGACAAGTATCAAGATGAGCATTAAGTGATTCCCCTAAACATTGGCATTCACTAGAAACTTGTTGCACCACTAATAAAGAATCACCGTAAGCCTCAACATGTCTCACTCGCATGGAATTCAACATCTCCAAGCCGCAATAAAGAGCTAAATATTCGGCTTGATTATTAGTGCAATAATTTTCTAATCGGTTTGACACGTCCATCTCAGCACCATGTGGTGAAATAATAACAATACCAACACCTTGGCCTTGTTTGCAAATCGATCCATCAAAATAAAGTTTCCATGGAGTAAAAGTTATGTAATTGATCTCATCTCCTAAATCAATTGCATGCTCAACAATAAAATCAGCAAGAACTTGACCTTTCATGGCTCTCAAAGGCTCAAAAGTCAAGTCCACTAAGGATTGGCCGATGTAACATATGTTTAATTACATCGGCCTGGCAAGCAACAATGCATGTACTAGCTAACAAGTAATGTCTCATCTTAGTACAAGCAAAGTATAATGATAAGCATAATTTTTCAATATGGGCATACCTTGTCTCGGGATCAAGAAGACGACGACCAATATAAGCAATAACATACTCCTTGCCATCATCCTCTTGAGTCAAAACCGCACCAATTATTTTTTCTTCGGCAGCAATATATAATTTAAAAGGAACTCCTCTTCTTGGAGCACGAAGAACCGGTGGCTTCGACAAGTACTCCTTAATCTTCTCAAATGCCTCTTGTTGCTTTGCCCCCCAAGCAAACTCGTTCTCATCTTTCAATCTCAATATGGGGGTGAAAGAAATAGCTTTTCCGGATAAGTTAGCAATAAATCTTTTCAAGTAGTTCACCTTTCCCAGAAACTTTTGCAAGTCTTTTTTACATGCAGGCGCCTGAACTTGCTTGATACTCTCTATTCTCTTGGGATCAACTTCTATGCCCTTCTCATGAATAATAAATCCCAAGAACTTGCCCGCCGATACACCAAAAGCACATTTAAGCGGATTCATCTTTAAACCATACCGGCGCATCCTTTCAAAAGCAAGACGCAAATCAGCCAAGTGAGAATTATTAGCAGCCGATTTGATCACAATATCATCAATATATACTTCCATGATCACGCCAATTAAATCATGAAAGATTAAGTTCATAGCACGTTGATAGGTAGCACCGGCATTTTTCAATCCAAATGTCATGACAATCCACTCAAATAATCCAACAAACCCAGGACAAATAAAGGCCGTTTTAGACGTGTCCTCTTCGGCCATAAATATTTGATTGTAACCAGCCTTACCATCAAGAAAGCTAAGAATTTTATGTCCTGAAGCATCATTAATAAGCATATCGGCAATAGGCATAGGATATTCATCTTTTGGAGTGGCTCTATTCAAATCTCTAAAATCAATGCAAACTCTAATCTTGCCCGATCCCTTCTTTTCAACAGGCACAATATTAGAGATCCACTCCGCATACCTACATGGGTGAATAAATCCCGCTTCCAACAACCGATTAATTTCTTCTTTAATGCGGTCGTAAATTTTAGCATGAAAGAAGCGAGGACGTTGCTTATGAGGCCAGAATCCAGGTTTAATGGGAAGCCGATGCTCAACAAGCTCTCGGCTCAATCCGGGCATCTCATTATAACTCCATGCAAAGCAATCAGTATATTCTTTTAAAAGCGCGATTAATTCAGCTTTATAATCGGCTTTCAAATTTTTATTAATGAACGTCGGCCTTGGTGTAGAGCCATCCCCAATGTCAACTTCTTCCAATGGGTCGGCCGACGTGAAACCTTGGCCCAACTTATTGAGCTCATCAAAGTCATCAATTGTTTCACAGACATCGGTCATAGAAGCCCGATATTGATCCACACGATGTTTCAACCATTCAACATTAGCATCCATTGCAAAAAATTAATTACACGATGATATTGAGCCGATTATCAATCGGCTTCAATGACACAGGTACAAATCTTTCCTTAGTGACGCTAATAAACTCAACGCCAGACAAGTCATGACCAGATAAGCAAGCAATACCATCGTGCCCCCCGAGCGAAGGAGCATCGGCCGTAGCAATGGAGGCCGATGAATCAGCATGAATAACCTCAACTTGATCCCCCACCCATTGAATTAAAGTCTGGTGCAAACTGGATGGAACGCAACGATTGGCATGAATCCAATCGCGACCAAGGATGAGATTATAGCTACCTTGTACCTCGGCGACGAAGAACGCAGTTGCCAACGTTTTGCTACCGACGGTCAACTCCATCGTCGCTACGCCCAAAGCTGGAATTGGCTCGCCGCCTCCAACTCCGGTGATCGTCATGTTGGTCTTCACTAGCTCCCCCTCCGTGCCGCCGAGCTTCTTGTAGAGCGAATGCGGCATTAGATTGACAATCGCGCCGCTATCCACCAACATATGATGAACCGGCGTGCCGTTGATATGCCCCTTGATATGGAGCGGCCGAAGGTGGTTGACGGAATCCTCCGGCTTCTTGAAGACGGCATCCTCGGCGGCGAAGCAAAACTGAGCCGTCGCCGAACCTTCATCTTCATCGATTACATAGTAATTGGAAGACAGGTAAACGACATTAAGTTCGGCGCGTGGCGGCGTCGGCTCATAATCGACCATCTCCTCATCTTCTGCGTCACCAGAACCTGCAACAACAGAAGAAACAGCAGCAACAGCCGATTCCAGTAAACCGGCGTCGGTGGCAGCGGCGGGAGACGAAGCCGCAAAACCCGGCCTAGCCGGGTCTGACCCGGCCTGGCCGGCTTCAGGCAGACCCGGCCTGGCCGGCTCTAACCCGGCCTGGCCGGTTTCTGCGACCTGTGCAGGCTTCGCTTCTGGCAGATCTTTCTGCCCAGCAACCTTCTCTGCAGATTTTGGGAAGCACGCCGGATCACTTCCTTTCTGAGTTTGCGGAAAAATTGGGTGTGCAGCATTGAAGATCTCCTCTCTCATTTTTTCCAACTTCTCCCGCTTTTGCTGCGTTTGGCGCGCTCGCTGTAACTTCCACCGCTGTGTCTTGGTCAATCCCGGTGGGCACCACTTCGGTTGCAAATATTTTGGATCAATCGGCTTCTTCTCCACAACCTTAGCGGCGACCTCCGGAGCGGTGGATGATGGCTCATCAATCCTCATCGGCTCATCGTTGTCAACGATAGGCACCTCTTGAGAGCCGATAAGAATTGTTGCCGAAGATGCTTCCTTCGGCGGCGGTGCAGTAGGAACAATAGGAACAATGAGAGACTCCACGACCCTCTTAGGCACATAGACTTGTCGCGGTGGAGCCTTCTCTCTTCCATCACCAATCACCAACCTCGCTGGCGGCGGCGGGAGCGACGCCCCTTGGCCGCCATAGCCTGATTGACCGTAGTCCAATCGGCTAAACACCGATGATGAAGACGCTCCGTTCATCGGCCGCTGCTGCATGAGGAAGGGATATGGCACGAACACCCGGTTGGGGCCCCAATGCGGCTGAGGTGGAGGCGGGGGACCCCAACGAGAGACGCGAGGGCGAGCAACCTCCTGCGACGGAGACGCTGCCGGAACCACCGTCATCTTCTTTGGTTGCTCATCTCGGTTTGGCGGTGTAGCCTCTCTTTTTTTTATAGGCCGATTCTGGGAATCGACCTTTTCTTGCCGGTACTTTTCCATGAGCCGGTCAAACGTGCAAAGCTTCTTTGCTTCCCCTTGTTTGAACTTGCGTTCGTCTTCCAAGTGCCAATTTCTGGACGCTTTGGGACGAACGTCCTGGTCGCCTGGGCACTACCAGCGCCGGCGGCCCTAGGAGCAGCAGAGGAAGAAGGGCCGCCACCACCGGCAAAACCCGGCCGAGCCGGCTACTGTACTCGGCCTGGCCGGGTTAGCGCCAGAACCGGCCTGGCCGGCTTCTGTAGCCGGCTGGGCCGGTTCCTGGAACCGGCCTGGCCGGCCTCTGCTGTGCCGCCGTGGCCTCCCAGCGCCGCTGCCGAGATAAGTACTGTGACGACCCTGCAGAGATTGTCAGTTTCGTCTTGCCGTCTTCATCCTTCTCAAGCACCACCTGACGCCCCGAAACTTGTTTCGGTGCCTCCCGTGGTTCACCGATAATCACGTTCTTGCCTTGTGTGGTATCGGCTTGCTCTGGACGAATCAAAATAGCGGGCTCCCCTTTCTCGATGACATTCATCGGAAAAGGCACTTTGTCAACCATCATCTCAGCTAAGTTCAATCGTCCTTCGTTGAGGGCCGATTGTATCTGTCGACGAAAATAGTTGCAATCATTAGTAGCATGACTAGAAGAATTATGAAATTTGCAATACGCCCGTTTTTTTAATTCTTCACTAGACGGCAAGGTATGAGTAATTCTAATGTTACCGGTTCTAAGCAATTCATCAAAGATCCGATCACATTTAGAAACATCAAAAGTAAATTTAATTTCATCCTGCCGATTTTTAGAAATCGGTTTCAGAGATGGGCAAGAAATTCCCTTTCTATTTGGAGACCAAACAAATTCAGCAGAGTTACACTCCAAATTCTCATCGTCCTCGTTGTCAGAGCATTCCAACACATGGGTCCGATAAGATTTTTTGGATTCACTTGCTAAACGAGATTCTACAGCAATAGCCTTTTGCAATAATTGATTAATGCTATAGAATTCATAGTGCTCCAATTTCTCTCTAATATTAGAGTTCATACCGTTAAGAAATAAATCTGCCAAATCTCTATCAGAAATATTCAAATTAAAGCATCGGTTCTTAACGTCCCTAAAACGTTTAGCATAATCAAGTACGGAATCACGCCCTTGACGAACCGATGTGAGATGTGACAGTTTAGTTTCTTGAACACCAGTAAAGAAATAGTTATGAAATTTTTCCTCCAAATCATTCCAGGTACTAATTTGAATATTGTGGCAATGAAGAAAACCATGCAAATGCTGTACCAGAAAAAGATAAAGGAAAACATCTGATTTTCATGTAATCATGAGCACTAGCTTCTCCTAACTGAGCCAGATACATGCCAATATGCTCCATAGTGGTTTTACTATCATCACCATTAAATTTCTGGAAATCGGGCATCTTCCACCCAAGCGGTGCCCGCAAAACATCATAGGTGGAAGGATATGGTTTTTGGTATGAGCTCTGAATAGGCTTAATGGTTATCCCCAGATTCCTCTCAATGGATTTAGTCATCTCAGCCTTAAACCAATTTACGATAGCGTCTATATCAGTTTTGGAGGAATCGGTGACCGCATTATTAGCCACTGGAATCTGACTAGGTGACGGCGGGGGATTAGGTAAAACAGTGTTACGACCCGCCGATGGCCTAGTCGGATTCACCTGCCGAGCTGAAGAGTTAGCCATGCCGCGATCGGTTCTATCGGTTTCATGCGCCGAAGGACCCGATTGAAGTTGGCTAGCTATAGCAAAATCAGGTTGATTTTCATAAAAATCGAAAGGCATACCAAATTCAGGTTGATTATCAGAATCTGAAAACCAACTAACTTTTCCTCAATTTTAGATATGCGCTTGCCGATTTTAGCTTCGGATGCATCAATAGAAATTTTAATTTGCTTACCCATATCTTCAACTAAATATGCAAGACCATCATGGGTAGTAGTGGAGGGGTTCTCATCATTATTTACCTTAGCCTTGAGCTTTTCCTCCTCCTTAGTAGCCCTTTCCGCTTCGGTCTTCCCGCCTCCTCCGCCGGATGAAGAAGACGAGTCGCCGAAGTTAGGCTTAGAGACTTGAGTGACCTTGTTGCGCCGGTCTTTAGTACAGCTATCCAGGAAGGCTTGTGTATCGGCAGCAAGCTTGGCCTCTAGCTTTTTCCGGAGCTCCTCAGGAAGCTCGTCGATAGTCTTGGGGTGGACGACGTTGTCTTCATTGATGTTCTTGTCGGTCTTTTTCCCGTCGTCGGCCGCCATGCCGCTAGTAGATTGGATCTGGGATTGAGCTTTCTTCCCCAGCGGAGTCGCCAAAAAGTGTGTTGACGCCGAAACGGGACAACACACAGCAAGGTGCTAGATCACATAGTCGCGTACGAAACGAAACAGCACGGAGCAGCACACCCGCGAAACCCGGCCTGGCCGGTTTCAGTATCCGGCCGAGCCGCCTACCCGGCCTGGCCGACTTTGATAGTCGGCAGGCCGGTTTCCTCGGGTTCACCGAGGAAGCTAGGATTCCGGTCTTCTGGTCGTCGGGACGACCGTCTTCAACAGCAGAGGACGTTTGGTGGTCGATGTAGCGCCCGTCCTTCGCCGGAAACTCCCGAACACCCCTCGGAAAGATCCGTCGGAGAGATGCACGTAGAGGTTACCCTAGGGATCGCGGAGATCACCTAGAACGCCGACTAAACTCGCGGAGAGTCAAGCCGAACAGCAGGATAGAAATGAACCACCGCGAGAATCTACTTTGTAGATGTGTTTTGACGATTGGATGGTTAAGATCTCAATCGGCCATGATCCTCTCATATATATAGAGGGGGGTGGTCTTATCCCAGTAGGAAACATGTATCTAGGCAAGTCTCCAAGTTTCCCACGTCCAAAAACTACCAAAAACCGATTAGATCTCTTAATCGGCTCGGACTCTACCAAACCCGGCCAAGCCGGCTTTCACGGGGCCTCTCGGGGCGCCATGTGACAGCTTGCCAAAAGTCGGCGCAGGAGCCAAACCCGGCCAGGCCGGGTCACCAACCCGGCCAAGCCGGTTTTGTCGACTCATCCAGACTCGGGTGCAAACAGATGTTTTTTTGCCATTAAAATAATCGGATTAACCCAGGGTAAGCAGTAAGGCATTGATACTAGTAGGGGCAAAATTATTGAGGCGATCATGGTAGTTACTGATGTTTCATCTATGCTACTAGAGTTATACTATATGGTAGGGATGAAAATGGTATGGATATTTATTCGACCGTCCGTTCGACCGAATCTATTTAGAGGTATTCAGATCTGTTCGTATCCGAACCCGAATATTCAATATCCGATACCGTATCCGTATCTGAATACTCAAATCGTATATTTATGATGTCGACGTTCAATCGTATCCTATCCGGCATGACTGACACTATCCGTATTCGAATCCGAATCCGACCAGAAATATGAAAACAAATATGATATCAGTGATATCCGTCCATATCCGATCCGTTTTCATCCCTACTATATGGGTAGCAGGGATTATAGTTTGATAGGTTTCCTTCCGTATGAATTCAATTATGGGGTTCCCAATTCTTATCAAAAAATCACGACCAACGCATGTTAATTTCCTACACGTCTCCAATGGTCACCGAAGATGAAGCGGATTGGTTTTTTGGTGGCCCTCTTTCGTTGTGGGTTTGGTAACTTTTGGCAGTGCGAGGAAACGATGCACTGGTGGGCTCCACTTCAAGCAGGCGGTGTCACTCCACAGCATATTCCTTTCCGGCCACTGTCTCAGCCTATCGAATTTTGATATTTTTTATTAATATTAAATATTAATTATTTACAAAACTAATTACATAAATGGACGTTACTTTACGAGATAAGTTTATTAAGACTAATTAATCTATCATTAGCATATATTTATTGTAGCACTGTATTGTCAAATTATGGATTTATGTAAACTTAAAAACTTCGTCTCACAAAATAGTCATAGATAGACTGTGCAATTATTTAAATTTTAGTCTATATTTAATATTTCGTGTGTGTACCAGATATATTTTTTTGACTGAGGAACAAACACATTGTAGCACTATCCCGCGCCTTCGCATGTTGCCAGGGCACTCCCAGATAAAAAATACTCTCTAATTCGTTCTATAGTAGTAACGTTATATAGGATTTAAATTATGTCCTTCCAGTGGGATTTTTCTTTTCTCGATGCACATCTATCTCTCTTTCTTGTTTTTTCATATCTTTTCGATCTTAAAACTCACGTGTTCAAACCTAAAATATCAACTATTTCAGGACTTAAAAGTAATAAAAAGACAATCACTACACCATATTTATACATTACTACCGGTCCAAAACCTCCTTCAATGGCGAATTTTGAACCGGCACAACCAACTCGGCAGTGATGAGCTCATGACATCACTGCCGGGTCTGCCAGCTATCACTGTCGGTTCGTGTTACCAACCGGCAGTGATATATGAGCTATCACTGTCGGTTGGCAATACATTGCAATGAGACCCGGCAGTGATATAATTTTTATAATTTGCATTTTATTAATTCTTTTATTTTCAATTTGAGGAGATATCTTGGGGGAGGTGGGAGTTGTGTTGGCGGTGATGCAATCGAATAATTGGATATGGATGTGGATCTCGACGTCATTACAAATCTATTAACGTTTATATTACAGAAATTTCAAAATAAAACGTATAAGTAACGAAGTAATTAAGAGTCGCATTACAATAGTCTATCCACATGTTCTCTTTCATAGGCCACGTGTTCTCTTCCATAGGTCTTCCAGTGATAGCTAAGGTTCCTTCGGCGTTATTACGTATGACCTAAGTTACCTCGTCTCCTTGGTCTAGCTGGAGAAACCGGCTCGGACTCTGGTTTTCATCATCTTGATTCTCACTGCCACCACCATTAGTCGGATCCTGCGGCTCTCCTGTACTTTGCCGACGCGTGGTGAACTGGCGATGACGAGTCATTTCTGTGGACATGCATGTCATCAGTGTTTGTATGGCACATGTATGCATAGTAGAAATACAAGTAAATTGGGTTTTTGATGGATTAATACAAAGTACACATGACACATCTACTACATATATTAGAGTAGTGTACTACAAGTACTAATTTATTAATTTACATTAACTTTCAAATACATAAAACAATGACCAAAACTTGACATAAAATGATGGTATCTTTCCAAGACCAAAAACCAAGGCTCCTGATCTTTATCGCTCTGACGGGTGGCTTATCTTCTATCTTTAATTCATCGTCTTTCCCATAGATTTCACCATAGTTGTAGTACGCAATCAACGCTTCAGTTTCTGTGTTGTATCTCTTGTGCAGAGCACCTGGGTAGTGATTGACTTGAGCATAGCACTCTTCCCAAGTACGGTACACGCCAGGTCTGTGGCCAACATGCACTACATACCAAGCCATTGTTGCCTAAAGACGCATGAAATTAATGTCTTTGCACGGTTGAACAAGCAAATATCGTATATGAAGAGTGTGCTATAAATTGTATAGTACAAATATGGCATAGTAATTAATCCATAGAATCAAATTTTATATAGAACACTATGAATTAGAGTTATAGGCTACTATGTAAACTTTGCAAAGGGGTGTGGAATAGCACACTCCAAATGAAATGCCCTAAGTTATGTACTAGGTTCCAATTCCTCCAAGTGAAGAAGGATTCTAATTTGGCCCTATTAGTTATTTCCAATTGCATATAAACGTGTACAAACATTGTCACAGCTCATATCACTTTGTTCCTTTGTCATTTCTACTGGAACTAACACTGAATCCCACTACAATCATAGCTATAGTTCCTTATAGACATTCTATCGAACACCTTGTAAGCATGGAGTTAGCAGCTCACTGTGTGTATGAGGGTGGCCGGGATCTCGCGCTCCTGGAAATCGTGGTGAAGCTCTTAGCGTCGTGGAGGAACACTAGTCGACGTAGAAGAAGCAGTAGGAGCTAGCGCACAGCGGAAGGCGTCGACGAAGCTCCTGCAGTGGCGTCGCACTCCACCACCCTCCTTGCCAGCGTCGTGGATGGCAGCACCGCTGCTGTGGACGGTGTCCGGCGTCGAGGAGCACACGGGAATCGTGGGGCGAGACTGTGCGGGCCTGTGGGAGGTTGGACGGGGCTGGAACGGCGGCGCGAGCATGGCGGAGCTCTGAAAACAGTAGAGCGCGTGGTAGACGATGAGTTTGAAATGTTCGGGCCACGCCGGTTACCTTATATAACCCACCACATCACTGCTAGTTCTAATTAACAACCGGCAGTGATGACACTTATCACTGGCGGTTCGTGGCTCGAACTGGCAATGATGTGATGCATCACTGCCGGTTAGTAACCCGAACCGACAGTGATGCTACGCAGGGATCCAGCGAAACCAAGTGTTTAAAAAGAAACCATTTTCTTCTAAACTGAAGTCACTAGTAGTCCGGTTGGTTGAGTCGTTGTGCTTTGGTCTCGACGGTCTGGGTTCGAACCAGAGGTTCCCCATAATTTTTTCCGAAAGTTTTTTTATTTTCTCATCACTGCCGGTTCGTGTATACAACCGGCAGTGCTGTCATTATCACTGTCGGTTCTATAATACAACCGACAGTGATGTCATATTTTTTAAAATTATAAAATTTTGTTTAAAATTCATAGCAATTCATAGAAAACTCAAAAAATTGTAAAAATTGTGTCATCAAATTTGTATTTAATTTTTCTACGACCTTTGTTTAGTTGATGTTTTCATTTAAACAATTTAAATATCTTATTTGTTTGAAAAAGTATGTAAATCGAGTATTTTAAAACATTTTAGGCCCCCAAATGATCTCAAATGAAAAGGTTGTAAACAATAAAATTATAGGACTCATCTGGCTCAATGACTTTTATTCTAGCCCAAATGACAAAATAAAAGTTGTTAAGCTAGATGAGTCCTATAACTTTATAGTTTACAACCTTTTCATTTGAGATCATTTGGGGGCCTAAAATGTTTTAAAATACTCAATTTACATACTTTTTCAAACAAATGAGATATTTAAATTGTTCAAATAAAAACATCAACTAAACAAAGGTTGTAGAAAAATTAAATACAAATTTAATGACACAATTTTTACAATTTTTTGAGTTTTCTATGAATTACTATGAATTTTAAACAAAATTTTATAATTTTAAAAAAATATGATATAGAACCGGCAGTGATATCTCATATCACTGCCGGTTCTAGTGTGGAACCTGCAGTGATGTGAAAATATAAAAGATAATGCCTAAAAAAAATTGGTTCAAGCCCGACTTCGAACCCAAGCCGCCGAGACCAAAGCGCAGAGACTGAACCAAAAGAACTATGTGTGTGTTCGGTGGGGAAGGGTTTGATTGTGTTTTTAAAGCTTTTGTTTGTTGGCTTCGATGATTTGTTGAAATTCGTTACTCAAAAAATGAACATTAAAAAGATCGAATAACATATTTCATAAATAATATTGGAAGAACTCATCAATCTTTACAACTCCATATGATCTCGAATTCGATGCAAAATACTAACACAACATTTCTTTTTGAATTACATAGTTTGATATTCTAACTATTCACGGTGCAGGAACTATGATGGCCTCATCGTGATCACTCCGGAGGTATGCAGGTTCTTCACCCTCTTCAAGGATAGGTAGGGTAACGTCCGCCCCAAAAGGAGCCATTTCTTGATAACCTCTGTACTCTTCTTCGTCCATCACTCCGTCAACACCAACAATCTTCCTTTTGCCTTGCATGACTACTTGTAGTCTTCCCTTTGTATTGTTATCCTTTGCATAGAAGATTTGCAAAACATCCTTTGCAAAAACGAAGGGGTCGTCTCTGTATGCGGTCTTGATAGATCAACGGTAGTGAATCCATCATTGTCAGTATTGATTTCGTCCAGCCGTACCCACTGGCAACGGAAAAGAGCGACCTTCAACTGTCGTCCATAGTCTAGCTCCCATATCTCATCTATGAAACCATAGTATGTTGTCTCCACCGTGCCGTGTTCATCGTGGGCATCGAAACGAACAGCACTATTTTGGTTGGAGCTCTTGCCATCTTGCTTTTTTGTGTAAAATGTAAAACCATTTATATCATACCCTTGGTACATCATCACCGTGGTCGAAGGTCCGAGAGCTAAGAGATCTAGCTGACCGCCCGTGACCATTTCTAGTTTACGGCGTCGAAACCAGTCACCAAACTCCTCCTTATGCTTTTTCTCAAGCCAAGCCTGTGACCTACCGGTTTGCTTAATTTGCAGTATTTGTTTGTGCTCATCAATGTATGCCATCACACCATCAGCCTGCTGGAGGACGGCGAAGTGTGCCTGTCTGAAAGAAACGACTTCGTTGAATGTGATAGCTTTCTCACCTATCGTTCCTTTGCCCCCAAGCCTTCCCTCGTGACGAGATACTGGAACTCCGACCCGATTGATGTCCAGATAATATGTGCAGAACTCAATGGCCTCCTCCGTTGCCCATCCTTCAACCATGCTACCTTCTGGTCTGAATCTATTCCTAACATACCGCCTAAAAACTTTCATCAACCTCTCGAAAGGAAACATCTGGTATAGGTATATTGGGCCAAGGGTTTTAATTTGGTCAACAAGATGAACAAGTAGATGCATCGATATGTCGAAGTAAATCGGTGGGAAATGCATCTCAAGCCTGCATAGAATCTCGGCTATCTCCTGCTTCAGCTGATCTAGCTTGGCCCCATCAATGACCTTTTCACAAATCGCGTTGAAGAACGAACACAACTTTATGACCGGGGCGCGTACCTTATCAGGGAGGATACCTCGCAGGGCAACTGGGAGCAACTGAGTCATAATTACATGACAGTCATGAGCCTTCATACAACCGTAGTTAAACTTAAGTTCTCTCATATTAACTAGCCTCTTTGGGTTCGCACAGTACCCAGTCGGCACTTTGAGGTCATTGAAGAAAGAAATAAGCATGTCCTTTTCTTCCTTTTTCAGTGTCCGTGATGCCACCGGAAGTTTCAAGTGGCCATCATCAAGAGTTATTGGGTGCAACTCCTTCCTGAGGCCTAGGTGTTGCATGTCCAAGCGTGTCGCGAGAGAATCCTTCGTTGTCTCCCCGGTGTTCATCAACGTGTTAAGAGTGTTGCCGCACATATTTTTAGTTATGTGCATTGGATCAAGACAATGACGTACACTCAAAAGTGGCCAGTAAGCTAGTTTCCAGAAGATTGACATTTTCTTCCAGATACTATTAGCAGACGCTGATACTGCCCCTTCCCCCTTTCCAAGGACTACATCTGTGAGTTTGCTTACTTGTTTAAGTATCTGTTTGCCGTCGCGATACTTTGGGGGGTCCACGCTTCTCAATGGTCCCATTGAAATCTTTTCTATTCCTGTGTAAGGGTGATCCTTTCGTAGGAACCTATGGTGTCCCATATAGACCATCTTCTTGTTTTCTGGAAGATGTATAGCATCCGTCTCGTCCAAGCACTCGATACACCCAGTGTATCCTTTTGTCTTCTCTCCAGACAAGCAACCTCGCCCTGGCAAGTCGGTGATTGTAGTGATGAGTATAACCTTTATCGTGACATGTTCTTTTTTGTACTTATCCCAAACATCCTTCACACCCGTCTCCCACATCTGTAGTAGTTCATCGATCACTGGTTCTAAAAGCATATCGATATCATTACCAGGTTGTTTTGGGCTTTGGATTAGTAGTGACATCTGGATGTATGACCGTTTCATACAAAGCCAAGGTGGAAGGTTGTATATACATAGCGTCACTGGCCAAGTGCTATGATTGCTTCTAACCTGGTCAAACGGATTCATCCCATCTGTGCTCAAATCTAACCAAAGATGTCTTACCTCTCCACCGATGTTCTTATAGAACATAGTGTTGATAGTCCTCCAGTCCGACCCATCGGCGGGGTGCCTCAACATTGTATCTTTCTTCCGCTCTTCGCCGTGCCAGCGCAACAGCTTCGCTGACTTTGCATTTGCAAACAACCTATGTAATTGCGGAGCTATAGGAAAATATCATACGACCTTTACGGACCCTCCTCTGGTCTTGCTACCCTCATTTGACGGCCCTTACTTGTATCGGGGAGCTTTACACTTGGGACACGTATCCAAGTCTTTGTATTTTTCTCCACGGTACAATATGCAATCGTTGGAACAAGCGTGGATTTTCTCAACCTCGATGCCGATTGGGCAAATCATTTGCTTGGCCAGATAAGTATTTTCTGGTAACTCGTTACCCTTTGGGAGCAGTTTCTGTATTATACCTAACAAGTTATCAAAACCTTTATCACTCAATCCATTCGTTGATTTGAACTCTAAAAGCATGATGTTGGCTTCCAGTTTGCTTATTGGACAGGTCGGACACAATGATGCTTTTGCATCCTTTCTTATGATCTCTAGTTTTTCAACTATGTAGCACTAAGGAATCCGCCCTGCACATCATGTAGGAGCTGAGAAATGTCATCGTTTTCCTCTGTGTCATCAGGTAACGTATTGCTAAACACACTGTTATTGGTAGGCACAGGTTCTGTGTAATCATCAGTAGGCAGAAACTCGTTTAGGGATATGCAAGGCATGGGAACATCATCATTATTTTCTTGTCCACCATTTTGACCAACCTCTCCATGCAGAGTCCAAATCATGTAGTCTCTCATGAACCCCCTGGTAATCAAGTGCAATCGTATATGCTCCATGTCGCCCCATTTTCTCGTATTCTTGCAATCTTTGCATGGGCAGAATACAGGCTACGAGTCCCCAGCATTGGCTCTGGCGAATTTGATGAAATCATCGATGCCCGTCAAGTACCGTCGGTCCGTACATGACAGATCGTACATCCACCTTCGATCCATGCCTGCAGAGGAAAAATAGGCAGGGCAGAGAAAACATAGGAAAATTTTAATATGCCTTTCGCAACCATATTATTTGAAGCACAGAACTTTAATGTATTCTTCGAAAAAATTTAAAATTGTTTGCCCTATAAAAATTCAAATCGGTCGCGCTATAAATTTGAAATAGATAGCCCATACAAAATAATTGTTCTACAACATGCCGTGTAAAAATGGATTCAAAAAACATAAGACAAATTGAGGCTCCATCATAAACAACATTAATTGCACAAAAAATTCTAGAAACAATAATGTAGCTGCAAATAATGGTTACCACACAAATTACAATTGCCAAAAACAATTATTCTATAATATGCCACATAAAAATAAAGGAACAAATTATAAAATGCAACCACTCTTCTTGATCATGAACAATAATATATAGCTCCAATTGAAATTAAAGGTGGCAATGGTTTTAACTAACCTTTTGAATAATGGATTTACCACAACCTTGATGCCTTCCTCAAGATCCAACCCAAATGTGCTCTCTAAAATGGAGGAAGTAAACAACTGCAATAAGAATCAATCTCCAAATACAAATATAATGTAAATTTACAAATCCAAAGGAATGTTCTTGTTACTAACCATAAGTTAGAAGATCTTTACCATGCTTGAGCTTCCAAGAGTTTTCTTGAGCAATTCGGTGAAGAGCAGCCGCAACAATGGAGGTCGTGGGGAAGAGCAGCCACAACAATGGAGGGGAAGAGCAGCCGCGCAATGTTCTGTTCCGTTGGGACAGAGGAGGAGGGAGGGAGCTCGAGCTCGAGCTTATATACCGCAGCAGTATCATTGACGGTTCTAGCCACGAATCGGCAGTGATACATAGCGTCACTGCCGGTTCGTGGCTGGAACCGGCAGTGATGTATCACTGGCGGCTCCAGCCACGAACTGGCAGTGATACCTAGCTTCACTGCCGGTTGGCTGCTGGCCCAATAATTTGGGGTTTGAACTGGCCCATCACTGCCGGCCCAAAACAAACCGGCAGATAGGCCGACAGTGATGTGTGAATCTGTAGTAATGAATGTGTTGCTGCAATTAAAGAAAAGAGATGAAAAAAATAGTTTTTGGGGGCCGTTTGGAAGAAATCCATATTCTCATAGAAATATTTCATATCCAAATTTTTTTCAATGCTTCAGTGAATCAAAATCACTAAACTGTTTATCTACACAAACCCGAATCACTACGAAACTATGTTTTGACCGATTCACATTCCTAGACTAGCAGAAACATTTCACGTGAGTACGGTTTGGCTTGAATTTTCTAGATTCACATGAGAAACGAAAACATTTCAAGCATCCAAACGCACCCTTAAATAAGAAACCATGTTTACACTAGAGAAAATAAAAAGAAGAGTGTTATGTGATGATAGATACACCACATGTAATTGGACAAAAAAAATATTCTGTTAAACTATGTAGGGATATGTATTAGGAACATGATTTATACTAAATCCGTTCCAATTTATAAGTCGTTTGACTTTTTGGCCCTAAGTTTGAACACTCGGCTTATTTAAAAATTTGCGCAAGATATCACTTCTTTTGTTATGGCTTGCTTTATTAATACAAGTTCTTCAAGAATGATTTGAACTTAACTCTTTTTTGTAAAATATTTTGAATAAAACAAGTAGTTAAAGTTATGGTTGAAAAATCAAACGATTTATAAATTGGGATGGAGGGAGTAAGTATAATGTCTAATAAATTAACTGAATTTGAATTTTAGCATTAGAACTGTTCTAATTCAACTTTTTCACTCGCGGCGGACGAAGGAAGGTGGCAAGATGCGGATATACCGTTCCCTGTTAGGTAGCCCACGCACTTGTTGTGGGACCGGGCACGAGTGGGATGGGGCAGCTGCTACATATACGGTCACATGCATGATGCATCCGTGACTGGCCAGGCAAAAATAGATGTGACGGTGCACCACCTACCAGCCCGAAAACGAAAACGGAAGACGGGAAGAGCACGACGGTTGTTACAGGTAGCGGTCACAAACATAGACAGGGCATGGGCATCGTGTCACTACAGGCTTACGTATATTAATTAATTAATTAACAGGAGCAGGGATCGGAGGACGAGAATCCAAGAAGCAAAGCACGGAGCAGTGAGTGCCTATGTCGGTTCCTCTATTCTATAGAGCAGGGACAATGCAAACAGCATGGATATTAACAAACAAGGTGCAGAGACTGCACTGCACATAATCACATATACTCCCTCTATATAAAAAAACTTGACGTTCTAGATGGTTAGCCTGTTTTCACTAAACTTGACTCCTAAACGAGGGGTCCTTTCTCTTAACGCGATTGCCCCTGGCCCTTGTCCGTCTGTTCCGCTGCCGCCGCCGCATTAATCCGTCGTGCCCTCCTCGTTCCCAGCTATCTCTCATGCCCCGACGCAGCATTAATTGCTCCTACCCTCAGCAATCGCTCGTGCACTCCTCGTTCCTAGCAAAAAAGGTGGCCACGCAAGGAGTCCCTCCTCGTTCCTAGCAAAAAAAGATGGCCACGCAAGGAGTCAAACACAACACCTTATGGTTGTGGACGCTAGCCTCTTCGCGCTGGCTAGTTGAACGTTCGGTTTTTTTGATACAATGTGCCCGTCACCGTATTTATTAGGGGTAAAGGAGGAAAAATACCCCTTAATTAATCACTCCTTGATTACCACAATCCTGTCCTAAACGTCAGGTTTTATGTTTTGGAGGGAGTACTCATGAACTCTCCAGCTTTCAAGGATTATGAAATTGCAAATGGTCACTCAATCATGCAGGTTGCTCCCCGTTGTTTTTTATAATTTAATGCATAAGCATGGGGCGCGAGGACAATAATACTTTGCGGAAGAAGTGATCTGCAGGGACAGCTAGGTTGATTCTGAGTTTGCAAGTTGGAACAGGCACAACGTTTACTTGCTCCTCTGTTTATTGCCTAGAATTGTGATCTGGAGAGATCACGTAGAAGAATCATACATCAGATCGCAACAATCTGGACCATGCACGCATGTATATACGACGAATGATACGCACGGATCTGTTGGAGAGCTTGCATAGCTGGTCAACTAGAGGGCATATCGCATCGCATCTGTAATAATGTAAACTAAACGCTCCATGCATTCCACGATGAACCCCGGCCCATCTGTCAGAACGCTGGGGCCGGGGTACGCCAGGGATCATGTTGCATTTTTGTAGTTGTTGAGAAAAATAATCTGAAGAAAGAGGTGATTAAATTACATGATGATAAACTATGAGGTACATGGTCCACCTAAACTTCATTTTAGGCTTACTGGCTTCAGTCAAGAAAATATTAGGTACATGGTCCACCTTTTTTTCGAACCGAGAGTTTTCCATTTCTAGTGGCGGATGCAGAATGGGAATCAAGGGGGCTAAAATAATGGAGATGTTGATTTGCATGAAGATTTAGTGGTGATTTGATGTTTTTGCTACAGTACTCTAGAGATAAATCAAGTCATTAGGGGGGGGCTGGAGCCCCACCAGCCCCCCTTTAGATCCGCCGCTGCCCATTTCCATTACGAATAACGGAAATACAGAGTTTCATGAGTTTTAGACAATTAAGAGGGATCAGAGAAGAAAACAGGAAGGTCCGGAAGCTGAAGTTTTCAGCAGAAATAACGGCACTACTGCGCCAGAAGACGCAAAACAGCGACACGAACCAACTGACAGCAACCAGGCATACAGGCCCGAGCACAAAAGTAAGACAGAATCGAGGTTTCGTTGATGAAGAAGCCTGAAGGAGCGCGCACATAGCTCACAGAAGCCTCCATCAACCGCACGTCCAGAATCCTGAGGTCACACCGAGCCAGTATCCTTGTTGGCTTGCAAGATCCCCTTCGCAATTTTCAGCATCGTATTGACACCATCCTCCATGGTCTTCTTGTCCACCTCTGGGTAAAAAGCTGTCCAGTGCTTCATTAGTGCGGCAGCATGGCAGATTATATCGAAAGGGCTTTTTATCAGGATTTTTTCAAAGCAAGCATTGTTTCGAGCCTTCCAAATGGACCAACAGATTGCAGCCACCCCTAAGCATGCATCAGCCGTCCCTTTGGAAGCCATTTATCAAGCCAAATCCAGCAAGAATCAAGGCAACTAGGATAGGGATGGCACCTATCCTAATTAAAATGAAGGTTAGGTACATGGTCCACCTAACCTTCATTTTAGATAGGGATGGCACCGAGAGGGTAATGCATGTGGATAGAGTAAAACCGCATGAGGATACGTCATGCAAAACCACGTGTACGTGTGCTGGTGGTGGGGACTGGGGACGACGACGAAGGCACGCAGGAAATGAAGTACTCTCGCGAGGTGCCGCTGCGGATCGGAACCAGGACGGCAGGCCGAATCATAGGTGGTGTGGACCGGCCGTACGTGTGGTGTGTACCGGCCGGTGCGCTGCCACGCCGATGCCGATGGATTGACGCCTGCATGATTCATTTTCTAAACACCTGCATGATTCATTTTCTAAACACCTGCATGATAGAAGCTATCAGCCTGCTGTCACCATAATTCAGTTTTGCTATCAGTTTTCTATTTCTACCACTACTGCAGCAGTGGGTGCTCTCCTTTTCATTTACTAATTTTTTTATCAAACTATCAAAGGTTATTATGCACTAGATGGAGTGTGTGTGTGTATCAATCATACTTGCACTATCACTGTAACGGTGGAACTAAACTATTGGTAATAATAGAGAAGCTTAAATGGCTGCCTAACACTGGGACTATTTATTCCATCTTACCATATTTTTCTTATTCCATCTTACCATACAATAGCTGTTAACATATGGCTATTGTCCCATGTAGCGTCATCCCGATACTAAGGGCTTATATGGCACGACATTCCCTTACTACGAGACATTATGTGCAATATATTGAAATGATATAGCCACTGGTGAAGGTGCCGAAGATATTGGTGAGGCTATTGGTAACATGGAACGTGAAGCTGCAATTCAAGAGAAGGTGATGAATGACGATCCACAACAGGCATTAAGGGAGAAGGAAGTAGGAGAGCTGCGCATACTTGGGGTTTACTGGGACCGAACAAATCAAGGCTGCAGCTGTATTTGTCAAGATGCCAGAACAAATGAGCATGCTCTTAACCCTTGACCAGTCTTTGAGGAGGGAGTTCATTTTGAACATGCTCGGTATGTTTGTGTGCCTAGAAATACTCTATACTACTGTTGTTATTATTAACTATGCACATGCTCTATACTATAACTCCATTTTTTTTTGTAGATGAGGAGAGGAGGAGGCAATAGAAGGTGGAGCAATATAGGATCTGCACTTTGGAAGAGGAGTGTTGAGAATGCTGGTTATGCTTCATTGTAGCCTTTCTCAAGTGCTAACAGTGCTGAATTTTTATTTTTATTTAATTGGATCTCATACTTGCTCTAGTGCTGTACTTGTTGGTTTGCAATATGGATTTCTCGATAATTAGTCATTTTCTATCATGATGGCTATTTCATTTGGGTTGAACTTGCTACTGTAATAATGGCACGATTCCAATTCCAAATTTGCACATTTTTGGTGATCTTCAACTTTTATTATCGAAATATATTCTTGCATTAGCATGTCTATTTTTACTTGTGATGATACTCTAACAAGCATGGATTTTTATATTACCTTGTTCAGCCCGTCAGATCAATGATCAGACTAGTATTCAAATTTGCCTTGTACAGTAATCCGATTACTGTAGCAACAAACCAAGCATCCGTATTGGTATTGGGTTCCTTTACCACGGGCAACCAAACAAAATAAAAAAAACAGTATTGCAGTCGATTCCACCCCGCCGTCCGATTACAGTACCGTTTCCATTAACTGGGAGTAAACCAAACAGCTCCCTCTCATGTCTTGAACCCTTAACCCTCACCTGCTCTTAACGGTCTTAAATGTAAAAAGTCAATTACAAAGTTATAGATCTCACTGAAGACTACAACTTTAGTATAGAAAGTATCTTCATTTGACCTCAAATAAAAATAATTTTTATTTAATAATTAAGGTGATAAAAGTATATATTATTTTCTTAGGCATCTTAACGTTCTTAAATGAAAAAAATTAAAACTAGAAACTTATAGATTTCATCGAGGGCTACAATTTTCATATAAAAATCGTTTTCATCCAATGTCATATAGAGGAGTGATGATTTTTTTCGAAAGTTGAGTCTTGTCACGTCACTCCCTGTGCCACGACAGGATAGTACTGTCACGCCAGCGGAGGTGGTGTGACAAGATTTTTTACATCCGAAATGCCGTCTAACATCCGTAATATTGTCACGTCAATGCATGTGTCACGGCAAAGTTATTTGGTCGCGGATTATATCTGCAAAATATCTTTTGCTCTAGTTATTTTTAAAATATCTACTAAAAAGAATTTAAATAATAAAAAACCGGCATGCCAATGAATATGTATCTTGAGCCCTTAGCCCCCACCTCCTCTTATAAGCATTATGTGACTGGGGCTCACCAACCTAGTCAGGTTGAACACCCGATCAGGGTGCGAATCAGGGCCTGAGGCGACCGTTGGACCTTACTCGAGGAGATCAATCTAACAGGAACCCCTATCCGAATCGGTAGGGCCTGGCAGTGCCCGTGGTCTGCAGCTCCCATGTTGGTTGCCTGAGCTCACTTACGAGCGTAGCTCATGCGGTGCAAAACTCATTCTCTCTTATGGCTCTAAGAAAACGAAAACATAGGCAAACTGGCTGGGCTGGCTTGAACAGATCAGTGAAACCTTTAAAAGGCTAAAATAATCCATGGACCCGTGCAACAAAACTATATAATGAGAGATATACTTGTTTCATATTTTGTTTCATTATCTTAAAAACTGAGAGGTGAAATCGTGTATTGAGGCTGGTCTTAAAGTATACACATTTTCAAGACTGCAACAGTGGCCTAGTGTGCAAATTAATTCGTCTTCATCAGGAGATAACCGACCACACACTAGGTGGAGCTTGTTCACAAATACTCCCTCCGTACTCGTAAAGGTTGTCGTTTAGAATAAGGGCATGGTCTCGAAAGTTTGACTTTGACTTCATATTTTTATAAAAATATATACTGAAAAGTGATATATGTATACTTTTAGGAAAGTATATTTGAAGACAAATCTATTTATATAGTTTTCGTATTTTCAAACTCAACAATTTGAAAGTTATTCATAATTTATATTTCCAATATTTGGTCAAAAACTTTTCCAAAACGACAACATTAACGAGTATGGAGGGAGTCCTCCAGTAGGTGAATTCTAGAGAGTTTTCCACCCTTTTTAAGTGTTGTTTTGTTCCGAAGCAAAGATATCCGCGGAGGCCGGTTGGTTCGTCCTATTCTGATATTCAGGACCAAGAGGTCCTGGATTCTCTTTCGGATAGGCCCTCAAAGGAGAAGAGAACCTGAAATGCCAACGGACCTCTGTCTATTCTCTAATTCACCCGATCCGATAGTATTCGTTTTTGGAACGTCCAGTGCCAAAGTCACTGAATGGGTAAGTCACCAATCCAATCCCTTTGACAAATCGGGTGTCATTCAAGACTGTAACCGTGGCCTCCAGCAGGCCAGGGTACACACATGCTATTTTTCAAATTGTTTTGTTGCTATGAGCATGCGCATAGCAAATATGCCATATGCAGTGTGCCGTTTGGGCTAAATCCCAAGACTAATTACCCAAATTCTTAATTACAACATCTATATGCATATTTATACATTTTATTTATGAGACTACTACTCAGCCATCTATATGCTCATGGTTCACGATCACCTATCGTCGAAGTGGGTACGAAATGTATGATTACGACGGTAGGGGAGCCCAGTGTGGAGGCGGCCGGTGAATGATGGCGGCCCATTATTCCTTCTTGGAACATTTGGACCCAAATGGGTCGTGTTAAGCCTGAGCGGCGAAGCGTCGGCCGGGCTCCGGCCTCCGGGGAGGCCGCAAAAACAGAAAAGCAAGGCAGTTTGGGACGTGAAGGCTGAGCTTGCATAGTTGCACGACTACATTGCCTTTGTCTAAAAAGAAATGTAATAGAAGTTAAATAATTTTAACTTTAATCAGCTTTTTATTTATAAAATTGCTAACATCTTATATATCAAATAAATATCACTATACCAACAAAAAAAATTTGTAATAAATATATTTGAATGGAGACATAAATATGCTATTTTTATAAATAAAATAGATTAAATTTAAGAAAGTTTCACTAATTACGTACCTAAAATTATATTTTTTTGACAAAAGGAGTACATCGCAATTTGCAAGGCTAATACGAAAGTTTACCTCTTTTTACAAGTACATAGTACTCTCTCTGCTCCAAATAATAAGATATTTTAGTTCTTTTAGATATATAACTTTTATTTGCACATAAATATATACTATATTTAGTATGAGCTTTACGGCATGAGTGGGTATGTTTTTCGCTTGATGGTGTCACTGTTTCTTGAAAGTCTTACAAGTAGACCATCTTAACAAGACCGACTATGGAAGCAGAACTCACAACATTAGACACCACCAAAATTGAGGCTAAGTAGCTTGGTGAACATCTTATGGATTTACTGGTAGTAGAATAAGGACAACATGAAGACCACAAAGGCGTTAAGCGGTGATTAAAACCTGTCAAAATTGAAAAACTCCAGATTGATAGCGTTGGACTTTGTCCATATGTCAAAAAATCTAGCAGATCAATTCACTAAGGGACTATTGCGTAATGTGATTGATAGTGCATCGAGTAAAATGGACTTGAGACCCATGTGAAGTCTATCATGGCGTAGCAAGTTCTATGTGATTAAAGATACCATGAAGAAGGATAGGTGAAACAAGCTAGCGATAGACTATGAAAAGACCCTTAAACTAAGCCCATGTTAGATGCGCTTCTTTCCTTTTCTGTAGGGTAGGTTGGTTCTTAGCTTAATGTGTTTCAAATGGCTTTCTCACTACTACACAAAACTTGACGGTGGCGGTCCAAACGCTTAACCGAGGCGGTCAGCGCAACAGCCTCGGACCTAAGGTCACGGTTAATCGTGGCCTTAGCCGAGACGGTTGAGTTAAGATAACCGCCATGGCTAATCAAATAAAAAAACAAAAAAAAGAAAAAACATTAGAAAGCCCGGAGAGCCTATCAGAGAGCCCATCGAGCCCATGCACGGGCCAGCGCGCTGCTCGCCGGATCCGAGCTCCCGCTCGCCGGATCCGTGTGAAAGGTCCTAGTATGGCTAGAGGGGGTGAATAGCCTAAATTAAAAATCTACAAAGCACTTAAGCACAAGGTTAGTAAGGCAAACGGCGAAATGTGCAAAGCTAATGCAACGACTAACCTAGTACAAGCCACCTACACAATTCTAGTTATAACTAAGCCCTACGCCACACAAGCTAGCTAGCTCAAACAAGACAACAAGACAACTACACAAGACAAGCAAACTAACTACTTTGCTCAAAGTAAAGAGAAGTGCTTCGGAGGTTATACCTTTGCCTTGATATGAAGCCAATCACCGGGAAAAACACAATCACTCACTCGAAGGTGAGAAAATCAATATGAACACCAAGATTTATCCCCGGGGTTCACGTGCTTGCCGGCTGAAAGGTCCTTATTTGGTTTTGGTAATTGAGTGATAACTTAGGTGGACTAATATGTGTTTAAGTGTTGATTACACAGGTGATTAGTCCACAGGTACATGTGTGTGAGAATCTATGCCATGGAGGTGAAAATGGCTTGGAGATGATGCTTAGCTCACACATATAGAGATGAAGGAGCTAAACGCATGATACATGATATGGAGTCATGTGGCTAGGTGGAGAAGATCAAGATATGACTTGGCGTCGATGGACCGGTTGCAAGTGTGAAGAGCAAGCTAGTGGGCTTGGCGCCGATGGACCAACGCAATGGTAAAGAGCAAGTGAAAGTCGAGGATCGATGGACCAAAAGCCACGTGATGATATGAAGTGGATCATATCATTGTTGAGGTGTTAGTGCATGTGTTGCACCGACATCGATGGTGTCGGAGACGGTGATGAAAGCGGTGATCGGAATAGAAAGCGCAAGGCAAAGGTATAAGCTAGGGTATTTCCATTTCACCGGTCTAAGGTTGATTAGAGAAGTGCTTGACCGAATTTAGGGATAGATGGCCGTACTATCAAGAGGGGCAAACTTATTTGCATATCGGTCCATCTAGTGCCACTCGGAGTAATCTAACTTTGTATGACTAGGATCGAGTGGCGTGGTAAGAAAGAGTGGAAATCCTTTGAGAAAATGATTGTAAAAAGCTAACACATTTGCACATGAGGTTGTACACTTGTGGTGTTAGCACATTTGCCAAAGGAGTTGACAGATGAGAGGGTTTGGGTTCTCTCTTCCTCCTGCCAAACTTGCGAGGCAGGATTCAGAGCTCTTCGGTGGTGTTTCAGTGGAGAAACACGCACCGGATACTGAGGCGCGCGTCCGGTGAAGGTGGCCAGGGACAGCGTGTTTCGGTGCAGTTGCACCGGACACGGGTTCGTTGGCACCGGACGCGGAGCAATTACTGTTCCCACGTCCGGTGATTGTGACGTGGCACCACGTGGGAGAGCAGAGGTGCACCGGACGCTGTGGCCTGTCCGGTGGGTGCGCACCGAACGCGTCGGGTGGCACTTGGGTGCTCTCGGGTGCTCTCTGGTTGCGCACCGGACACTGAGCTCCGCGCGTCCGGTGTGACGGCGGACGCGTCCGGTGTGGACAGAGAAGGCGCGAGCTAAATTAGCCGTTGGGGCGTAACAGTTACATTCAAATGGCTAGCTGACGTGGGGTTCTGTGGTGCACCGGACGCTGGGCACCGGACGCGTCCGGTGCTCCTGTCTGCGCGTCCGATGTGGGCAGTTTTCAGTGGAGTGAAAGGGTAACGGCTCTATTTGTCTTGTGGGCTATAAATAGAGCTAAGGGCCGGCCAAGGCAAGTGGTTGAGCACCTTGGGAATGTGTTTTCCTTGCTAGTGCTTGGCTTGGTGCCCTCCTACTCACTTGTGCTAATTGACATCGCATTTGAGAGTGAGAGATCGATCGCTAGTGCGCTGCATCATGAGGATTGCTTCGAGTGGCACTAGGTGATCGAGTTGCAAGCCGGTGGTGCTTGTTATTCTTGGAGATCGCCACCTCCTAGACGGTTTGGTGGCGAGAGGCTCCGTGGAAGCAAGCAAGGAGATTGTGCTTGGCTCCGGAGCAAGCTTGTGAGGGGTTGGAGAGCATCGCTAGTAGAGCGAGACGTGAAGAGCGACAAGTGGTCCAGCCGAGTCAAGTGCTAGAGTTTGTGGTAAGCACTCCACGTGGGAGAGTGTGACTTGCGGGTCACCACTAACAAGAGGACCGGCGGCAACCTTGGAGCTTGTCTCAACGGAGGACGTAGCTTGTGGCGAACAAGTGAACCTCTGAAAGCCCTAGTTTGGTTTTGATAATTGATGACACCCTAGGACTAAGCTATTTGCTAAGTGATGGCTAAGCATATGTGGTCCTATCCATGGAGTTATGAGCCTAGGAAATGGTGATCAAGATGGCTCAACCATGGACTTTGTGATGGTGTAACAAGTGGAGATGATCAAGGTGAAAAGAAAAGGCTTGAAGACAAAGGTATTGTTGATGGTAGATATACCATAATATTCTACATTCAAACACCGTCAACAGGCCTCGGATTCAAGGGAGAATAAATATAACATGAACATATTTTATCAATAACTAGTTCCACTTGTACTCTTAAGCTTGTGAATGCAGGGAAGACCAAAACAGTGCAAAAGTGAGCAGCTAGGGGTCACCTATGTGGTTTGGCCGAACCATGTCTGGTTGCCCCAGGCCACCACATTTCATCACCTTGCATACAACATCAAATGGAAGAGAGGAGAGCCAAGGGTGGGCCCATGGTGGGGTCGCCCGAACCACTCATGGGGCCCACCTAGCTTTGGTGACATGGCACGATCCTCGTGACACTCTACCCAGCTCATCCCAACCATCAGATCATCATGTGTTTCCATTCAACGGTGGAGAAGCAAAGCACATGGATCAAGGCGTGAAACGATAAGATCAAGACAAACTAAGTACACAGCCACAGTTTATGACAGATGAGGACCGTAGTGGTGGGCCCACCCTGCCATAGGTGGTTCGGCCGAACCACCCATGGTGGGCCCAAGCTACCACCACACTCTAGGACATGTGGGGACACCTTCTAGAAGCTTCTGGCTAGGCCCACCTGTCATAGAGGGGGTCGGGCGAACCACCTTGTGTGGGCCCCGGCCACTGACTTCCTCCACCGCCTTCCTGCATGACTCCCACGTGATGGAATCACCGATGCCGTCCATTTCAAAGCGGTATTGAGGCAGTTTATCCAAGGGTGGAGAGTTGGGGAGACACGGATCGCTGACGTGGCAACCCTCCACTCTCCACTATAAATAGAGGCTGCCTCCACCCTCTCAAGATATGATTCATTCAAGATACAAGCGAGAAACAATGTAGTTCCACTCTAGTAGTAGTTGTAGTCTAGTGTGGGAGTTAGAGTTGAGTCGAGCTGCACTCGGGGTCTCCGGAGTCGTCTGCTGAAGAGTCTGGTATAGCTCTTGTATCTTCCTCTTCCTGTAAGACTTTCCTTTATTAATATAATATTCCTGCTTTACTTTACTGAGTCTTTACTTAGTGCATTACTATTCTTGCAATAGTATTGTTGTGAGTTATCATATTACTTGGTCGTCTTACATTAGATTGTGATCCTGTAACCATTCAACATGTGTTAGTTCATCGCTTGTCATAGGGTGCTCTAGTTGCCTTAGCTACAGCTAGAGTAGTGAGAATTAGTGTAAGCATGGTGCTTAGACTAGATCTTGCCTTTGATTGCCGCTTGTCGCACGGATTGTTAGTGGGTGCTAGCAGGTGGTGACAGCCCTAGTCTAGTCTTAGTATCCCTCCACGTGTTTTAGGCAAGTTCTTAAAAGGTAGGCTCCCATAAGAGTGTAGGTGCTTCAGGTAGAGGTTTTGTCCTCTATTGTCTCGTACTACCCCCTGCACGCCGGTAGTGAGATAGCAATCTTAGTGTATCTCGTCCATTTGATAGGATAGTTCATAGGAGTAAAGCAAGAATCACAGAAACCTTTCTCACTCGTTGTCCACCCACCTAGCTATAATACACTAGTTATCTTTTAGCAATTCATTTGTTATCTTTGAATCATCACCTTCCCATTATACTTCGATTACCCCCTCTACACTAGTTGTGCTAGGTTGAGATAGATTTAAGGATCTCTTTCTATTAACATTTCTAGCAATCGCTTTCCCTTGGGATAAAATAAATAACGATACCTTGGAATACTCCCGGGTGAAATGCTACAACGGTATATTCTGTGCGCTTGCGGAATTATCCAATAGTCATAAGAAATACCATTACAACACTTCTGGCGCTGTTATCAGAGATAGCCTAACACCCTGTCTCTGGTGGTTGCGCTAAGAAGTGTCAACAGGTATATCCCCATTAGGGCTTTTCTTTTGGTGATCAAGACACCAAGTGGGCATGATCACATTTAGGATAGATAGCCGACTATCAAGGGGAGAAAAATGAACTCGAATCGGTTATCAAGTGCTCTAGAGTTGCATTGCATTGGCATTCACACTTAGGACTCTAGATCACACTAACTAGCCCTTCAAAGTTCTTTGAAAAATAGCTAACACACGTGCCTTAGTGGTGAGAACACTTGGGTGTTAGCACTTGAGAGTAGGGGCTGGTTGCTAGACTTGAAAAAGTGCTTAAAGTAGCACCAGACGCTGCTCCGGACTCTGCCCGGAGCGTCCGGTGACTAACCCTAGCAGTGGTGCAGAGGTGCAGAGTGCACCGGACGCTGAGAGCGTCCGGAGGGCATGCACCGGACGCGTCCGATGTGGTTTGGAGCTCTCTGGAACCTCTCTGTTTAAGCACCGGACACTGGAACAGTAACTACAGCGCGTCCAGTGGTCTTTTTTGAGCGTTCGGTGAAACTGTTGGAACTCTGACTCGGTGAGTACACCGGACACCAAGAGCGTCCGGTGAGTCCTCAGCACACGCGTCTTGTGACATGGAGCTCTCGGGTTGCTCTCTGTTCGCGCACCGGACACGGACGGCGGAGCGTCCGGTGTGACGTTCCGCGTCCGGTGTGATCTTAGTGCGTTTTTCAGCTGTCTCGACCATTGGGATCTGATGGCTCGTGTTTGAACCTAGCGCGACGTGGCACTAATCTGTGCACCGGACGATGCCACCGGACACTGAGCGTCTAGTGTTCCCACGTCCGGTGCTTCTGTAAAACAGCAACGGGCAAATCTTTGTGAGGAAAGTAGAAGTAGTGCTTGGGCTGGCTTAGGGACTAACTTTTGCGCATTTTGATCATTCTTAATCTCTTGTGAGCCAAGCCTAAGCCCTCCACACACTTCTCACACACTTTGACTCAAATCTTTGTGAGATAGTGTTGTTCCAAGTGCTTGTTTGCTTGAGTGTTGCATCCTAGAGCACTTGGTGGTGATTTGCTTCGGTTTTCTTGTTCTCTTGGGGCTTTGCCGAGTCCCTAGACGGCTGTGGAAGCAAGAAGGAGGTGTAAGCTTGATTGGTGATTGTTCAAGGCTACACCGGCTTGATTGTGAGGGATTCTTGCGGTTATTCCTTGGCGGAGTGCCAAAACCGACTTTAGTGGATTGCTCATGGTTGAAAGCCACTTCTCTTGTATTGGTGAGCGGCTCCCGATGAGGGATTGGCATGTGAAGCCTAGCTCGCAATCCACCAATGAAGACCGGTGCCACAACGAGGAGTAGCGTGACGGCGATCACGTGAACCTCGGTAAAAAATCGAGTGTGCACTTCTCTACTCCACCATCGAGTGGAGTTCTTGGTTGATCAATTGGATTTCTAGTTGGTTATCTACTCTTGGTGATTGGTTCAACCTCTACTCTCTCCTCGGCGGTATATCTTTTTCGATCCCTACTCTTGCGCTATTGACTTGTTTAGGTGCCATCTCCTTAGGGCTCGGAGGAGTTGGTTTCTAGCGCTTGTGCGCTTATTCTTGTGAGTAGCATATTGTACTAAGTGGCTTGCATAGAGTAGCTTAGTGCTAGTGCTTAGCAATAGCCTTGTTATTTACTAACTCATAGTCAAGTGCTTTGTAGAATTTTAATAGGCTATTCACCCGCCCTCTAGTTTATCCGATCCTTTCAACCTCCGGGAAATAAATCACCGTGTCAACATCTTCCCATCCTTCGCGGTGGTTTGCTCCCTTCTACACAAGTTGTTTACTTTGTGCATTACTTTACTTCTGGAGTTGTAGTTGCTCTTGTGAGACCGGTTAGCTTGTGTAGCTTGCCACTCACCTTCTTAGCTTGTGTAGTTTAGAAGTAGTGTTCTTGATTAGCTTGTGTATCTAATCAAGTTGCGCTCCTTGATTAGGATTGTGTATCCTTGTCATTGAGCACATAGTGAGCTTAGTTGCTTAGTGCACTTTTCCTTGCTAGTTGGTAGAAGTTTCCCCGGTGCTTCAAGTACTAGTGCTTAGGTTTGTGTGACCTTGCGCTAGGATCTTTGACAAGGTGCTTAGAGTTATAGTTAGAGGTTTGAATCGTAGCTAGAACCGAATAGGTTTTATTTCACTGTGATTAGTTGTTAAAAAGGACTATTCACCCCTCCTCTAGTCCGCCATCTCGACCCTACACCGACACTACGTCCCCGTTGTGTCGACTTCAACCGGTAGTCCGGTGGCTAATCGGTATCACACACCGAGCCTACACAAGGCACCACAAGAACCTACCACGGAGGAAGTAACTCAATGACACGAGCAATCCACTAGAGTTACCTTTGAGCTCTCCGCTCGGGGTAGGCACAAACCCCTCACAATCACCGAGTGTGAGCAAGCACAATCTCCAAGCTTCTCCACACCTTCTTCTCCTCCAAGCCGTCTAGGGACACGAAAATATCCCAAGAGAATAAGAACTCAGCAATGGCTTGCTCTCAAGTGCTCTAGGAATGCAAATCACAAGCAATGATGCACTTGAGGTTCACTCAATCTCACAAGAATGAACAAATGATGAACAAGTGAGAGAGTGGGAGGCTAGAATGCAACCAAGTATATGTTAATGATCCAAATGTGCAAGAGAGTCTCCAAGTGACCAGAGAAGAGGTATAAATACCACTAAGTTCATTTCTAGCCGTTACCCACTGAAAAATAGCCGTTAACACTCTTTTCGGGGCGTCGGACTCTATCGTCGGATGGTAGGCAGTCGAAGCAAAGTCCAACGTCCGACGCTCAGGATTGCACCACGTGTCAGCTTGATTCAACCTCAGCCGATCGATCTCAACGGTCACTGCTCGCGCCAGATTTCCAACTCGTCGAACTGAGTGGCGTCGGACCAAACCTCCTCGGCGTCCAATGCAAACAGAAACTACGCAGAGAGGAAATAAATCGTCGGACGCTGTCCGAAGCACTGCGTCGGACTAATGCGCATTGTCCGACGCCCTGAACTTGTCTCGCCGCGCAAAGTGTCAGAGCGCGAACTCGCCACCCCAAGCCATCAGACCGAGAGCCAATGGTCCAACGCTCGCCCTTCTCAGACCGTTGGACTGTCAGACTCTCACAGAGCTGCGAGCAACTCACCACCGTCAGACGCTACCAAGTTAGTGCGTCGGAATAAAGAAATTCACCGTCCGACACTATGCAAATTCACACCGAGAGCTCCTGAAATGCTCGGACGGTGTCCGACGCTCACTGTCGGACTAAACCCTACCGTCCGGCACTTTTACAGTTAGAAACAGCACTTGGAAACCGTCGGACCCTCACTGACAATGGTCTGACACTCCTGCTCTCAAGCGCCCGACGCTCTGATTTTAGCTCTTACCAAGTTAATTTCTCACCCCTTGTTTCTATGTGCTAACACTCAAGGTCTTCAACACTTGTGCACAGTGTGTTAGCATTTTGCAAACATTTTCAAGGGTTTCAAGTCTAAGTCTAGGTTGAGTTAGATCAATGCAAAGAGATGCAACCTAGAGCACTTGAAGGTAATCCAATCACTTAGTTCTCCCCTTGATAGTCAGCTATCTATCTTAAATGTGATCACTCCCACTTGGAGTCTTGATCACCAAAAGAAAAGCCCTATTGGGTTATACCTTAGCCTCTAGCTTTCTTCCTTTAAGTTCTTTTCTTTCTTCCATCACTTGATCTTCACTTGACCACCATTGTCATCTTCCACTAACCTCTTTTGCTATATACACTTAGCACTTAGGTTAGTAATTAGGTTTCATCAATTACCAAAATCAAACTAGGGTCTTTCATCGTGCCCCTGCTCGCCGGATCCGTGCCCCTCCTCGCTGGATCTGAAGGAGAGGGTCCGCTGCACCGTCGTACCGCGCTAGCCCGTGCGCGAGCTCGCCGTGTCGCCGTGCGCCACCACATGGCCGCCCTGCGCGCGTGCGCCACCACCTGGGCGAGCTCCTGCCGCGCCACCGTCTCGCGCGAGCCCGTCCCGCTGCCGAGTCCGCGGGCTGCCATTGAAGATCTGCCGAGCCTGCCCCTCACCGGAGCTCGCCGCCTCGCCGCGCGGAGGCCGTCCCCGCCGCACACAGGACGCAGTGGCCTCACCGGTGCACGCAGCGCCCGCCTCACTGGGGCGTGAGCGCGCGGCAGGGCCCCCGCCACCGGGGCATGAGCGCGCAGCAGGGCCCCCGCCTTCTTCTTACCGCGTGGAGGGACAGACAGGTCGCGAGGACGGAGGAGGGCTGCCGCTCCTGCTCGGTGTTGGAGGGAGGGAGAGTGAGGTCGCGAGAGGGAGGGGGAGGAGGGCCGCCGTCGCTCTGACGGTTGTTTCATCAATTACCAAAACCAAACTAGGGTCTTTCATCGTGCCCCTGCTCGCCGGATCCGTGCCCCTCCTCGCCGGATCCGTGCCCCTCCTCGCTGGATCTGAAGGAGAGGGTCCGCTGCGCCGTCGTACCGTGCTAGCCCGTGCGCGAGCTCGCCGTGTCGCCGTGCGCCACCACATGGCCGCCCTGCGCGCGTGCGCCACTACCTGGGCGAGCTCCTGCCGCGCCACCGTCTCGCGCGAGCCCGTCCCGCTGCCGAGTCTGCGGGCTGCCATTGAAGATCTGCCGAGCCTGCCCCTCACCGGAGCTCGCCGCCTCGCCGCGCGGAGGCCGCCCCCGCCGCACACAGGACGCAGTGGCCTCACCGGTGCACGCAGCGCCCGCCTCACTGGGGCGTGAGCGCGCGGCAGGGCCCCCGCCACCGGGGCATGAGCGCGCAACAGGGCCCCCGCCTTCTTCTTGCCGCGCGGAGGGACAGACAGGTCACGAGGGCGGAGGAGGGCTGCTGCTCCTGCTCGGTGTTGGAGGGAGGGAGAGTGAGGTCGCGAGAGGGAGGGGGAGGAGGGCCGCCGTCGCTCTGACGGTTTGTGGCGGCTGTGGGAGGGAGGGAGAGATACGATTGACTAAAACCTAACTCTTGTATATATATGATGGTGATATTGGGCCTTTTGCTGAGACGGTTTTTTTTTAACCGCCTCGGTTAATAAAAAGTAACCGCTTCTTGCCCGCCACTGGTAATATTTTCCAAGTGCCTCCTTAAAGATTTTGTGTAGTAGTGTCTATAGCAAAGATGCCGTCCTAAGGACATCTTTTGTTGAATACACCTATATGAGTTCGACTATTATTAGTCACAAACTATGAGATTTTGGTGATCTCTAGATACTTATAAAAGGCTTCGGAGTATGACTTTATATGCTCCAACTAGAGCTGATGCTTTAGGCAACCTAGTATAAGTAAAGGACTTAGGTGAAACTTATTTTACACAAAACTGTCAATTCAAGTTATAGTCTATTGTTCCCTTGTGAAGAAGTATAACCTTTGTTTTAGGTGGTGTTCAACTTAACAGTCTCTATCGAAACATTGGTATATAAAAAACAGAGAATTGAGAGCATTTCATATGTGCCATAGAATTTGGTGGGAATTGTTGAATTTAATATAGACATGTCTATATTTTATTCAATTAAATCAAATAGATCATAAGACTATATAAAAACTAGGTGTAAATGGTAGATTAAATATAGTTCATGGCTTTGAGGCACTAGTAACTCCCATAGTTATGGTGATAACTCCCATAATCATGGTTGTAGTTACTAGTAACTCTATTATGTTTATGGTGGTATGTCAGTGATCTTTCTATTTTTCATCTTCTACCTTCCACTTCTATAGGTATGGGTGTCTGTATTTATTCGCGTGTACAAGACGCAAGCTTAGCACCATTTGTTCTTTTGTTGAGTTGCTCGCAAGCTTCCCCATCCCAACCCTCTGCGCGCACGAAGAGTTGGGAGAGCAGGACTCCGGAACCGTAGTTTGTGTTGAGACACTTGCTCGGGTGTGCGGGCGATCAAGTTTTTAGGAGCGTCTCCACGACTGCTCAATGTCCGTGTCTCTTCCTGGTGATCGCCTGCCTACATCGTCTTCATATTCTTCTTCGTCCTTGGAGCCTCTAATTATTGGTGAACAGTTCGTGGGACGGCACTGTGAACACTTCTTACATCGACTGCGGTTTACGGTTTCGAGTAACTCACTATGAGTGGGAATAGAGCCACCGATGCCTTTAATATGGGTCTCTCCGGTAGGTACATCCTGATTCTTGAGTTGTTTATATTCAATATCCTTTTCGCCATAATATTATTGTGTTCTTCATGCATATATTTGCTACTAAACAACTAAGTAGTAGTAATATGACACACACCAATTTACCGCTGGTTTTTATGAATTAAATTTAACATGAAAATATCTGAATTCCTAACGATTTCTAGAGAAAAAAAAAATGGAAGCCCATTGTAACAATTAGCGGTATCTGTGTGGTGGTTCGTAACACGATTTCGTCTCTGGAATAAAATAAATAATGGTCTCCTCTTTGTAAAAAGGGGTGTGTTTAGATCCCAGTTGCAGTTGTAATTTTGCACTGTAACACGTTCGTTTGTATTTGACAATTTTTGTCCAATCATGACTCAAGTAGGTTTAAAAGATTCGTCTTATATGTACATGCAAAAAGTATAAACATATAAATATTTCGTCTATATTTGATGTTCCATGCATATGCCACAATATTAATATAACTAGTTGTAATTGTAATTTGCAGTGGATCTAAACAGGGCCAAGATCTATATGAACTGTAGGAAAAGACGGTTTTCGGCTACTATTAACCCCTTGTTGACGCCGAATAGGTTCTATCTCATCTCATGTCATAAAACGTGTTGAGTTGCAGCCTGCAATTCTGCGTGATGCAGAGACCAGCGTGCACATTCGTCGGGGACTCTGCATCAACCTCTGACACATCTGGGCGATGCTCACACGTTTGACGCTTGTGCTAGGCCGCTAGGTAGGTTTTAGAGTTTAGGGTTTAGTTAGGTGAAAAGAGGTGAAAAATGTATTGTATTATTTTTGTTTGTATTTGACAATTTTTATCTAATCATGATCTAAGTAGACTTAAAAGATTCATCTCGAGTTAGCCAGACAAAAAGTACAAACATATAACAGCTACTACTTTATTTAGTGTTTCATGCAAGCTGAAAGTACAAGGAATGGGAAAAAGAAACATTTTGGGAAGTACTCCCTCCGTCCCGTAAAAATTGCAATTGAAAGACCGGGCACGGAAACCAAGACTAGCAAAATGACCGAAATACCCCTATGGTCTGCTGTGGTCAGTCATCAATACCCCTATGGTCTGCTGTGGTCAGTCATCAGTGGAGCCCCCTTGAACTGAAAAAACCTTCGCAACGAAGTTTCTGGAATGACCGCTCGCTGCCTAACGAGATGAGGAGAAGGTGATTTTCTCTTTTTTTTATGGGCATATGGGCGTCTGCATGCGAACTGCCATGCATGAGCTGCCGGCAGCCTGGCAGGTGGCCTGTGATGTGGATCCTACTTTAGGCCTGATACTAGCCCTGACTGCCTAGATGAGCGTATTTTGTTGGAAAAATTTTAAACTCTTCGATTGCAATATTTCGTGGACGGAGGGAGTAAACACCTGTATAGCGACCAGAACCAGGCAACATCGACGTTGACCTGCGGCCAGCTAACCGTGGCCGTGACAGGAGCCAAGAATTCGGCCTCGCCCAGGACAAAGACGACTGCCGACAGCAACGTGCTCTAGGTTACTTAACTTGAGCAGTAGCAAAGTTGAGTTCGACAATCATTTGGAATCATCAGAGGCTGAATCTATCCTCCAGAGAGAGTTACTGTACATTACATCAGGCTGACACTTACACGGTGTCATGGAGATATATATATCTCTCTCTCATATCTGCGTGTTGGTAACTGTAGTTTTCATGAGCGATTGGTGCCAAATAATTATTTGTCAAAACGATAGGTAAAAAGCGTGTCAGATTTCTCTATAGATATATATGGTACGAAATTTGGCTGGAATGAGAGGGAAAACCCTATCAAAATCGTGGGCGGCCTCCAATTGGGGTGGTTGCGTTAGATCAGAACAAACTATCTCCACAAATGTAGGTTCTGGTAAAATCTACGTGTACGCGAGCGAATTGGGATGCAGATATATAATGTTTTCATGCTGGTCGGCATCATTACATATCTGTTGTGCCAACACGATACCGGCCCGTTTCTCTATATAGCCTGTATTTCTTCTTTAATTTGTTGCACTGCACTAGAGGTTATGGTCGTCAAATTAAATAGGGATCAAGCTTTGTACGAAAACGAAACACATGTATGCTCTTTGTACTGACTGTTTTCATCGTCCATCCATATCGATCCTAACCAGTGACGAATCTAGGATTTTGTACCAGACTATGCCGCCCAAAAATTTTCATACATAATTCGGTCAAATCCATTTACCAATTCGGTAATCATCGTAAAATTGACAATATAATTCGGTTTATATGCACTAAATAACACAAAAAAGCCTTGAATTCAATATGTTCAAATAATCCACTAAGTATAGTATAAATAGTTCAAAAGCCATATTGATAATTGAAATAAGACATAAAAGAGAATAGGAAACTTACAATGCTATTTTTGTAACTACTTTATTCGACGCAATGTCCCCGTTTCTCTTCATCACTTTCTCTTCATCACTGCATAAATATTACATAGAATACAGTGCCAAATAATTAAATAAATTATGCTTGCGCGATTCGAACTATAAAATATGCGGTTATGGATCACTCACATGATACGAGTGCTGAACAAAATGTCAATTTAGATCGACTCTGATGATACGAAAGAAATCCTCTGTCTCGCTATGTGATAGATGGTTCTATAATTATAGCACTAAGCATTAGTAACTATAGTACACATGATTTTTTTTAAAAAGCCGAAGAATAAAGTGAATCTCACCTGAACAGTTTTGATCACAAAATAGCTGTCGATGCCGTCGTAGGTTAGGACAAAAAGCAGAACCGGACGTCGGTCTGATGAGATCACAAGGAAGAGGATGATTGGACAGTGATAGGCCTCGGACGATAGCCGATCAGCCGACGACAACAATTGAATTCGTACTGGCTGCCGCCCCGACTGGCGTAGGGCACGGCGAAGATCTGATCCGTAATTCTGTATTGGCGTCGCCAACTCTCACTCACCTATTGTCGTCTACCGTCCCGTACGCTGTCTACCTATCTCGCTCAATCGCTGGGCCCTTGGTCGCACGGCCCACGTAACCACGTTCCTGCATGACCGCTTGGGCCTCACGCTTCGCGGCTCAGGCATTAAACTAATGAACTTATATGTATATGTACGTATATTTTTTTTTTCGAACCGAGGGATTAACTCCCATTTCCATTAGCCAAAGCAACCGAAAATACAACCAGTTTTCAGACAGCATCCAAGACCTTAGGACAGGATCAGACTAACCAAAAGAGAATTAGAACACCAGAGCAACCGACATTCTGGCGACTGAACAAGGCAAAAGACAGGACTAAGTTTTGGTGGTCGAAGCCACACCCAGCCAGGCAAACGACGTTCACAAACTTCAGACCTCTAACAGCAACAGAAGACGTATATGTACGTATATACTATCATATATACTTGCTGCTCGGTTGAAATCGCAGGGTATGCCGGGTGCCCTGTGCCTCCGCCACTGATTCCTAACATGAGCAATATAATTACTGGACATATTTCTTTTTATCACATTCATCTCAATAACCCTTTTTAGAACACATGTTCCCACATACAGCGTTGTAATCTATCTATATATCGTATAATTCTAAACTTCACTAACTATTCCATCTCAACATGCAAACAGTCAACTCTAGCAAACCACTATCGCATATTGTTGATTTGTAGCGATGGATGGGTAGGGGGCAGCTAGCTCGACTGCCCTACAAACCATAGTTTTAAATATCGGGCTATGCCAAATAGCGGCATGTTTTTTTTAGGAGCTATAAAGTTATAGCGGAGCTATGCCAAATAGCGATTTATAAGAAAAAACATGAAAAAGCACCAATAATTGATATCAAAACAAGGCAAATATGATATTTGATAAACACAAATACGTTTCTAAAGTTCTACAAGTCTAGATAACATTAGCAAATACCAATATGACATTATAACATGGTTCATAAAAATTTAGTTGTCCAAAATACCAAATTAGTAGCAAATGAAATATGAAATAGCGGTAAATAGCGGCGCTATAGCGGTAAGTAGCTGTAAATAGTGGTGATATAGCGGAAATACGAATAGCTTAGCGGTGAGTCCTTCCTGCAGCTATAGCGGTGTTATAGCAGAGCTATAGTCCGCTATTTTAAACAGGGCTACAAACTCTCCCTCGCATAGTGTGCATTTAATTTTCATCATTACTATGTCATGCCATCCACTATCATTAATTTTATAATAATTTAAAAGTAAAATAGTCTATTTATTTTGATTTATCTACAGTTCCCGCAGCAACATGTGGGGTATGCTTTTAGTATCCAAAGAGCATCCTAAATAGTCTTTCTAAATCTTATTTTTTAAATTATTTTTTGGAGAGTAATGTGCCTAAAAATCATTTTATCTCTTCAACAATTTTTTTATATCTTATGCATACTTTAGAGAGTCATTTTCGTTATCTATTTATGGATAGCGAGAAATCTATAATAAAAATTGACTATATTTTGATAGCCACTTAGAAAAATTGTTAAGGGTACTTTTCTACTAAAATCTCTATTGCTAACAATTAGAAAAATATAGAGTATCTTGGAGTTGTTGTAATTCTTAGTGCCTCTGTTGCCCTCGCACACTAAGTCACCAATTCTAATATTACAACTAATGATAGCCTCATAGCAACTTCAAGAGACTTTAGATATCCTTTCTAAATACTATAAACAGAGATTTCGATTAAAAATGAACTCAAACAACTTCTATATTTGGTTATCCAAATATAATCATCTCCTACTCTGAATTTCTAATTAGCTAAAGATAGAAGACGGGAATAACTCTCTAGAGTGCACATAAAATTTAGAAAAACTATTAGAGGACGAAGAAATACAGAAAATGTTTTTTTATTGGAGAGTGAACTTTACAAAGACTCTTAGAGATGCTTTATTAGAGAGTGAACTTTACAAAGACTCTTAGAGATGCTCTAACCTCTTAGCAGCTAGGATGACAAACTATATGGATCCACCAAGAAGAAGGGAAAAAAAAACTTTATTGTTAGGTTTTCAATTACGTGAATGCATTATAGATAGATATAGATCAAACATTCTATTGGACCCAATCTCATCTCTTTTTTATTTTCCATTTATCGTATCGAAGTAGTTCATTATATCTTATATGATTCGAATGTCAACTCTATAATAATTAATTAAATGGGCTCAATACGACATATACTAGCATATATGTAGCTAGGCTTCTCTATGTAGTACTCCTAATAATCTCCTATCCTATATGCTCCTACACATAAGATGGAAAGCAACAATGCATGGCAGCCGGCTTCCGGTCGTAGCACGCAACAAAACTCGCCGTTTACTTTATTATTCGCTCACCGACTCCCCACAGATTGGCACGTCGATCAGATCAGTCACTGGCAGCGACGGCGGTACACGCGAGGAAAATCCTGAAAAGGAAAGGAGCCATCCACGCCTCCCCGTCCCAATTGGGTTTTTCCTTCTTCTTTTCTCAGCCCCCGGAACGGAGCACGGGAAGACGGAACCGCATCGATCGGATGCCGGAGGTCGCTCGCAGACATACCTAGCTAAGACCTAACAAAATACCCGATACCGCTGACGCGGCGGCGCCCCCACCACGGCACCCATCGCTTTCGCCACCCGCCGGCCGCGCGTACGGCTCCGGCACACCCCACCCCCTGTGGTGTCCAGGCGTATTTTTGTTTTGTTTTCTCGAGGTACCGTCGCCGTCCGCCGCTGGCTCCACGCCGGTGGGTTTTCTTTTCCTCTCTTTCTGTTTTCCTCATGGCGGCCGGCGCCGGCCGCTGGGGCGACGGGGTCGTTCGTTCGTTCTCACCAGCTGTGCTCTGTGGTAGTGTAACAGGCGACCTTCGGAGAGCGACGGACGGTCGTTCCGATCAGATCAGACATCAGGCATCAGACAAGAGGGGTGTCGTCGATCCGTTCCCGGCTCCATCGGTTCTTCCTCCCTTCTTGGACTTTTGATGCAGGATAGATGGAAAAGGGGGCACTGTCTGTGATTAGAACAGCAAGAGATTGATTGCCTGTGAATTTACCGCGACGACTTTCTGACGACGACAGACGGTGTGTCAATTGTCATCTCCTTTCCAGTTGGAAAACAAGTAGAAAGGTATTGCTGAAAGTTTCTGAATGATGAAACGAGGGTGAAATGGAATGCGATACATACAGGGTGGGAAAAGCAGCTTATCTTTGGCAGTGCTAGTCACAGCCGGAGATCCTGCCCATGGCGGCACAGGTCTAAAAGGAGCAACCACAGATCAACTTGTCTGTGAGCTGTCTGTGATACGGTCATACTACCTGAATAGAATACCTGCTGATACGGTGATACCTCACCCACTCCCCCCCACACACACGGACACATCCCACACACACACACAAAAAGGAAAAAAAAAAAAAGGTTTTTTTTTTTTTTGGAGTTTTCCCAAGAACAACAACATCCTTGTCTCCACCTGCAGCTGCATCTATAAGTACCTTGGCAGGTCTCGCAATTGTAAAAGGATTACTGCAAAAAGGGGCAGGAGAAACAGGATTGCAGTAGAAGCCAGTTTTCGCCTTTTCCCATTCCCCTGTTCTTGCTTGTCCTGGCCCGGCGCCGCTCCTTGGACTCTGGATTTCGACTAATTTCCTCCTGATCATGAGTGGCAGCTGCCAAGTGAGGAGCTGCTAGGATTATTTGAAGCGAGCACGGCAAGATCTGCTGCTGGTTGTTGCAGGAAGCTTGGTATATATAGGAAGAAGAAGGAACGGAAGCACCACCTGCTGCTGATTGTCCTGCTTGTCCTCTCACAACCAAACAGAGAGAAATCTTCGCCCAAATTGTTGCGTCTCCGCTCTCAATTAGGCAACGCTGCGTGCATGGGCGCAGGAAAGGCGGCGCCTTGAGCTGCTGCGTGAGGGGGGGCGCCAATGGATGCAGAGAGCGGCCGCGGCGCCGCGAGTGCGCGCAAGAAGGTGAGTGAGCCCGGCCGGTGTCGCCTTTTCTCTCGGATTCCGTCGGAAAGATTCGATTTCTTTTTTGTTTGTTTGTTTGTTTGGTGGTTCGAGGGGCATGGTGATGGAAATTTTTCCTTTTCTTGGTGGGGGTTGCAGTCGTGGCGGTCGGAGCTGGTGCTGGCCTACCAGAGCCTCGGCGTCGTGTACGGCGATATGGCGACGGCGCCGCTCTACGTGTTCAAGAGCGCCTTCGCCGGCGGCGACATCGAGCACTCCGAGGGCAACGAAGAGATCTACGGGGTGCTCTCGCTCGTGTTCTGGACGCTCACCCTCGTCACGCTCCTCAAGTACGTGCTCGTCGTCCTGCGCGCCGACGACGGCGGCGAGGGCGGCACCTTCGCGCTCTACTCCCTCATATGCCGCCGCGTCCGTGCGGGGCTCCTCCCTGGCTCCGGCGCCGGCGACAGCGCTGTCGGACGACCTCAAGGAGCAGCAGCGCGACGGCGCGCTGCCGCCGCCGGCGTCCAGCGTGCGCGCGGCGCTGCAGCAGCGCAGGGAGCTGCAGTGGCTGCTGCTGCTCTTCGCTCTGCTCGGGACGTCCATGGTCATCGGCGACGGCGTCCTCACCCCTGCTGTCTCCGGTCGCTGCCGAACCGTCGATGATGTCCATTGGTTGGTTGGTGACAAGAATCTGATTCTGACTGTGCTTATGTTTCTCTTTTCAGTGTTCTCAGCGGTTTCGGGGCTCAAGCTGTCAATGGTCAATGAACAACACCAATGTAGGTCGATTTATTTCTTGCTCACCTTTTCTTTTACTGTTGCTTGATGACGATGTGATACCTGCTGGTTCTGGTCTGCTTGCTGGATGGATTGTGACCATAGTGTTTGTGTCTCTCTGAATAGTGGATTCTGTCTGTTGTCTCATGTTGGTCTGCAGATGTTCTCCTTCCAGTAACTTGTGTGATCCTGGTAGGCTTGTTCGCCTTGCAACACTTCGGCACACACAGGGTCGGATTTCTCTTCGCGCCTATTGTTAGCCTGTGGCTTCTCTGCATCAGCACCATAGGGATCTACAACATCTTCGTTTGGAATCCACATATCTATAGAGCCCTTTCACCACACTATATGTATATATTTCTCCAGAAGACACAAGTCGGAGGCTGGATGTCACTGGGTGGGATCCTTTTATGTGTAACTGGTAAGTAAGGAAAGAAGATATTCCTAGGCGATGGCATGCCACACTTGGACTCTGCTAATTTGTATAAATGATGACGATGACTTGACCCTTCAAATCTGTTGAAACTCTTAGGTTCTGAAGCTATGTATGCGGACCTTGGACATTTCTCGCAGTCTTCAATCAAGGTATGCAATGGATTCAGTTCATGTGCAAAATAATAATCAAGTGCAATATAAAGGCACTAGCTATATTCTCACATAGTTACTTAATACTGACTCTGATCACAAATAGTTTAGCGTCGTAACTCGTGGAAAGTAAACCCATAGAATTTGTGTTAGAAAACAGATGAAATCCTGCCGTTGCTTGCTTTGTAATCCTCTGAAACTTTCTTCTTAATGAAGCACGTGTCAACGGACACGTTCTCGAAAAAAAAAAAGAAATCAAAAGGTGGATATTGAATTGTATCGGAGACAGTGTGAACATAAATTTACAGGAACAATATTAAGATTAGGTGCCTACCCAAGTACCCATATGGCCTATTCAGAAGGAGGCAGAGTCTAGAGCTTCCGAGCCTGTCTCTGAAGGAGCATGTACAGCATTCCATTATAATTCTAGTTATGAGCACATAGAAATGGCCCATCAATCTATACTGCAGTGTAACAGGTTATAAAACAAAGGATGGCATGTGGATAAGCAATGAAATCAGAGACATTGCCCAAGCAAATGCATTTTGTTACATTAGTAGAAGTTGGACATTATTTTCTTGTAAGTGGTTAATAATTACAGTTCTGGATTACTCAAAATCTAGATGGGAAGTTTGGACCTGAAACTTCCCTGTTGGGTAAAGTACACATGTTTTAGTTTATTGGTTTCAATAATTGATGAAACTATTTATCTTCTCATTAAGGAAAAAAGTTGCTGAAGTGTGCCAGGTACAAATAGTATAAGGTGACTACAGTTTCTTTCCTGTGTCAGAAAGGGAACAGTAAGCTGACCAAGGAACTGATTAGATGGAATCTCCATGAAGTTTACTCACCCGATTACTATGTTGCAAACTTGCACTAAAAAGAAATGTGATTAGTCAGTTGCACTGAAAGTTTGATTCAACCATGTTCAATCTGATTGTTCTTTGTTTTCCAATTGGGACTGCTCCAGAAATCACATCATAATATATTATTCGTTCCAATGTTATAAGCTCAGGATGTGACATCCATTATGAATTTGTGATCATCTGATCATCCTATGTGAATCTTGTGCAAGTCTAAAATTCCATACCACACCTTTGTTCACAACAGATCGCTTTTACAATGGTGGTTTATCCCTCACTAGTACTTGCCTACATGGGACAAGCTGCTTACATTTCACAGCATCACAATTTTGAGAGGAACAGCCTTATTGGATTTTACATATCAGTTCCAGGTACTCTCTCTTTGCCTTTTTAGGCTCGTAGATAAATATTCAGTAACTAAAAGTCTTTGCTTGCCTACTGATGCAATAATCTCTTTATAGAAAAAATCAGATGGCCTGTTCTGGGGATTGCAATCCTTGCAGCCGTAGTTGGGAGCCAAGCAGTTATTACTGGCACATTCTCAGTTATCAAACAGTGTTGTTCCTTAAATTGCTTTCCAAGGGTGAAGATTGTGCATACATCCTCCACGGTACATGGCCAAATATACATACCAGAGATCAATTGGATCTTAATGATACTGTGTTTGGCTGTTACTATAGGCTTCAAAAACACGAAACAGATGGCAAACGCACAAGGTAAGAGTACAAAAAATCACTTGAAAATATTTTTTTTCTTTCTCCAAATAACGAAGCCATAATATTTGAAAAATTTTCAGTAATTTATGTAACTTAAACTTCAGATGTATTGAAAGTTATCTCATTAGTTCAGCTATTTTTGGGTTTCAGGGTTGGCGGTTATAACAGTTATGATTGTAACAACTTGCTTTATGTCACTCGTCATTGTCCTTTGCTGGAACAAGAATGTTGTATTTGCTCTTGCCTTCCTTCTTTTCTTTGGTGCAATCGAAGCTGTCTACTTCTCAGCTTCCCTCGTTAAGTTCCATGAAGGCGCTTGGGTACCTATAGTTCTTTCCTTCATTTTCTTGATCGTGATGTGCGTTTGGCACTATGGCACAGCAAAGAAATACGAGTTTGATGTGGAAAACAAGGTCTCAATAAGCTGGCTTTTGAATTTAGGCCCTTCATTGGGTATTGTTCGTGTCAGAGGCATTGGTCTGATACATACAGAGCTTGTTTCTGGGATACCTGCCATTTTCTCCCACTTTGTCACCAACCTCCCTGCATTTCATCAGGTATCTTGTCATACCACTTTTTGTGTTGTTTGGATGGTCATTGATGTGAATGCTAATATTTTTTTTATGCTATCATCATTCTGAACACACTGCTGAAGGCTATTTAACTGACCAGTGCATGAATGTGCTTTTCGTCAGGTTCTGGTCTTCCTATCCGTTAAATCCGTTTCTGTACCACATGTCCAACCTGAAGAGCGATTTTTGGTCGGACGCGTTGGCCTGAAACAATACAGGCTATACAGGGTAGTTGTCCGGTACGGGTACCGGGATGTTCAACAGGACAGCCTGGAGTTTGAGAAGTCCCTGGTGAGCAGCATTGCAGAGTTCATCCGCTCTGGGGACTCTGATCAAAATGGTTATCCGGATGGTTCAGAGAGTCCCTATGAGAGGTTGTCTATTATCAGCAAAGGCCTGCCATTTCAAGAGACCAACGGTGAGGTTGAGGGATCACCTGAATCATCTGCACGGAAGGATACAGACCCAATTTTAGTATCCTCCAAGTCGAGGAGAGTGAGCTTTGTGCTCCCAGAAAATACGCAGATCAACAGTGAAGTGCTTAACGAGCTGCAAGAGCTGACTGAGGCAAGAGAGGCAGGCATGTCCTTCATCATGGGGCGCTCATATATGAAGGCGAAATGTGGGTCTAGCCTGATAAAGCGGATTGCCATGAACTTCATCTATGAGTTCCTGACAAGGAATAGCCGAGGTCCTGCCTACGCGGCTAACGTGCCACATGTTTCCACCCTTGAGGTAGGAATGGTTTGCCAAGTCTAATAAGTAGATATGATATCAATGTGGCCATGTCAAGTTGTATAGAGGTAAAAATAGTTCATCTTCTTATATCTGTATATATATAGGAGAGAGATCATAACAAAAGGGCTAGATTGTTGTTGAAGCGGGGCATCATTGTGGCCTGTGAGTGCAGATGCTGGATAGACAAATTGTGCATAGCTTTCTATTTTCTCTGTATATTCTTTTGTGTCAGGCTCTTCCTTGCTCTGCTTTTTAAATCTACCAATGCCGCTGTTGCTATGTGCTATAGCTACAGAGGAGGGAGACCATTCTTATTGTGTTCATGAATTGGTTTGTGACCAATAATTGTATGTACTGTGTCATAATCTGAATAAGTTTTCGTTTATCCTGATTTTGCCTTCTTTTCAGACATAGAATAGTATTTTTTCTTTTACCATAAATCAGTATCAGTCAAAATCAGCGCTTCTTTTCAAACAAGCGAACAAAGAGACTTGAAACTTGCTACTTGTCACCATGACAGTGATTTGATATAGAGATGACACTATTATAGTGATCATGGCAGTCACTGTAACAGTGATCTAGAAATGAGTCTATTTTGCTATAGCATAACAAGATTGAAAAAAACTGGAAAAGCTAGGCACCAGACAAATGCAAATTCTTCATGTGGTTAGTGGCACATTATAGGTGCTGGACTGCAGACCGTCTTGCTAAAAGAGGTCTGCCCCACCCTGAACGCTGCCCGCTCTATGATCAAGCCGAGGAAACAATTGATCATCTACTGATCTCATGTGTTTTCTCCAGGCAAGTATGGTACAACATCCTACATAAGGTTGGCTTGCAGAACCTCTCCCTCCAGCGTGACAATGACTCTTTTGATGCATGGTGGGCAAGCACAAATTCTAGGGTTGATGACCAGATAAAAAAAAAGGTCTCAATTCTATCATTATTCTTGGAGCTTGGTCCATTTGGAATCACCGCAATCGTTGCGTGTTTGATGGGACTCAACCGAGTCTAATTGTTGTTTTGGGTTCGGTAAAAGATGAGTTTCTCTTGTGGAGTTTGGCTGGAGCTCGGGGAATATCCAATCTACTTGCTCTTGAGCCATTCAACACATAAGTTCCTCTCTAGTGGTCTTGGGTCAAATTTGAAAGGTGTGAGAGAGATACACCATCAAATGTAATAGGGTGTGTGCGAGTGGCTGTTGGGGTTTCTAAACCCACTATTTACTCTTCTTAATACAATGATACGCAGCTCTCTTGCGTGATCGAGAAAAAAAAAGATTGAAAGAAAACGGGGGAAACAATACCCATGGACCGAAGTTGCACATTCTAGTGTGATGTATAAATAATAATGTGTTCTATTCTTTTTTCAAGAAAGAAAACACAGAAAATTTACTGACAGAGAAAAGTAAGTTTTGTGCCTACAATTAGTTCACCATTTCCTTCAGTTTTACACAGCTGGTTTATGATTTACTAGATCCGAGGGAGTACCTAAAATTTAGATTTCAGCGCACAGGATGAATTATAACCAATCATGACGGGTGAGACCGTTCACCCGGTATATATACCGGAGTATGCTGTTTGCTAATTGCTACCCTAGTACTGTCATCATCCTTTGCAGGGCCCATACATCGGATTGCGCGCACGCCGAAGGAGCCGGCACCCTTCAACAAGCAATCACGTCCCGCGCACAGTGATCCACAGCTGGAGTCTGGGATCCCCTTTGATGTTGTTGGCTCGATACTTGGCGCCCTTTTTCGAAAGCTTTTGTCCGGTCGGGCTGACGACTGATGTGAGTGTGATCTGATCCCCTCGCAGCCGTGCCCGTGCTCCTCCTATCATTGCATTGCATTGCATATCTAGGCCAAAAGGCAACAGAGAAACAAGACAATTATTATGGGGAGAATTAGGTCTACGGCTTCGAAAAAGTTGAGTTTAGCTATTTGGTCTTTTTCGAACGAATTTGGGTGTATGGCCTCCGGTGAAACTTTTGTTAGCTCTATAGCCTTCCGTCCAGTTTGATGACTTAACGGTGTTAACTCAGGGGTTAAAAGACCATTTTACCCCTGGCTGAAAAAAATAAAAAACAGTATATTTGCAGTGCATAAAAAATACAGTATATTTGTTTATTATATATTTTGAGTTTATAATGATATATCTCTAATATATAAGCACCTCACATATATTCTCACATAATCATATTCTCACATAATCATGACTGTAAGCCGTTTATTTAATTCGATTGGACGGTCACAATCAAATATTACCTCTTAGGAGGTAATATCTTAAATACATTTTTTTATTTATTTATTTTATAAAATGAGATAAAAAGGAATATATAGGGTATGAAAAATCTTTTTTTAGATTTATTTGCATGCATCTAGATTTGCTTGCGTGCGTGTGTTGCATGCATTCAAGATAGGAACGAAGGAACTCGAAGGCTGCTTTCTTCGACTCCTGGTGGAACTGGAACTGCGACACACCGGTGGAGGCGACGTTGCTGGACCGGAAGACCGGCCTGGGCACCTTCACCAAGAAAGTCTGACTCCGCCGCCTCCCGCGCCATGACCATGTCCTCCGCCGCTGCCACGCGGAGGAGCTCCCGCTCTACCTCCATGCACCGTGCCACGCCCGTCACTGGCGTCGTCTCCATGGGCCTCTCGATCTCGCCACCGCGTCCTGGATCACGGCATGGTCCTCGACGAAGGAGAAGGTGCCTCCCGTGGCCTCCGAGATGCGGTGCATGGCCATCGTCCCCCGCGCTGGCGCCTGCAGGGGAAACACCAGATTTGGATCCGGAGGGGGTCGGACCGGCCGCGGCTCCTGCCCGGTGGCGGCGGCGGAGGCAGCGCCCGCCAGGCCGTCGGCCATCTTCCTTTTTTTTTCTCTCGCGTGGTTTTGGCCAGGAGTCGCGCACGCCCGAGTGCCATTGGGAAGAAGAGGGTGCCGCGCGGTTCTGTCTTTGCATGAGGGTATTTATGTCTTTTCGGGTGCCAAGAGTGAATGCCCTAACCGAAATTGCTTACAGAATGGATGGAATGACAAATAGCTAAGAAAAATTTCATTAGAGGCCATACAGTTAAATTCGTTCGCGAAAAAGCCAAATACCTAAACTCAACTTTTTCGAAGGCCATAGACCTGATTCTCCCATTATTATGTGCATATATAGTGCACTGCAACACGCAATTATAGGCTAAATTAGAGCTGGGCGAGCTTATTAGGCGTTCACTAATAAACGTGGAAAATACAACATCGTTTAGTTCTGTTCTGCGGTATAAGATTAAATTAAAAGCTCTCGTCTGAGCCCTGACTGTTTATCGCATTTGTCTCCAACGATACTGACAAATGATTCAAAAGTCTCACAGTGAGCAGGTTTCCAAAGAACAATTTTCTAATTTAATTTGTCAGTAAACTTCAGTTTCGGATCGAGAAGGGTCGAACGAGCTAGTAAACTGCATACTAGTAGCAGTAATAAGGATTGAGCTACCTGGTACAGTCAATGCAATTTGCATCTGGATTTGACAGCAGTTCATACCTTTGTGAAAAGGAAAAGAAATAAAAACTACCGACATGGTATCTTTGCATTGCGTCTTTGAAGGTCCGATTTGTTGGTCAAGATCTGAACAATAAAAATGCAAGGTTGGGGAGGGCATCCCCAAACACTTTCAGTAAAGAAAGGTTTGTGCCAAGCCTAAATTATTAAGTACACTAGGAATTATATATATTAAGCAGTAGAAGCATGGATACATCAATGCACCTTTGATCTTTCTTCTTTACCGCTCTCAAAATATAGTCTTGAGTTGGTGCGATGGTGAAGACACAAGAAAAGATGTCCATTGGTCCTAGAAAAGAGAGGAACCTAGATTGCGTGTCACACATGCAAGCGAGAGAGAGAGAGATGTGTCATGAGACGTGCCTCGTGCAAGAAATATGCGTCTACTCCCTTATTAAGTGTCATTTTCGATTTTCGTACCATAAGTTTAACTAGATTTATAAAAAAATACATTATTTATATCTCAAAATAAATTTATTAAAAAACTAAATTAAAAAATCTTTCTAATGATATCAATTATGTATCATAAATCATAATGTATTTTTATATAAAATTAATCAAAATCATTTATCAGAAAATGAGAACGATAAATATTTAGAGACGGAGAGAGTATATCACACGGATACGCTCAACGAGGCAAACGACCAAACGTGCATGGTATGTACAGCTGTAAGTCGTGGCTAGCAGTATATCTAGCTTTCAGTCAATGACAGAACGTATTTTTCTCTCACAATAAATCAACCACCCAATTCAGCCAGCCGAGCAGACCCGCGGCACCCACCTACGGGCTCCGCATGGCCGCACTGGCCAACTCTAAAGTATTGGTCAAATCATTTTACTAGCTAGGCGTGCTCGCTTATTACTAAGGATGGAAATATAAAAATAATATCTAAATTATTCACATTTATTCGTTCGAATTATATATATAAATATATGTATTCGTATCTATTTTGAAATAGAAGCTAGAATAAATGTATCCATATTTATTTTTTTAGTGTTTTTTCTCTATTCGACAATATTCGACAGTATCCAAGTCCGCAAAGAAAATAAGGTACCATGAACCTAATTAAAAGATTTCTCTTCATGAGTAAACAATTATTTAGTTTCATTATTGCTAATAATACTTGAAACCTATTTAATAGTATATATGAAAATAACTTTAGAACTAATTTTAAAATATTAATGATAAATTAATATTAGCACTTCTTTGATTTAGTTTAATCCTAATATATTTGTTCTCTTAAATTATTTCAATCCTTTATCTTTTTATTTATTGATATAAATTTATAATTTCATAATAAATATCTATATAAATAATATTGATTGATTGAGTGATATATTTAATTACTAAATATTTATTGATAATTATATTATTTTTTGTGCTATTCTTGTCAATGTTACATACACAAATACTTTATCTCTTATTCTGTGATAATTATGTAATTTCAATACTAATTATAAAATAAAATGACTATTTGTTTTCTACCATTTTTATTTGAATTTATTCAATTGATCTATTATTTTATTCAATATTATATATTATAATTTAGTTTACTTCGCTATTGGAGATTATTAGAAGTGTACTCACTTTGGTTAGCGATGTACTTAGGTCCTGTTTGGATCCAGGGGCTATAGCTAGTTTGAACTAGTTTGAACTCAACTAGCCCAAAAGTATCCAAACAAGAGGGTTAGAGTGGGTTATTTGTAACTAGCCTACCTAAAAAAAACTAGTCCCTTCAAGAGATGATTATTTGGGCTAGTTCAGGTGGAGACCATGCATTCCTCTCACATCTAGCCACAGTATGGCCCACGCAAATGATTGTAAAAGTATTTTTTCTATCAATCTAACTCTTACATCCAAACATCACTTGAGCTAGAGCTAGTTGAGCGCTAGTTTGCAGCTGGAAACTAACTCTAACCTCTAGCACAGCTAGAGGATCTAAACAGAACCTTAGTAGTATATTTTTGTTCATGTATGTCAAATTTCACAATATATATTTTGAGTTAACTTGAGTAAATATCGGAATAGAAATCTGAATCCGAGTCGGTGAGCTAGGTTAGTCGAGTTTTGAGAAGTGTTAGGTCTAGATCTCAGGCTTCATGGGTCGCCTGGATTTTTATTAGCCATGAATCGATACAGAACTTTACATCAATCTTTTTTTTTTTTGAACGAATACTTTACATCAATCTTCTCTCCCATCCATCACTCGACAAAGCTCCAACAGTAAAATCTTATCATGGGCATTCGCCTCATAGGATTTTCATAGCGATGGAAAATTAAGATGCATTTTAAAAAATAAAGTATGATGTCCTTCGTGACCTCACATAATTTGAAATTACTTCAACTTATAGTTGTACAAACAAAAATAACAAACAAATCTTGTTATGGAGTAAGCCTTGGAATAAATCAAACCAAACATACATAAACCAAGCTTGAAAGGGATAGTTTAGACTTTTTCTTTTGTTTTCTAGGCAAGTCAATTATATTTCTCTATCACGTGCTAAACAGTAGGATGGCGTCCATGGTCCACAGTATAGTGATAGCACTATGATAGTGGCAATCGCAACAGTACAAGTTAATGAAACACATTTAGGCCCCGTTTTGAAATGAATGATGTTCCTCTTGTTCCTGTGGGAATTGAACTGATTCCTGTGAAATTTCTGCGTTCCAAACAGGTCCTTAAACACGTAAGTTCCACAAGAATTTATAGAAATGTGGTATGCTCATAGAGAAGAACTGCAGGTTTTGTACCTATTTAAAATATAGAAATTTCATATGAACCATGTTAATTTACAAAATTCACTTTAATTTCACAGGACCAACATCAAATCCGGAAAAAAACCTTGCATTTTAGACGGCCTGATGAAAGTCCAAACTGGACTGTTATCACTTCCATAGTTCTATATTGCATAATGCAAACCTATCATATAATGACATACATCTTGAAATAGCAATGGGTACTCGCAACATAAAACTCGATAGACCTTTATCCCATTAGGGTATCAGTGCGGTGTTAATTTCTTAACCTGCCGTGTATGTCAATGGACAAAACTCTTTACCCAACAGGCCTGTGGGTATGTGCATCATATACACTACTCGAAACCGTAAACTTCTGGATAGGTAGATATACACTACTCGAAACCGTAAACTTTTGGATAGTTCCGTTACAGTTGCATGCATTCAGAACAATTAATTCGAAATCACTTACATTGCGAGCTGGGCATTTGAAAAATATGCGGCCTTGATTTCTTCTCATCAGTTCTAGCCTGGAACTCCAAAACAGTGTGAAGGCCACACTTAGTGCACGTGATTAGCTCAAGATCTAGCCTCTTCCATCTGCGACTTCGAGAGGCTGTGGAGCCAGGTCGATTGGATGGAAGAGGTAGCCATGACCCTTGGCAGCCAGAGGAAGCTTTGACGGTGATGGCGGTTGAACCAGGCAGAGGACACTACGATGGTGGCGGCGGCGGCTGTGAGCGATGGGAAACACGGTTTGGATTGGCCCACTGACTTTTAATTGCCCTCGGGGGTTAACGATGGTGGTTTTTGCAAAACCTCAGCGCGTGCCATCACCCAATTGGATCCAAACGAGACATCAACAATGTTTACTGATTAGGCACCCAAATGACTAATTTATAACATTGGGGACCGGGATGACACACCTACAACGCAACTTTAGGAACCGCTTATGCACTTTCCTCTTTTAACAATATCATATAACTATTTGCTTATTGATAAGTTTTGATAGGAAGAAGCATTATGCATATATAAAGAATATGATTATATAATTCCAGTAAATAACAAGTGACAAATAATATATATAATAAATGTTATATAATTAAATATATAAAATCAATGAAACTATAAATAGATATTATCAATAAATAGTTTAAAATATATGAAAGTAATTTCATCAATATATGAATAACCAAAGTACTTAAAATCAATATGATTAGCTATATTAAAATTAACCTTATTTATTTTATTATTATTAATAAAATTAATGTAATGTTATTAGCCATAGAGATAAGTTTTAAATTAGTTTAAATGTTGTATATCATTTGTTATATTAAAAATTGATATCTTGACATTACTAGCCACAGATACTGGATATTTTCGGATATTTTTACATCCGAATTCATCCAAGTTTGAGTGTGAAATCCTCGTGGATTTGGATAGGAAGAACGGGCGGTGACCATCGAGTATAAAACCCACTCTATCTATGAGGTTCCTGTTAGTTACATTTCAAAATTTTAAGATTTCCCATTACATCAAATGTTATGGCATATACATAGAACATTAAATGTAGATAAAATTTTTGTATGTTTACACTAGTTTGCATGTAAATCACAAGACGAATCTTTTAAGTCTACTTAGGTCATAATTGGACACTTATAAAATAAAATTTCTTTTACAAATTCCAAAACTTTTTACCTCGTAAACGGGGGTCTAAAACCCAATCTATCCCTACCTACATCCAGTGCTGGGGTCCACAACGCAGAGGCACTAGCCGGGACCACCACAAAACCTCCCGCCGCCCCCACGGAACACGGGCAGAGAGTGGAGCGAACGGTGCAGCGTGGAAGGCAAGGCGGCGAGTAGTAACAGCAGCAGACCCTCTCTCTTGTCTCTCTCACCACGCTTGCCCCTCCCTCGTCGCTTTACTACGGCCATCTCTCTCTTGTCTCTTCCCTCCTTTTTCCACCCGGCGACGGCGAGCGAGAACTGCCGGGCCCCAAAAAGAGGCCGCATTCTTGGTGCTTTCTGAACCTTCTTTACTTTGTCCTCAAATGGCCTCCTCCTCCTCGCCCTCTTCGCATCTCCCTTCGCCATAGGCACCTCTCCTCTCCCCCACTGCAAGCTCCTCCCTTTCTCGCCTCTTGGTTCTTGCTCTGTCACTGTCAGCCCAGAGGCAGAGCATCAAGCAAGCAATGGCGGCGGCGCCAGGGCGAGCGGCGCTCCTGGCCGCCGCGCTCCTGTTCGGCGCCTTCTTCCCATCCGCGTCCGCCGCGTCCTCGTACCCCGCAAGTGAGCTCCTTTCGCGGCCCCCACACCGTCTCCTTCGCTTCGTTTCCTCCGCTGATTAAGCTTTTTTTATTATTCCGCTTCCGCGTCGGGTCTCGGGTGGCAGGGATTGCGGGGAGGCTCCTGTCCACCACGGCGTCGGCGGTGGCCAAGCGGCTGTGGTCGCTCAAATCGGCCTCCACCAAGACGGGTAATTTCGTCGTCGTCATTTCCCTCTCCGATTCCCGGCTTATTCGCCCGCTGTTGTTTTCTTCTCACCGGGTGCGCTGTGCCTGCTCCTCCTCCTCTGGTGGTCTCTGGCGGTGGGTGTCGGCGGCAGCGACGGCGGCCGTGGCGGGGCGGTCCATGGTGCGGTACGAGGGCGGGTACGGGGTGGACACTGTGTTCGACGGCAGCAAGCTGGGGATCGAGCCCCACGCCGTCGAGATCACCCCGGCCGGCGACCTCCTCGTGCTCGACTCCATCAACAGCAACATCTACAGGGTCCACCTGCCGTTGTCACCATGTGAGCACGCTCTGCCTCCGACCACTCACTGTCCTTTTCACGTTTTTTTTTTCAGTCTTCATGGGATTCTGCTAAGTGTCCTGCTTCTCTCCATGATGTGAGTACTGAGTGAGGAGTTGTCTCGGTGGTGGTTGGGAGGGGCTCAGCGCTGTTCCTCGATTGCAAAATGCCTGTTATTTTCTCATTGCTATAGCATGGACGATATGAAATGATAGTTCTTTGCGATCTTGTCACTTTCACCCCCCATGTTTGTTATTCATCGTTCAGTTTTTTTTTTTTTCCCTTCACTTCCCTCTGTCACTTCCTGTTTCATACGAGTATATCAGAAGCCGAGAAATATACCATTTCACCAGGAAAAATGTTTGTATGAATTGTTTGCCTGATTTTGTTAGAAATATCTCCTGTCTCATCGTCTCCTGTCACTAAAGGTAGGTACCATACCACATGGAAATTTTACACTTCAGCTTCACTATGAGCAAATGCTATGTCAGTCACACTTCCCTCACTGCAACAAGATGACTTGTATTTTAGGATAATGAAGTTGCCATTCATGTTTCTTTTAGCATGGATCTTCTGAAAATGAATTCAACAATGCAGATAGCAGACCAAAGCTCCTTGCTGGTTCCCCAGAAGGTTTATCTGGCCATGTGGATGGAAGACTGCGAGAAGCGAGGATGAACCATCCTAAGGGGTTCGCTGTGGATGATAGGGGCAACATTTATGTTGCAGACGCTATGAACATGGCAATAAGAAAGATCAGTGATACAGGTAAGCCAAAATGGCCCATGCTTAGGTAGTCCACATTGCATTGTTTGGTCCCCCCAGGCCCCTTCTGTTTGTTCTATAGTTTTCCTGGAGCTTCTCCAGCCCTTATTTGGTACTTGTGCCTACGAGGTAATTGTTTCTCCAGCAGTTATTTAGTAATTGATACCTAAAGGAGATTGTGGTAGTCGAGTATCTCTGTTTCTTGTCAAGTGACTTTCTTGGAGAGAAGTGTGCCTTGGGAACTTTTGAACTGCATCCTTGTAAGCTGGTTTCCCCAGCAAACTCATTGTGCACTATATAAAGCGGGGCCAATGGTCTTTGGTCTAAAAAAAAGAGGAGATTGTGGTAAAAATTTCTACACTCATTTGGCCTTCGCTGTTGGTTTTTTATGTTCAGATCCTTTTACAAGTTTCTCTTGTAACTAATTTCTTTCAGAATAAACTATTCAATTTACTTTCTCCAGTAGAGATTACCAATCTTTATGCTAATTGAATCTGGCTTTAGGTAAAAATTTGTTTGGATCTTCTTCTGGCGATATCTATTTTAAACATCCGTGATTATTATATTGTAGATTAAGTTCTTGACAAATTGTATTATAATATTTAGGGGTTACAACCATTGCTGGGGGAAAATCAAGTAGAGGTGGGCACATAGATGGGCCCAGTGATGATGCAAAATTCTCAACTGATTTTGAAATCCAGTACGTCAGCAGTACCTGCTCTCTCTTGGTCATTGATAGAGGAAACCAAGCAATTCGAGAAATTCCACTCAACGATGATGACTGTGCATATCAGTATGAAGCTGGTTTTCCACTAGGTACATTACACTTAGGCTCTCCACTCGTATTGCTTGACCATATTTTACTTCTGTTCTGTAAAGCCAGTCATATGGTCACTGCATTCAGTGCTCAAATAACACAAGGAAAAATGAAAAGGGGCTGTAAAAAATGAATAGTAATTACATTTGATTTTGAATGCTCACAGGGTTTTCATTGCTTTGTGCTGCTGGTTTCTTTGGGTACATGCTTGCATTGCTCCAGCGCCGGCTTTTAGGAATGGCATCAACAACAGATGTAAGTTTGTCATGTTTTTTTATCTGTACAAGGTGCACATAGGTGCATTTGCTAAGAACAAGTAGAATTTATAACTAGTGTTTGGACCACAGTTTGTAGGCTTGCTGTAAACCAGCACATTGGTACATGCATATTTCACCATCAACTTTTGGTTATGCTACAGCTAATATTTTTTATATTCATACTCTTGTGGCTACAGCCGATATACCTGACACCAATCCTCACAGCTGCTAGAACTGGATGTGTGCCACAACATTTAAAATGCAAATTATTTATGGTTCAATTAATAGATGTTTAGATGATATTTCAGGTTTACATAACTGATTTTATTAGTTAGGTAATTTAATAATGATAATGTACTGATTTTGAGGACACATCTATAGAAGAGTGCATAAAAAATACGCACTACATGACAATTTAATTTGTTATCGTATCTTAAACCATTTTTGAAGTAGAAAAGAAATGACCTAATGAATTATCTTTGATCATGTCACTCATGTATTAATTTACGGTTGCATCTTTATTAAACAAAATTTTACCTTACAGGAACCTCAAGTGCCTCCAAGACCCAGCATTGCAAGTATTCCTCCATACCAGAAGCCTTTAAATCCTTATGTTCGTCAACAATTCATCCCAAGAGAAGAAACTGCAAAACAGGAAACTGAAGAGGGGTTCTTCACCTCAGCTGGCAAACTCATTGGAGGGGCAAAATCATCTGTGGCTGAGATATTTGGTTTCAAGAAGAAGCGCCTGAGCAACCCATACCATCAGCAGCAACGAAGAGCTAACCCTTGGCCAGTGCAAGAAAGCTATGCCATCCCACACGATGAACCACCTCCACTGGACACAAGAGCACCAACCCCTCAGAAGAACTACAGCTTCATGACAAAGGAGCCTGAGAAGGTCCACTACGTCCGCCATGGGCACCCGTATTTCAGTAGCTGGGATGGTCACCGTCGCCCTCAGCAGCAGCCGGACCAGCAACTGTACCACCAGCAGCAGCACCTGCAGCAGCACAGGCAGTACTCTGCAGGGCCACAGACATTTTACGAGCAGAGCTGTGAGGCTACAAACGAGATCGTCTTTGGTGCGGTCCAGGAGGTGGACAGCAAGAGGCGCATGGTCGAGATCAAGGCTGTGAACTACGGAGACACATTCTATGAGCAGTATGGAATGCGGTACCGCAACAATTTCATCGGCTACAACAACAATAACAACTATTGAACAGCCTGTCTATTTCTTTACCTTTCCCTGCCTCCTGTTTTTTTGCCCCCTTAGTTACATGGTTAGATTTACTGGTTGTTCCCTTATTTGCATTCCTCCACATTCCCTGTAACCAGAAAAAAGGAAGTGGAGGCAGCAGAAGCTATCTCCTGTTTTGACTTGTGCAATGGGGAAACTGGGTTTTGCAAGTACATCGTGATTATATCTTAAGACTTTCTGATGTATGTATTTAACTGACATATTTCAGACTAGTAGTTACAGCAATAACTTCTTACATTCCTGCAGTTTTATGGTTAAAATGTGTTGTGATTCCATGAAAGTATGCATTCCTGGCCACCTGGTTTACCAAGGTGGGTAAGAGCTAGTGGCATCTGAGAGACTCTGAGCTGCCAAACTTGCCTTGTTGCATGCTGCGCCGGTGAATGGTGAATTGGTGATAGCTTCTATCTGCAGTCACACCACACTGACTACACAGGAACCTGTTCCTTGGATGCCGGTAGCATTTGGAAAGGATACTAGGCACAGGCGATGGACGACATCACCGAGCCTCGAGGCCTCGTGATGGCACTGAATGCGTTCGCCTAAAGAGAACAATCAGGAGACACACAGACTGTGTGGACGGTGGTCAGGATTCAGAGCTACGTGAACAGTTTTACTCGCGAGGGTCCGGCACCCTGTGGCTGTGATGACAGGCAGGCTCTATTTTTTTTGAATAAAAAAACAAAAAAAGAAAAAGGACAGGCGGGGGGCCCAGCACGGCAAATACGTAGGCAATCACATGAAAACAGGAGCCAATCAAAGATGGAAAATGGGATTTCCTGCTGCAGAGATGTCAAGTGGTGCTGTTACTATTGGAGAAATGAAGGTAGGATAAGGGTGTGTTCCAAAGTTTGGGTTATGTAATTCTTTCATTTGTATTTGATAACTTTTGTCTAACCATGGACCAATTAGACTCAAAAGATTCGTCTCGACAAGTACAGACAAATTATGTAATTAGTTATTTTACCTACATTTAATGTTCCATGTATGCATTCAAAATTCGATATGACGGGAAATCTTGAAAAAGTTTTGGAAAAGTTAAACGCCCCTTAATTCTGGCCGTCTAGGAGCATTATTAGCTGGGGTTTGGGCTACAGACATACTGCGTCTGAGCTCTGATTACATCGTGACAGGAAAAGACTGATTATGAGTCCATGACATATGTTTCTGACACCAAAGGCAATTTTGATGCAGGGTCAGCATGAAAACAGGTTCCTGGCAAATTCAAGAAAAATGAAGGAACTGATTGTTTTATCATATGTTTTTTAATCTACAACGAGAAACATTGGATCGAAACATTAGAAATGAAAATATATGATGATCGGATGTTTTTTTTGATCTACAGTAAGAAACATTGGAAATGCAAAATATGTGGTGAAAGGAATGCAAAATATGTGGTGAAAGGAACTCTTCGGACCTGATTGTTTGCTTGAGCTTATCAGCCAAAATCAACGCTTTTGAACAGTATTTTATTCTCACAACAAATCAACATCTGCCAAAATCAGTGCTTATTGGGTCAACTAGAGAGCTTTGGTTCTCTGCACTACTACTGCCTAGTGCCTACTAGTGTCATAACAATTGCTAGGTGATTTAAGTAGCTATCCTATAAAAGAGAAAACACTTGCTTCATCATGAATTACAACTTGCTTCATCTTCTTTTGTGCTGTCCTTTAACTGTTCATCTGGTAATTGTCACCTCTAGATACATCTGGGATTGATCCAAATATCTGAACCATCAAGCTGCCAGCTGAAAGAAAAAAAAAAGAACCAATCAACTTCTATAATTAAAACCATGAAGTTACTGCAGAAACTAAAGCCAAGGCTCAAGGTCAGCTTCTCTATCTAAAGTTTTAAACCCATCAAGATACTGGCAGAAAAAAAATATATCAAGGACTCAAGATGAAAACTCTCATTTTGAGAGCTTAAAGATTAACGATGTCTTCAACAATGAAACATGAAAAAAAATATTGTTAATGAAAAATTATGATCCATAATGTCACTGACAACACGGTGAATAAGTTTTTGTTTTTACCTATGATGAAGATAGCCCCGACAAATCCTGTAGTGCCCCATCTCTCACCGAGCATTGCCCATGCAAAAGCAGCACCCCATACAGGTTCCAGACCATAAATAATTGCAGTTTCTGTAGCTGATACATCACGCATAGCAGCCACCTGAGAGGAAAAAAAAAACGGAGAGAAATTCCACAAAATCAGATAACAAAAATGACCTCGTCCAAGAGAATAGCTAATCTGATGACAACAGAACTTACCTCTGCCCATAAACAAAACGAAGTTGAGAATATGCCTGTGTATATAATTGCTGGCCAAGGAAACAACATCATCCTACCAAATAACTCCGATGGTGGCCATGCGTTGAACTTCCAGTGTTGCACATTTTGTGTGAAGCATTTAAAAATATATGACACTGTTGATAGGATTGCTACAACAAACACCTGGTTTTACACTTGTTTAAGAACCTTGTCAAGAGGAACAGAAAGGAACTCACATAATTGAGGTAATGAGTCTTGGTCAGAATACTAACCTCACATCCAACAAGAGTTAAGAAACTTTCTTTCTTTATATTTCTGGAAATATGCTCAGTTCTGAGCATATGAATTGCAAAAGAAAAGGCGCTCACAAGGTTCAGAAGATCACCAACCTGATGGAAGCATGGGATGAGATCATGAGAACATCAATCAATATATGGCTGGCGCAATCCCTAGTGGTGAAGTTCTCAAAAATATTCATAATACCCAAATTACTAAGCAGCGATATAACGAAATAAAACTTTGAAGACAACAGTAAGCTTGATAAAGCAGTGTCATATCATAGGCCATAAGACAAGCAGACAAAAGGTCCAGACAAACATGTTAACCTGTCCATGTAGATAATCCGACTTACACATGGTGGGGAACCACTTAGCTCCAGCATAGCAACACCAAGAAGTGATAAAAATGCTCCAAACCATGTATGAGAAGGTACTTCTGCTCCAATAAGACCATCCAAGAAAGGGACAATGATCACCTACAGTAATTTGAAATTTTGAATAAAGAATAGTGATGCAATGATATTCATATGTTTTAGGGAAGGCATTGTTGTAGAGTTCTTGAGATGCTTGAGAGAGAGTTCTTACAGTAAGTGCAGAAATGAAAGATGCGCGCCCAGCATCACCTGTAACTAACCCCATAGCCTGAGCCAGGTAGGCCAAGCTTACCCAAATGCCCAACTCTAGTCCTCTAAAAAAGAGTTCCATATCCCTCAGCGATTTTAGTAACAGCGGCACAAAAGGGATGGCTGCTATAGTGAACCTTAACATATTGAAAAGGTCAGGGTCCAAAAGAGCCTCCGCCTGTTTCACAACTGAAATGTTGCTAGCTGAAAGAAATAAATTTAGTCTTAGCTGAATATGTAAGAGGAAATTCAGCGTGCAGAGTAACTGGTAGAACTAGTTCAAACACAAAGCAGATCCTTGTAAGAACTGAAATAAATAAACTGAGTCTAGCTGAATATGTAAAAAGAAATTCAGCGAGCAGAGTAATTAGTAAAACTAGTTCAAACACAAAGCAGATCTTTATAAGAAGCAAGCACGCACGCACAAAAGCAGTCAAGCAGATGATAAGGTAATTCAACTTTTGCATGCTTGATTACTATGCGTTGAAAATTTATTTATATATGTGTGTATATTTTTAGCTCAACTCTATTAAAAGGCATCATCTTATTATTGTACATACACAAGAAGTGTAGAATAAACTGAACCAAATGTGACCTTCTATGCTGACACCGTTCAGCAAAAGGATGAATGAACAATTTGACCAAAAGGACTGCACGGCAAAAGTTATCACACTATTGAAGCCTGTAGTAGATCACCATTCATATCGGTAAATTTGATGGCTACATTAATCCCCAGAAAAAAAAATAATCAATCACTGACGACATTTATTATCTGTCGCAAAACTCAGGGAAATTGCGCACAGAAGAAACAACCCACACCCCAAACCTGCCCCACCATTTTCTTGTCAACCATAACATCGAACAGGTGAGGTGCAAACATAAACAGGGCCATCCGTCTGAAGAAATCGAGGTAAGGCGAGTCCCTGTGCGATCGTACCAAATATAAGGGTGACCAGATTGAGTAGTACGAGGCTCCGGGCCTTCCTGGGCACCCAAGACGCCACCTTCCGCCACGCAGCGCGCGCCCTCCGCCTCGCCGACCACAGGGCCGTCCGCGGCGGTGATGGGTCCTCAGTTTCAGTTTCAGGGACAGCGGACTCGCGCATTCCTGGCGGCACCGCCTTCCACCTCCCGATTTCATCCGGCGGCTTATTCTTCGATGACCCCTTGTTCGCGGGAGGGAGTGGGGAATCCCTGGACGGAGAGCCGGAGGAGGCAGCGGCCGGCGGCCGGAGGAGGTGCCTCCGTCCTGATGATGTCGTCGCGGGGATGCGGGGGCGAGGACGGATGAAAGGAGCGCCTGGTTGAAGGCAGGGGCGCCATGGACGGGAAGAGCTCGGATGCTTGGGAAGGAACATCTAGCTGGTTCCGGCAGGAGGAGATGCGCGAGCGGACGAGAGCGCCGGGGCAGACTAGTTAGGAAGACCTGTGAGCGGCCCAGGCAAGACGAGGATTAGGATCTCCATTTTGTGGAAAAGTATATTTTTTATTTTATCAAATTACAAGGGCCATGTTTTCTACCTTCTCTTTGCATGATTATTTAATAATCTTTATCTATTTATATAAATATATACTTTCTCCGTCCCCAAAAAATATCGTTTTAGAATTTCAGATCATGTTGTTTGACCATCCGTCTTATTCAAAAAATTTTAATAAATTTTATTTATCTTGTTATGACTAATTTTATCATTAGATATACTTTAATAATAATTTATTTATTTTATAATTTGCACAAAATTGAAGTAAAAAAATAACATTTTTTTTTAGGACGGAGGGAGTATTTTACGGGGCCGCAATCTTTCAGTGGTATTTTACGGGACCGCAATCTTTTAGTGGTATTTTACGGAGGTTGTAACCTTTCGATGCTACAGAACCAATTTTTCCCTGTATATATGTTTTTTGTTGACTTTGAAGTCAAATGTGAAAAGAAAGTGCTTGTGTTTTTACCACCAGTCGAGATCACGTGAGGTTTTTAGCATATTTCAAGGTAGCACTAGCACACAAATTTATACTAGTTTTGACAAAGGATGCCTTGCGCTTAGTGTATTATGCTGATAGTATTGCTTATGCTGTTATGTGTCATAAGCAGATGATTGCTATGGTTGTGTGTCTTATGTCTAGGCTACCGACCAAGGGCATCCTAGCCCTTCGTTGCTATCTAGTAGGGAGTAGGGGTTACAAGGTGGTATATTCTAATCGATTTACAAATTATTTTCTAGTCCATTATAACATGGACCGTGATACATGGAGGATAGTAACTATATACCTTGTTCTCCAACTAGATCAAGAAGTCGATCCAGCCCACCCTCTATCCAGGTAGCGGTTTTATCCTCCTTGATGATACTCATGCGACATGTGTAATCATCACAACTCACAAATTAAAGCTCGTCCAAATTAAAGACTTGTTTTCTGCTAACTTAGCTATGGAAAAGATGTTATGGCATTTTGTCTACAATTTTTATGGTTTTGAGACGTTCTCTAACAGGCTTTGATGGAACAATCACGATGAATCCCATGATTGTGTTCTACTAGATAGATATCAACTCTTTTCTTCCCTTGTCTTGTGAAACTACTTGGGAAGCGAAGTAGTTATGTTATAAGAGGTTTCCCTAAAGTACAAGCACATAGTACCTGCTATTCAATTGTTTGGATGGTGATCCATACCTTAGTTCGTTGTTTATTTCATAGAAGTAGAAATGACTTAAGCAAATAAACCAATCTAGCCTTTTACAATTAATTCATAGAATAGAACAAGTAGGACTTATCATTCTAGGAGCAAACTGCACTAGACTTTACAATTATAGTGACATAGCTTAGTTGCTTTCTTATTTTTATTACTGGAACTGTGTAGGTGCTAAGCATCCTAGGCTTGCTAAACAATAGCTAGAGGTAAAGTTATTAGGGCCTCATTTATGTTTAATCTTTTGTATAGTGTTTGCGCTTGCTAGAATTTTTTTTAATTATTCTGTTCACCCCCTTCAAAGCATCCAAGAAACTGTTAAGCCACCCAGTTATAGATAGAGGGGCCGGTCAAAGAAATTTAAAATATGTGATGTATGTTTTAGGTTCTTGTTGTGGAAGCTGACCACTCGAATTAGTCATTGCTGCCGCCACTCCTAGTTTCCCAGATTTATTCTGGTATTTGATGGTTTAACAATGCTATTCTTCCCGTGGTGGGTGACCGTGTCTCAACTCTCAACAGTAAAGCATGTATGGTGGTGACTCATGAATCGAATGTTGTGACAACTGAGTTTTCAAATCTACCAGTTATTCATCCTTCCGCCTACCTGGAAAGAGCGCACGCATTCAAATCTATCATCTTGATATTTCAAAGTTGTTCATAGTGTGGGTGCATGCATATGTGTCCGTGTCTATACCACCAATCATAGTAAAAAGTGAGTCAATAAGCTTGATGAGGATAAGGTATTAATGACCACCTACACTAAGTACACAGGAACTCAGTAGTGACGGTTGTATACGTATTTTTACTGGCATTTTAGCGAACCGTTAGTCCTAGAGGCCAGTAAAAATAAGCGATTTTTACTGGCAAAACAAAAAAATTAAATCTGGGAAGGGACCCACCGACAAGTCGCGGCATTTTTCGTGCAAAATACGCGTGCTACGCGGCCGCGGGGGTTCGACCTCTTCCTCGCGCGTGAGCTCCTCTAATCACTCCACCCATCAGTCACTTGTGTCTTACTTGAATTAGGTTCGCCACATATTGTTACGAAACCGATAGAAAATTGACTGTTTGAGTCCCTAAACGAAGTCAAATGACAAAGTTGTCAACTACAAAGTTGCATAACTTTTCAAGATCTACAACTGTTTTGTTGGAAGTTTCTCCATCCGAAGTCGTTTACAAAATTTGAATTTCAAATTTAACAAATTTAAACGTATTTTTCGCCACCAAGATGATTTCAAATGAAAAAGTTGTCAACTACAAAGTTTCATAACTTTTCGAGATCTACAACTTTTATTTAGACAGGTTTTTCATACGAGGTCATTTGAAAAAATTTAAAAATTAAATTTCAGATGATTTCTAGTGGCGGGTCTTTTAAGGAACCGCCACTAGAAATTGATTTTTAGTGGCGGTTTCTTAAATGACCCGTCGGTTTTTTTAAGGAACCGCCTGTAAAAATGACGCTGATTTTTAGTGGCGGTTCTCAAGCGAAACCGCCTGTAGAAAAAAAGGCCAGCGTCAGTATAGAGCTTTTGTGTACCAGTGCTAATTCTTATTACTAATTAAGTATCGGTTCGATAAAATATAAAATATAATGAGACGTAAGTGCACGTTTAGTAAAACCTAAAATTTTACTAAATATGTCCTAATATGGGAAGCAAATAAGTTAAAATAAAAAAGTAGTAGTAATATTATGTATTATTAAAAGTTTATAATCTAATTTTAAAAAGTTTCAAATGTGTTTAGAATATTCTTACCCTTAGCAGGAATAATGTACAGTGTCAACTTGCTGTGAAAGACTTGCACAGTGTGAACATTAGTTGCACCACACCATTGCGGCTCTCCCTTGTTGTCATGTGCTTAGCAATATTATTGTGTCCACAAACTCCATGAGACATTCTTCATAATCCTTAGCTGAGAAGATGGGCAAACACTGACCAGACCGTTGTCAGTCGATACGCTGTAAACCAACTCATTCTGCCCTGATCTAAAATGAATAGGATAGACCATAGTCCTTCGTACCCAAAATGAACAAGAGAGACTAGTGTCTTCGATAGGTACCAATATGGATCCGTACGGAATTGGCCTGATCTTCACGACAGTAGGTTTGGTAACAAAGGATAACTTGCTGTAAAAACAACGGGTAACTAGCTTTATATCTGACAAAGGTTGGATGCGACTAAGCGACGGGGAGAGAGACACTGAAACCTTGAGGACTTCGACTCAATCTCCGAACGATCGCAGAACCATAAACCAAGACTAATCCACACAATACGGCGTAGCCGAACGGAAACCGTAAAGAACGAAGTAGGGGACCTCAGAGAGATCTTCTTCACAAGTCCAAGAAGAACAAGGAAGAACAAATGTTTGAGTAAGGCACTCAGCAGCTCGGCTGCGATAACATGTAGTTTATTAAATGATCAAAAAGGTTCTAATAGCTTACAGGCAGGGAATATTTATATTAGGAACAACCCTCCTAGTTGGGTGTAAAAACGAGTAGGAGTTTGTGAAGATAGGCTATGTGAAAAGTCATCACGAAATGAATTGATGAAGTGATCTCGCGTGACTGTTGGCCTCCATAGTAGTCTCCACTAATATGGCAATAACTCTTTATTGGAAAGTCCAAATGATGAACGGTTTGTTAGGTTTGAAAAAAACTCGAGGCACTTTCCAACCATGTATGCCATGCACCATGAAACATTATAGATTGGTACAGTTTTGCACGTCAACCTGAACATCAGGCTGACTGTTGAGCTCCGGACCAGTCGTCACTAATTTTGGTCCCACGTCAGACTGGAGGCTCCAAATTGGTCGGCATTAGACGCATTGGAAAGTAGACTTGAAATTCTTTCCAACAAGTCCTCATTGGCCTTCATAGCTATTGGCGGTTCTTAACAACCAAAATATAACATCATTCTAATACTAAAATAAATAGAAGGTAGGGCTTTTATCTAACCCTTCCACGAGTTTTGTTGCACATGTGACTTGCAGGTCGAACACGTGGAAATGCATAAAAATCACCGGAAAGCGCACTTCCAGAAAACATATTCAGAAAAGGCGCAAATCAAGAGTAAAAGAGAAAAGCCCATCAAAATATCAAACGGGATCCATCCGTAACCGCGGGGGAGGCCCAGGCCCAGGGAGCAACCGACCACCCGAAGGCGGTGGCCAGTTGCCGCCTCCCAGGGACCGACCGCCCCCGGGGGCGGTCGCCCCCCAGATAGCACTTCCCGGGCCTAGATTCAGTGACAATGCTCATGACGGTTCCTTGAAGTCGGTTTCACCTCCTTCCATATTTATCTACATCAAAACCGACCTGTAGAGCTATAAAATGAGGCCCTCACCCCCTCCATGGAGGACACATGATACAATAGAGAAGAAGAAGGGCGTACCACCATTTTCGATTAGTGTAGCTTCTAGCTGGGCTAGTATAGGGTTAGAGAAAGAGATAGAAGCTTGAGAAGTGATAGCGGGGTCGAAACAGTTCTACCCTCGGGTGGACGAAGTGCCGGACCTGTCGGCTCTCACATCCAACTTGTACCTCTACAACCATCTTGCTACTTGAAGTAAGAGGTTTGTGATACATTTTAGTTTTGATCCATTAAGTGAGTTACTTTTATAAAACTACTTGTTTGTGGGATCGTCGCTCGTTCTTAGGACGGGTGCTCTAGTTAGAGGACACCTGATAGAGACGGAAGTTCCTGGCCATCACTAGAGTAGTAGTCGCCTTCGTAGACGTGGTGTCTAAGTCGGAGTCTACCTTCGTATGTTGCGCGCGCCCACGGGCAGAGGGGTAGGTGGCAGGTGGTGACAGCCCTGTCCACTCGTATCTGAACTCCCCCACGTTCGGCCACGGAATAGCGCTGATACTGGTATCGGCTGGCAGACCAGCTGCGTCAGTGGGCCTGAAGCAAGCAAGTAGTGGGAAAGTTATCTTCACTTAGTGTTTCCAGACTTAGTGTATCCTCTCCACCCAAGTTATCCCTTCTATCTTTTCTAGGGTCAACTAGCTAAGAGACCTCTAACATAAGCCGTTCCTTTGGGAAAATACGATACCCTGAATACTTCCGGGTGAAGTGCTACAACGGTACTTCCGTGCGCTTGCGGATTTTTCTGCTGTCGCTAAGAAGCGCCAACAATAGCTTTTGGAAATGTAGAGTTATGAACATTTCTTTTAGCCTGTTCTGTCGAACTAGACTGGCGTGAGTGAAGTCCTAGTCTGCAGCCATCTACTTGTGTGTTCTTGCCGTCCTCCTTTGTGAACCTGAGCAATGTCAACATGCACGACTTAGATAGTATATAATTCTCATTAATATTCAAATGAACTTCACAAAGTAGTGCGTTCACCTCTTGTTGTAGTTTCTTTGCTCGACTACGTGTAATCGGCCCTTGATGTGCATTCTTAATGTTGGATGGAGACTTGTTGCTGCTCGAAGGAGTATGTATGGCTTGGATGTCCTCATCATCCTCCCCCTCTTGAAAAGGAGTCGTCCTCGACTCTTCCAATCCAAAGAACGGAGATAGGTCGGCCACATTGAGACTTGTATTCACACCATAAGCACTTGGAAGATCAATTTCATATGCGTTGTCATTGATCTTGCGAAGCACTTTGAATGGACCATCGGCTCGGGGTTGCAACTTGCTCTTGTGTTGTTCAGGAAAGCGATCCTTGCGTAGATGAACCCACACCAAATCTCCAGGTTCAAACAACATCTTCTTGCGTCCTTTATTTGCACGCTTCTCGTATAGCTTGGTCATCTTCTCAATGTTTGCTTTTGCTCGATCATGGAGGTTCTTGACAAATTCAGCTCGCTTGCTTGCATCAAGTTTACACGTTCCTGCATAGGCAAAGGAAGAAGATCGGTGGGAGCAGTAGGTTTGAAACCATAGACAATCTCAAATGGACAAAATTCTGTGGTTGAGTGTACCGCCCTGTTATATGCAAATTCCACATGAGACAAGTTTTCTTCCCATAATTTCAGATTCTTCTTTAGAACAGCTCGCAACAATGTTGATAGTGTGCGGTTCACAACTTCGGTTTGTCCATCAGTTTGATAATGACACGTTGTGGAGAACAACAACCGCGTGCCAAGTTTTCCCCACAAGGTCTTCCAAAAGTAGCTCAAAAATTTGGTGTCACGATCAGACACAATGGTACATGGCACTCCATGTAGACGCACAATTTCTCTGAAAAACAATTCAGCAATGTGTGAAGCATCGTCGCTCTTATGATAGGGAATAAAGTGTGTCATTTTGCTAAAACGATCAACCACAATAAAGATTGAATCTCTCCCCCCTCTTTGTTCGAGGTAAACCAAGAACAAAGTCCATAGAGATATCTTCCCATGGTACACTAGGAATAGGTAGAGGAGTGTATAAACCATGAGGGTTCAAATGTGACTTAGCTTTGTGGCAAGCTACGCAGCAAAGAACATGCCGCTGCACATCTTGCCTCATCTTGGGCCAAAAGAAGTGATCAGCGAGTACTTCTGTTTTCTTGGCACCAAAATGACCCATAAGTCCACCCACATGGGCTTCCTGCACAAGCAAAATGCGAACAGAACAATCTGGAATGCAGAGTTTATTAGCTCGAAATAAAAATCCATCATGCAAATGAAAAATTTCCCATCCTTTACCATCATGACACTTAGAAAATGGTTCAGCAAAATATGAATCAGCAGCATATAAATCTTTTATATTTTCTAATCCAAGAATTTTAGCATCAAGTTGTGAAAGCAAAGTGTGACAGCGAGACAAAGCATCAGCTATAACATTATCCTTCCCTTTCTTGTATTTGACAATATAAGGAAATGACTCAATGAATACAATCCATTTTGCATGTCTTCAGTTCAGTTTTAGTTGGCCTTTAAGATGTTTCAAAGATTCATGGTCAGAATGTATCACAAATTCTTTAGGCAAAAGGTAGTGTTGCCATGTTTCCAAACTTCCTTACAAGAGCATATAATTCTTTATCATAAACTGAATAATTCAGAGTTGGACCACTTAACTTTTCACTGAAGTATGCAGTCGGTCTCTCCCTCTTGCATGAGCAGACCACCAATCCCTATACCACTTGCATCACATTCAATTTCAAATGTCTTACCAAAATCTGGAAGTGCAAGAAGTGGGGTTGTTGTCAACTTCTTCTTCAATTCTTCAAATGCCTTATCTTGTGCTTCACCCCAGTGGAATGGTACTTCCTTCTTTGTTAACTCATTGATTGGGGCAGCAATGGAACTGAAGTCTTTCACAAATCGACGATAGAAACCTTGCAAGTCCAAGAAAGCTTCGTACTTGGCTCACATTTTGTGGGGGCAACCATTCTCGTACAGCTTTGATCTTTTCTAACAAAACCAAGTAAAACAACCTTGTCGGTGCAAAAGGTGCACTTGGCAAGGTTAGCATACAAGCATTCCTTCCTCAAAACAGCCAGCACACATTTTAAATGTTCAATATGTTCATCAAGGGACTTGTTGTAAATCAAGATATCATCAAAGAAGACAACAACAACTTTTCCAATGAAGGTCCTAAGCACATGATTCATTAATCTCATGAAGGTGCTAGGTGCATTGGTCAAACCAAAAGGCATCACCAACCATTCGTACAATCTAAACTTTGTTTTGAAGGCTGTTTACCATTCATCTCCTTCTCTCATGCGAATTTGGTGATAGCCACTTCTCAAATAATTTTTGTGAAAATGATAGCACCACTAAGCTCATCAAGTCTAGGTATGGGATGCCTATACCTTATGCTTATGTTATTAATGGCTCAACAATCAACACACATTCTGCATGAGCCATCTTTCTTTGGAACTAAAAGAACAGGAACAGCACAAGGTGAGAGACTTTCCCTTACATAACCCTTATCGATGAGCTCTTGTACTTGGCGCTGAATTTCTTTGGTCTCCTCGGGGTTTGTCCTGTAGGGTGCACGGTTAGGAAGTAGAGCACTAGTAACAAGATCAATTTGATGCTCTATTCCTCTCTTTGGTGGCAGCCCGGGTGGTACTTCTTCTGGAAAAACATCTTCGTATTCCTTTAATACATCAAAAACAAGACTAGGCAAAGTAGAGGGTAAGTCGTTAGTGGAAATATAAGTGTCCTTGTACAGAAGTACAAAGAACATGGCATTGGGTTCGCTCAATTCTTTTAAATCCCTTTTCCTAGCCATCATAACTAAACCCTCTTTTCCCATTGGCTTAGTTCTTTGCGGCTGTGGAGTTTTATTTGGCTTTGGAAACTCTCCCTCACTATGTTTTTGGGTCACTCGCAATTGTTTCTCATGTTCTCGCTGTTTTCTTTTTAGTTCATCCTTTAAAATTTCCTCCGGTGTCAAAGGAAGCATAGAGACTTGCTCTCCCTTGTACATGAGAACAACCTTGTTGGATCGCCCACAAATTTGAACATCATGGTCATACAACCAAGGTCTTCCCAATAGCAGTTGACATGCTTGCATTGGCACAACATCACACTCCACTTGATCATGGTACCTTCCAATAGAAAAAGGAACGGTCACATTGTTTGTTACACGCGGCGCACCACAATCATTTAGCCACTGCATTTTGTATGGAGAAAGGTGACGGCGCTGTTTTAAGCCCATTCGCTCAATCAATTCTTGACTTGCAATATTATTGCAGCTGCCACTATCAACAATGATCCTACATAATTTGTCCTGGATCATGCCTCGAGTGTGAAAAAGATTGTGTCGCTGTCCATTATCTTCTTTTGCAGCACTAACATTTAGCACCCGAAGGGAAATAAAGCAATTATTGTCACCTTCATCGGGTTGAATCATATTCTCATCACTTTCAAGTTCTTCATCAAATCTTGGACCTTCTTCCTCAGGGTCACTTTCAGATTCCCATTCACCTTTCTCATTCACAATCATGGTCCTCCTACTTGGACATTGTGCAGCAACATGTCCACGACCATTGTTGACACTTCTTAGCGCAACCACCAGAGACAGAGTGTTAGGCTATCTCTGATAACTGGCGTCAGAAGTGCCCTGAGGGTATTTCTTATGTCTATTGAATAATTCCGCAAGCGCACAGAATATACCGCTGTAGCACTTCACCCGGGAGTATTCCAAGGTATCGTTATTTATTTTTCTCCCAAGGGAAAGCGGTTGCTAGGAATAATTAATAAAAAGAGAGAGATCCTTAAGTCTATAGCAACTTAGTATCAACTAGTGATAGGGGGGTAAATCGATAATAAGAGGAAAGGGTAATGACACCAAGACACGACAAGGTTTTAGATAACTAAAGATAACTAGTAGAGTATAGCTAGGTGGGAGGACAACGAGTGAGTATAAGAGTCCTATGACACTTACTTTACTCTTGTGAACCATCTTATCAAATGGATGAATAATACTAAGACATCTACCTTACTTCCGGTGTGTAAGGGGTAGTGCGAAACAATAAAGGATATAACCTCTACCCGAAGCGCCTACTCTCTTATGGGAGGCTACCTTTTAAGAACTTGCCTAAAACATGTGGAGGGATACTAAGACTAGACAGGGCTGTCACCACCTGCTAGCACCCACAAACAATCCAGTGCGACAAGCGGCATTCAAAGGCAAGATCTAGTCTAAGCACCACGCTTACACTAAGCCTTACTACTCTAGTTGCGTACCAACAACTAAAGTACCCTATGACAGGCAATGAACTATACACGTGAGCTGGTTACAGGATCACTATCCAATATAAATCAACTATAAGTTAAGACAAAACACAACAATACTATAAAGAATAGTAATGCACTAAGTAGAGACTTAGTAACGTAAAGTAAAGATAATATATTGATAAAGATAAAGTCTTACAGAAGAAAAGGTACAAGAGCTATACCAGACTCTCCAGCAGACGACTCCGGAGACTCCGAGCGTAGCTCGACTCGACTCTAACTCCCACACTAGACTAATACTACTACTAAAGAGTAGAACTCTTGTGACTTGTGACTCTTGGGTGTCTTGTGTGTCTTGAAGAGGGTGATGGCAGCCTCTATTTATAGGGGAGAGTTGAGGGGCGCCACGTCAGTGATCCGCGTGCTCCTTGCCTCTCCACCCTTGGATAAACCGCCATTGAACCGCCATAAGATGGACGGCCGTGGTGATTTCAGCACATGGGAAACATGCTGGAAGGTGGTGGAGGCCAACCGACTTAGCTGGGCACCGGGGGGGTTCGGCCGACCCCCCTTATGGCAGGTGGGCCCATCCAGGGTCTTCTAGAAGGAGTCCCCACCTGTCATAGAGTGCAGTAGTGGCCTGGTCCCACCTTGGGTGGTTCGGCCGAACCACCTCAGGTGAGCTGGGCCCACCACTGTGGTCCCCATCTGTCATTGATTGTTCCCGTGTGTTGGTTACAGCTTGGTTGCATGTTTGTCACGTTGAATCCTTGTGCTTTATTTCTCCACTATTGAATAGAAACACATGTTGATCTGATGGATGAAATGAGCTGGGTGGAGGGTCACATGGATCATGCCATGTCACCAGAGCCAGGTGGGCCCCATGTAGGGTTCGGCCGACCCATACATGGCCCCACCCTGGGCTCTCCTCTCTTCTAAGTGATGTTGTGCACCATTTCTTGATGTTTCTTGGCCTGTTTGATCTTTGCTGCATTCACAAGATTAAGAGTACAAGTGGAACTCGTTATTGATAAAATATGTTCATGATATGTTTATCTTCCCTTGAATCCGAGGCCTGTTGACGGTGTTTGAATGTGGAATTTTAGGGTATATCCACCGTCAACAAGATCCCCCAAGCTTAACCTTTGCTCGTCCCGAGCAAATAATTAAACTTAGCCTCGGTGGATCAGGAGTTGCTACAATGTTCATGTTTCAATAATACCATGTATACAACTAAATACTTCTCTTTTGAATGAAAAAATTGGCTATAAAAAATTCACCCATTTACCTTAGTCCTTTATGGGGCTAATGGCCTTTCCTTTGCCTTAGGTGGTTGAGAGACAGAACAGTTTAACTTGAGCACTATTTTTCTCATTCTTTGCAAGTTTCATACTGTAGGTTTTAGCAATGTTTTACAAAAGACAACTTAATGTTCCTCATATGGTTCTCTCATGTCGCTCAAATGGTGTATGATTCCTTAACAAGGCACAAAGTAAATGTTGCCTTCTCTTTATCATGCTACTTCTAAAAATGGCTTATGTGGAGCTTAAGGTAGGAATGAAAGATTATAGCATACTTACTTTGCATATGTTGTAGAGTCAAAGCTTAGATCCAAAGAGAGAAGTGTCATGCCCTTAGATCAAGATGTGCAAGTGTGTGGAAAATCTAAACTATAATGCTCCTCTATTTGAAATTGTATCTCTCTCTAATTTGTTTTTGAGACATGGCTATCATTTTCCTTTCTCTATTCATGAGCCTAGACTTGCTCATATATTTTTATTTTCTTTTCTATGGACTCTCTTGTGTCCATCTTTCTTTTTTTTATTTTTATTTTGCATAGCCTTTTGTCTCTTCTACCATAATGACTAAGAGAGATTTTCTATAACTTTAACATATGGTGCATTTATTTGGTGGAAATGAAAGGCATGTGGTTGCGTACTTCTAGTGTAGAAGTAGCATATATATGTGGTGTGTACGTGATCTTGATCTTGGGAGCATGATAAGTCTCTCAATAAGGGTCAACAAGACTTGACAACACTCAACGCAAAGCAAATAGCTTATGTGGAAGGTTTTAGACATGTATATCATATATGGCTGTGGTAGGAATTTATCACCATTGAGGAACAATAAGGTTTTGATTGTTAAGAAATAGATCTCCAGTAGTCATGCATGCTTAGAACAATATTATAGTAGCTCTTGTTTCACTATATCATATCTCACAACAACTTAGACTTAGTTCTAGCACTTAGCATCCATAAAGTTTTCAGAATTCCACCGACATATCTCAAATAGAGTAGAAACCCAAAGTAGGATCTAGAGTCAAGCATCAAGTAGAAGATTAGCCTTATAGTCTCTCCAGATTAGTGCTATTCTTGTTCTAGAAGTAGTGTCGTAGTAGAGCTGGAGATAGTTGGGGGAGTTGCCGGCCTGTCGGTGACTGCTCTACGACTTGTACCCACAGATTCAAGTCCTTCTTTGGGACTTGTTTCTGAAGATTTCTTCAGAGTTCAACTTCTAATCCAAGTGAGTAACGTTGCTATTATTGTTCTTAAGGTTTACAATTCTTTTGAGTGCTTTAGTCTCGGTAGATCCTTGATTGAAGTAGTTATTTATAATTTAAGCGTGGTGCTTAGATTATATTTACTCGTAAATGCCCTATAATGTCTAGATCGGTGGTAGATCGCGAGGGTGACCTAGCCTTGTTGAGTCTTACACAGTCCACCTCCCGTCAGTAAGATCGTAGGTTTCCATTACTAAGGAATTTACCCTTTGTTAGTGTATTCCTATAGTAATCCCCCTTCAAGAACAATCATATTATATCTTGTGAGGATTAGAACTAGAAGCCTTAGCAATCTCCTATATCACCTATTTTCTCTGTCCTTGATAGCAGCTCAGGGGTTAAATCTAGATTCTAGTCATCTCGTTTTCCCTATGGTAAAATATAAATAACGATACCTGGAATACTCCCAGGTGAAGTGCTACATCGGTATCTGTCCGCTTGAAGATAATTCTAGTGTTTTTTTGTTTGAGTTATCTTATACCAACAAGCATTTCTGGCGCCAGTTGCCGGGGAAAACAGTTGAAACATCTAGAGTCTATCTTAACTTGTATTCATACTTTTACCTTTATTATCTCCTTATTTTCGTTTTCATCCTTATGGATGCCATTGAAACCACACCCATCTATAAATATGTTGCATCCATGAGCACAAGCCATAGGCTCAGGCAATCTTCAAAACCTATCCAAACTCCTACCTATGAGCTACGCCCATGCCTAATAGAGATGGTCCAAAGCCAATCCTTTTCAGGAGAGGAAGATGATAATCCTCATCTTCACCTACGAGAGTTCGATCAAACCTGTGACTGCCTCCATATAGAGGGCATGTCCAATGAAACACTAAGGTGGAAGTTTTTCCTTTCTCTTTGAGAGGCAGAGCTAAAACCTGGTATGACCGAATCGTAGAAAAAGAAGGAAGAGATTGGGGAAAACTTCGTTCAGACTTTTGTCTCGAATTCTACCCCCTTTCCAAAATTGTCAACCTCAGAACTAGGATCCTATCTTTCAAACAGAAAGATAATGAATCTTTGGCCACATCCTGGGAGCGTTTCAATGAACTCATAAAATCTGGACCAGACCTATCCATTCCAGACCCGATTCTCATTCAACACTTTTTTGTAGGTCTGAGGAGAAAATCCAAGAGGCATCTCAACTACTCTGCGGGCGGATATTTTGCGCACGTTTCAGATTCTGAAGCACGCAAGATCCTGGACAATATCTTAGATAACCAACCCGAGGAGAAGTTAGAAGAAGAGCTTAGGGTAGCTGAACCTGAACCTTTACCATCAATATCCCAATCCTCAGCTATCCCGATTTCCAACCCTATGGAAAGGGAGGATACTCCGCTTTCAGACTTTATACTTGACATAGAAGATGATCTTTTCTCTGATTTTGGAAACACCTCCCACTTCCATATGATTCTGAAGCCTCAGGAGTCCAAGAAACCATCTTTAGAACCTTTAGAACCTCCTGAAGTAGCCTTCTGTAGAAAGACCACAAGAGAGCTTATAGCCATAATCTGCAATGATTGGCTAGAAGAATCAGAGGTTTCCTCTGATGTGATCCGATTGGATTCACCTTCTGTCTTAATCAAGTGCCAAATCCTTAGAGGCCCTTTTGAAGCTTTCTACAATCTAGTTGTTGGTGTTAATATCATGTCTGCATCATTTGCTCAAAAATTATCTATAGACATGCCACTAATCCCAACAACAAAGCTCTTAAAAAGTTTTTCCGGGCACATTATTCTAAGTTTGGGCATTTTATATGTGCTCCCTATCCGGGTAAACGACACCATGATCCATCTAAGTTTTTATATCTTTGATGTCATGGAGTTCGACCTGTTGATAGGCTAACCCATTGGAAGACTTATTCAAGAAGGACAAACAGGGACAATCCATGTTCAATTAGGACCAAACTTTTGATTCCCTTTGTCCATCACTCGATCATTAAATACTAAGACTGAGCCATGTCCTAAGCCTGATCCAATTAGTGAGATCACGGTGGCAGCCCTAGATTTTTTGAGAGAATCTTATCTCGAAGAAGATGAGGAGTTCTTCATTGAGAAAGAAGCCGAAAATTCAGAACCTTTACCCCTTGATGAATTCCTAGTGCCACCTAAACCTCCTATTGAGATCAAGCTATTGCCAGCCAGTCTTAGATATGCTTTCCTAAATGGAGATATGCAATCTCCAGTGATCATAAGTGATAAACTCTCACAAGTAGAGACCATTTGCTTGATCACTGTCTTGGAAAAGCATAGGTCAGCTTTTGGCTATTCACTCCAAGATCTGAAGGGAATTAGTCCTTGTTCTTTGCACCCATCACATTCCAACTGATCCTAATATCATACCATCTAGAGAGCACCAGCGTAAGCTCAACAATGCGATGAGAGAGGTTGTAAAGAAGGAGGTCCTGAAGCTATTGCACGCCTGGGATTATCTATCCTATGCCACATAGTGAGTGGGTAAGCCCAGTTCAAGTTGTGCCTAAAAAGGGAGGCACGACAGTTGTCAAGAATGACAAGAATGAGTTAATCCCTCAGAGAACTGTCACTAGATGGCAGATGTGCATAGATAACAAAAAACTCAACAAGGGAACAAGGAAAGATCACTTCCCTTTGCCCTTTATCGATGAGATGTTAGAGCGATTGGCGAACCACTCTTTCTTTTGCTTCCTTGATGGATATTCTGGATATCATCAAATTCCTATCCACCCTGATGATCAGAGTAAAACCACCTTTACCTATCCTTATGGAACCTATGCCTACCGTAGGATGTCTTTTGGATTGTGTAATGCACTAGCCTCTTTTCAAAGATGCATGGTGTCTATATTTTCTGATATGATTGAAGAAATCATGAAAGTTTTCATGGATGACTTTTCTGTTTATGGAAAAAAATTTGATGATTGTCTTGAAAATTTAGACAAGGTTTTGCAAAGATGTGAAGAAAAGCACTTAGTCCTTAATTAGGAAAAATGTCATTTTATGGTTAGGGAAGGAATAGTGCTAGGACACCTAGTGTCTGAAAGAGGGATAGAGGTAGACAGAGCTAAAATTGAAGTAATTGAGTAATTACCTCCACTTGTGAATGTTAAAGGGATTAGAAGTTTTTTTGGTCATGCTGACTTTTATAGACGCTTTATTCAAAACTTTTCACATATTGCCAGACCTCTTACAAACTTGCTAGCCAAGGATGCTCCCTTTGATTTTGATGATGCTTGTATGAAATCCTTTAACACCCTTAAGCAAGCACTCATCTCTGCACCAATCATTCAACCCCCTGATTGGTCTTTACCTTTTGAAATTATGTGTGATGCTAGTGATTATGCTGTAGGGGTAGTTTTAGGACAAACTAAAGATAAAAAGCATCATGCAATTGTCTATGCTAGTAAAACTCTGATAGGAGCATAACTTAATTATGCAACAACTGAAAAAGAACTCCTGGCTGTTGTTTTTGCTATTGTCAAGTTTAGATCTTACTTAGTGGGAGTTAAAGTGATTGTTTATACTGATCATGTTGCTTTGAAATACTTGCTCACTAAGAAAGATGCTAAACCTAGATTTATAAGATGGATTTTGCTACTCGATCCAAGAATTTGACTTAGAAATAAAAGATAAAAAGGGAGTAGAAAATTCTGTAGCAGATCACTTGTCTAGAATGCATTTTGATAATATGCAGGAAATGCCCATCAACGACTGAGGGACGACATGCTCTATCAGATCACCCGATCCGACCCCTGGTACGCAAATATTGTGAATTTTATAGTTGCAGGATATGTACCACCAGGGGAAGACAAAAGAAAGCTCATCTACGAGAGTCAACAACACATGTCAGACCCGCCATACCTCTTCAAGATATGTTCATATGGACTACTCCGGAGATATGTACCAGCGGAAGAGAGGATCAAGATCATTGAAAGATGCCACTCATTACCATATGGAGGACACTATGACGCATTTCGCACACATGCAAAGATTTAGCAGAGTGGATTCTTTTGGCCCACCATGTATGATGACACGAAAAGCTTTATCCGAAGATGCAGGGCATGCCAACAACATGGAAACATCAATTCGAGAGATGCCATGCCCCTCGTCAACAACCTCCAAGTAGAGCTCTTCGATGTCTAGGGAATCGACTACATGGGCCCGTTTTCAAAGTCAAAGCAGTGTGAGTACATTTTGATGGCAGTAGACTACATCTCAAAATAGGTAGAAGGTATGCCATGCAAAGCCTGCAGATTTTAGAAGCTCAAAGAGGATGTTTGAAGAAATAATATTTCCAAGATTTGGTACTCCAAGAATGATAATCAGTGACGGAGGATCCCACTTCATCGATAAAAAATTCCAACTATATTTAGCAAAAAGAGGGGTCCGACACAACATTGCCACTCCATACCATTCCTCAGACAAGTGGACAAGCAGAGACATCAAACAAGCAGATCAAGAATATTCTGCAGAAGACAATCAACGAAATGAGAACAGCATGGAAAGACAGACTACCAGAAGCACTATGGGCTTACAGAACAGCCTATAAGACACCAATTGGAATGTCACTATACCAGCTCGTTTATGGAAAGACCTGTCACTTACCAGTAGAGCTTGAGTTCAAAGCTCACTGGACAATCAAGAGATAGAACATGGATCTAGATGCTGCAGGAATAAAGAAGATGCAACTCTCTGAACTAGATGAATGGCCTGAGAAAGCATATCACAACTCCAAGATCTACAAAGAGATAACCAAGAGATGGCATGACAAAAGGCTGAAGAAGAAGGACTTCGCACCTGGAGATCAGGTATTACTTTTTAATTTTAGGGTGAAGTTATTCGGTCAGGGAAAGCTACGAAGCAAATGGGAAGGACCATTCATGGTGATCAACACTTCGTCCCATGGAGCGGTCACACTTCAAACCAATGAAGGTACGTTATTCAAGGTAAATGGTCACAACTCTTTCTAGAACCAATTAAAGGCCCAGAGGAAATAGATATTGTTGAATTCATTGAATTACCAAGTATATTAGGGCTTAAGCCTTCCTTTTGCATTCCCGTACGGGAAAGTCCGAATTTTGGAAACTAAATATCGCGAGAAAACCGCACGAAAAAACTGGAGCCGAATGGGCAAGAGGGCAGATCGCCCGGCCCCACCACCAGGTCGGCTGATCTCCCCTGACTCCATCTGCCGCCGCCTTTTCGTGACATGATCCTTCGGGTCTCTTCTCGCATATTTTCCAACTTTCGTTTTTGTTAAGTCATCCGCCGCCGCCGTAAGCTCGTAGGGAAAATTTCAAAGCCCTAGTAGCCACCGGACGCCTATATAACCAGCCCCTGCTAGCCTCCCATCTCATCTCATCCAACCCATTCTCCTCCTCGTGCCTACGAGCTCTCCTCCAAGCCTCCCATGGCCGACAAAAAGATCATCCCTACGGGATGGATCCTAGCAAGGTTCCCGCCGACGACTCTCAAGCCATCATCCCTGCTAGAACTCCCTGGCCTCTCACCATTGCTCTATCAAGCTAGCCTCGCAAGCATGAGCAATCCTTTCATGCTTGTATAAGATCATCCCTTCCATCACCGCCGGAGACCCTCTACTTGAAGGACGCGCCACGGAAGGAACCGATCGTCAAGCTACCGAAGGATGTCAAGCTCCTGCCACCGAAGCCGAACGAGACGCTGACAGGGGTGAAGCTCGACAGGGATGGCCATGTCTCATGTGCCAAGTACACCACTCGCCCCACCTTCGATGGAGTCCGTGCTGACCCGGCTAAGGTCAAATATGTGCCACCCAAGGAAGCACCACGTGGAGAGCAACCTCCATGGAAATGCTCTAAGGTCACCACGGCAGAGCTTCAGAAGCAGATGGACCAGATGAGATATGAGATGGAGATCATGAAGAACCAGGATAGGCTCCTTACTAGAACTATAGCTGATACTAATCTTAGGATTGATCTGAAGGACGGAAAGCAAAGGGAGTTAGAGATTAAATTTGAGCTTTTCTCCCAGAAAAATTCTAGGAAGTATTAGAGTTATGTATCCATAGGGCACCCCTTAGTTCGTTTAGTTCGCTTATCTCGATTATTTCGCTTTAGTTTGCTTAGTTCGTTTTAGTTTGAAAGTCTTTGTAATAAAAGTGCCCTATTAATAAAAGTCAGTTTGAGTCAATATTATCTCGTTTGGATATATTTATGCTTGTCTCCACTTTGTTATGCATAAAGGAAAACAGAAAACAAGTGTGGGAGAGGAGCACGTGATAGAACGACGAACACCGAAGACGAAAGTACACCAAAATAGAAGCAACCAACGCATAGACCACACACGACGAGACAGGGCACGAACGGCCACCAGGAGGGATCGGCCGATCCCTACCCTAGGTCGGCCGATCCACCCCAGTGCCGCCCTCCATGAGCTTCGTCCACGGTCAGTTACGCACCCTGAACTTTCTATTTTTGCGTACGCCGCTCATTGTTTTGCACTGAATTGAAGATCTTATGATTAAACAACTTTATAACATGAAAGGATTAACTTGAGTAGCCTTGACTTAAGGATAGACATGCATAACACTTTTCCTAGAAGTCTTGCTGCTATTGGGAACTTAAACGAGGGACCTTATGTTGTTTAAGTTGTTGTGGAATACGAGATAGTAAGAATAATGAAAGCTTGATTATTGATATCTAGTTGTTGGAGAATTTTATTTGCAAAACTTAAAAACCAATAGCTATGCTTCTCCTTTGTAGTAAAAGCATTTACCTACCAGAGCCAAATATAGGATAGAATCAACCTTCTACATTTACTACTTCCTATTGCTTTGAGTTTTGTCAAACTGAGTGACCCTTGTTGAGAAATTTATCATGCTCCCAAGATCAAGATCACGTACACTCCACATATATCTGCTATTCCTACACTAGGGATGCGCAACAACATGCCTTTCCACCCAAAAATGTTTCATTTTGATATTAGAGGAAGCACAAAAAGAATTAGGAATAAATGCTCCAAATGTTCTTGTTATCATCTCTCTAAAGTATGCAGAGAAGAGGCATGTGGCTATGCAAAAGTGTGAGAAGAGAGAAAACAATGGGTACAAATATGCCCGCCTGAGAGGTAAAAAACGGACAAGTGTCCGGAATGCCAAAACAATGGGTACTCAGAAGCCCGCCTGAAAAAAAAGAGAGAAGAGAGAAGAAAGATAGCGCATGTTGTCCTGCAGAAGCAAAAGAGAGAGAAAATTCTCAAAAGGAGCATAGATAGCCACCATATATTCCACACACATGCACATCTTGATCTAAGAGTATGACATCTTTTCTCCTTGGATCCTTGTTTTGACTTTACAATATATGCAATATAAGTATGTTTTCACTCTACCCCTACCTCAGCTCTACATAAGCTTTAAAAGTAGGCAACAGAGAAGGCAACATCATCTGTGCCTTGGCAAGGATCAACAACACCACATATGAGAGACATGAGAGTACTACAAAGAAGGAGAAGGTAAACTATGCTTTATTTTCAAAATATTCAAAAAAAACCTCCAACTACTTGATTGATAGAAGAAGGTGATCGGTTCTGGCTGTTCTATTCTTCAACCGCTAAAAGTTTCATGGTAGACACAACAAATCCCGCAGTGCAGGTATGACTAGGAATAGTGAAATGTTGATGTCTAGTCCTGAAGTTAAGATTGCTTAATTCCATTCTTTACTCGGGACGAGCAAAGATCTAGTGTGGGGGAGCTTGTTGACGGTAGTTATTATATGATTTTACCCGTCCACCAATCATGAAAAAGGATATAAATCAGAGCCAACACCTAGAATAGGGTTTAAACTGATAGAATTCCACTAGTTTTGGTGAATCTGTGTTTTCCAGGGACTATATAGGAAAACAAACAAAGCGGACCTACTTCCGCAGAGAAAAATACCGAATTGCGCCGCGGCTGGAGATCAAGAATATTCTAGAAGATACCAGAGACATGCCTGCCAAAGCGGGACCCGCAACTCAGAGAGAGGGGGTTGGCCGACCCACTGACCTAGGTCGGTCGACCAGTCAGTGAGCCACCTTGGCCTCTGCTTCGACGTGGACCCACATTCTGAAATTTCACGCAATCCTAGCCGCCCGTCGAAGTCGGTTTGATCTAAGGCCTACGGTTCATCCCACCGGCCTATATAAGGACCCCCAGACCCCCAGGGTTTTCAGATGATTCAGAGAGAAATCAATCCTGGGTTTTAGAATTCCACTGACATATCTCAAATAGAGTAGAAACCCAAGATAGGATCTAGAGCCAAGCATCATGCAGAAGATTAGCCTTGTAGTCTCTCCAGATTAGGACTATTCTTGTTCTAGAAGTAGTGTGGTAGTAGAGCTGGAGATAGTTGGGGGAGTTACCGGCCTGTCGGTGACTGCTCTACGGCTTGTACCCACGGATTCAAGTCCTTCTTTGGGACTTGTTTCTAAAGGTTTCTTCGGAGTTCAACTTATAATCCAAATGAGTAATGTTGCTGTTATTGTTCTTAAGGTTTACGATTATTTTGAGTGCTTTAGTCTTGGTAGCTCTTTGATTGAAGTAGTTATTTATAATTTAAGTGTGGTGCTTAGATTATATTTACTCGTAAATGCCCTATACTGTCCGGATCGATGGTAGATCGTGATGGTGACTTGCATTAGATCTTCCACGTGTCTCTTGCTGAATTTTTCTCTCAGTGCGCTTAGCTTGATCAACAAGATCTTGCAAAGTATGATATGGAAACATCTCTACAAAACCAGCAATATCTTCATTAAGACCACCCAAAAATCTTGCCATTTTAGACTCCGGATCTTCTCTAATTTCAGCCCGCACTAACAGTAAATCCATCTCTTTATGATACTTATCAACTGATCTTTTCCCTTACTTCAACATTTGCAACCTATTGCGAAGGTCACGCTGATAGCTTGATGGTACAAATCGCCTCCTCATCACTCTCTTCATCTCATCCCAAGTGTTGATATAATCACGCCCTAACTCAAGTTGATTTTCTTGTATTTGATTCTACCAAGTGAGAGCATAACCAGAAAACTCAGCCGAAGCAAGATTCACTACACTTCTGATCTGAAAGATTATGTACTCTAAAAATTTGATCACACTGCTAAGCCCACTCAAGATATGCATCCGCATCTTCCTTTCCAGTAAACTTTGGGAAAGTCAACTTGACACGAGCAATGCTGTCCGGATCACCCCTATGATGACGACCACAATGATGCTCTCTATCATCATGATCACCACGCCGCCGATGATTTCGGCGCCGCTCATACTGTGGGGATATAGACCCCCGGTACCACAAGACAAGACATGGGCAGCACCATCAAAGTTGGCCTGACCCAGAAGATAAAGACGTGCGGCGCAAGACTGCACCGCACGGTTATTGTACCAACTTGGATAGTTTACTTGTAACCTTGTCCCTTCAGACTATATAAGGAGGGGCAGGGATATATCTCCTCAACTCAACTCATAATAATACAAGACAGCAACACACATGACGTAGGGTATTACACCTTGTGGCGGCCTGAACCTATATAAATCTCGTGTCTCGTGCTTACTGTGCAACGCTTGTTCGTCTCAGGCGCACCCTCACCGTCTCATCTACTACCTTGGGCATACCCCTCGGTAGACTATCGCCGGTATTCCGTCGACAGTTGACGCGATAGGTAGGGGGTGTGCTTCCTGATCCCATGGCGAGCAAGATGGATATTTTTTCTTCGTCATCGCCGACCATAACAACGGCGTCCAACGGCGGCGAACCAGATCTGAATTTTCGTCGTCGTCGACCACGGCAACGGCATCCGACGACGGCGAACAAGACGGATTTTTTCTTCATCAACGTCGACGGCGGCGACCTTCATCATCAACACGGCGATGCAATCCATGGCGTCATCCTGCGAGGTCATCCCGTCGACCACATCAACTCAACATCAACCCACGCTCAACACCGTCGTCAGATTCTCGGCGGCCTAAATTTCAATCAAGGGCACGTCGTCAGATTCGATCGCAAGCAATTAAGGAATAAGGCACCTACACGCGTTAAGAGGCCAAGCAAGCTAGCAGATCGACTTGTACGTATTCATGCATGGGAATCGGAGGCATATTCATATACACCAAGCATGCACAGCTCCGTAGCCCGACTCAAGTACGCGAGGCCAGTACATGCGTGCAATCAAGGAGCAAGCAATTCAAGGCTACACGTTCGGCGATAAAGATAATAGATGAGATCCGATCTACTATTTAAATATTTTGTATATTAAATATTTTTTGTATTTGCATATCTCCGTACATCTACTGTGGCAGGAATTATCCGCGGCCCTACTCGTCCCTGTTCCGTGCCATCTGCGCGTCAACATCGCCGACCCGTCTCCAACTCTGGTCATCAACAACGCCCACAACAACATGGACTCCGACGGCGCATCGAGCGTCCTTCGTCTCGTGCGATTTGTCTCGCGTGTTGGGCGTCCTTCGTCAGCTGGCGTGAGATCGGCAGCATCACTGGCCGATCGCAACCTCGCCTCCAGAGGATCACAATTTGCAACTCCCGACTCGACAACCAGCGGCGCACGGCCACGACGCCAGATACATGCAAGCCAGCAGCAAGTCAACTGCATATACGCCCTGGTCGGACTACCGTGTGAAGACGTATTGATTGGATCTAGTCCAACCTGCTGCAAGCTGAACTCAAGTCAAAACAATCCCTAACACGCAAACATCAGCCATCGGCCCTGTCGAGGCATGGACCACCAAGGGAGACCTCTACGATCTAATCTACAGGACCATGCAAATCCAATATTTAAGGGATATATGCATGTACGATTTGAAGACGCGCAACAATGCTTAATTTCCGGAAGCCAGCCAAGGCACGTTGATTGACCACATGGTAGAAGAGATCTTTCTGAAAACAAATCTGCATGTGCATGACAAACTGATCGTGATGATGTGGATCACTCCGGCGACCCATCAAGCCACGAGTGAGTCTCCAAGCTGTCCGAACCCCCAAGATCATCGTCCGAACTGCTACGCCTTCTGCAGGTCAGTGCAATCTACAGAGTCATGCGACTAATCATCTGGTCCAGAAAGCTAAGTCATATTTCTTATTTTAATTAAAATATTTTATTATATATGATTCGTCTTCGGATTTCTCCACGAATCTACATGATAATTTTTGGCAGCAAATCCATTACGCCTCTCGCCATCAAACACCTGCGGCGGCGAACCAGATAGAAATTTTTCTACTCAGCATCGTGATGTCACGAAGCAGAGTCATCGCGGTTGCACAACATGGCGGCGTTCCCTGCGTCGCATGCGTAGCTTCTTGGACCCTGCGGCGATGTTCGGCAGCTCTTCATCTGCACCATCACGACGTATCGACAAGGCAAGCAAGGGAGACCCACGCCAGCCGGATCCAATTCAATTCGTCCTGAGCACGTGCAAGGCTTGATGGCTTTATCAACCGGTCGGCGGAACGAGCAACGAAGTTGTCAAGGCTCGATCTAATCGGTGGATTTCATGAAGACGTCGTCATCACACGTTGAAGCTTGCATCTGCTTGTACACGTGCTAAACCAAACAAGCCAAGGTGGCGATCATACTATCAATCAGCTCCTCGCCGTCCTTCGGAAGTGGTGCAAATCACATCACGAGCATGCATATCTCGTATCGGCAAACTGCATGGCCCAGAGCGGCGGCGGCGCCACATCAACCTACGTATTCAAGTTAGATTCACCAGCAGCAGCACATCAAAGATCCCCGAACTCAACTGCCAATCAAGAAGCATCGCCAATGTACAGAAGCTATACAAACCAACCTAGCGCCGATCGACGTCGTCTCAAGCCAGAAGCGAACCACACGCAGAAGAATTCCTGATGTTTTCGCCATTATCGGCACAAACACTACAAGCTCGTCAACCAACTCGCCAAGCACGACGCCGAGCACGACCTAAAGAAGCTACATCCGTGCAGGATGGAAGGACGACGGCATCCGGACAAGCATATAGACCTCGCCCACGAAGTTACGCCGCACTGGGAGTTTTCTGTCTCAAGAACAAACAAACATGACCCTGCGTGATCTTCAAGTCATGGAAGGAAGGTGTACGAGATAGCATGCAAGTTAATTGTGGAAATTATGAAGGCGTTGAAGGCTCTACAGTAATAAACTAGCAAGGATGCAACTCCAGACGTGCCCCCGAGGCTCTGTGACCTCCGTCCAGCGAAGCAACGTCGAAAAGGCAAGCCAACTATTTTTGGGAAATAATCAAAGATCTACGGACGCCTACATGCAGATATGTCTACACATACACGGAATAACTTCATTGTGACTCGCACGAGCGACGTCCAATCAAGAGCTAAGTCACGTTTCTGTTATTCCAATTGAACATTTTTGTGTGCATGAATATCTCCACATGTCTACGAGTCAAAGATTTTGGCAGGAACTCACCTCGTATCTCACGCCACGACACACAACTACACCAGCCATGCAACAAACAACACACACATCTACAAGACCTTGCAATGACATGAAGCACAACAAGGCCGTCCACAAGTTCATACGGAACAGTGTACGTGCGAGATACGAGCCCAAGTTTAATTCGGCCAGACATGCGAAGAGAAAAAGAAACTGAAGACCACGTGCATCTCCAAGACCTTGAAGGCCACCGAAGATTTGCACGTATCACCGCTAAGATTATCTCCAAGTTTCTTCACCGCTGGCATAAGCCCCGACCTGATTCGGACACCTACTCCAGATATCATCGCCAAGACTATCTCCATGATTCTACATCGCCGACATAAGCCCCGGCCAGACTCGGGCAGTCAAACTTCGCCAACGCATAAGTCTTGCACATGCTCAGGCAGCTAAAGACTCCGCTTCACCGCCAATGCGTAAGCCCCGCACCTACTCGGGCAGCTCGTCTTCGCCAATGCGTAAGCCCCGCACCTGCTCGGGCAGCACGTCTTCGCCAATGCATAAGCCCCGCACCTGCTCGGGCAGTATGTCTTCGCCAATGCATAAGCCCCGCACCTGCCCGGGCAGCACGACTTCGCCAATGCGTAACCCCCGCACCCGCCGGGCAGCATCTGGCTCGACGCCGCGTAAGCCCTACACATGATAGGCCGCCCAACTGCGCCACTTCACCAACTGCCCCGATATATCGGGTAGCCCTCGCCCATGATAAGCGTAACCCCCGCCTGGCGCGGGCAGCTTCGCCACCACGTAAGCCCCGAGGACGCCTGAGCCGTTAAGTCTTCGCTAAAACGTAAGCCCTGAGGACGCTTGGGCAGGTTAGCAGCGTCTCCAAAAGCCCCGGCAAAAGCACGGGCACCACGCAGAGCGTGGAGGACTCCTTGCCGACCTCTCAATAAGCCCCGACCTCGCTCGGGCACCTCATCACTCTCCAAAACATGCCAGTGCCGCCATATTCTCCAGTTGAGCTTTACGCTCAGAGACTTCGTCGAGACATCGGACTCCATAGCGTTCTCCAGTTAAGCTCTACACCGAGCTCTTCATCCCCATATTGCCAAGCACTCCATTTGCGCAGCGCTGACCATCCCGTCAACATAGCGCTGATCCATCAAACTCGTCGTCCAAAGGAATAAATCATTGAATCAATCTACCTGGAGGAGAAAGGCGTGCAGATTCACGCGCATCCACGGGACTATGCGGGTCACGTCGATCGACCATGCATGCAAGTCAGATTGCATCTATGAATAATACCGAACTCGAGGGCGACACGACCTTTTCTTGAACAAGCTAAGTCGTGCTTCTATTTTCTGGTCAGAGCATATTCTATTATATCTCCTTGTGTCGATTATTATCTACAGCACCACATGCCGTCACGCTATAGGGATCCTAGTCATATGTCGTCATGATCAAAGCTCGGCCACGGAGGGATCTCAACTGGTCCAACCACGCCAAGCGAGCTAAAGCAAGCTCTCCAAGATCATCGTCCGAGCCGTCGAACAACTCCTCCAAGCTGCTAGCGACGCACCGACCACTCCGCCGCCAGACGTCAATCAAGCTAAGAACTCGTCGCCGCTCCTCGCCATCCTCGCGCTGTTCGGACACCGTCTCCGACCAGACAAGGGACTCGCCGCTCTCCATGACTGACCGACCTCCAGAAGATCTCCAAATTGTCGTCGCTCCCCAAGATACGCCAGCCTCCACCATGTTCTCCAGTTGAGTGATCAGCAACAAATCGGCATCACATGGGCGGAAGTCGCCTGGGCTGCACAGCATTGCACGCATGGCACCGTCATATGCTACCTCCATACAATCCAACGTCAAGAGCTAAGCACTAATTCATCTACGCTTGAAGGCTATATCCACCCGTGCCCAAAAAAGCTAAGTCATGCAGCACTTCCAATTAAATATACTCTATGGAATATATTTACATATATTTTCAGATTTATTTCCACGCTCGAAACATTTCACGTGTCAACAATCTAACTTTCCTTCATAACGCGATGACCCCTGTTTTTTTTTCGTCTCACCTGATGGCAACCGTCGTATGAAGCATTGCATCAATCGGCAAGATGGCAAGAAAGGCAATAACAAGGAAGCAAAACACGCATGTCCGACAAGACGTTCGATCTGCTCGGCAAGTCGTTGAAGCAATTGATCTCCAAGGCAACTTGCTGGCTACATCGCCCGACGTCGATCAAGGGACTCGTCGCCGCTCCTCGACATCCTCGCGCTGTTCGGACTCCGCCTCCAACCACGCTAGGGACTCGTCGCCGCTCCTCGTTGTCCTCGCGCTGCTCGGAATCCGCCTCCGACCACACTGGGGACTCACCGTCGCTCCTCACCATCCTCGTGCTGCTCGGACGCCGTCTCCAACCACGTTGGGGACTCGTCGCCGAACTCCTCGCCGTCCTCGCGCTGGTCGGAAAACGTCTCCGACCACACTGGGGACTCGTCGCCGCTCCTCGCCGTCGCTCCTCGTCGCTACCGACCACGCCGGGGTCTCGTCGCCGCGCTATCAAGTCACTCCACGCTGTTCGAATCAGGGTGCTGATCTTGGGCGGCATATCAGGGGTCTTGATATGCGCCTCGCCATGCTCGAGGACTTCGTCGTCGATCGCCTGCTCGGAAGATTTTTTCACGATCACTTGCTATGCTCGGAGACTTCGCCTACGTCAAGCATTTTCGATTAGCAAAAGCTGCTCGGGGACTTCGTCATGTTCGTCAAGTGTTTCCGATCAGCAAAAGCTGCTCGGGGACTTCGTCGCTTTCGTCAAGTGTTTCCGAGCAGCAAAGCTGCTCGGGGACTTCGTCGTCTTCGTCAAGTGTTTCCGAGCAGCAAAATTGCTCGGGGACTTCGTCGCCTCGTCAAGTGTTTGAAAGCCCATGTTTGGTTTTGGGTAATTGATGAAACCTAGTTTGCTAACGATTGCTCTAAGTGTTTCATGAGAATTGATTAGAAAATGGCAAGATGGAGCAAAGGACCGGGTCGGTGGAGGTCACAAGTGAAGGGCAATGACGGCGTCCATGAAAATGGTGTAAGTCCATCAACAAAGGAGAAAGCCCTAATGATGGCATCCATACAAATGGTATAAGTCCATCATCAAAAGGAGTCCACAAGCTTCATCAAGAGATGGTGAAAAAGCTAGGAGCTCAAGGCAAAGGTATAATTCATAGGAGCTCTTTTGGTTTTGGTGATCAAGACTCCATAGAGGGAGTGATCACATTTAGGATAGATAGCCGTACTATCAAGAGGGGCGAAATCGTTGATGAAATACGGTTATCAAGTGCCACTAGGTGTTCATGATCATTGCATATGCATATAGATGCTAGTGACACTAACTTGACCCGTGGAAAACTCTTTGAAAAAGGCTAACACACGTGCACCTAAGTGAGAGACACTTTGGAGTGTTAGTGACTTAAGAAACTGGGTGAAGTTTGAGGGTTAGAGAGGGTTTGGTCCTCTCTTCCTCCTGCCGAGCTTGCGAGGCAGGATTCGGCGAATTTCGGAAACGTTACAATAGAAAAAGTAGCGTCGGACTCTAACTTGACTGAGCGTCGGACCATTGTCTTCGGTCCGACGGCTAGCCCCTTCAGCAAGCGTCGGACGCTTGATTTCGGAGCGTCGGACCATTGTCATCAGGGTCCGACGGTACAGAGCCGCAGCAGGTCGACACGTGGAGAGCAGAGGAGCGTCGGACTCTCGGCGTTAGTCCGACGGTGAGCGTCGGACCATCGTCCGACGATTTTCAGGGCTCGGGGAGCTCTATGGAAACGTCGGACGGCCGCGTTCGTTAGTCCGACGGCTCCGTCTGACTGAGTCCGACGGTGGTCGGCTGAGGGCGTCGGACCGGTTGATTTAGTCCGACGTTAGTCCGTCCGACGGTCGTTTTGGCGCGAGGAAATAGCCGTTGTGATCCAACGTTCGACTTCAAACGGCTAGTGACACGTGGCGTTCATCCGAGGCGTCGGTCCGTGCGGATTAGTCCGACGCTCTGGCCGTCGGACAGTCCGACGGTACGCAGTGAACTCTAAACGGCTAGTTCTTTGTGTGTGGCTTATAAATAGCGACTTGGCCGGTTTGGGGAGTAGCTCTTGGCACTCTTAAACATCATAACATACTTGTGAGCCTTTCCACTCCACTCTCACTCATCCTACTTGATTGTAATCATCATTTGGTGAGTTTGGAGAGCATCAAGTGCATTGCATTGATAGAGATCAACTAGAGGCACTTGGTAGTGGTATTTCGCAGCGGTTTCTCTTGTTACTCTTGGAGTTTGCCGACTCCTAGACGGCTTGGAGCTGCGAGGATCGTTGAGGGGAGTTGGTGATTGTCTCCGCCTCCGATCGGTGAAGTTGTGAGGGGTTCTTGAGCCTATCCCCGCGGGAGATCGCGAAAGGCATCTTTAGTGGATTGCTCGTAGCTTGGTGGATCCCCATCTTGTGTTGGTTGTGCGGCACCCTTGAGAAGGGTTTGGCGTGTGATGCCAATTAGCGCGTGAACCTCCAAGTGGGTGTATCGCTACAACGAGGACTAGCTTGCCGGCAAGCAAGTGAACCTCGGTAAAAAATCTTGTGTCATCTCTCTACCGAGGATTTCCCCTATATGTGATTGATTGGTTATATTGGACTTCATATCTTCTCTTCACCGGCGGTATTGAAATCACCTTTACTCTTTACATTGGTGTACTTCTCTCTTGTGTAGCTTGTTAGTTAGTTGCTCACTTAAGAATAGTGTAAAGTAGTAACATAGCCTTTGAGTGTGAACTAGAGATCATAGTGTAGTATACTTGTCTAGGTGGCTTTCATAGCATGGTTTAGAGCTAGTGTTTTGCAAAGCTTGCTATTGTTACTAATCGGCTTGTTAAGTGTTGTTTGTAGATTTTTATAGGCTATTCACCCCCCTCTAGCCATTTAGGACCTTTCAGTGTTTCCGAGCAGTAAAGCTGCTCGGGGATTTCGTCGTCTTCGTCAAGTATTTTTGAGCAGCAAAGCTGCTCGGGGATTTCGCCGCCTCGTCAAGTGTTTCCGAGCAGCAAAGTTGCTCGGAGACTTCGTCATCTTCATCAAGTGTTTTTGAGCACCAAAACTGCTCGGGGACTTCGTCGACACTTCACATGATCAGAAGAATAAAGATTTTGCCCCTGACACCACGTGACTACGTCACCTACTATCAGGCTCGGGGACTAAGTGGATACACTTCACCTAATGGTGAAGGTATTGATTCTGGCGAACCAAAAGTGGATACACTTCACCAAAGAGAAGCTCTTTTCAAATTTTTTCTGAGCTCCTTACATCCGTCTGGTCAAGCAACTCTGAAGATCTGCATCTCCCGACGAATGCAAGACGCTCGGGGACTAGCTATGGGGATATAGACCCCCGGTACCACAAGACAAGACATGGGCCGCACCATCAAAGCTGGCCCGACCCAGAAAATAAAGACGTGCGGCGCAAGACTGCACCGCACGGTTATTGTACCAACTTAGATAGTTTACTTGTAACCTTGTCCCTTCAGACTATATAAGGAGGGGCAGGGATAGATCTCCTCAACTTAACTCATAATAATACAAGACAGCAACACACAGGACGTAGGGTATTACGTCTCGTGGCGGCCTGAACCTGTATAAATCTCGTGTCTCGCGCTTACTGCGCAACGCTTGTTCATCTCAGGCGCACCCTCACCGTCTCATCTACTACCTTGGGCATACCCCTCGGTAGACTATCGCCGGTATTCCATCGACACATACAACCCATCATTTGCAAAAGGATTTTCTTCATCGTCAAATCCCTCCTCATAATCAAAGTCTTCCGAATCTTCATCTTCAAAACGCACACGGTGGTCACGACCATGCCCGGGAGCTTGTCCTCCATGCCGACCATGATGACCAGCCCGCCTATCACCACCACGACCATCTCTGAAATGATCATGGAAGCTATGTCCTGCAGAATTTTCACCACCGGACTCATCATATTGATGTCGAGGAGCCCTTCTTCTATCTGCAGGTATATGTTCATTGAACATCCTCTCCATGGCCTCCACCAAAGAGTGCTGAAATTCACGGAATTCAGCCCGTGAAACTGGTGGTTCCTCTCCATGACGCCCACCATGAATACTCGAATTAGAACCTGCCATGTTAGCACTTATGCAAAAAAAGTGGAATAGGTAAATTTATGGAATCACACAACCTCACCTCTTACTTACCAATGTTCTTACTCGTTCTCAAGGACTGTGAGTGCGATAAAGTGGCAGCACAGCAGCTGTGATTAAGCGATTGAAAGGATTACAAGACGAGAGGTCCGATTTCATATTTTTGTGGAGCTATAGGTGGCTGTCCAAGGAAGGCTATGGTACTAAAAATTCAAGTGTGTATGCCACTCAAAGATGTGTAATGTTGCTGTCACAAGCACCACAAACTTGAGGTTATGAATTCAAAACTTGCAGCTACACAATCCACAATATAACCACTTTCACTTCTCTTCTTCTTCTTCTCTTTCTTTCTTTTTTCTTTTCTTTCTTTAACTTCTCTTTTTATTTCTCTAATTTTTTTTTTGCAAATACAAGATAACATATTAGGGGTGTGAATAAAAATAAAATAAACTAGAGTACGCCGGAAGAACAAAAATGGTGTCTAGCAACAAGATGATAGCAAACAACACGAGATTAACAGTACCAACAAAAGGCTATAGGATTTTTTTTGTGGCTTTCTAGTGGACTATAGGATATGGCAAAACAAATATATATGATGGATAAAAACAACAACTAATAGTAAACAAAAGGATAAATAAGTGGATGATAACAAAACTTACCGTGACAACGATAGCTCTGATTACCACATGATAGGTACCGATATGGATCGGTAAGGAATTGGTCCGATCTTCACGACAGTAGGTTTCGTAACAAAGGATAACTTGTTGTAAAAATAGCGGGTAACTAGCTTTATACCTGACAACGGTTGGATGCGACCAAGCGACGGGGAGAGAGACACCGAAACCTTGAGGACTTCGACTCAATCTCCGAACGATCGCAGAACCATAAACCGGGAATAAGTCCACACAATACGACGCAGCCGAACAGAAACCGTAAAGCACGAAGTAGGGGACCTCAGAGAGATCTTCTTCACAAGTCCAAGAAGAAGAGTAAGGCACTCAGCAGCTCGGCTAGCGATAACATGTAGTTTATCAAATGATAAAAAAGGTTCTAATAGCTTAGAGGCAGGGAATATTTATACTAGGAACAATCCTCCTAGTTGGGTGTAAAAATGAGTAGGAGTTTCTGAAGATAGGCTATGTGAAAGGTCATCAGGAAATGAATTGATGAAGTGATCTCGTGTGACTGTTGGCCTCCATAGTAGTCTCCACTAATATGGCAATAACTCTTTATTGGGAAGTCCAAATGATGAACGGTTTGTTAGGTTTGAAAGTAGACTCGAGGCACTTTCCAACCATGTATGCCATGCACCACTGAAACATTATAGATTGGTACAGTTTTGCACGTCAATTTGAACATCAGGCTGACTGTTGAGCTCCGGACCAATCGTCACTAATTCTGGTCCCACGTCTGACTGGAGGCTCCAAACTGGTCGGCACTAGATGCATTTTGAAGTAGACTTGACATTCTTTCCAACAAGTCCTCATTGGCCTTCATAGTTTTGGAAATATAGAGTTATGAATATTTCTTTCAGCCTGTTCTGCCGGATTAGACTGGCGTGAGTGAAGTCCTAGTCTGCAGCCATCTCCTTGTGTGTTCTTGCCATCCTCCTTTGTGAACCTGAGCAATGTCAATATGCACGACTTAGGTAGTATATAATTCTCATTAATATTCAAATGAACTTCACAAAGTAGTACGTTCACCTCTTGTTGTATTGCTCGACTACGTGTAATCGGCCCTTGATTTGCATTCTTAATGTTGGATAGAGACTTGTTACTGCTCGAAGGAGTATGCATGGCTTGGATGTCCTCATCAGTCTTCGTGCCACATCTCCACTAGTGCAACTTTCACAACTGAGCTGGTAGAACCTTCACACTAACACTGTTAATGCAAATATTGACATCCTCACCGTGCAGGTGTCCATATTATCTCTCTCATGTACCTCTTCTCCGTGCACACATCCATATTGTTTCTCTACTACATAGCACTGATGTCCATAAACATCCAAGCCTAATGGGCATGGGGCACATGCCCCCGTGGGTAAAACATCGCCTACATGTGGAAGGTGACATTCTCTACAATGGTAATATTTGTTTGTTTCACGTACTAGAGTTATGGAACAAACTTTGTTGCGTGTGCGCACATCAATAATCGAAGTTTTAAATTCTCGGCAGTATTTTCAACCACTTGACGCGTCTGATGATTTTAGATTGAAAGCTGGCATGAGATGAACGAACAATAACAGTATAGGGAATATTATTTTCAACTCAGTTTATTTACTTCCAAAAAACACAAATAACATGTTGAAAAGTCTCAAAGGCTAGAGGGGGGTGAATAGCCGATTAAAATTTCTTTGCAAAACATTAGAGCAACGGGTTAGACAATAACACGGCGGAAGCAATGCTCTAGCTCTAGGCTACTCTATGCAAGCCACCTACAACAATTCTACACAAATTATGCACACAAACGAACCGACCAAGCACTCCGATCCTAAGTGCTTGATACTATGCAAAAGATGACTCCTTGATCCTAAGGAATCACCTAGCTAGACAAGAAAGAGTATGCAAGGAGTAAGGATCGAGTGGGTTATACTAAAGGTGTTGATGAAATGAAATTCAATTTCCATGGAGAGCCAATCACCAAGTAAGAAGACCAATCACCAGAAACACAAAGAAAGCTAATATCATCCACTCGATGGTGGAGAAGAGAGAGACACTCAATTTTTTACCAAGGTTCACTTGATCGTCGTCAAACTACTCTTCATTGTGGTACCGGTCTTCCTTGGTGGGTCACGAGCTAGGCCTCACAATCCAACCCTCACCGTGTGTCGTTCACCAACACAAGAGAAGTGGTTTCTCACCACGTGATCTTCACTAACCGACAGTTTTGGCTCTCCACCAGAGGACAACCGTGAAACCCCTCACAGGAACGCCAGTGTGGACTTGGACAATCACCAACTATTGACGGTATTTATCACCTATTTTCTATCATCATAACCGTCAAGAAAACACTCTTTTTGGGGAAGAAACAAGCAAACACATAGTGACTTAGGTACAAATAACTTGGTTCCACATGTATATGTCATTATTTGCTTGCAGGTACTCATAACAGATACTTTCAGGGTCCAGAAGCCTAAAGATGAAGATATTATGCAAATCAAAATATGACAAAGTGACGAAGTGATGTCACAATCATCAATATCTTGGCTCCATGAACAAGTGGACCCCTGGGGGCTGCAATACATGGGTCAGCCGACCCATGCTTGGCCACCCCAGGGGCACGCCAACGTGCCATGATCCATGACAAGTCCATTTCCATCCTTGGATCACAAGTGTGCTTCCAATCAACGGTGAAAGATCAAAGTACATGGATTCATGGGCCCACAACGATGGAACCGACGTGACAACAAAATAACCAACACTTGGATCACACTCTATGACATGTGGGGAACAAGTGGGTGGGTCCCACCTGCCATAGGGGGGTCGGCCGACCCCCTCCTTGTGCCCTCTCTTCTGCCACCGACTTCAGGCATGGAGACATGCTAGGTGGTTAATCCAAGCCGTCCAACTCAAGTCGGTTCAAGGTCGGTGGATCCAAAGTTGGAGGTGGAGAAGCACGCGGATCGCTGACGTGGCACTACCCTGATCTCCCTTATAAATACCCCGTAGTCCTTCACTCTTTTCATCAAGTGTGTCATAGGAAGAAAAACTACTTTGGTAGCTTTAGTGTTAGAATAGAGGGAAGAGAGTGAGGCAAGTCTTAGGAGAAAGGCTCGGGGCTATCGGGAGTCTTCTCCAAGGTGTACCTCAGCGGATGCAAACTTCTAATATATTTTACATCTGAGTCCTTCTAGTATTTGATGTTCTAGTTTTAGTATTATAAGTATATACTTGCTTTACCTGTACATTGCTTTACTTAGTGAAGTGATCTAGTCTCTCACAAAGGTTAGAGTAGTAAGTGTAGTGTAGACGTGGTGTCTAGGCTATATCTTACCAGTGTAGGCCGCTTGTCGCACGGATTGTTTGTGGGTGCCAGCAAGTGGTGACAGCCTTGTCTGGTCTTAGTATCCCACCACGTGTATAAGACAAGTTATTGAAACAGCAGGGCATCAATATAACTGCATAGTCGCCTCAAGTAGGAGTTTATCTCCTACTGTTTCATCTATCGCCTCTTGTAAAGGGAAAAGGTGATAAACCTCTTTATACTTAGAATACCAAAACCAGATATCTTTGCTACATAAGGACCTCTCTATACCTACATCCTAACCCCTTGATCACCATTTGACGGCATTGAACCTAGTTAATTCACTTCTCGTTCCCTGTGGAAAAATACGATACCCGGAATACTCCCGGTGAAGGCTATATTGACTACTGTATGCTTGCGGAAAATTCGTTTGCCACTTCTGGTGTCAACACCAACCAATCTCACACAGCCTCCAAATCCTCTAAGCTGTCTAGGGACATGGCAATGTCCCAAGAGAACACGAACTATGCAGCGACTTGCTCTCAAGTGCTCTACAATGCAATTCACAAAGCAATGAATCACTTGAGGATCATTCAACTCAATGGATGATCAAAAGCAAGGTCAAGTGAGCGAGTGGGAGGCTTAGGGAATGCTCACAATGTGTATGGCAATGAATAAAATATGCAAGAGAGACACCAAGTGCCTGGTGATCAACTATAAATACCCTCAAGTGAGCCCTGAGCTGTTACTTCCACTGAAACAACCATTAGAGAACTTTTCGTGTCGTCGGACTCTACTGTTGGGCTAAGTCCGTCGAACTAACCGACTGTGTCCGACGCTCTCGATCTTCACCACATGTCACTGGGATTTGAAGACAGCCGTTCAGTCACAACGGTCACTTACTCGTGCCAACTCTCAACTCGTCGGACTCTGGCATTGAACTGTAGCACCGGACCAAAGTGATCGAGCATCTGACATTTCTAGAGAGGTTCCAGAGAGAAGAAAACACGTCGGACACTGTCCGTCGCTCCCCATCGGATTAAGAGAAAGCGTCTGACACACTCAAATAGAGAGCCCCGCGCACTGGTACTACTTGTCGTACTCTGGGGAAATAGTCCTACGCTCAACTTTCCACAACCGTTGGACTAAAGAATAGCGACCGACTCTCTCAGTTCAGCACTCGTCGGCTAGAGGAAAAACAATGCGTCGGACCAAGGCAACAAAGCATTCGACGTGTTCCAGTGACGACCTGAGAGCTACTGCAGACCTCGTTGGACTGAGTTCGATGATCTTCACCGGACCAATACTCAAGGTCCGACATACTTCCAGCAGAGAATCAGAGAGTTAGGGTTAGCCGTCGGACTCAACACAATGGTCCAACACTGCGTGAACTCCACCGTCTGACACTCACTTTTCCACATAGACAACTCCGGAAAACACCTTTGCAAATGTGCTAACACTAACAAGTGTAAAACTTCTTGTGCCTGTGTGTTAGCTTTTCACAAACTTTTTCAAAGGATTTTTCACTCTCTTCCTTCAACCCTTGTTCCCAAGAACTAACACCAAGCTAATATATCGCTTGTGCACGGTGTGTTACCTTTTGAAATCATTTTTCAAGGGTCTCTAAGTCAATCTCTAGGATGGTTAGATCAATGCACATGAAATGCAACCTAGAGCACTTGAACGAAAGCCAACAACATAGTTCTCCCCATGATAGTCGACTATCTATCCTTTGTGTGATCACATCCACTAGATTTCTTGACCACCAAAAAGAAAAGTTATATAGCATTATACCTTTACCTCTAGCTTTCCTTTTCTTCCTTTCTTTCTCGATTCTTCATGTCACCATCTCCATGGTTGAGATCTCTGATTAAGGATGGCAACCGGGTGGGTCGAGGCCGGGTGGAGCACTCGCGGACCCGCACCCGAAACCCGACTCTAAACCACGCCCCGAACCCAAGATGGCTTACGGGTGTAAAATCAGCCCCGGCCCTGAACCCAGCAGGCACCCGAAACTCGATGGGGACCCACGAGTCACCTTCCTGCTCGAGGCTCATGGCGCGCCCCTGCCTTTGATACGGCAATCCTTCACATTGGACCAGATTCAGCGCCTCCAAGCAATTAAAAGATGTAATAATCTGGATAAAAAGAATATGATGCGGCAAACCTTCTCATCTTCGATGATTCATACGAATGACAAGAAAAAAGAAACAATTGCAGCAAATAATTGAGATGGATTTGGATAATCGGACTCACATGGCAGCCACGACCTGCGCGGATGCATTTATTATACTCAAATAGCAGCTAGCGTCAAACGAGCGCACACACAAATGCAAAAGGTAGTAGCTAGCCTGTCTCCGCTACCATCACATTTCATGGCCTTTGCCTTCGCATGCGCTCGACATCGCTGCCGGATGCCTGGACTCGGACCCAAGGGAACTCGCAGATCGATGGTTGAAGTGTCGGCACCACGACCATGCGGATTGCGGCTAGGGTTCAGCAAGCAGAAACACGAGCGTGCTGCCGAGTGGTGACCAAGAATAGCAGAGCATCACAGCTGGGCTGCTCGATAGTTGGGAGGGGTTGAGGAAGTGGCCTGCTCGGCGGCCTGATGGGCCAAAACTACATATATGCCAATAATTTTTGGGGCCCCGTGGGCACCCACAGGGGATTATGAAAACCTGCCCCCGCCCCCGACCCGGTTAGGGTCCCCAAACCCGAGACCAGCGGGTGGAGAAACGGACCCGAACCCACCCCCGTCGTGTCTAAAACCCGCGGGTCTCGGGTCTAAACCCTCCCCGCTGCCATCCTTATCTGTGATCAACACCTTCATCATCACCTAGCTCCACACCATGGCTTGGACTACCTATACTTAGTCATGCACTTAGAGACAAATAGGTTAGTACTTAGGTGTCATCAATTGTCAAAACCAAACTTGGGCTTTCACATGTTAAAAAAGATGCTACAGAGATACAAAACTAACTATGTGATAAAGTTGAAGTTAGACCGAGAGCTACCTATCGCTTTATGTTTTATTTTAAAGAAGAGAAAAATGCATCACAGGTCTATTAACTTTTTGCCATGTGTTACTGAGGTCCAAAAACTTTCAAAGTGTGGGTTTGGACCCTTAAACTTATTATGGTGTGCATATGATGTGACCATGCCGATCAGCATGCCAATCACTTCGACCACGACGCCGTCAACTATGCCGATCACTAGGGTTGGGCGAGGTGGGATTCTCCCGAAGGGGGTTTAGGCGAGGCGAAACTCTCCCGAGGGTCGAGCCAACCACCAGGAGGGGTCGGGTGAGGCGGGACTCTCCCGAGGGGAGGGATCGAGCGAGGCGGAACTCCGAGTACGACGTCAACTACATCCGACCCGGACTAGTGATTGCTTCCCAAAAACTATAAAGGGAAGCAATAACGAAAGATGTCCGTGCTATTTTATAAAATTCATTCTAAGCTTAATAATAATATTATACTACCTAAATATTCCATTGATATTACTTAGGTTTACTAAGAAGGATGCCAAGAACACACAAAGAGATGACTACCGAGAAGAACTACACTTAAGCCAATCCAGTCTTGCAGAACATCTGCAAAAAAAATTCATAACTCTTGATTTGCAAAAGCCACGAAGGTGAACGAGCACTTGTTGGAAATCTTGTGGAGTCTACTTCTCAGTGATACTACTCTCGACCAGGTTGGGTACTCCATTTGGGCGGCCGACCAGGATTACTGTTGATTGGTCGAAAGAACAACAGTTAGCCTAATGTTCAAGTTGATGTGCAAAACTGTACCATTCTACATTAATTCAGGGGCAAGCCATACATGGTGTGAAAGCATATCAAGTTAATTTTCCAACGCAAGAAATGGTGCATCATTTGGACTTTCCAAGATGGAGCTATGACCAAAATACTGAAGACTGTGCAGAAGACCAACAGCCACGCGGGAACTCACCAGGAGCTGATTTCGTAGAGGTCCTTTCACATAGTCGACCTTTTCATATTCTTTTGATGTTTATACCTACCTTGCAGGGCTGTTGTTAGTATAAATACCCCCTAAACTCATTGTAAACTCAAGATTTTTGATAATAGAAATATAGACCCCTTTGTTCAGCTGTGTGCTAATAAATATTGAGAGTGATTTCTACATCTTTGCTCTTGTGATTTCCTTCGAAGCGGTGACTTCATCCGTGCCCAATTGGTGTTCCTACTCCCTTTAAGGTTCACCTTGATTGATTGTAGGTTGTGTTGGTTGGTTCCTTGAGAGTGTGGTTGGACAAATTCTCGATTCATATTGCCGGTTAAAGATGATGGTTGGCTTCGAATTTTATTTGTCAGGTTGCACTAGTTATCCGCTGCTTGCAGCCAATTATCCGGCTGTTCTACAGTTAGTTATCAAGGGTGTGATCCTACGTCGTGAAGATCGAGAATCCGTGGCGCATCAACATAAGAGGTCCATACCCATTTATGTATGTTTTTGTTTTACAGAAACCCCTTCCATTTCATTTTCTTTAACATGCATATCCCTCCCACCGTCCAGCTCTCCTCCGTGCGCCTTGTTATCACTACTACAAGATTCTTTTTTAGGGGCGACTATAAGCATTTGTAGCCACGGTTGATCTATCGCCCCTACAAATTGATTTGTAGGGGTGGCTAATGTTGACACTTCTTACATCACTCAATGCTAAGTTATTATCCCTAACATGATGTTAAAAATGTGTTGCTAGTATTTACTATCATGCTACTCTGAGCAAATCCGCAAGAGCATAGATTAAGTACAATTTAGCATTTTATCTAAGACTATTTCAGGGATTGTTAATTATATTTTTACTACAGGAAGGAGGTATGGAGTTAGCTAGAGTTGATGAACACAAGTACACTGCTTATGATGAAATCGAACACATAGTACACTCTAACAGGGATAAGCCAATGAGAAAATATATGTGGTGATAAACAAAGGCTTGATAATATCCTAGAGATAGAAATAGACTACTCAGTATTAAAGTGAGACTAAACAGGAGATTAGTTAAGATATTGAATTCTTATGTCATTCCTAAATTACTAAGTCTTTCGCATACTCTAGTATATATACAATCATGTATAGCATAATGACTCTTTATCTATGCATAAGGAATATTACTAAGAAAAATCAAGAACTGAGCAAGACCTCCTTCGTAATCAGGTTCTACTAGTTCTATATACCGGGAGTAGACTACAAAGGACTTAATAGGAGTATTACATCCGCGATCTACCACATGACCTGGCATATAGAGTTTATCCGTAGGCAAACAATATCTAAGCACCACAGCCTACATAATGTCGACCACATAAATCACTCGAGTACTGAATTAACCGCTTTCTGATCATATACATAAATTCATTATCAATCATATGACTATATCAAATATACTATTAGAGCATACTAGAAACATAATGAATAGAAACATAATATTGAAATAGTATAAAGTCATAACAAGAGGGGATACCGTGGCTTTACCAGCCTCCATATGACGATGAATCCAGAATCCTGAGCAGGAGTCCGAACTGTATGAAAACCTAGCTAGTAGCCTATACTAAAATTTTAAGTAGCTAATCTAATTCTCTGGTGGAGAAGAGATCTCTCTGATCTTCAGACTTCTTCTATTCTCCCTCTCTTCTTCTGTTACGGTAACCTTTAATTAATTTGGTCTTGAGAAACATAAAATAAGGTCGTCAAATACCCTGGAAATGGTCATACAGTACTGGACAAAAAGGCAGGTAACTCAGGCAAGCACATTGCCTGAAATTTAGAGGTCAAAATATCTGGAAGCAATAGTTGCTTTCCGTTGTTCCACACAACACGCGTAGCGTTGGGTCGTATACTAGGAAATTGAATAGTAACTACGTGTAATGGAACTCCTTAATTAGCTACGAAGTAAGTTCAGAAGGCTGTTTTGCTTATATAAGCACGTCATAAGGCGCCTATACCCGCCTTCTTGTCCACACCCTCCATAAGCTATAGCTACAAGTTCCGCCATGGAGGTGATGACATCGAATCATATATCTTTTCATCTTTGCTGGCTACATCGATCTATAGTCGATACTACTATTCACTCTGATTTTTCACATACGTTTATCTTCTTCTTTTTTAGTTTGAATTCAGTTATATGTACGTATTTGTGCTCCGTTTTTTCCTATTTTCTTATAGATATTGCATATGCTCTTGTTAGTTGGTACTTGCCTTGTTGATCTCAGTTTCATAATTCATTATATTTCGTGGACCTACCTTCCTCAGGAGTAGGTTGTTGACGTGGATTTGTTTTGGTTTTGCCTTCTTGGCAGGACGAGTTGGTCCCGATGGTGGAGACCGTGACTGTTTTTCAGCGCAAGTGTGGCTGCTGCATCCATCAAACCGTGATGACAACACTACTACAGACTGATGACCAGGTTCGTTCGATCCTGGGGTCTATGGTTTGGATTCTACTCCGTAGCGTAGATGCGTGCGCAGCTGGCCTGTATGTACTGTACCAGTGTTCCAGCGCTAGATCTTCTACAGGTTAACCCAACTCCATTTGCGCAAGCATGCAGAAACTCAGAGAACAGGTCGCAGCTGCGCTGCGGCAGATCGACGACAGCGACTACAATTTGGTGGTAGCGCAGGTCACGGCGATCGAGGCGGTCGTGGCGCAGGTCAAGCAGATCGACGCGGCCATGAGCCGAGAGAAGAATCGGGTTGAGAAACTGGAGAAGGAGCTGGCGGAGCTGAAGCGCGAGCTGGAGCGCTGCAGGCAGCCTTGGGGAAAGACGTTGGCCAGGACCGTCGCCGGGGCGATCCTCTCGGATGGGCTCAGGAGCAAGCTTCACGGCGTGAGGAATCTCCTGAACCTCATTCTCGACGAGTGATCCGACCATCATCAATCCATACGGATACGGATACGGCCGGCACCACCTATTAATTTAGCTAGCTGCATGCTGGTTTGTTTTGTATTGCATGCAACATGTACACATGGGTTTCTTGCGTTGGTGACCTTTTTTTATATTGTATAATATAATGGTCGTTTGACTGTACCAAAAAGTGCTACCGACTTATCACCGAGTTGTTTGGAAAGAGAAACTTCCTAGACCGTTTCCAACGACCGGCCATAAGCCGATGACGATTTGTGTCTCTGCCTTGCCTTGCCTTGTTTGACCCTGCAAAGAGTAGCTAGCTATATACAGCCCCTCATAGGATTAGGCTTTCTCTTGTAAGAAATCAAGAAAAAAAATACAGACACACGACTGCCTAGTAGTCCTATCATGGATAGACTAAAATTCGATCGGGAAAATTGGTTTTTTAGCATCGAAAAATCACGATCTCCGTAAAATACTACTCAAAGTTTCCGTCCCCGTAAAATACCACCGAAAGATTGCACGTTAACTAAAAGTAGCATTCTGTTAGACAAAAGTGACGGAAGCATCCGTCAGCTGTTAACTGAAAGCAGCAGCTGCTCCTGGTTGGCTCCCCATCTCCTCACCAGGACATTTCACAAAAAGCACCAACAGGTCAACTCAGCAAGGTGCTCAATCGACCAGAGATGCACCGGAGCCGCTCGGCCGAGGCGCTCCACGAGTGAGGTCGCGATCGCGTGCGATAGAGGGAGCAACATCCTCGGCTCTCGGATCGCGTGGACTAGCCCAGGTGGCGGCGACGTTGAGCAGAGGGCGCGGGGAGCTCCTGGTGCTGCGCGTGCGCCGCCACGACTGCGCTCCCTAGCCTCCCACCGCATGCTGCGGCTTTACCTGCAGGCGTCCCGTGCATACCATGGATGGTTTGCTAGTGCAGACTGAAGAGTGAACTGCTAGAGTAGATCATCGTGTAGACATATATGCCGCCACCACCAACTAACCATCTGGAACCTACAAATATACACGAGGAAGATCCAAAACCATCCCGTTCTCCAATCTCCATTCCCATCCCGTCCTACTCCCACCCCCAGGATTCCATTCTCCACAGCTACGCCATGACGCGAGACGAGGAGTGCATGCGCACGGTGCAGGCAGTACATCGTCTCCACCGTCGCCAACTCGCCAACTAGCATGCTGGGCGTTGCGCAGCTGCAGCCATCGCCCGTGGCGTTGGCTGTGGTGCCAGCTGCTGCCGGGAAGCGCAAGCCGAGGCACTAGGAGCAGCACGCCGAGTCGTCGCCGAGTGGGTGAAGCAGTGAAGGGCGCCGGTGCCCTGCGCGGCACACCCGTGGCCATGTCCACGCTGGCGTTGACGAAGAGCCGCAGCTCGCGGCGGCGCTGCTCCATCTCGTCGGCCACGCACTCCACGTGCCGCAGCACGCGGGAGCGCGGTCGTGGCGGCGCATGAGCAGCACCAGGCGCTTGCCGCGCCCTTCTGCCGGCTCCGCCGCCACCCGCACTGGTCCATGCGTGGTGAGCACCAAGGATGTTGCTCCCTCCGTCGAACGCGCTCGCGACCTCACTCATGGAGCGCCTCGACCGAGTGGCTCTGGCGCATTTCTAGTCACTTGAGCACCTCGCCGAGTTGACCTGCTGGTTTCTGCTTGTCGGCGGAGGCGGTGAGCCAACCACCGGAGCAGCTGCTGCTTTCAGCTCACGGCCAACGGAGTCTTCCGTCACTTCCGTCTAACAGAATGCTACTTTCAGTTGCGTCCAATCTTTAAATGGTATTTTACGGGGACGGAAATTTTCACTGGTATTTTACGGAGATCGTGATCTTTTGATGCTACACAACTAATTTTCCCCATTTGGAAACGGCGCTAACGTAGCGTCAGCTGACGTAGGTGTGTCATGGAAGACGGCGGCCGAGGGTAAAAAACGTAAAATCGCAGAATATATATATATATATGGAAATTATTTTCTACTTTCTAGGGGTAGTTACTTAGTCCCGAGTGAATGTATCTATAGGTTCTCTACTCCCTACAATAGACGGGCGCCACATTCATTAGTGGGTTATGATGTGAGTGGACCTGTTTATTTAATGGACAAAATTAAATCGGTTTTTTTACTATTTCTATTGGATGTCACCATTTATTTATTCGCGTCATCTACTAGCATCGAAGAGATGGAGGTCATCCCGTGCGATAGGCCGTGCCTGGCGGCGGCTGCGGCGGCCCGGCTAGCGACGCGCGGCCATCCCTCCACGGCCGGCGGCCTAATCTGAACTGCATCAGCGTGCGGTCTCCACGTCAAGGGATAGCAGCTTCGAAGTCGGCGCCGGCCGTGCTCGTGTCCGTGCCTCTTCCCCTCCGATGGCAGCGGCGGCGGCGGCGGGCTCCCAAAACCACCGACGGCCCTAGCTGCGCGTGGCCTGACCCGCTAGCAACCGACGGCCTCGCCCCGCTCCTTCCCCGACAAGGCGGCGGGCAGACCAGCCCCTTCCTCGACCTTCGGCAGCGCGATGTCGCTTCCCATCTGTGCGGCTCAACCACGAGCATGGTGGCCTGTGGGCGGCATTCTCTTCCCCGGACGGCGGCGTGCAGCCAAGCGGAGCAACCTCCCTGGTGGTCGATCTGCGTGCCGCCACCCGTTCCCCAACCGGCGGCGCGCGGGATCCATCCTCTTCGTCGATGGTGCATCGGCGGCGGCGGCGGCAACGAACCCCATGTGCCGGGCCTCTCGGTTGGTTGCGACTAGTGGAGGCCTCGAGCCGCCATTGGTCCATGGTCCGGTGTCGTAATGGAGATTCGTGGTCAATCCGTGGTGGCGGCGCAATGATAGCTCACGATGGCGGCTACTGTACCTCCTACCGTTCGTCACCCAGGTGCTGGCAGCGGCCGTTCGTCACACAGGTGCTGACAGCGGCGATGTTGGGAGAAGGCAACCTGTTCCTCTACCGGATCCGGCCTTTCGTCTCGACGGCGGCGGCACCGAGGCCTGCGGGGGCTGGGTCTCCTCAGTAGTGAGCAGGGTGGGCGCCGTCTCGGCTGCAGGTTTGTTCTTCAACGCCTTAGTATCTGCTCATACTTTTTCTGATTCTAGTATCTGCTCATACTTTTCAGATTACATGTTCCAGATTATAATTCTTCAACGCCTCTAGTATTTGCTGATACTTTGAGATTATTTGTTTCAGATTATAATGTCAGTTGATCGCCTAGTAGTATTGCGGCAGCGGCGTGGTGCTCCATCAGTTTCAGATCGGATCAGAGATTATGGTGCTGCATGTAGTCGACGAACGGGAGTAGGAGTAATATTACTAATTTGCTGACTGATTCAACTTGAATACTACTAATTTGCTAATTCTGAACCACATGATTTCTCTCACTGCAGGTGTTGTTAATGGTCCAAGAATCGTCGGCACTCGCAGGATGACTGTGCATGATGCTCTCTCGATATATTATTCAGAATTAGCGGATCTAGACAGTACATGTTTCTGTACAGTATACATCAAATATATGTATATACGCATGCTCCCTTCTCCAAAAGTATATACGTATACTCCCTTCTGAAAACGTATGTACATACTCTGATGGTTAAATACGTGAATGTATACTCTGATGGTTAAATACGTGAATGTATACACATATACTCAGGATTGTGTGGTTCTCCTTTTTAAAAAGTATATGCGTATATACACACATACAAACTTTGTTTTTAAAATGTATAGAAAAATCTACAACAAGTATGCGTACGTACTTCTTTTAAAAAAGTATGGATACATACTCCTTCAAAAAAATATATGTGTATATACTATCTACACTTAAAACACGTCTGAGTATGTGTACATACTCTAGCGATAAAAAATGGATCTAGGACCAGACCGAGAATCATGACAACAAAGTAACAGATAATATTACTTTATTAGGATACCTTAATTATTTCAATCAATTAGGCACATGCCCTAAATTGGATCCAACTGAAGACATGCGGATCCATTATTACCAGCGTTGTTGTCCTACGTACAGTACAAAATAGATAGGGAGTAGATACTTTCGGGAGTATAGAAAAGGGCACCCTAAATTTTTCTACTCCGTAGGAGTAGTTACTCCCGGATGAATATATCTATGCGTTCTCTACTCTGCACGACAGACAGGTGCCAAGTTCATTAGCGGGTTACAGGAGAGGAATAAATTTCCTCGTGATGCCTGGAGATATATGATTAATCTATCCGATTGGAGAAAGTCTAGAAGCTGAAGAAATTACTTACAGAAGAAGTCATCGAGGACATATATATCGTACATGCTGAGCAGATCAGAAGAAAAACATATACAAGTACATGAGTCGTTTATAAACGTCATGCATTTTCTTGATTAGGCTATTTGCACCCCTCCACCTCTAAAACCCACCTCTAAAGGAATATTCTGTCCTAGTCAGCGAAAATTTTTATTTCTATATCAACTTCTCCCGCACCCATCTGTACTCTACACCATACTCTATATCAACTACTCGTGAGGCCCACATTTTTTTATTCCTTTTTTCCTCTCCTTATCTTCCCCTTTTTTCCTCTCCTTATCTTCCCGTGACCCCATCCGCCGAGTTCGCCACCACCCCAGTCCCACTGAGTCCGCCGCCGCCGAGCAGGACCCCGCCAGCAGGAAGCTCGCCTTCCTCCCTCTCTCTTCCTCCTCGCGCGGAGATGGCTCGGCGGCGCATTGCTCGTCCGCCGGCGTGGAGCTTGCCTAGCGGCGCCCTGCTTGCCCACCGCCCGCGCGGTGCTAGGCCACCGGCGCGGAGCACACCTTGCGCCGTGGCCACCCGTTCGGCCTCCTATAGGAACGGCGGCGCTGCGAGGGCGCACAGGCGGCCGGTAGCTCCCCTCCCTCCCTCCTTCTTCACGCGCATCGCTCCCGCCGGCCATGGAGGTGGCCCACGCGGCGTGACCATTCTCCTTCCCCGCCACCGGCCGCTCCCTCTCTCTCCTTCTCCCCGATCCTCACGAGGACGGTCTCCGGCGGCGTGGGGCCCGCGTTGGGGAGGATAGCGTTCGGAGCATCGATCTCTACCTGTCGCGCTACACTGTAGCGAACGCTTGGATAGCGTCGCATTTGGCGTAGCGCGGTGCGGGAGTTCGATCTCCAAATCTGGCGTTCGGTGCGTTTTACCGCACCGCGGTGCAGTGAGTCTTAGTAGGTGTCCATTTAGGATCCACACACACACACACACACACACACATAGCTAGATAACCAAATCAGATGATCATTATCATACAGTGAATCTAAATAGAGCCTAAGTTATCAGGCCAATCCATTTTATCTAGACATATAATATAAATACTAACGGAATGAAACTGGATATAGTATTTAAAGCAAATGGTCATTGGCCGCAAAATTGGGAATAGTTGTTTTTTTCTACACCAGTATGGTAGCTAGATGAATGGCCATTGACCACACAATTTTATTTTAAGAAAACAGTCGTCATTAACCACAAACTTTACAATATAATTATTCCAATTTTTTCTACACGTCAATGCTATCGATCTCTTGGAGCGTACATAAGAGCATCATCCTTAACTTTCTTCAGGATGAAGGGATATATGTTTTTATTGTGATGAATATTAGCACTCTAGAGTTTAGCAATGTCTTTAATGGACACTAGCATCAATTACAAACCATCACCATGACCTCTTTATACACCATAACCTGTTTATACGCTTAATTCCATTACCAAACATAGATATAGGGGTTTAAACTGAGAAACTCCACAAGTTTTGGTAATTAAATCTTTATTTTTGCTGGATTTATTAAGAAAACCGTTAAAGGAGGACCTAATCGATACAGTTAATTGTGTATCCTGCATGGACAACAACACATGAAGACTTTAGAAGATATAAGAAGGCAACATGCCAAAGTATAGACGAGGTGGCTACTACCAAGTGGGTCTGGTCAGCCCCACCCCCAGGCCGGCCGGTCTTCCACTGGACCCAGTTGCCCCCCGCTTGGACGTGGACTCTCCCACACCGCCACTGAGATCCAATCTACGCCATTACTTAAGGTCGATTTGATCTGAGGGCTCTAAACTAGCCCAAATCCCCTGAGGCAAAGCATCCTGAAACTCTCATTCATATTCTCCTCGCGAGGAACGCTTGAGAGGTGTCCTATGAGGGATCAACTCTCATTCAGATCAAGAGACAGTAATCAAGAGAATATTAGTCCTCATAAGATCTAGTCTTATAAATAATAGTGAGATGGAGAGTGAGGGAAGAATATGGAGGTGGTGCGGAGGCAAGAAAAGAGGTTGTTGATTACTTTGAGAAAATAAAACAACAAAGATTAGCATTGAAGGCAAACCCGCCCAAGCCGTACTTTTACATGCATCCAAATGCACTGAGGCAAAAGGTGGACGAAAAAGCTAGAATGTTGCGTGAAGGTCGTAAGCCCTCGCCGCCATCAGACTATGACAGAACCCTCATCAAAACTATTGAGAAGTCGAAGAAAAAGACAGCAGGGAAAGATGTTCCACAACTTGAGGAACAATCGAAACAGATTGAACCCCTAGTTGTAAGTGATCCATATGATTCAAATGAATCGTACATGGAGGCCGTGCCTTCAAATATCAATTTGGATGACCTTGGTGACTTCATGCTATCTACCGGTCTCAATTTTCAGCAACTCTTCCAAAGTGGACACATCGAGAGTGCACAAATTGTTGATACCTGGAGAAAATATGAACATGGCAAGCCACTCTACAACCCTGATAAATACGCAGAACTAGGCACACAAATATACTTGTTGAACAAGTGGTACCTAGATGCGTGTGCCAGGCAAGAGAATTACATATTGGTCAAAATTCGCAACGAGGACTTCTTCCGTGGCGATGATACCATGTTCATTGAATTCAGTGAATTACACCAGTTATGCCACCAGGACTCGCTCGATAAGTCATTCTTGAGCTGCTATTGTCTGTAAGTCATTATAGCACCGCGCCTGTTATTATATTATCTATATAATTATATATTCTAGCTCACACTACATATATGTTCTTCGATATATATTTGCAGATATGAGATGGGGGTTATAAAAAAAGAAGGGACGATATCATTGGATTCATTGATCCTTATATCATATTCAGAGACCCAGTTACTCCTAATTGGGTAGTTCAAGCTGAGGCGAATCTCAAGACGATGATAAAGAAACAAAGCAAGAAGACAACGATTCTCTTCCCGTACGGCGGCGAGTGAGTGTTATTAATTATAGTGTCATTTTTTATACGTGGCCCGGTCCGTAGTTTATCGAGTTATGATTATTATATTCTTCCTATGCAGCAATTACTGGATCTTGATGGTCATCAAGCTATCCACCAGTCAGTTATTGATCTTTGACTCTATGAAAAAGGAGATGGGACGATATCAACTAATGATTGATATGATCCAACGGTAATCTAATTTCACTCGATCTTCCTAAACTCCACTATATGTTTATACATACATGCTCTATCTTTAATTGGATATATTGGACAGTGTTTGGGCAGAATTCATTTCAAAACATCGTCCCGAGTGCAAAGCGCCGCTGCAAATAGTCACACCCGTAATAAGTAGCACTTTGCTATATGTAGTGTCTAACATCTTCATTTGTCATAGTTTAAATCACTAGATGAGAGAATTCTTTTCTCGTATATATAGTGATGTCTACAGCAGGAGTCGGGGAACAACCTATGTGAATATTATGTGTGCGAAGTTCCACAAGGTGCACTCTAACAGAACTCCTGTTGAGAGGATCAAAGTAAGTTGCAAAATATATTTAGTGGTATATATGATTATCATATATATATATATATATATATACTAATACATGTTTTTTCTCAATTTAACTCAAATTGAAGACTGATTGGTTGAGGCAGAAGACCCTAAATCAGTACAACGTCAAAGCCATCTAAGAGACAATAGCAGCCTTTATTAATGATCAAGTCTTAAATCCCAATGGAGACCACTTTTGCGGCGAAAAATAATTGTCTTGGTTTGTAATTCTAGGTTAAGGACACGGATAAGCAAACGTGTGTATATTTTATGTACATTATATGTATATTCAATCATACATGTGATATATATAGTTTCCTAACTATATAGTTGGGGGTTAATTATTTACATATGCATGCTTTCATTTGATACGTGTATGCATATAACATTAGCGTAGAATGCGTATTTAAATACCTATATTAAACCCTAAACCCCAAATATGAATTAAAAAGCTGAAATGAGCCAAAAAAAAGAAAAAATACATTTACTTCCGGTTACGAACCGGGACTAAAGGTTCCTGCCTAGCGCGGCCAGGCTGAAGGGACTTTTAGTCCCGGTCCGTGATAAGAACCGGGAGTAAAGGACCCCTTTTATTCCCGGTTTCTGAAACCGAGAGTAAAGGGGGAGGGCCTTTACTCCCGGAAATGTACTCCCGGCTGGGAAACCGGGAGCAAAGCCCCTTCCCAACCGGGAGTATAACCCGATCCTGTACTAGTGCTCTATGGCTTGTATTTTGGTGGGATCAAGTTCTACTTGACCTTGCTTTCAAGACTTCTTTGGCAATTAACTTTTGATTCAAGTAAGCTTCTTATTTATATTATTCAGCAGGTTCATATCTCATTTGAGACACAATAGTATGAAATTCTTCGGTATATATATCGTCTCCTCATGCAGGTGTCACATTCGGAGATGGCAGTGACCGTAGTGCAGCTGACGTATCCTCGTAGTGTCGTGGGAGAGACGACGACCAAGGGTCAACGTAACATCGCAGCTTATCTTCTTAGAAGGAATAAATTTTTACAATCGTTTTCCTGGTGATGCCAGGAGAGATGTGATTAATCTAAGTCTTAGAAACTGAAGAAATTACTTATAGTCATCCAGCGAGGACATATGTAAGTATCTCTTGCCGGCCGAGCAGAACACTAGATAAGCATACATTAGCCGCCTATGACTTTATAAACGTTGCATTTTCTTAGTTCTCGCAAGCAAGCCACGCCCACACCCTTAATAACTATATCACATAGTGAATCTAAACAAGACCTAAATTATCAGGCCAATCCATTTTATCTAAACATATAATAAATACTAACGGAATGAAACCGTATATATAGTATTTAAAACAAATGGTCATTGACCGCAAAATTGGGAATAGTTTTTTTTTCTACGCCAATATGGTATAGCTAGATGAATGGCCATTGACCACAACATTTAGAATATAATTGTTCCAAATTTTTTGCCTACGTCAATGTTGTCGGTCCCTTGGAGCGTGTAATAGCCATCATCTTCAGCTTTCTTCAGGACGAAGGGATATGCATGTTTTATTGCTATGAATATTAGAACTCTAGGGTTTACAAATTATAGTATGTCTCACAAGAGAAGTAGTAAGGACGAAACAATGAAATGGTAATACTTGCAACGACATGGTTTGAACGATTTGCAATAAACATCATTGGAGTTTAATGAATTTTCGTATCATAAACGCGTAATTCATCGGCTAATCCATATAAACACAAACCACATGAAACTAATTAGCATTTCTGTTCCAAATTTCGAAATGGATGCTGTCATATATATAAGACATGTCGTTTCTTGTGATGATAGATCGTTATTATGGCAGCCTAATGAAAATAGCTAATTAACTTGCAGGTCCTTTATGATAGAGAAAGGAGAAGCAGGGAACGGAACCGGTCTGCAATACTCCGATGCTATAATGGACAAAGCATGTTTTTGTACTGACATAATCCAATCAAACAACAAATCCGGGCAATTATGTCAACGGCTGCAGTAATAGTTCTCCTAGGGAAACCGTGTGTTAGCTACGAGGAATTTCGTCCAGAAAACGAGTAGCTTAACGACCAAAGACTTGCACGTTAACGACATCACCTTGTTTCATATCTAAACAAATGCGTGCTTACTGAGTAAGCATATGGAAGCTGCAGTATCTTTCTAGCGGTTGTACTTAAAAACCAATCTTTCTATATATCGTTTTGACGTTCTTCAAGCCCATATATATTGGATTTGTACTCAACTATACAGGGTAATAATTGCAAAGTATGCACGTATGTTTCCTTCTGTGAACACTCATTAGGTTGTCTGGTCCCTTCGTCCTCCATATTCCACTAGAATTCACTACTACTATAGCGCAGTCGGCTTGGAAATCCAAAGGCGACCGCACCTCTCTGCTCACGGTGACCGCGCCAAACCAAGACAGCTGCTGCTCCGCCGGCCGTGATGGAGGCGAGGAAACTTCAGTTACCTTTGTTTTTCTTTCTCGTCTCTGCCGATCCTATTTTGACTGTCTTATTTTCATGCTTTTACTTTGTTGATTAATATAGTTTGATTACTAAGTTGCTATATATTGTTCTAGGAGCAATTTTTATAGATTTTTTATTAATAATCACCTTGCCTATCTGAAACGATCCATTTCATCCCAGGAGGAGGAAGGGATCCAGAGGAAGACAAGATCAGTTGTTAAGCACAGGGGCTGCTGCATCGACCAGATCGTGATGAAAACAAACAGTCACCATCAGGTTCTAAATCATTTTTTTTCTATAAATTAATTAATGTATATGACCGGTTGTTTGATTCGATTCCATTTGATTAAGGAGGTATTACACATGTATGTTCTGCCACATGTTCATGTGGGTAATAACTTTCCTTGGAAAACAAGAAATTAAAATCGCGGAGCATATATGTTAATAGAGAAGAGTAGTAGAAGACACAGTACTGGCTAACGCTAATATGGAGTACATGTACTTTTCTCGGTATCTATCTATATGTAGATATATATATCTTTGGACGACGACCCTTCCATGCATCCACGGCGGAAGGTCGAAGACGGTGCGGGTGACCCCGATCCACTACGAGGTGGTGGTGCCGGGTTGGATTCAGCCTGAGACGCCTTCTGCTATTTCATGGGAAGCCAATAGGGGTGGCTACGATTACTGCTGGGTCGTGGAGCAGGTCAGGACAATCGAGGCCGCCATGAGCCGGGACAATAAGCTGCTCAGGAAGCTGAAGGACGAGGTGGCGGAGCTGAAGCGCGAGGTCCAGCGCTACAAGGAGCAGCTCGACGCCATGCAGCAGATGAACAAGGGAAAGATGATACTGTCCAGGGTGGCCGAGATGCTCCCTGTCCCGGAAAGCATCAGGACCACGCTCAGCCGCCTCATCGACCTAATATAACCTAGCTAGTTTGCATTGCATGAGATCTCAGTATCGATGTCAAGCAGCCATGACATCGATACTGCGATACAAGGAAATTAAGGTTGCTAGCTAGCTGTTCCCTTCCTAAGTAGCTAGCCAAAATTTTGCTCAGTTTATTTTGCTACTCGAGTCTTGTGGTATGTTTTTTTGTGGACATTTTTTTTGTGCTTGATGGATGATACATATGCTGCTTGATTAGCCAAACATTTCGTGTGACAGGGAAAACTAGAACAGCAGCTTCAGGGCGTTAAACCACACTTTTTTCGACTGACATACACAGTACAATGCTCATCCCTACGAATTCACGCACACATACATGCCCTTCCCCCTACAGGTGTCTCTCTGTCTTTTTTCTCGAATACGCAAAAGATTTGCACATCATTATTGTGTTATAAGAGCGAGAAAAGTTTGTATACATTGACACGCCGTGTCAGTGGCGGAGGACGAAAAAAAAAATTAAGATAGGGCCAAGTTGATAACATATATAGATAGTAAAGTAATATCTCACAAAACGGTTCACTAGACGTAGTAATAGTCAAGCACAAAGTACAAGCATTTAGGATATAAATAATTATAGAAAATACAAGCAAACTTAACTAACCATGTGACGATGAAGCTTCAATCACGCTTTGGCGGCCTAGGCAATTGCATTCTTTCTTGTTTTGAAATGTATTCCTGATCTTCTCAACATCAATTCCTTTGAATATTTCTCGCTCAATTTAGCACATAATTAAGTAATTAAGCCAAGCATCAGACATCTTGTTGCGCAATTCAATTTTAATAATCTTCATAGCTAAAAACACCCTTTCAACTGTTGTCGTCGCTACCGGTAGTATCAATGCCAACTCAATTAGACGATAAACTAATGGGAAAGTAGTATGTCTATCAAGTCCAACCATTTTTGCAGCTAGGCTTACCAAATCATGACAATCTCTGAACTCCTCAATTCTTCTCACATGAATAATAAATAACCGAAGTTGATCTTTTATATCCTTCTTTTCAGAATAGGAGAAATATCAGAATATATCTCAGTAAGCCGAGCAAGCTTGTGCACATCAAATTTGGAAAATGAATCTCTCGGATCAAGACAAGAAAAGCAAACAAGCAACTCTGAAGACACCTCATTAAAACGATGATCAAACTCTGTGGTAATAGCATCCATTGCAGCATAGAAGGTATCAACACGAAAGTAGTGGTCTTGAGTGATGTTGTTCTTGCCCCCTTTTCTTGATCTTCCAAATCTTGTTACTGCTTCATTCATATTTGGTACTGGGAGATCATTGTCATTGCAAAATTTTGTTGCTTCTTGTAATAGTGGCTCTTATTTGTTTTAGGAAAATTATAACCAATTGGTTGAGTTGGACCCTTATCTATGAAAGCCCTTCTAACTTCGGATCTAATATTGATAGAAAATTGATCAATCGGTATACGAAGCCCTGGATCAGTGATAACAGTGATCCGGATTGAACTGAGTTATAATACCTTCCCCATCATTTTCAATCTCCTCTTCAACTTATAATCGTACCATGTCATTTTCCATCTCCTCTTCGACTACAGCGACAGCTTGTTCAAACTCATCTGAGTCAAAGTCATCTTCAACCTCCTATTGTGCTTGCGCGGCCCACTATGATAAGCCGTCAAAGCACTCAAGCCCACAAGGCCACAACCACAACTCCACAAGGCACGTAAGGCCCAAAAGGCAAACGCTAATAACTGAAGAAGTGAACGGTTCGTCAATCGTCATCTTCCTCGAGCCGTCTTCCGGAGTTCGCTCGATACAGCAACAGCCAGCGGACAACTTCAACCAAGAATATGGTGGCCAGATCAACTTGGGGTGGGTGTCCGCAGCGGAGCCAAGGTAGGGCGAGCGCCCTACCTTGCCCTACCGAGCCCTCCGCCCCTGCGCTGCGTAGTGTACGTGGCGCACTAGGAAGGCAACTAAATAAGGTAGAACGCTTCTCCCTGACCTAGTGTACTAAGAAATAGGGGATTACATGTGTAGGAGACAACCTAGTTTGCCACCCCGGCCTCTGACCCACTGGTTGTCTGATGAGGGCGAGTAATTGCATGACCGTGGCTGATGCTTGGTGAAAACACCTTGTGTTCGTCCTCTCCTTCCATAGTTCCCAGGCCACTAGGGCTATAGGAGTCCGCCCGCTTCCTTTGTCTTTCGATCCAGTGTGTACCATGCGTTCCACCATGTTAGGAGGGCGTCCATTCCCACTCCCACCCGTGAAGCATATATATATCTGCACCAAGAGCTGTAAGGATGTGCCTCTTTGTCGACGGGAGAACATCCACTCTGTTCGGCTGGTTGGTACGGTACAGCTTGCTGGCTGTTTGTTCTGAGAGAAAAATACTGCTGAATGGCTGGCTTGGTGCTGGCTGGACCAGCCAGCCGAACAGAGTGATCGATATTACAGGGAGTCAAACTCAAGACACAAGGTGCTACTGACTATCTTGTAACTACCAGGCCACTGTATGTATTTGATGTTGGCTTTGCACATTCGAGTTTGTTGTGTGTGCATAGTCGCATAAACAAATACAATAATGTTTAATCTTGACCCACGATGAATTAAGTGATGAACATCAGGGACTTCTTTTATACATATACTAACAAAAAAGATGACACCACATGGAGAAATTTCCGATACATGAATTAGTTACCTTTGCCCGTATATCTAGCCCAGTATAAGAGTAGTTTCAACAGCTAGCTTGGAAGTTGGTAGTAATAGTTTTAAATTGACAACCTTTATATATTAATTGTTGCTTGTCTGACGGAATCTAGCGCGTTTAGTATTAACGTAGTACTTATAATTAAGATTAAGAGAGCAAGGTGGAAAAGCCTATGTCACTACGTCAAAATAGATTTGTAGCAAAGTTACCCTTTTTTCTAAGGACGGCTCTATATTCAACCGCCTCTACAAATAACTCCTAAACGAGCCGCTCTTACAAATCCATTTGTAAAGGTGATTGATGTTATGAGCCACCTCTACAAATCGTCATATTTATAGGGACGGCTCAATATCTAGCCGTCCCTCTACAAATTAGATTTGTAAGGGCGGCTCTATATTTAGCTAGACACCCCTACAAATAGTGCCGAATATTAGCATTTAATTACTAAAATTTGAATTTTTCAAAACGACCTCTGATGAGAAAATGATAAAAATAAAAGTTATAGATCTAAAAAAGTTATGAAACTTTATAGTTGACAACTTTTCGATTTGAAATCGTCTTCTCAAGGAAAAACTATATTTGAAATTCAAAAATTTGAAATTTGAATCTTTTAAATGATCTCAGATGGACTAACAGTCAAAATGGAAGTTGTATATCTCAAAAGTTATGAAATTTTATAGTCGACAACTTTTTAATTTGAAATCATCTTATCAAACAAAAGTACGTTTGAAGTTTTAAAATTTGAAATTCAAATTTCGTAAACGACCTCGGATGGAGAAACTACCAAAATAAAAGTCGTAGATCTTGAAAAGTTATAGATCCCGAAATTTAAATATTATTTTTGCTATTTTTTCAGTAATTATTTTGTGGTTTTTCAAAAATGATTTGTAGTGGCGGCTTAATATTCAACCACCCCTATAAATCATCAACCGCTCCTACAAATCGCGCGTTTGTAGCCACTGTGGCTTAGGGGCGGCTGGTAAAACCATGGCTATAGATACTTACCAGCCACCCCTAAAAAAACGGTTTTGTAGTAGTGTGTGCATTGGCTATTGCAGGTCACATAGCATGCCATTCGGTCAAATTATTATTAACTACCCTATGTCAAAATAATATGGTGGACATCAGAGCTAGTAATGCGTGCAAGGGTAAAAAAAAAAAAAGCGTGAAGATCAGTCATTTGCGTGATCGTATATCAACGGTAGCTAGCTAGCTACTCTTCCGCCAAGTGGCCAGTTTGCAAGTAGTATGGCCTGATTGACATAGCTCACATTCACTAGTAAAATTGTTCTATTTGTTTTAAGCTAAATAAACAGCGCGCTTTACCAGTGAAACTAAGCTAAAATTACCATGATCCTCTTAGCTCTTACCCCTCTCTCTTTTTTTTTTCCCTGTCTTCTTCCATGTCCTTTCTTCCAGGGCCCCTCGAGGCCTCGACAGCCCCAGCGTCCTCACCCGACGATTGCTCCCCTAGGCCACCCGACAAGCATGTGCCTCAGGCGGCCACAGCACCAGCATCCATGCATGTGACCAGGCAGTCGAGGCTCGCCATCCCGGTGGTAGTGCTTTTTATTAGTTTTCTAGAAAGTTCAAGATGAACAAAATTTAATTTTGAAGTGAAAAGTTATACCTAAAATATAAAATTGTGTCACGCTAAAAACTAAGCAGTTGATGCTCCAATCCGGTGCGACATATTCGGTGCACAAAGGACGTATCAGTGATACTATTGAACCATTTGACATGTCCGGTGCTCCTGTCCGATGCGAGAGGTCTGGGGCTTACAGAGAAGTATGCAACACAATGGTCGAATTTCAACGGTCGGCAATAGTTAGTCCATGTGGCGACATCGATCACACCTGATCCGGTGCCTACCACTAGTACAGAAAAAAGTCTTTAGGGGCGGTTCGCCCAACCGTCACTACACCACCGACTATAAAGATATTACATTTCTAACGACGGTCCTTTTAACCCCCCCTAAGATAGGGCCTATTTGGGACAAGCTCCACCAGGCCAAAAAGTGAATCTGGATCTGGGATTCGGCTAGATCCACCGTGGAGCAGCTCCACCATGAATCTGAGATTCACCAAAATATTTGAGACAGCTCCACCTCCCTCTCTGTCGCACTGCAAACCTGGACCCACGCGTCATTTCTTCATCTCTTCTCTCCCTAGCCTTCTTCCTCTTCCTCTGTTCGCGTCAAGCTCCACCAGGCCGGCACGAGGAACTCCGAGGCCGAGCTGGGCGTCAAGCTCGCAGCAGGGAAGGACAAGGGGGGGGGGGGGGGGGGGCTCGCGGCAGGGAAGAACAGGGCGGCGGCAGCCGCGCTCGCGGCAAAAAAGAGTAGGGCGGCGGTGGCCGCACTCGCGGAAGGGAGCAGCTTGGTTCGCGCTCGCGGCAGGGAGGAGCTGGGCAGCGCGGTCGTGGCCGCGCTCACGGCAGGGGGAGCAGTTGAGCAGGGCGGTGCCCGAGCTCGTGGCAGGGAGGCTGGGGCGGACCGGCCTCGCGGAGCTGCGTCGCCCTGGCGGTCGCGGAGAAGCTCGCGCGTAGAGAGGGAGCTCGACGCCGCCGGGAGCTCGAGCAGGAGCTCGGATCTGTGCGCCGCCGAGACCGGAGGGGAGGGGCTCGCCGGTCGCCGGCTGTGAACGAGAACGCGCGGAGGCGGTGGGGCGACCTCGCGACGGAGAAGAATGAAGAAGAACTGCACGAACTGTTTTTTCCACTTATCGGTGGCATGGTGGGTAATTTTGAGCAACTCCACCAAACTTGGATTTAGGTGGAGCACCACCTGAGCAGCTCCATCAATTTGGTGAATCTGGGGTGAGATCCACCCTTTTGGTGGATCATATCCATGGTGAATCTGGTGAAGGAATTTTGGTGGATCTGGAGCTGGTGAATCTGTCCCAAACAGGCCCTAAGACGGTCGCCTCTAAATATGTATTTTTAGCGACGATTGAAATAAGAGACCCTCGTCTAATATTGTATCTTCAGAGGCGGTCTCGTTAAGATAACCACATCTAAATATATATTTTCAGGGGCGGTTGACATAATGAATCCGGCTGTGATAATAAGTTTGTCAATGACAACTTTTGCAATGAAACCGCACCTGAAAATACATTTTTAGAGGAGGCAAAACGAACCGCCTCTAAAAAGCAGTTTCAATCTTTTGAAAGTTAGATTTCCCGCCATATTTGAAATCGTGTTTTCGCACCAAATTTCAGGACAGTTGAAATGATCAATTTAACTACATAAATACACAGCCGTCAAACATCGCCATGTAAGTATTTACATGATAGGAGCCAAACATTAGAAACTCAATTCTTTTTATTACATGTGCTAGCTCGATAGAAAAAAATGAAAAGAAAGGGTGCACATATTTAGCACGAAGATCAGCGAACGCATCAGATTTGGCATAGAGAGTTTTCATCGAAGAGTGGAGCCCCCTCGCGAAGGACGTCTTTTAGCTTGAACTTGCAAAAAGTACGCATGTATTCTTTCCACACCCATTGTTAGTGGACTAATAAGCTTATTTGCTTGATATGCACCTCAGCTATTTTAATCAATAAGTCATTAAAGCTCTTATTGAACCAGCCATGTATAGCCTTCATTATCAACATATCCGGCACAAAATGCAGCTTCGACCATCTTTTCTCATAACCCTTTTCCTCTGGGTATAGACGATCTTTCCTTGCCTTCCGCATCGTCTCTAAGTTATATATCTAGCCCTTTTTCCAAAAACAATTATTGTCCTAGCATTTCTTCCGGGTAGTCGTCACTTCTTCATTTTCGTTGTGTTCACCATCATCCTCCTCCCCACCACCACCTGCATTCTCCTGCAACTTCATCATCTGGTGTACCATCATACATGCTGAGATGGCCATCATCATCTTCCCTTAATTCTCGAGATTCTAATGCTCCGGTGTTGACTGCTGATTCTCTACTTCTCTCACCATGATGATTCCAAATCTCGTAGTTCTCAAAAAAAACCCCTTCTTACCAAGTGTGATCTTATCGTATTTGGATCCTAGCATACTATACGGTTCTGACAGTCACAACACGGACAATAAATATCCTTAGTCTGCTTAATCAAGATGTGTCTTTTAGCAACTTCAATGAAACCATTCACAGCTTGTATGTAGGAACCTTCATGTCTTTTTTATTTTTACATCCATGACCGGTCCATATGTATACTACTATACTCCTACAAAAACAAATGGTATATGTTTGCGTCAAAGTACAATAAAATAGTGTCTAAAAATTGTTTGCAGTTAATAAATCAAACACCATGTATGCACAATATCGTAGTGAAATTAAGAAATGTATATGCATGTAAAGCACTGAAAAGTGTTAAAAGGATGCCACAAACTGATCTCTCAAATCCAACTCCCTCAGGGGTTCAACGGCAGAACCCTCGCCCCCTCTATTTTTGCGATTTCTCGCCCTTCAAGTGAGATGAGCAGTTTGGTCAGCGCTGTCCCGAGGAGAAAAAATAGACTCAAATCATGAGATCATTTTTAGGGGTGGTTCCTTAAGGACCGCTTCTAGAAATGGATATTCAGAGCCGGCTCTCTACGAGCACCGGTTCTGAAGGACATCTATTTTTAGAGGCTAGTTGTCTTATGTCAACCGCCCCTGAAAATGGATCTTTAGAGGCGGTTCTCGGAAGAGAACTGCCTCTGAAGGTATCTATTTTTAGAGGCAGTTTTCTCAATGGAACCGCCCTGAAAATAGGACCATCAGAGGCGGTTCGCCTGTGATGATATACTCCCTCCGTCCCGTTGCCTTTGTCGTTCTAGGATATGGGCAGGTTCACAAGTGATAGACTGAACGTGGACAACAGGATGGTCCAAGTGCAGTGCCCCTGCAATGAATGTGGACATTTAATTTCTCTCCCTCAGCGACAGTCCTGCCGGGACAGAGGGAGTATCTATTATCATGGATGGTTTTCTTTATTTAACCGTCCCTGAAAATAGTTCATCAGAGGCGGTTACAATGCAACAGTGCTCCGGGACATGGTTAGAGGCGGTTTGCTACGTTAACCGCCTCTGATACAAAGTAGAGGCGTTTTTAAAAATCTTTTCTATACTAGTGTACGTAGAAAGTTGCAGTTTCCCACCAACGACTAATTTCAAGTGAGGGGCTATATATATGTGCCCCAACCGGCCATTTGAGATGAGTGGGAGCTAAGGAAAGTTTCAAGGGGGTTCCTACTCCACACTAGTGCTCTCTATATGCATAGTGCTCAAAGATTCACTTGGTGACTAGTGTAGATTCTTCGGTAAGTGTTTAGGCTAGTTAGATCGCTCTCATATATGCGCTTGCTCTAGGATTAGGTTTAGTAGTAACTAAGATTTGTATATACATCTTGATGGCGCGTGCATGCAACGTGTTTGTATTCAGTGGGGCTATTGTGGTCTTGAGAGCATTAACCGTGTTTGTGGTGTGGGCGCCACCATTTACCGGATGAAAGGCTTGTGGCATTTCGGCCGGAGCTTAATAGTGAAGAGAGCGAGGTGTGGTACAGAAGAGGCTTGCCAGAAGGCACATTAGAGAATTATTTGCACGTGGGGAGGCTCGAGGCTGTCCATGGAGTTCGACTGGGAGCTTGGCCCTTGAAAGGGGCTTCAATAAGGACTAAGGAGAAGTTTGAATGCTTCTCGATACCTCGGTAAAAATATCGAAGTCATCGATAGGATTCTGCATCCCTATTGCCTCTTTGACAATTACATAAAACTTGGTTGACTTTAGGAAATTTGAATTATTTATTTTTGTTCAGTGGTCTTTTAAGTTACTTCACGTAAACTTTAGGGTGTGACAAACTAGTACTACCCCTTTAATAGGAATCAACAGCTTAAGGGCATATTAACATGAATTAGGTCCTTACGAAGACATACTGCGACACGAAAAATTTTAGGCCCCGAATTTAAACACGAGACGAATGAATCATCCCATCGGCCTGCAAAACCATATGAGATGGGCCACAATTCCAGGTTTTCGAGAAATCAAAGAGCCCCAGTCAAAAGAGATGAAAAAAAGAGAAATCAGACAGCCCAAGCCCGGAAAGGAAAACAAAAGAAAACCCCACACCGGCCACCGGGCTGACGACCGCAGAGCCTATACAGCACACCGAACTGCAGCAGGCTCAGCCCTGTTTGGTTTGGCTTTCAGCTGCAGCTTTTGCTCCCAAAAGTCCAGAAGCCAACCAAAGGGCATCTACTACACTAATAGCTTTTGCCAAAGCAGGCTTTTACGTAGTTCATTTCCTACAGGAGAGGAGGAGGTCCGGCTCTGGCACCGGTGGCACGGGCTCCGACGCGCCACGTACGGGGGCGAGATGCGGCGGCGCGGCCCCTGCGAGAGCGAGCTCCGGTGGCCTCGTGGGCGCGAGGAGGCCCGGCTCCGGCACCGACAGCGCGGCACTAGCGGGCACGGGCTCTGACGCCTCGCGAGCACTGGCTCCGGCGGCGCGGCCCCTACAGGCGCGAGATGCCGCGACGCAGCCCATGCGGGAGCGGGCTCCGGCGGCCTCGTGGGCGCTGGCTCCGGCGGCAAGGCCCCTGCGGGCGTGAGGAGCTCCGTCGCGGCCTCGCCGGAGCTATGGGCTCGCTGGCCTCCTGTTTTTTCCTCCTGCGAGGCTACACACCGAGGAAGAAGAAGGAACAGGCATCAATTTTTTGGTGACTGACAGGTGGGGTCAGCTAACATGTGGGACTCACTAGCAGCTATTTTTCCACAAAGCTACGTCAATGCAACCAAACGACTTTTAGCTTACAGTTCTCAGCTCACGGCAGCTTTTCATAGGCTACAGCTCACAGGTCACAGTAGGTTTTTCAGAATCCACTGGCTCAACGCACAAAGCATAAGTCTACCAGGTCGCAGTCGCAGGCACAATAAGAGCAAGTATACTAATGAGCTGTAAGCCGGCTAAATGCTGACGTGGAGGAGAGAAGGGAGGGGAGAGAAGAGAAGTGCGTTGTAAGTTTATAGCCAGCTTGGGCACAAGAATCAAGAAATCTGTGAGAGAAACAGGTGGGCCATACAGTAGATGTGAAAGGCTGACTACTATACGAATGGACTAAGAGAAGACTCTAAGAATTACCTTGCTCTAAGCAGAAGCAGAGCAGCGCACTGCGCTCTTCTCTACAGGCTGACATCCTCTCCGGCTCTCCCTTCCTGACACGACAGGGCGGACCCGAGCGCCCACAGCAAACAATCCCAGCTCCCGGATCGCCTGAAGGCCCTACCGGGCCGATCCATTCCCCGGTAACCGTAACCTTCCGCCGGCCGCTTCCATGGACGCGGCCTCGGCCGCGCGGCCGCCAACACCGGCGGCGGGGCCGCCGGCGCGGCTGGGGTCGCTGTGGTCGACGCTGGAGGACCAGCGCGGGGCGGCCGTGCCGCTGCTCGCCTCGGCCTGGACCCTGCCGACCACCTCCCAGCCCGACGGGGAGCAGCAGCCGCCGCCCAAGCAGGGCCTGCTCCGGCGGGCCGGCGGCGCCGTGGCCCGCTGGTGGGGCGCGGCGTGCGGCGCGGTGGCGGAGCTGTGGGCGTTCGCGCGCGCCGACCGGCGGAAGCCCGTGTTCGCCGGGAAGGTCGCCCTCGCGCTCGCTCTCATCTCGCTGCTCGTCTTCCTCCGGGAGCCGCGCGACATCGTCAGCCACTCCATCTGGGCGATCCTCACCGTCGTCGTCGTCTTCGAGTTCAGCATCGGTGCGCGCCGCCCTTTACTTTACCCCTTCCATGTTCTCTGGGTTTTCTTGTGTCCAATTCAAGGTGTCATCTTTGCTTTGCCATGACCTCTCTACCGTTCAGTCTTGATTGAAATTCCTTCGTCTGCCAAATCTCTTGCGTGCCTTCATCCTCTGTTGGGATCTTTGTGCTGCCCTTGTCTCTCTTCCGATTCCGACACATTAGCATGTCAATATGTATAATATTAAATTGAAGCGGTGAATAAACAGTTCCGTCCAATGTTCATCTGATCTGCAGATCAGCAACTGCTGTTTTGCATTCAAAATCACTCGGGCCTCAGAGCCTGCCCGCGTAAAAATGTTATCATGGGATCTCTTCTTTTGGGCAATGATACTAGAGCTGCTAGGTTTGTACTCCCAGCAATGTACGACACGGATCCACTTTTAGGTGACCGAGTGAATCAGTTGTTCCGTGCAGAGACAGGAAAAAGTGGCCCCCTGCTCTTGGCATCGTCCAAGACCTGGTGATACGGCGGCTTTTGACATTGCTGATGACCGGGGTGGTACATGGATTAAGAAATGGTGCTTGCGTAGTTTATGCTGTTGGCTGGCATATTTTATTTCAAACCTGGCTGTGTGCAGTGGGATGTGTAATTATAATGGTGATGGACCACAACTTCTTAAAATTTAGGCCAGATGCTTCTTGAGACATCTTCAAAGTCCAAACTATCATACCTTAAAATTTAATCCAGTCACAATTGCTTATTAAAGTATGGGTATCATCAAATTTATTTGGAAACACTTTTTTGTAGGTCTGATTTAAGAGCTCAGAGATTAATGGCTACTCAAATGAACTAAAGAAATAAAATCTGGAAGAAAAAAGATTGGCTTTAATTGTTATAGGTATTGTTTCTGTGATGCAGAATTTTTTTTTAAAAAAAACCTAGATAATTGCTTCTTTTTATTTGCCACTAGCTGTTCTTTTTTATACCTTTCATTTTTGTTACTGGTCTATTAAGGTGTTTTTTTTAGCATTACTACTTAGACCCTTAGACGGAAAATTTTTAACTTGGAGAACATAGTCTCATTTGCAGTGCACACCTGCAAATTCATTTGTTCATATTCTGTAGTTGATTTGAATTAGTGTTGATGCAGGTGCAACCTTAAGCAAAGGGTTTAATCGGGGATTGGGGACACTAACTGCAGGAGCTTTTGCTCTAGCAGTTGCAGAATTGTCCACACATCTGGGAAAACTGGAGGAAGTGATTCTTATAATAAGCATCCTTATTGTTGGTGAGCACTTGCATTCTGAGAGCAATCGATTTTTTTTCCTCAATGGGGCCTATGAATATATCTAAATTGCATTTTTCCTTGTTTATATTGGTAGCCTTTTTCACAACCTTGACAAAGCTGCATCCGAAGATGAAACCGTATGAGTATGGATTCCGTGTGTTCTTGTTGACATTCTGTTATGTTATGGTCTCTGGGTATAACACTGGGAAATTCACCGACACAGCTACAAGCAGATTTATATTGATTGCTATTGGTGCTGCTGTCAGTCTTGGAATCAATATAGGCATCTACCCAATCTGGGCGGGAGAGGATTTGCATAACTTGGTAGCAAAGAATTTCACTGGCGTTGCAAAATCCTTGGAAGGTATGACCTTGCATCCTGCTCAAAATTCAGAGTATTTCCAGTGCTGGAGAAGTTAAAATATGGTTTTTGTGTCCTTGGTCAACTGGCTATCAATTATATATGCATCTGAATTGTTTATTTCTTGCAAAATCTACCAAATTAATGAGTTGACACCAAGTTCTTATATGCTTGATACTGTTCATTGGACATTTGCTCTAGGTTGCGTTGATGGATATCTGAGATGCATGGAATATGAAAGGATTCCTTCAAAAATACTTGTGTATCAAGCATCTGATGATCCTCTATATAGTGGGTACAGGGCAGCTGTCGAGGCATCAACACAGGAAGAAACCCTGGTTTGTGCTTGTGCTATATTCAACAATCAACAGTCTGCAATGTGTATTTTGGTGAAATTTGATTAGGTAGTTTCTTGTGTGTTTTCAGCTTGGCTTTGCTATATGGGAGCCACCCCATGGCCCTTACAAAACAATGAACTATCCTTGGAGGAGTTTCACCAAAGTTAGTGGAGCATTGAGGCACTGTTCCTTTGCAGTCATGGCTTTACATGGTTGCATTCTTTCAGAAATTCAGGTTTGTCCATTTAATGTCAACAACAAACTGTTGAGACTCTGCATCTTTTTTCTAAACAAATGTATTATGGACATTAGGCACCACCAGAAAGCAGAAGGGTATTTGCTGCAGAGATTCAAAGAGTGGGACAGGAAGGAGCTAAGGTGTTGCGCGAGCTTGGAAGCAGAGTTAAGACAATGACCAAGCTGGGTTCTTCAGGTATTCTGTTCGACGTTCACATGGCAGCTGAAGAGTTGCAAAAAAAGATTGATGAGAAGTCATATCTTCTGGTGAACACTGAAAGATGGGATGCTAGCAAGCAAGCTCAAGGAATCAAAGAAGTATTAAATGGCACCCGTGATGTGGAAAAGGAAAACAAGAACAATGAAAACAAGAATGATGGCACCAGTGCTGTCGAAAAAGAAAATAAAGCCAAAGAAAACAACAATGGAGGGGTGGAACCTACCATGGTTGATCAAACTTTAGTGCATCAGTCAAAGAGCTTTGTCGCAAATTCATTTCTGAGCAGATTTGATTCAGCATCAACAATTGAAGGTTTTAAGACACTACTTTCTTGGCCTGCTCGTAGATCATTCCATCCAAACATACCACTTGAAGATGAGGATTCCCAAACATATGAAAGTGCAAGTGCCTTGTCCTTGGCTACATTTGCATCACTCCTGATTGAATTTGTTGCCAGACTACAGAATGTTGTTAATGCATTTGAAGAGTTGAGTGAGAAGGCTAACTTTAAGGATCCAGTGGAGGAACCTACTGCAGTTAGCACAAGTGATGATGGGTTTTTCAATAAAATACGCAAATTGGTTGGATTCTAGAGTTGACACTGATGACAACCCGCAAGGCTTCAGTTTCAGATGACCATGCAATCCTGTTTTGGCATCCAGTTTTCACTTTTCGGGGTACGGAATGTACACTAAACTTTTAAATGTGCAATCTGATGATTGCAAGATGTATTGCTGGAGTTCAGTTTACAGCTACAGAAACCATCAATATGGTAAATGCTGATCTCTGCATCTGCTATATTGTGTTTCAGCGCCTTGTAAATAATGTTAAACCTGGCTGATTTCACGTACGTATATTACGTGAAGGGTTCAAAGTATATTTTGTGGATTGCCTGTTGTTTTTCATTCTTTTTTGCACCCACCATGAAATTTGATCTTTTTTTATCACTTTGTTAGTTTTGGTTGTCTTTAATGTATATATCGAGGAAAGTTGTGTAGGCTGTCCTGCGAATTAGAATCCTTATCACAGTATTCCGTCGAACCGAAAACTGTTCATGAAACTGAATACCAATCAGAAATATCACAACTGTCCCAACCTTTCAAAATAAAAAAGAAAGAAATGCCAGAACTGCTATCGATTTATGCTTCCCCACTTTAGTCTTACAAAGTGAGAGATCTCTACAACATAGCAACCATGACTGCTTCCTTTGACTATATACAGGCAGCAGGAATACAATGTACAATATACTAGCTATGCTTATCAACCTTTCCTTTCTATTTGTCCCTGTCTTGTAACTGTTTTTCCTATCTCTTGTTACATTCCTCCACACGATTATATCGAAAGAAGAGGAGGGTTCCATGGCAACTTCAGAATTCAGACGCAGGATTGAACGTCTGTATGAACAAGCATGGTCAGCCGATTTCACAGTAGCATCTGTGTAGTATTTACAGAAGTTGGTTGTGCAACGCTCGTCGCAGGAAGGAAGGAATTCTGCTTTGTTTGCGAGGGTTGGTGCAGTCTGAATCAATCCACCCCACCTCATTCGCATCATTGTCATAAGAAATCAATTTTCCACGAAGCGAAACATCTGCAAGAAATAGGAGGGAAGGATAAATTAGCAGGAATAGATTGGGCAATTAAAGTTTGTCAAGAAAATGACTACTTAATACCTCCGACTATTATTACTGAATCATAACCGATTGTTGTTGCATCGAGAACCCCCAGGCAGACATTGCCCTTATCCTGAAATGAGTTCCAGGAAAACCATGATGTTGGTGTACTACTGGACTTCAAAGAGGAAATGGAGTATACAGTGTTAATCATATGTAAGAAACATCCCATGGGAACATACACTGATGATCAAGTAATCTTCAGGACGAATGTTGAAGGTTCTGGAGAAGAAAAATCGTTTCTCGAATTGCAGACTCAAGGGCTTGAAAAAATGTTTCACATCATCCACAGACCTGAAAGAATGCCTGTCATTTTAGCCAAAAAAGAAGAAGATATATTCAATTAAGAGATTTCGATCATGTTACCTCACTGGAAAATCAGCTTTCATGCAGAAAGGAAGTGTTTTGTCTGAGTCATCTTGTACAAATCGTGGGGATGCAGCCTTCAGCTGTTAAATTAAAAGAAAACATATGAATTGACCTGTTTTGTGTTTATGTCTATAGAAGAATTGACACTCACCGAAGATATCAAATTTATAAACGCCTCATTTGGGAAATATGTATATGTGGACCCAGTGTCAAAGATTACTTGAGTCAACTTCCCTTGCACATTGAGCTGCTCATCCCCGTGGTTTACTTGCTGGACTTGGGCCCTGCGTATATCACTGAAGCTCGGAAGAAAGAAAGAGTTTCAGTTATATGACCTAACTTTCATTATGCAAACTTTACATAACAGAATATGCTATTTTGTTTCACAGGAAAGGGTATATATATAGCTGTAGGAACTTTTGCTTGTCGGCTATTGTGCTCAGCCCCCCAAAAAAGGCATTTCTTCCTCCTTTATTTTGCAACTAAATATATGTGATTTTAATAGAGCTTCATCTAAAAAAAAAGTGATTTTAATAGAGACATATGATGCAGGTTAGTTTCATGTCATTTTCTTTAGCGTGTGGTGACAGTGATTACTATGTATGACTAATGAATAAAAATCACCAAACGTGTAGCATCAGTGAGATAATATGGATAGTGCAAAGAGCTATAGAAAAGCAGTTGGGCTTTTTCCCCCCTTTTATGGATTGGTTCTCGAGAGTGACAAGAAATGGTAAGATTGTTGAGGATATGTTGCAAACACAGCATATCGCATTGGCTAAAAATGATGCATGACATCCCAGGAAAGAATGATCGCCACACGAATTGAATTAATTTTCCTATGACAGAGGCAACTTACTCTGCTGGACCATCTCGGATAGGGACCCAAGTCATTCCCCATCTGGGAATGTAATCATCACCAAGAAACAAATAACCACCACCACCGAGATCTCTCGTCATACAGTGACCAAAAACATTGGAAACAAGCACCTCGGCTGGATAACTGTGTAGGAAGGCTTAGTGCCTGGTTGCTCAGGCCGAGAATTCCATCAGTATTTTCTAGTGTGTTCAGAAGAATTCCTTGCTGATCGTATCCACACCTGTATGTGAAAGACAAATGGCAGTTAGTTTCTTTGACAATGTGCTAACCGCAATCATTATTATACACGTCATGATATATTTAGCTATTGGAAGGTTGACTCATACCCAAACACGATGTCTGCATTTTCCCTTTCACCATCCTCACTAATAAATTGCATATTATCCCTTGCATAAACGCCCATAGAGGAGCTTCCATCGGCATAACTGATATCATAGTCGCACTGATTCGAATCGTCACGCTGGACTCGTTCACAAATTGGATCACTGGCAGGAACTAGATTCGTCCGTGCGGGCGTATATAAAGGGTGAGCTCCCTGTAACAGCATTGGATTATGTTTATTATAGTACAGAATCCAGTGAACCTGGAACAATCCAGCTAATCATGAAAAAAAAGAAGAATTTCGAATGGGCAATTTGAGCCCCTCGACCACCACTAGGCCACATGGATGTTGCCACCAATTAAGCTCATCATGCAACAACATTGTAGTAAAACAGAGCATTGAGCGCATAGCTGAAACGTTGTGTACCTTTGCACAGCTTGTGCATGGCGCGTCGCATTGGATCCATGTCGTATGGCTCCCAGTATCAACATCAAGAAAATAAGGCCTTGGAGGATTGCCCAAAGAGATTGTAGTGTAGTATAGCCTGCACCGAGTAAGGGCAATCAACATTTAGAAGGAAAACAATGCGATTGCTATCAAGAAGCGATGATTTGGCTTATGCTCATTTATCGTAAGAGTAAAATACTGTTCAAAAGGCACTGATTTTGACTGATAAGCTCAAGCAAACAGGCAAGAGTGTTGACTTGGAAGCCAGCGCAGCAACATCCCTCTAGTTTATTCTAGTAACCCAAAAACTGGACACAATTGTATATATCTGAGTATAGACGACTTTGGCAAAGTAGACCATCCCATATGATTGAAAGAGTTACGGTTCCTTATGATGGTCAGACTTCTAAATCTGCAAAGGTACAGTACGACTAGAGTACAAACTCTGCAACTAGCACAAAAACAAATGATAGTTGCAACTACTCCCCGAAAACAAACACCCGTGTGGTGGTGGTGGAGCCCCTTGAACATGGTATCTCCAACTGAATGGAAAAGGAGACATGAAAACAGACTGAAAAATCATGCGAAAGTATGGGCGCGATTACGAGCGCGGGGAACTCAAAAGCACGGGAAATTGAGCGAATGTGTCCGGAGATAGGAGGCTAGAGAGCCTCAAAATTAATCGATCGGAAACCGTGAAGGAGTGTCCGCCGCGAACGAGAGCCGATAAAAAGCTCAGTCCTTTCTTTTTTCCCCACAAAAGGCGATTAATAATTGACAACAAGGAAGGAACAAATTCCTACTAGAGAGGAGAAACCCAGTGTGTTGGAGAATGCAACAGGAAATGGAATGGAAGGACAGAAAGAAGTAGGGGGGACCGAATTCTTGCAGCGTCCGCACGCACCTTTCCGGGAAGATGTTGCCTCCGGCGAGCGGCGGGAACAGCAGCGTGGAATTCTGCGGCCACTCGCCGCCGGCGCCGTCGCCGCGACGTGGCTTCGGGTAGAGCGGCAGCAGGAAGGACCTGCGGCCGCCGACGTCCTCCCTCGCCTCCAAGAGGCTCCAGGCCGCGCCGGCGGCGGCGGGGCCCGCGTACTGCAGGCAGACGTAGCCGGCCGCGAGCGCCAGCAGCGCCACCGCCAACGCCAGCGCCGCGCGCCGCAGCGAGGACGAGGACGGCCGCGGCCGCTCCTCGTCGTCCTCCGTCTCCTCCTCCTCTGGGGAGGCGTACTCGTGAGGAGGAGGAGGAGGAGGAGGAGGAGGAGAGGAGGCCGGTAGTAGCTCGTGGTGGCCGGCGCCGCCGCCGCCGCCGTCGTCGTCGTTGGGGACCACGATCATGACGTACCCGTTGGGAGCCCGCTGGTGCTGCTGCTGCTTCCTCCCGTCGTCGTCGTCGTCGTCGTCCTGTGGACCCGTTGGCCACGTCACCGGCGTGCTGGCCATGTCGACGCGCTGCGGCCGTGTGATCGAGAGCGGTAGGCGAGGAGGCAGAGGAGCAGGAGGTGGTTGATCGCGAAGCAGGCCGCGCAACGCAATGCCGGCCACGCGAGGCTGCGTGCGGGAGAGGGAAGGAGGGCGGACTGGTCTGCCCCCACCCCAGAGCCAGCCGAGTCCCGACGACCCCGCCTCCGCTGCCGCCTGCCTATCTATGGATGGTGGCTATAGCGCGCCCGGTTTGACTTGCGCGGCCTGGGCCTGGGCGAGGTGGCCAGCCAGGTGGGGGCCGCTGGTGGGTTTCCGGCCGCGCGCGCGATTCATCAGTTTCAGTTGCCATTGCCAAAAAGGTGGTTTGGTCCCGTTGCTCTTGCTGGCACGTCGCGCGTGATGCGCTGATGCGGTGAGGGAGGAGTCGGTCGCATCGCATTTGTATGGATGCGCAGCACGATGGAGCACGGTGGGGGTGGCGTCGCAGTGGCGTTTGCTACCTGTCAGTGTCGTGGCCACTTGTAAGCTGTATGTAGTAACTCGCATGATCCATCTTGGCTACACACGCTAAGGATACGGGATCATAGGGTGCCGTCTCTTCGCTGCCTAGTCATGGACGGACTAGCTGCGTCGTGTGTTTCTAGATTCAACTAAATCAATGCCAGGGTGCTTTCACAGCGCGACGATTACTGTTTTTAAACGAATCTGGAAAGAGAGCTGTCGATAATATATATACTACTGTGCCAAATGCACAGACCCCGTTAGCTAACGGCCTGCGCGCCCCCCTGCCCGACAGCGCCCACCCCACGCGCCCAAAAAAAAAAACAGGGCCGCGCCCCGTTCTGACACGCGTGGGCCGTCCGCATGCGCCCCGCATGTGGGCCGCACGCCTCCCGCAAATAGTGCCCCCCCCGCATCCTGTTTGGTCCGAGTCGAGTGCCAATTGCAACGGTCTCTGTTTTACGCTTGCAACCGTCGTTGTGTTGTGGTTGCAACATGTACGTGCGTGCGCGGGACGTCTTGAATGGCAAGTAAGAAATCGATAAAAACAGAAACACAGAGTAACTCCCGACACCCGACAGATTAAATGTCGGATAAATTAAACCCAATCCCCCGCTGCCCCCCTCTCGCAGTAGCGGCGCCGCCCTGCTGCTGCCTCAGCCCCAGCCACTGCCTTCCGGCCTCCCCTGCCTCAAATTTCGTCAGATGGGGTCGTCGCAGCCGTCGCTCAACGATCCTGGATCACATGCCCCAGAGATCCTGGCGGACGCTGTGTTGAATCGCGCGGGTGATCCACCGACGACATCAGAGAGGCTCGCTGCGTTGATTCGAGCTCATCGGAGAGATCCTACGGCGTTGTCGATGCCAAGGCTTCCCCTCACAGGCAATATCTGCGAGTCCAGCTCCTACGCCGATTGCGATGCACGGATCTGCTGATCCCCTCCACCATACAACGACACTGATGCTGCCAGCGACGTTGGCTCCAGGGGACATGGTGACTCCAGGTCCTAGCCAGCTATTCTACCCGGTAAAAAACACTCGAACCTCCCTTATGGTGTGATTTGTGTGTTTTCAGTGTTTGAAATAACATGGGATTAGCTCTGTGGCTTGGATGTTTGAATTGACATTGGATTAGCTGGATCACATGTATTTTGTGTGGTGCATGCACACCTCTTCCTGCGCCTTGTATTACAAAAAACACATGTCATGCACCTTGAATTGACATTGGATTAACTGAATCACCTGTATTTTCCAGAGCTTTTGTTTTTCTTCTACTAATTGCAACAGAGATATGGCAGTAAATTGCAACAAGAATAAAAACCAAACTGCAACACAAATAATTACCTGGGGAATCTTCCCAATGATATGTTTGAACCAAACTCCAACATGTTTTGTATGTTTCCTCTTATTGTCAGGAGACAACTATACCAGCTGTGTTAGTGCCAAGAGTGAGGCAGCAATTCTCTACAATGAATGATGCTTACATTTTTTACAAAGATTATGCAAAGCTGGCTGGATTCAGTCTAAGGACTGCAAGAACAAGCAAGGAGATGAATCATTGGGTCTGCAACAGGGAAGGAAAACATGAAAGCAAGAATAAGGAAGAGGAAGCAAAAACAGAAAAATGGGTCAAAAAGATACGGCTGCCCAGCTTATGTGAAAGTTAAGAAGGATGTGAAGTATAATTTCTTGTATTTGACCATGTACAGGAAAGCCCACAACCATAAGCTTGAACCATCCCCCCAGGATGACAAGATACATGCATGCACACAAGAACATGGCGGAAGGCATGAGTGACTTATTTAACATAATGACAAGGAACGGAGTTGCGCATCAGTCAGCACTGAATGTGATGGTGGATCTATATGATGGTCGCCACATGTGGGGGTTTACAGAGAAAGACATCAAGAATATGTACGTACTGAATTTTTATTTCACTGGATTACAACATGTCACATATCTGGATTGCAAATATATCATATATCTGAACTGCAAAAAAACACTCGTGACTGAACTTTTTCCTAACAAAAACTGTCCTATGTATTTTAAATGTTCACAGGAAGGCAAGCAAAGGCTAAGGAGGAAAGAGAAGATGATCATAACAAGCTTCTTCATATCTTCAGAGAATGCAAGGAGAGCAATGAATATTTCTACTGGGATGTGGATGTAGATCCAAAAACTGGAGTGATCAAGAACATATTCTGGAGTCACGCAAGCCAGAGAGCTGAATACAAAGATTTTGGAGACACCGTCACCTTTGATACAACACATAAAACCAATAGCAAGAAGATGCCGCTGGCGATGTTTGTTGGAGCCAACAATAATCTGAAGAACATGACCTTTGGACAAGCTTTGATTGGTGATGAATCAATTGGATCATTCAAATGGTTGTTTGAAATGTTCAAGAGTTGCATGCATGGACAGGAACCTCATGTTATCCTGATGGGTGAGCCTTCTATTCTTTTGTAAAAGCATTGATTTGTAACCTTGAAAAATGTATAGTTGCTAACCTGTTTCCCCCATATTTTCTGTCTTTTATCAGATGAAGATCCAGCAATGAAGGTTGCAATTGAGTCGGTGTTTGTCAAGTCTCAACACAGAAACTGCCGCTGGCACATAATAAGACCTTGGGAGTTTGAGTTGGACCAGTTGTACACCGAACACAAAGATAAAAACTTGAAGGAAAGGCTTGAATCGTTGATAAACTATCCATTGGGCCCGACGTAGTTTGAGGTTGAATGGCAGAAGCTAGTTGATGAGTGCGGCATTGCTGATCATCCTGCCATTAGAGCCCTGTGGGATAATAGGGAGAGGTGGATAGTTGCTTTTTTCAAGGGGATGTATTATGGTAGGATGACGTCAACACAGCGATCGGAGAGGCCATAACATGGTGCTGAAAGATGGCTATGTTAGTGAGAGCACTAGCCTGCACATGTTCGCTAGAAGGATGCTAGACTCACGCCAGCATGCTGACCACATGGACGCAGGAGAGACACATTATGCACAGGTAAAAAAAAGATCCTTAAAAAATCAAATGATGTTTGCAATGGTTATTGTCCCCCAGTTACAACACATTACATAATATAATTGTAGAAAAAACAAACATACTAAAAAAAATAGAAAGGATTTCTTATTGCAGGCTGAGGTGGTGCGGGCTTGTAGAGAAAAATTTGATGAGCAGCTATGCAGAGTGTACACTAGAGCCATGTACCAGGAGTACAAAAAACAATACAATAACAGCATAGCATTTGTCATCCGCCCTGATCCAGACCCACAGATGAAAAATGGGTGGTTGGTGAAGCATGAGCAAGGGGGAGGAAGCTTCTGCTAGGCACAAATGAATTCAGGGTGGTTGCTGATAAGGACAATGGTGAATATAGATGCTGAATGCAAACAATGAGAACACACAGGTATATACAGACCTGTGGGAAGAAATACTTGTTAAAAGTTCCAATTACACCTTCTTAGGCACACAGTTGCAACATGTATCATACATATGATTGCAAAAAAAAACTGACATGTGCATCTATTGTTTTTTTAAAAAACATTGCAGGTCACTTCTGCATGCATATTATAAGAGCCTTCACCCACCTGCAAGGTCGGGCACATCGTAGAGAAGTACATCCGTAAAAGATACACTCATTCAGCGAGGCAAGAAGTCCCATGGGATAGCCATGACGGTGTGCGAATTGATCCAACAGCAAGCCGAGAACAGACCCGGATGTCCTAGCTTGCTGCCTAAGTTGATGAAGCTGGGAAGGGCAGGAAGTAGGTTGGATCGTGCTTGTCAAGAGACAAATAGGCAGCTGGACAAGATCATCCCAGGGATTGAAATGTTCCCTAAAGGCATGGAGAGCGGGTCGCCAGGAAATGGGCCATCAGCTGCTGAATCGGTGGTGACAACAACAAACCTTGCTAGTGATGGCACCGTACCTAATGGGTCGCCTGGCAGTGGGCAGTCGGCAGCAACACAACCTGATAATGGTAGCACTGGATCGCAGCCATCATCAACGCTATTGCATGATGGATTGCTGCTCATTGAGCCCCCCGTAGCACGCACAAAAGGCAGAGGGAAGAAAAGGAAAAGTGAAGTTGAGCCTCCACGTGATGGTAACCCGTTCAGCACATATGACAAAGAAAATTATGGTAACAAGGAATGCAGCGGGTGTGGGGTCTGGGGTACACATTACATCACGACATGTCCAATAAACCCCCGATCGAAGCAAGGCAGCAGAAATGTCTCTCCAAGAAAAGAGTGCTAAAGCAAATGGTGGCACTCCAAGGAAAAGATGGCGGCCAAAGATGGTGAGGGATCTGCATGAAGAAGGTGATGTAGATGAAACTGAAGTTGCTAAAACACAACCAAGCAGCTCTGCACGCAGAGGGACTGGAAGAGGAAGAGGTTCAGCAACCAGATGCCGTGGGGGAAGATGTCCGCATGTGAACTGCAACGAGTAAAAAGTGCTGAACCAAAGAAAAAAACAAAAAAGTCCATTGTGTTTTCTTGCTGTAAAAACACATGATGTGTGATGTGTATATTTATACCGTGTACAGATTATAGGTTACATGTCTATAAATTACAAAACTATATGATGACATTTTTGAAACACATGTTTGGTTGTTATTATTTTGTTGAATACTTGCTAGTTGCTGTTTATTGGAATTCTGATTAAAACAATGAGAATTATGTCGGAAAAATGCTCAAGGTGAATATTGTTTTTCACACCAGTTGCAACGTATATATGTAACACACTTGCGACCTGTGTAATTACGAATTGCAACATGACTAGCTGCTGCATATAACAAAGTTGCTGCATCATTCAGACTTCATTTCAGGGGAGAGTTGCAAATTACAACATGTCTTTGAACCACTTACAGCATGACTTCTAGACTCTTTGCAAGTTGTCACACATAGTTTTCAACACAGTATGGGCACACACATATAAAGTAAATGACACCACGCGCAGAGTGCATGATGCTGATAAGCATCAATGAGACATGAAAATAAACAAAAAGCAACACGTCGTAGAAGTTTCATCATTGCTTGACATCCCAATTTATCTCCCTTCCGCCAATCCTATAAACATCCAATTCATTGGGTAGGTCTGCCTGGTTCAGTGGATGAAACACAAGTAGTGCATGAGCTCTACCCTGTATATCATGCCCATGAACTAAAAACACAGTGAAAAAAAGGAAAAAAGAGTAAGTAAGAAATAAAATATTAGAGACTGCTGAAAATATATAAGGAAATGTGGGGAAAAAAGGAAGTACTAACTGGATTGATGTCGATGTTTAGCTTCTCGCTATCCCAAAATTCCATATATTTCCAAAGAAAAAACATGCGATCATTGGGCCCCCCATGTTTTCGGGACCTCAATGAATGGCTTGCTCCATCTCTCAGTTTGAGGGAATTTTTTCTTGCTGACCTTTTGGAATGCAACACTTATGATGGGGATCTTCTCGAAAATAGGCTCATGACGTGAAACGAGGGCTAGTGTTCCCCTAAGCATAGTCGATTGAGTCCAGGATATCAATCCGTTTGTGAATTTGATTGATGCAATAAACAAAGTGATGCTTCCCAACACATACTGGCATGAATATCTACATGTGCATGTTGGGTATGTTGCATAAGTTGAGTGAAAAACCAAAAAGAAAATTGCTTTCTAGACCTACTGCACACAGTTTGCAACATGGGGGTGACACAAATTGCACCCTAGTTGAATTATCAGTTGCAGCAGGACTACTGCTGGTTAATTGGACATCAGTTCAGATGAGCATGACGCGACGGTTGTACCTGTTGACGGTAGTTATTGTATGATTTTACCCGTCAACCAATCATGAAAAAGGATACAAATGAGAACCAACACCAAGAATAGGGTTTAAACTGACAGAATTCCACGAGTTTTGGTGAATCTGTATTTTCCAAGGACTATACAGGAAAAGAACCAAAGAGGACCCACACCGCAGAGAAAATACCGAATTACGCCGCGGCAGGAGATCAAGAATATTCTAGAGAATACCAGAGATACCCCTGCCAAAGCGGGGCCCGAATGTCAGAGAGGGAGGGTCGGCCAACCCTCTGACTAGGTCGGGCCGACCTGTCAGTAGGGGTTTCCCCCTCTGCTTCGACGTGGACCCACATCCCGAAATTTCACGCAATCTACACCGTCCGTCGAAGTCGGCTTGATCCAAGGTCTACAGTTCATCCCACCAGCCTATATAAGGCCCCCTAGACCCCTAGGGTTTCATAAGATCCAGAGAGAAATCAATCCAGGGTTTTAGAATTTCACCGACATATTTATAGTAGAGTAGAAACCCAAGATAGGATCTAGAGTCAAGCATCAAGTAGAAAATTATCCTTATAGTCTCTCCAGATTAGGGCTATTCTTGATCTAGAAGTGGTGTGGTAGTAGAGCTGGAGATAGTTGGAGGAGTTGTCGGCCTGTCGGTGACTGCGCTTCGACTTGTAAACCACTGATTCAAGTCCTTCTTTGGGGCTTGTTTCTGAAGATTTCTTTGGAGTTCAACTTCTAATCCAAGTGAGTAACGTTGCTATCATTGTTCTTGAGGTTTACGATTCTTTTGAGTGCTTTAGTATTGGTAGCTCCTTGATTGAAGTAGTTATTTATAGTTTAAACGTGGTGCTTAGATTATATTTGCTCGTAAATGCCATATACTGTCCGGATCGGTGGTAGATCGCGAGGGTGACCTAACCTTGTTGAGTCTTACACAATCCACCTCCCGTCAGTAGGACCGTAGGTTTTTATTACTAAGGAATTTACCCTTTGTTGGTGTATTCCTATAGTAATACCCCTTTAAGAACAATCTTATCACATCTTGTGAGGATTAGAACTAGAAGCCTTAGCAATCTCCTATATCACCTATTTTCTCCGTCCTTGATAGAAGCTCAGGGGTTAAGTCTAGATTCTAGTCATCCCGTTTTCCCTGTTGTAAAATATAAATAACGATACCTGAAATACTCCCGGATGAAGTGCTACATCGGTATCTGTTCGCTTGCAGATAATCTTAGTGTTTATTTGTTTGACTTATCTTATACCAACAAACATTTCTGGCGCCTGTTGCTGGGGAAAACGGTTGAAACATCTAGAGTCTATCTTAACCTTGTATTCATACTTTTACCTTTATTATCTCCTTATTTTTATTTTCATCCTTATGGATGCCATTAAAACCACACCCATCTATAAATATGTTGCATCCATGAGCACAAGCCATAGGCTTAGGCAATTCTCAAAGCCTATCCAAACCCTACCTATGAGCTACGCCCGTGTTTGATTAAAATGGTCCAAAGCCAATCCTTTTCAGGAGAGGGACATAATAATCCTCATCTTCACCTACGAGAGTTCGAACAGACCTGTGACGACCTCCATATCTTTGAGAGGGAGAGCTAAAACTGGTATAACCGAACCGTAGAGAAAGAAGGAGGAGATTGGGGAATACTTCGTTCAGACTTTAGTCTCGAATTCTACCCCCTTTCCAAAATTGTCAACCTCAGAACCACGATCCTATCTTTCAAACAGAAAGATAATGAATCTTTGGCCACATCCTGAGAACGTTTTAACGATCTCATAAAAGCTGGACCATACCTATCCATATCAGACCCGATTCTCATTCAACACTTTTTTGTGGGTCTGAGAAGAAAATCCAAGAAGCATCTCAACTACTCTTTAGGAGGATCTTTTGCACATATTTCAGATTCTAAAGCACGAAAGATCCTGGACAACATCTTGGATAACCAACCCGAGGAGAAGTTAGAAGACGAGCTTAGGGTAGCTGAACCTGAAACTTTACCATCAACATCCTAATCCTCAGCTATCTCCGATTTCCAACCCTATTGAAAAGGAGGATACTCCACTTCCGGACTTTATACTTGAAATAGAAGATGATCTTTTCTCCGATTTTGGAAACAACTCTCACTTCCATATGATTCAGAAGCCTTAGGAGTCCCTGAAACCATCTTTAGAACCTATAGAACCTTTTGAAGTAGCCTTCTGTAGAAATACCACAAGAGAGCTTATAGCCATAATCTGCAATGATTGGCTAGAAGAATCAGAGGTTTCCTCTGATGTGATCTGATTGGATTCACCTTCTGTCTTAATCAAATGCCAAATCCATAAAGGCCCTTTTGAAGCTTTCTACAATCCAGTTGTGGGTGTTAATATCATGTCAGCATCATTTGCTCAAGATTTATCGATAGAAATGCCACTAACCCCAACAACAAAGCTCTTGAAAAGTTCTTCCGGGCACATTATTCCAAGTTTGGGCATTTTATATGTGCTCCCTATCTAGATAAACGACACCATGCTCCATCTAAGTTTTTATATCTTTGATGTCATGGAGTTCGACCTGTTGATAGGCCAACCAATTGGGAGACTTATTCAAGAAGGACATACAGGGACAATCAATGTTCAATTAGGACCAAACTTTAGATTCTCTTTGTCCATTACCTGATCATTAAATGCTAAGACTGAGCCATGTCCTGAGCCTGATCCAATTAGTGAGATCACGGTGGCAGCCCTTGATTTTCTAAGAGAATCCCATCTTGAAGAAGATGAAGAGTTCCTCATTGAGGAAGAAGCCGAAAATCCAGAACCTTAACCCCTTGATGAATTCTTAGTGCCACCTAAGCCTCCTATTGAGCTCAAACCATTTCCTAGCCGGTCTTAGATATGCTTTCCTAGATGGAGATGTGCAATATCCAGTGATCATAAGTGATAAACTCTTCCAAGTAGAGACCATTCGCTTGATCACTGTCTTGGAAAAGCATCGATCAGCTTTTGGCTATTCACTCCAAGATCTGAAAGGAATTAGTCCTGTTCTTTGCAGCCATCGCATTCCAACTGATCCTAATATCATACCATCTAGAGAGCCCCAGCGTAGGCTCAACAATATGATGAGCGAGGTTGTGAAGAAAGAGGTCTTGAAGCTATTGCACGCCGGGATTATTTATCCTGTGCCGCATAGTGAGTGAGTAAGCACAGTCCTAGTTGTACCTACAAAGGGAGGCATGATGGTTGTCAAGAATGACAAGAATGAGTTAATCCCCTAGAGAACCGTCACTGGATGGCGGATGTGCATAGATTACAGAAAACTCAACAAGGCAACAAGGAAAGATCACTTCCCTTTGCCCTTCATCGATGAGATGTTAGAGCGATTGGCAAACGACTCTTTCTTTTGCTTCCTTGATGGATATTCTAGATATCATCAAATTCCTACCCACCCTGATGAATCAGAGCAAAACCACCTTTACCTGTCCTTATGGAACCTATGCCTACCGTAGAATGTCCTTTGGATTGTGTAATGCACCGGCCTCTTTTTAAAGATGCATGATGTCTATTTTTTCTGATATGATTGAAGAAATCATGGAAGTTTTCATGGATGACTTTTCTGTTTATGGAAAAACTTTTGATGATTGTCTTGTAAATTTAGACAAGGTTTTGCAAAGATGTGATGAAAAGCATTTAGTCCTTAATTGGGAAAAATGTCATTTTATGGTTAGAGAAGAAATAGTGCTAGGACACTTAGTGTCTGAAAGAGGGATAGAGGTAGACAGAACTAAAATTGAAGTAATTGAATAACTACCTCCTCCTATTAATATTAAAGGGATTAGAAGTTTCCTTGGTCATGCTGGCTTTTATAGACGCCTTATTCAAAACTTTTCACATATTGCTAGACCTCTTACAAACTTGCTAGTCAAGGATGCTCCTTTTAATTTTGATGATACTTGTATGAAATCTTTCAACACCCTTAAACAAGCACTCATCTCTACACCAATCATTCAACCCCCTGATTAGTCTTTACCTTTTGAAATTATGTGTGATGCTAGTGATTATGCTGTGGGGGCAGTTTTGGGACAAACTAAAGATAAAAAGCATCATGCCATTGCTTATGCTAGCAAAACTCTGACAGGAGCACAACTTAATTATGCAACAACTGAAAAAGAACTCCTGACTATTGTTTTTGCTATTAACAAGTTTAGATCTTACTTAGTTGGAGCTAAGGTGATTGTTTACACTGATCATGCTGCTTTTAAAATACTTGCTCACTAAGAAAGATGCTAAACCTAGATTGATAAGATGGATTTTGCTACTCCAAGAATTTGAATTAGAAATAAAAGATAAAATGGGAGTAGAAAATTCTGTAGCAGATCACTTGTCTAAAATGCATTTTGAGAATATGCAGGAAATGCCCATCAACGACTCGATGAGGGATGACATGCTCTATCGGATCACCCGATCCGACCCTTGGCACGCAAATATTGTGAATTTTATAGTTGCAGGGATATGTACCACCAGGGGAGGACAAAAGAAAGCTCATTTACGAGAGTCGACAACACATGTGGGACCCGCCATACCTCTTCTGGATATGTTCAGATGGACTACTCCGGAGATGTGTACCAGCGAAATTGAGGATCAAGATCATTGAAAGATGCCACTCATCACCATATGGAGGATATTATGGCGCATTTCGCACACATGCAAAGATTTGGCAGAGTGGATTCTTTTGGCCCACCATATATGATGACACGAAAAGCTTTATCTGAAGATGTGGGGCATGCCAACGACAGTGGAAACATCAATTCAAGAGATGCCATACCCCTCGTCAACAACCTCCAAGCAGAGCTCTTCGATGTCTGGGGAATAGACTACATGGGACCATTTCAAAGTCAATGCAGTGTGAGTACATTTTGGTGGTAGTAGACTACGTCTCAAAATGGGTAGAAGCTATGCCATGCAATGCTGCAGATTCCAGAAGCTCAAAGAGGCATGTTTGAAGAAATTATATTTCCAAGATTTGGTACCCCAAGGATGGTGATCAGTGACGGAGGATCCCACTTCATCGACAAGAGATTCAAACTATATTTAGCAAAACGAGGGGTCCGCCACAACATTGCCACTCCATATCATCCTCAGACAAGTGGGCAAGCAGGGACATCAAACAAGCAGATTAAGAATCATTCTGCAGAAGACGGTCAATGAAATAGGAACAGCATGGAAGGACTAGGCTACAAGAAGCACTGTGGGCTTACAGAACAGCATACAAGACACCAATTGGAATATCACCATACCAGCTTGTTTATGGAAAGACCTGTCACTTACTAGTAGAGCTTGAGTTAAAGGCTCACTGGGCAATCAAGAGATGGAATATGGATCTGGATGCTGCAGGAATAAAAAGAAAGATGCAACTCTCTGAACTAGATGAATGGCGTGAGAAAGCATATCACAACTCCAAGATCTACAAAGAGAGAACCAAGAGATGGCATGACAAAAGGTTGAAGAAGAAGGACTTCGCACCCGGAGATCAGGTATTACTTTATAATTTCAGGGTGAAGTTATTTGGTCACGGAAAGCTACGAAGCAAATGGGAAGGGCCATTCAAGGTGATCAACACTTCGTCCCATGGAGCGATCACACTTCAAACCGACAAAGATACGTTATTTAAGGTAAATGGTCACCGCCTCAAACTCTTTCTAGAACCAATTAAAGGCCCAAATGAAATAGATATTATTGAATTTATTAATTTACCAAGTGTATTAGTGCCTAAGCCTTCTTTTTGCCTTCCCGCGAGGGAAAGTCTGAATTTTGGAAACTAAATATCGCGAGAAAGCCGCACGAAGAGACCGGAGCCTAATGGACACAGGGGTGGATCGCCCGACCCCACGATCAAGGTCGGCCGATCCACCTAGGACTCCATTCGCCGCCCCCTTTTTGTGACGTGATCCTTCGGGACTCTTCTCGCATATTTTCCAACTTTTGTTTTTGTTATGTCATCCGCCGCCGCCGTAAGCTCATAGGGAAAATTTCGAAGCCCTAGCGCCCACCGGACAACTATATAACCAGCCCCTGCTATCCTCCCATCTCATCTCATCCAACCCATCCTCTTCCTCATGCCTACGAGCTCTCCTCCAAAGACTCCCATGGCCGACAAAAAGATCATCCCCCTACGGGATGGATCCAAGCAAGGTTCCAGCCGACGACTCTCAAGCCATCATCCCTACTAGAACTTCTACCTGAAGGACGCACCACGGAAGCATGATCAATCCTTTCGTGCTTGTGCAAGATCAACCCTTCCATCACCGCCGAAGACCTTCTACCTGAAGGACGCACCACGGAAGGAACCGATCGTCAAGCTACCGAAGGATGTCAAGCTCCTGCCACCGAAGCCGAACGAGACGCTGACAGGGGTGAAGCTCGACAGGGATGGCCATGTCTCATGTGCCAAGTACACCTCTCGCCCAACCTTCAATGGAGTCCGCGTCGAGCCATCCAAGGTCAAGTTCGTGCCACCCAAGGAAGCACCACGTGGAGAGCAACCTCCACGGAAGCATTCCAAGGTCACCACGGCAGAGCTTCAGCAGCAGATGGCCCAGATGAGACATGAGATGGAGATCATGAAGAACCAGGATAGGCTCCTTGCTAGAACTATAGAAGATACCAATCTTAGGATTGATCTGAAGGACGGGAAGCAAAGGGAGTTAGAGATTAAATTTGAGCTTTTCTCCTAGACCAATTCTAGGAAGTATTAGAGTTATGTATCCATAGGGCACCCCTTAGTTCATTTAGTTCGCTTAGCTCGATTAGTTCATTTTAGTTTGCTCAGTTTGTTTTAGTTTGAAAGTCTTGTGTAATAAAAGTGCCCTATTAATAAAAGTCAGTTTGAGTCAATATTATCTCGCTTGGATATATTTGTGCTTGTCTCCATTTTGTTATGCATAAAGAAAAATAGGAAACAAGTGTGAGGGAGGAGCACGTGATAGAACGACGAACACCGAAGACGAAAGTACACCAAAACAGAAGCAACCAATGCACAGATCACACACGACGAGACGAGGCACGAACGGCCACCAGGAGGGGTTGGCTGATCCCTGCCCTAGGTCGCCCGACCTACCCCAACACCACCTCATCCGCGAGCTTCGTCCATGCTCAGGTGCACACCCTGAACTTTCCTATTTTCTCGTACGCCGCTCGCTATTTTGCATTGAATCGAAAATCTTATGGTTAAGCAACTTTAAAACATAAAAAGATTAACTTGAGTAGTCTTGACTTAAGGATAGACACACATAACACTTTTCTGGAAGTCTTGCTGCTGTTGGGAACTTAAAATAGGGACCCCATATTGCTTAAGTTGTTGTGGAATACGAGATAGTAAGAATAATGAAAACTTAATTCTTGATATCCAATTGTTGGAGAATTTTATTTGCAAAACTTAAAAAACCAATAGCTTATGCTTCTCCTTTGTAGTAAAAGCATTTACCTACCAGAGCCAAAAATATGATAGAATCAACCTTCCACATTTATTACTTACTATTGCTTTGAGTTTTGTCAAACCGAGTGACCCTTATTGAGAAATTTATCATGCTCCCAAGATTAAGATCACGTACACTCCATATTTATCTGCTATTCCTACACTGGGAGTACGCAATAACATGCCTTTCCACCCAAAAATGTTTCACTCCAATGTTGGAGGAAGCACAAAAAGAAGTTAGGAATAAATGCTCCAAAGTTCTTGTTATCATCTCTCAAAAGTATGCAGAGAAGAGGCATGTGGCTATGCAAAAGTGAGAGAAGAGAGAAAACAATGGGTACAAAGATGCCCACCTGAGAGGTAAAAATGGACAAGTGTCCGGAATGACAAAACAATGGGTACTCAGATGCCCGCCTGAAAAAAAGAGAAAAAAGAAAAGAAAGATAGCCCATGTTGTCCTGCAGAAGAAAAAGAGAGAGAAAATTCTCAAAAGGAGCATAGATAGCCACCATATATTCCACACACATGCACATCTTGATCTAAGAGTATGATATTTTTCTCCTTGGATCCTTGTTTTGACTTTACAATATATGGAATACAAGTATGTTTTCACTTTACCCCCTACCTCAGCTCCACATAAGCTTTAGAAGTAGGCAATAGAGAAGGCAACATCATCTATGCCTTGGTAAGACCACCACATATGAGTGACATGAGAGTACTACAAAGAAGGAGAAGGTAAGTTATGCTTTATTTTCAAAATATTCAAAAAAAACCTCCAACTACTTGATTGATAGAGGAAGGTGATCAGTTTCTGGCTGTTCTATTCTTCAACCTGCTCAAAGTTTCATGGTAGGACACAATGAATCCCTGCAGTGCAGGTATGACTAGGAATGGTCAAATAATGATGTCTAGTCCTAAGGCTAAGATTGCTTAATTCCATCCTTTACTCGGGACGAGCAAAGATCTAGTGTGGGGGAGCTTGTTGACGGTAGTTATTATATGATTTTACCCGTCAACCAATCATAAAAAAGGATACAAATGAGAACCAACACCAAGAATAGGGTTTAAACTGACAGAATTCCACGAGTTTTGGTGAATCTATATTTTCCAAGGACTATACAGGAAAAGAACCAAAGAGGACCCACACCGCAGAGAAAATACCGAATTACGCCGCGGCAGGAGATCAAGAATATTCTAGAGAACACCAGAGATACGCCTGCCAAAGCGGGGCCCGAATGTCAGAGAGGGAGGGTCGGCCAACCTGTCAGTAGGGGTTTTCCCCCTCTGCTTCGACGTGGACCCACATCCCAAAATTTCACGCAATCTACACTGTCCGTGGAAGTCGGCTTGATCCAAGGTCTACGGTTCATCCCACCGGCCTATGTAAGGAACCCCAGACCCCCCAGGGTTTCATAAGATCCAGAGAGAAATCAATCCAGGGTTTCAGAATTCCACCGACATATTTATAGTAGAGTAGAAACCCAAAATAAGATCTAGAGCCAAGCATCAAGTAGAAGATTATCCTTGTAGTCTCTCCAGATTAGGGCTATTCTTGATCTAGAAGTGGTGTGGTAGTAGAGCTGGAGATAGTTGGAGGAGTTGTCGGCCTGTCGATGACTGCGCTTCGACTTGTAAACCACTGATTCAAGTCCTTCTTTGGGGCTTGCTTCTGAAGATTTCTTCGGAGTTCAACTTCTAATCCAAGTGAGTAACGTTGCTATCATTGTTCTTGAGGTTTGCGATTCTTTTGAGTGCTTTAGTCTTGGTAGCTCCTTGATTGAAGTAGTTATTTATAGTTTAAGCGTGGTGCTTAGATTATATTTGCTCGTGAATGCCATATACTGTCCGGATCGATGGTAGATCGCGAGGGTGACCTAGCCTTGTTGAGTCTTACACAGTCCACCTTCCGTCAGTAGGACCGTAGGTTTTCATTACTAAGGAATTTGCCCTTTGTTGGTGTATTCCTATAGTAATACCCCTTTAAGAACAATCTTATCATATCTTGTGAGGATTAGAGCTAGAAGTCTTAACAATCTCCTATATCACCTATTTTCTTCATCCTTGATAGTAGCTCAGGGGTTAAGTCTAGATTCTAGTCATCCCGTTTTCCCTGTGGTAAAATATAAATAACGATACCTGAAATACTCCCGAGTGAAGTGCTACATCGGTATGTGTCCGCTTGCAGATAATCCTAGTGTTTATTTGTTTGTGCTATCTTAAACCAACAATGCCCAATTCCAAAAAATCATTTAAAAAATGGACAGAAAAGCAAACTCAATCAAATAAACAGATACTAACCAGTTTTGCTTTGGTTAAATCAGGATAATGCCCAACTTCATTCTCGAGGTGTTGTCTTAATACAGTGAATTCAGGAGTCTCAGTTTTTCCATCATCTTTGTACATGCTGTTAATTCCATGTTCCAAGTGCTGAATAAAACAAAAAGAGATACGCAAAAAAGGTTAAAAACAGCAGCTAACGTGCAAAAAAATAAAAAAAGTGTGTATGGGGGTCAGTAAAAACTCACATAGAATCCAGTGGTTAGGAAAATCCTATATCCAACTGAATTTTCCTTGTGGACAATATCATCATAGCAGAGACAATAACAGTGAAATCTAAGACCTGCAGAGTCACCATCTTTGTCATCCGCAAAGCTGGTCAGTAGATCCTTATCATCAAACGAGCAAAAGATGCTGTAATCAATCAGACGTATCTTGTATAGTAGGCAAAAAAACAGGATGTGTTACCAAAAAACAAAAAAAACTCAGAAAAAACAAAAAAAGGAAAGCTAATTGCAAACACTGATGCATGTTATTTGCAACAATGATAGGTTGGTGATTACTCTTTTAGCGTCTCATCAAACGTAATTGTTGATGGTAGTTATTGCTCATTTTTACCCAATCAAATAAACATGAAACAAGGGCATAAAACAATACACAACATAGTTATGAGGTTTGATTCTAACAAGTTCCACGAGTTTTGGTGTTCTCACTTGTTTTGCAGGGTATAAAGGGATATTCAATTTTTCACCAATTAAAAGTATCTCAAATGAGGAATTGGAGTTCACCATTGCATAGAGCTCGTCGAGACGATCGAAATGGACCTATGGTTTGCTATTTTTGGAGTCCAGAATAAAGAGATATGGATTTTACAAACATTGCAAAATTCTAGAACGTGAGCTGCGGGATTAACTAAAGGCTGCGGAATTAACTAGGCCTAAATCAGAATTTGGCCCATTAAAGCCTATGTGCACATGGTGGAAAGGCTTAGTACCATATCGCTTGCCCAAGGTGGAGGCAAGGTCAGGCACCCCCATATAAGGAATCCAGGACCCCCGAGTCAAGTGCACCATTATGGAGTTGTAGAGGCATCCTTCGAATGGATAACCTCTCAACTCTAGAGAATTAGGGCTAAACTTTCCAATATAGTAGATTAGTTCTAGTTGAGAATTAGGGAGAGCGGAGCAGCGCTTCGGTTCTGGAGAAATCTTTAGTGGTCTGGTATATCTTTGTATCTTATCTTTGTAAGACTTATGCTTTAATATATTTATCTTTTCTATTTACTTTATGCCTTAAATTTGATTGGTTAGTATAGTTGTTATACTTTGACATAGGATCTCCTCTCGCATCGAGTGCTCTAGTTTTCATATGGGATTAGAGTAGTAATTAATAGTGTAGGCATGGTGTCTAGACTAGAGGTTACCTGAGATTGCACTCAACCTTATGAATAGTTGTGGTAGCCCCAGGAGGTGACAGCCCTGACGGCCGAAGTAATCTACCTCGTGTAGGTTGATGATTGTAGGACCGTGGTCAGAACTTCCTAGTCCCATTCTCATCCCGTTCCGTGGCTAGTGTTCTGATGTCCCGAAGTGTTATTGTGTGATTGCTTATCTACCATGAATCAGTTATTATAGAACCACAGTAATAGAGAAGTATTTAGGAACCTTGAACTCTCCCGTTGTCCTCTCACTTTAGCTATATGCTCTTTTATCATAGAATTCTCCTGTTTGTGTCGGATATACATAACTCCTATCATTTACCTTTTACCCCTACTTTAGTCTATTAGTTATACTAAGTTAATAGATACATGATGGTGAACTATCAACTTCTTTAACCATTATTTCCCTGTGTTAAAATATAAATAACGATACCTGGAATACTCCCGGTAAAATGCTACAATGGTATTCTGTGCGCTTGCAGAATCTTTCATATTCTATTTGCACTTAATAAATACCAACAGCAATCTTGTTCCTCATAGCTAGGGCCTTTGCCAACGGTACTTCCGGCCGGCTGTTTGGGATTAGGAAAGGAGATATGTACTTCCTTGGCTTCTTCTTCAACCGCTCTCCCACATGTCCGAAGATCATCTTTTGGAACTGGTTGAAGTCTTGTGACCCTTGTTCACGTTCCTCTTGAGACAACCGGACAGGTGGGGTTAAGCAGTTGATGTCTTCAATTGGATCTTCTGGAAAAGATGGATCACATCCAGCTGCACTAGGCCCTGCCTCGCCGGCAGCATTGCTCCTCAACTTTGCAATCTCTTCATCAGCTTGATTGAGCATCTGACACAGCCATTTCATGTGCTCATCATGGCATGCTTGCTCCTCGTTCGTAACATAAGATGCAGCCCTCTTGTTCCTAACCTTTCGAACCGCTTTCTTTCTCTTAGAACGAGCAGGCTTCCAACAAAAAATAGAAAACATACAGTGAGCTGCAACACATTTAAAAAAAGGTTTAATATGTGCGAACAGACACAAAAAAAAGACAGCATGCATAAAAAATAACTTACAGCGGATGCACTAACTTCGCGGCAAATACTTGAGGTCATCAATGGATCCTCCATGTGATCAGAGCCTCCTTTCGCCGTGACTCATCTTCAAGATTGCCAAGATGTGCTTGCCTTGATGCATCTGCACTCTCACTGGTTATATTCTATAGAATACATATTGCAACCAGTAAGCCAATTCAGTTACATAGTGATGCTACTTAAATTACTCTACTATGAAAACAAAACAAAAACTTGCAACCTCAACAGCCGCCGTGTCTGCTTGTGGATCAACAATCATGGTTGTGTGAAGCCGGTTAATTATGGACTCTAACCTCTCTAAAGGACCACGCAATGGGTGCGGTGCTAGGATGAATGAAAATGAAAAGTATATAAAAATTAGGATGGTAAATAGAAAAAACTCATTGGTGAATACAGCAAAGAGAGAGGGAAAAAACATGGGAAAAAAGAAAATTACTTACTGCCTTCCTCCTCGGCATCAACATTGGCACCACTTGATGCAAAGTTAACTGGTAGTCGAATTAAAAAAGTCCAACAGAAAATAACGCTGTAAATTTTGCAGTCCCCCTCCCCTCAAATTGCAACACATATCTGCGGGTTAATTGCAATATGAATAGAAAACAAACTGCGAAACAAAAAAAATACCTTTAGACTTTTCTTGATTGGTGGATGGTTGATCATCTGCACCACGCATATTTGGGTCGACGAATGGGTGGACATCATCTTGAACAAATCCATCTCCCCTAGTTTCTTCTTCTACTACTGCTCCATACAAAAAAATTGACACACCCAATAACATTTTAAAGTGTGAAAGGAAAAAAACAACAGAAAGTCTAAAAAAATGCAACGGAAAGTACATGGTAGTTGCTGGGGACTTGGAATATGCCCTCCAGAATTTCCAACAATAGCTTGTTCTTGTGAAACATCTTCTTCACGTGTTGCTCTCCTTTGATCTTGATCAACATCTAATTTAGGAGCTGCTAAGTAAAAAAAATGTTGTTGGAAATTGCAACTTTATCAGACAACAAATTGCAAACTCATATCTGCAGGTTAATTGCAATATGAATATAGCACAAACTGCAACAAAAACAGAGTACCTGTAGACTTTTCTTGATTGGCAGAAGGTTGATCATCTGCAATAACTATATTTTCGTCGACTGATGGGTGAACGTCATTTGAGCAGATCCATGTCCCCTATTTTCTTCTTCTACTAAATCAAGATAACACTGTTAAAAGAAGCTTTGTAGGCCACCCTTACCTAATTGAAACACATATAATGGTAGTAATTGCAACATTGAAAAAGAAAAAATGGCTAAGAAAATGCAACAGAAGTACCTGGTGGTGTTTGAGGATTTGGGCTATGTCCTCTAGAATTTCCTGCAAAAGTTTCTTCTTGTAAAACATCTTCTTCACCGCTTGCTCCCGCAAGATTTTCTCCCTGTATAACGTCTTCTTCACCACGTACTGCTTTATTTTGATCTTGATCAACAGGTGATTTAGCTGCTGCTGCATACCAAAAAAATAAAAAGTAAAAGAGACACAAAAACAATTCAACTTGTATGAGACACCCAATTGCAACAAAAAATATGGTGCTAATTGCAATACGAATACATTGAAATTTGCAAACAAAAAATAAAACCTGATGCTGCAGGTGTTTTCTTCGTCCTCCTTCCCCTCCTACGCTCATTAGTAGCTCCCCTATCAGCCCGGGCGTCACCAAAGCAACTTCGACATGGCACTGAAGCACTCATGGTGACTTTTTGCCATCAGATCATTGGCCATAGCGATGTACTTAGCATCCTCCGTCGCATAGGACTGGGCCTAGGTCGTGCTGTCATCAAAAGCCTTCAATATCTTTTGTGCCTCCGCCTTCCTACTTCTCCCAACTACATCAACAATGCTCTGGCCAAAAGCAGCGCTCAAACTCGGATACTGGTATAAAACAGGAGCCTGAAGCTCCGCAGGCAACGTGCCCACAAGGCTCATAATGTGCTGAAAGTGCCAGCAGCAGTCGCAAGTGCCATGAGCAGCAGTAGCAAGGCGAGGAGCGAAAGCAGAGGGCTATAACATGTGGCGGTGATGCTTCTCAGCTGCAATTTTTTTAAAAAAATGAAACTGGATGTCAGACACATAAAAATCGCATACTGAAAATTAAAAAACAGATTATTCATCAGCTTACCCTGAGGTTGCCATACTGCGTGACATCATCTGCAACATCTCCCCTGCGATCCAACGATGGAATTGTATCGATAGTTTTACTGTCCAATTGTGCACATCGGGGCAAAACGAATGAGTCTAGATGTAGACCATGTTGCAAGTGATCGAACATATAGCATCTGCATGTTTTTTATTAAAAAAATAAACCATCGGTAACTACTAATGTAGACATGACCAAGTTGCAACACTTGACATAAAAAAATGGGTATTGGAGAAGATACTACACAGCTAGAATTAGTAATAAGGTTGACTAAAGAGACACTGAATACAGATTGCAAAATGAAACTACTATACAGTTGCTACTAGTGCTATGACCCAGTTGCAACTCTTGCCATGAAATAAAATTGGCCTTAGACAAACTACTACACAGGCTCAGGGGCTGAAAATGCTAGTGTATACTACTTAGAAAAAAAGATCAATAATCAGCCATGAGCAGAAACACACAAAAAAACTTACCGTCAGAAAGATACCACAACCTGTCAGAGGTGCATGGACACCCTTCACTAGCGAAATCCTTTCTATACAAACGTGCAGCTTTGCTAAGGTTGTCCACCACTGCTTTGCACCAGTTAATCTTCACAATATTGGCCAAGTCCTCTGTATATATCACATCCTCAAGCCTTGATGCAACTATCGGTGTTGGAGAAAAGTAGAGAACGGAATACAACCATGAAAAATGCCCTGAGACCCAGATCTACGGTGAGCTTCTTGCTTTACAGTCCATCTACAATATCTGAAATCCTAATACCCAGCTTTTTGTATGTGCTCGGACAGATTTGTTGTCCCAACTCATTCCGCCTAGTAGGAGCTTCGACATCGGACATAGCAGGTGGGTCGACGCCCGTATTTGGTATCTAGAACGCACACCAAACACTGTGCTCAGTAATTGCAATCTCTTTACTGCCACCAAGCTCTAATTTCATGGTTTCTGGGTTGAGCCTCAACATAAGCTAGGTGAGCAATTTCCTATCAAGGTAGGTTGGTTTGAATCCCAAAAGTCCACCAAAACCCTTTGCCCTTACTTCAGCTATGAGGTTGGCGTTGGCGTTGAGGGCTTTAAGAACTTCTTGAAATTTTGAAGGAGAGCACCGAATTGCAGGAGGCTACTTGCGGAGCCTCTTCTTATTGACTGCATTCGCTGCATCGCCATCAGCGCTAGTGTCACCATCATTCACTGCATCATCAGTCAGCACCAGTGTCACCACCAACATCGGCATCAAGATCAGCGTCGAAATCTGCATCTTGGTCACTTTGATCTCTTTCATGTCCTTCGTCTCCTTCATGAACATCAGACTCAGGGGGGTGGCGTGGGGAGCCTTAATCTCTTCTTCCTGTCCTTCCTCGACTTGTATACGTTCAACTGTTTCTGCCCCTGAACCTGGAAAACGAGGGGAACAGCGGGGCTGGTCGCTGCCCTGAGCACCTGATGCATCCCCTTCCGTATTCATTATAACAACTGCCATTAAAAAAAGAAACATACGCATCAGGATAACCAAAAAAATGCATTTGTCAAACCATTATTCAATACAAACTGTAACTAGAGTATGAAGTTAGTTGCAGCAGGAAAAGTTACAAAAAAAAAACAGTTGCAGCAACAGGTACAGTTTCGGGTTTGAAAAACTACAGATGAATAGGTCAACCAATTACAACCAGAAAAACTGTCAGTTACAACTAGCATGATATAAAAGCAGTTGCAGTTACAGAGGTGGGTGGGGTGTGAGTGAGGGAGGGTACCAATTAAAAGTTTAGTCTGTGATTCGCTTTTGGTCTTTTGTTTTCATCATTAGTTTCTGCAGTCATATATATTACTCAGAACATATTCCATGACATAATGATCAAACTATTCGCCATTTAACTAATGTGTATCCCAGACCTTTCAGATGGCAGGAATCATTGTTCTAATTGAAACATATATTCAGCGTGAATGAACAAGCAACAAAAAAAAAACACAGATCCCTATATACTACCATTTATGAAAATCATCAGTATCAGTTACTCGGCATTTCCATTCAGCCCGTCATGCGGTGATTAACAAAAACAGTTGCAGCACACAGCTACACATTTTTCAGATTGAATTTAAGATGGATTAGTCAACCAATTGCAACTAGAGCATCCTACCAGTTACAACTAAAATAATAACCTAGTTACACAAGTCATCACATAAAAATACGAAAAAAATCGGGTGCTAAAATATAGTTACATTAGTGATGAATATACGTCACTCCAGCAGTGAAACCCTGCCCCCAACTAAATGCTGTACAGATTCAAATCGGCAAAACACACACTGGCACCAGATTCGCGCGCTAAAAAAATCGAGGGTTCGGTAGGGTAGCAGATTGAACGTGACTTACATCGATGATAGCGTCTCAACGCGGCGACTGGAAGCTCTGGCTTGAATCACGGCGGCGCATCAGCGAACCCTCGACGGGGCGAGGGTTTTGTCAGAACAGCAGAACCCGCAGCCACCCCTGCCAGTATCGCCGGAACCGCAGCGGCGCACCGTTGACTGAAATGCCGCGCGGGGGCTCAGGGAGTGCAGAGAGGAAGTGGGGGCGGTTCACGGCGGAGGGTGGGAGAGTGCGAGAGAGTGGGGAAGTAGCGGCGCAACGGGAAACCAGTCGGGAGGGGAAGGGCAACGGCGCAACGGGCAGCGGGGGGAAATAGAAGGGCGCGAGCGGTTTTGCTCGGGAGTGCGGGATCCGTCTCCGACCAGGTGTGTGCGGTTGCGTGCGGGTGCGTGCTCGGCTCGATCGGTTTTTAGGACCGGGTGCACGTAGCGGCCTGGGTGCATTCAATATAGAGAATGCACCCAGATGCATTATAGATATACAGTATATATATATTAAAAACATACGGCGTGACGATTAAGGGATACTACTATGTGTATACAAAGTTCTCAATAAACAATGCTAAATAGGATACCTTTGAAGATGGAAACAAATATTCTGCATATAGAGTCACCTTTAACCAAGGGGGGCAAAAGTTATCGAAATGGAATTTTTTTTCTCTATACGCTACCCTATACGTCAAAGAGCATACTAATAATGTCAAATCCAATGCAATTTTGACTCTACAGGTAATCTATTTCTTTTTAGAGAAGACCTGCCTAAGCTAGTTTCTTTTTCTAAGCTGGTCGTATTTTTCATATGTATATAGCTAGGATTCTTAAACCTTTTTTTGTGCTCATGCCACATCTAGGTATAATAAGCTAGGAGGATTCTTAACACTAGGTTGTTTTCACGGCGTGGCAATTAATCTGGAACACTATGTACAAAGTTCTCAATAATAAAGAAAAATAGTATATTTGAAGTTGACAAGAGGGCCTTGTTTGGATCCATTGGCTGATAGTAGTTAGTTAGCTAATATTTATTCTGTCCATCAAAAAATAATGCAACTTTTGCATTTTGAGGAGTTAAACAGTTCAAAATTTGACAAATTATATAAAATATTACTAACACTCATCACACTAAATAAGTATCATAATAAATTTATTTAGAGACACATGCTAATACTATTTACCGCAAACTTGGTCAAACTTAAGTTAATTTGATTGGCACCTTTCTCATAATTGCACTCTTTCGTGAACAGAGGAATAGCACATAGCTAATATTAGGTGGCTAACAATTGGCTAGCTACCTATTAGTTGGGAAGGTGTTTGGATACACAACTAATTGATGAGAAAGCTCTTTCTCCACCTATTAGCTACTATTATCTGATTTGGTCCAATTAGTGAGATACGACTAACAATTAGCTAATCTGTTAGTTGTACTTGTCTGGGTCAAAAGAAATAGTTATTAGCATATAGTTATTATCTATAGGGATTTCTCTCTACTATATGTACAAAACATACTAATATATACGATAATGTCAAATCCAATGCAATTTTGACATTATATGGGTAATCTATTTTCTTTTTAGCGAAGAGCTGTCTAGTTTTTTCTCCTAAGTTGGTCATATTTTCATTATATACTTTAGTGATTCACTTTTAATCCTACGAAAGGGAAAAAACAAAACAGATTATCAAACCTCTTTTTGTGCTCATTTTACGTCAAGGTATCATAAGAAAAATTATTTTGAAAAACGAAGAGAACAATGATAGAGTTAAGGGACTTTCCTCTCCTTAGGTACCTGAAAGCATTGTTATAGCGGTAGAAATTTTGACCATAACGAGTATATGTCTGTATGAGAGGAGCAAGGGTCTTTCTCTGTGTTTTTGCTAATTTCTATGTACAAAGAATTGGAACTGTGTTCATATTATGGAGGTCAATATCAGGTAAGTCCCTGACGAGCGGTTGAAAGTCTCTAATTTGGTTTTGACTAATTGATGAAACTCTTGTACTAATCTTTGTGTTAAGCGTTGTGATTGAACAAGATTAATACCATGTCCAAGTGATGGAGCTAATGAAGTACAGGGAGTGGATGGAGATATACATGGATCATGGTGGTCAATGGCTTCACTTTTGGAGGAAAAGAAGAAAGAGAAAAACAAAAATGGGCTCAAGGCAAAGATATATGATAGTTTGGTTTGGACTCAAAACACTATAAAAAGTGTGAGTCGGTTAGGATCAACAACCGTGCTATAAAGTTCCTGTATGCGTGAGCGTGACTATATAAAACTCCCTCCCTCCCTCTCTCTCCTCTCTCTCTCTCTCTCTCTCTCTACTCTCTACTCTCTACTCTCTTTATAAATTATAATGTGTTATTTTGGTTTTATCCTAAGTCCTATTTAACTTCTTAAAGTGGGATCAAATTATAGAAAAACATAGTAGCATCTACAACACAAAAATAGTTTTATTAAATCCATCATTGTATCTGGTGAAATTTTATAGACATTTTTTTGTGAAGAAATTTTAATAGACAATTGATTTATGACTAATCTAAAACATTTATCTTTCCTTTGGAACCGAGGGACTGAGGGAGTATGCAATGCTATAGTGGTAGAAATTTGGCCTACAAGGATCATGCCTGTAATATCATGGTTCTTTCTCTGTTTTTTTCCCCTGTGTATTTATTTCTGTCTGGCTCAGTTCTTTATTATAGAGGTTAACATCAGAAAGGTCCCTATTTGTGAAAAAAAATTGTATTTCAAGCAAGCTTTAATTTAATGGATCAGAATTTTGTGGTTATGCTTACATAGAAGAGGCTTCCATCATGTTTGTTGACTTGTACTATATATTTTCAAGAAGCGAAGCCTCTCATGGGAACTGAAATTAATTTGGCGAGGTCTTTCAGAGTTGTTAGCTTGCTTTGCCTGTCCTTATCACCGCTAGCTGCGTTCATGTCTGCTTGCGCCTCGGCTACACTTTGGTTGGTTATAGGCAGGCATGTACTAGTTGGTGGCGCAGGCATCTGACAACGACGTTTAGTCAGTTTAACTATACTGTGCGTACGTATATACAGTCTGCAAGCTCGGATTTGATGACCATGTAGCAGTAGTATTAACATTTTCCTGATCGGAAGTCGATGTCACGTGCCAAGTTTTTTTAGCATAAAGTATTACAGATCGAGGCTTCCAGCTTCGCAATCTTTATGTGACTCGATTATCTTTTTAAGTAGTATATGCAGTTATAAAAGGCAAACGCATATGTAGAAATATATTGCTCGTACCAAAAGAAGCTAGCTCAAATCGTGTGGAGTTAAATTATTAATAGTAGAAGCAGTTAAGAAGCACTTGGTTGCCCAAACGCTGAAGTCACCCTTAAAGATCTGCATTGCATCCTAAGCAAAGATACCACCACCAATCCGTTAGCGTGAGCAGGCACTCTGTTTTTTTGCATTGGATGCTAGCTAACATAGCATAGCCTGACGGCGCCCCGACAACTACTAGAGCAACGAGAGGTAGATTTTTCTTTTTGTTATTGTTGCCTTTCTTTCATTGCAAGTTGTAGAGGAAAAAACAAAGGAACAATCAGTCGGATTATTTGGCTTACATGACTACCACCAACGACACTTGACCCTTACTACCCTACCGTATCTTGTTGTCTAAATTAGTCATCACCAACGACCCTTGATCCTGTCTTGCCTAAGTTAATTGTTCCATCCGCTGCAAGCTTTTCCTCCATTTTGTGCAGCTGATTACTCTGCCATATTTGTGACGACCTGTATGTGTCTCTTCTGCCTGACATGAACAAACAAACTGTCATCCTAGTGACGTTCTTTGAACCTGTCTACAAGCTCTGAAGCGAAGGAGGTACGTAGCTGACATCTCTAAGCTAGGTTACTTCAGTTAGGCTGTGTTTAACTACTCTAGCTAGCGTAAAGACTGCACGTATTAGTTTCAGGCTATATCGTTCGCTCGTGGGTTAGAATTACAGGCACCAGAGCATGTAGGATAGAGAGATTGGTGTCCCGATAATGGTCCATTTCGATCCATAGCATGGCAACGAAGCACGAATGCTCCCCGCTAGCGTTAGCCTCTAGGTAGATGGTAGAAGAGGGAAAAAAAAAAAGTCCACGCCGGCGGCTGCAGGGTCAGTTTCAGCGTCGTTGCCGCCTGCGCCCGCCGGGCCGCCTTTGAGTGCCGCGGAATCAACGGCGACCCGGCCCGGGTATCTGACCCGACGCATGGCTCCAACAAAAAATAAAGGGTCGGAAGCAAGAGCAGCATCACACAATGCAAGGTGCAGGACCGATCGAGGCCACAGCCAGCAATATGTGCATTATTGCTGACCGACGACGATCAAAAAGTCCCAGGATCATATCATCAGCGACTCGGCGTCGTCACCTAACAAAAGTGAAAGATCGATCGGTCGAGAGCGACCGCCTTCCCAAGTGACACTGACGATTTATTTGATCGATGGATGGATCGGCGGGTTAGGTTGGCGATTTGGTGCAGGGAAGTAAAGGGTTCTCCCGTTGATTTCGTTCGGTTCGATGTGTGCCTGGCACTGGCAGTGGGCAGTGGCACCAACAGACGCCTATGCTATAGCAGCAGGTGGTATACCTGCTGCTGGTGCCGCCGGCCGTCGTCCTTGGCTTGGATTTGGATCATCATTGTGCGGTCGGTTTCAGGTTCAGTCATGTCTGCCTCGCCTTTTCTTTATTTTTTTCCCCTCCTCCTCCGTTCTGAGTGCTGCGTGGTCACGGCGTTCCGATTGTAATCTTCCGACTGATGCTACGGTACGGCTGCTATTGCTACAGCGCCTCTGCGAGCGGGAAGCCGGCCAGGCAGTTCCTGTATATGATACGCACAGCGTCCATCTCGAGTGGGTGGTCCCGCCTGTACAAACGCGTGCACGCGTTATATATTCTCCGTACTCCCTCCGTCACCGTCGTTTTAGAGTTTCTATACATAACGTTTCATCATTCATCTTATTTAAAAATTTATATAAATATTATTTATCTTATTATGATTTGTTTAATCATTAAAGATATTTTAATAATTATTAATTAATTTTGTATTTTGTAAAAAACATTTGAATAAGACGAATGGTCAAACACAATCTATGAAAAGTCTAAAACGGCAGCCTTTTTGACGAAGGGAGTAGGTGCACATCAGACAGATGAGCCGGCGTATAATTGATCCTAGCGCTGATCGGGGTACTTGGGTGTATGTATGGTCTATATATATATATATATATATATATATTGCGATTAGTAAATGTCATAGTGAACCTGGTCGTACGTACTATAAAAAAAAATATGTAAGTTCACAGGTTTTTGAAACTTTAGATTATCAAAACAAAATCTCATATGTTGACATGATATATGAAAGTAATAGATCTTACGATCTAGAACTTTGTAGCTCAAACATCTTTTATTTAAAATTGTTTAGTGTACCAAATATGTATTCTAAGTTTATAGTGTTTAAAATAGAAAAACTTAAAACACATATTTGGGATACTAAATGGCTACAAATACAAAAATTCAACTATAAAGTTGTACGTCGTATTGACAACTATAACTTTTGTACATACCATGTCAACCTCCGACATTGTTTGATAATATAAATTTCAAATATTAAAATCTGTAAACTTACAGCAATATTTTAGACCTCTAAACAGTTTTAGTTCAGAAAAATTCAACTATAAAGTTGCAGATCCTATCATGAATTATAATTTTAATATAAAGTTAGTATTAATCAGAATTCATATAAAAATTGTAAATTTTTTTTAAAAAAAAACAGTTTCTCACGTCAACAGTCAGGCCCTATTTAAGCTCGAATGAGACTAAAACAAAGTTTAAGGTCTAAAATGACACCACTAGCAAAGTTTAGGGATCGATGGTGATCACTTTGAAAGTTAATAGACTAAGATGATACTATTGACCGAGTTAGGGACCCATATATATCATTTAAAAGTTTAGAGACTAGGATAACACCACCTGTCAAGTTAAAGACAAAAATCAATCTTTTTTAAAGTAAGTACTTTTACGCTCAACATCTACACCCCTTTATGGAATCCCAGGGTATTATTGAGGTGCATTATTTTGACCATCAGAATTGAATGAAGGCATGAAAAGAGTTAGGGGGGTGTTTGCTTTCCGGAATAAAAAATTGGATGTTTGGACTCTATTCCAATTTCACAGATGGAATCTATTTTGTAAGATGAATTTTTAAACATAAATAGTTTATGATTTGGCAATGTGGTGCCACATTAAACATATACTAATGATAGATTAATTATCCTTAATAAATTTGTCCCGTAAAGTAACATCCATATAAGTAATTAGTTTTACAAATAGTTAATATTTAATACTACTAAAAAAAGTTATCAAATATTCAATATAACACGGATTAAAAATCGTCCATATAAGGTCACTCACAGTGTAGACTGTACTATAGAGTCTATACCTCGAATCTAATAAAAACTTGGAGTCTTAGTTTTTCTCTCTTCCTTCAATAAATATACTACCATATCAGCAAAACACTATAAATAGAAGGATTGTAAATAGACTTAAGGCCCGTTTGGATCCTTAGAATTGAATTCATTTTAATAATCATAACTTACACACATATTAATTAACTTAATATGGTTGTATATAGGTTATATTTATATATTATTGTTGGCTATACGAGAAAGATACTTATGTGTTGTATTTTTACCATGTGAAAGCGAGTTAAAGAACGTGCTATAAATTGCAAAGTGGAAATATACCATAGTGATCTATAGAATCAAATTCCACCTCACACACTATGAATTCAATGTAGGCTAACATGTGAACATTGGAAAGTGGTGGAATGTCATATTCCAAGTGAAATAGCTTAAGGTTGAAATAGATTTTAATTCCTCCAAATGGAAGGATTCAAACGGCCCCTTAGACTCTAAGTTAGAGTCTGTATTATGAGTGCCCTAACGGAACACCTCTACAGTAAAGAAGTTGGCACGAATGGGAGTTGGCTGTAACACCCCTGGTGTTACGATAACTAAAACATGACATGTCATCATGATTGCATGCAAATCATCTCGCATAAACTCATTATTACTAGTGCATCACTAAAAATAATTTTTTATTTCTATATGTGGTTGTGCATAGGTGATTTAGAGTGTTTGGTTATAAATATTGGTAGTGGTATATAATTACCTAAATTCAAGTAGAAAATAATTTATAAACCCTACGTCGGATCCGAAATCCTAATTTTAAAACTAAAAGGAATTAGGAGTTGGGTCTTAAACAAAAGTTGTGAATCTTCAAAGATCAGCAACTTCAATTTGGGGAAATTTTGAAGTTATTAAAAATAATTTCAAATAAAATCCTAATCTGTGCTTTAAAGTTTAGAGTTGAAATTCAATTTCAAAAACTAAAAGGAATCTGATGAAAGTGCTTTAATAAAAATTATAGGTCTTTTAAAATGGGACAACTTTCATTTTGGGGGATTTTAAAGTTTACCGGTGAAAATTTAAATTAAACCCCAATTAGTGCTTGTTTATTCAAATTTAAAATGTCGTTTCAAAAACTATCAAGAATTTGGGTAAACTCCTTTAATGAAAGTTGTAAAGGTTTTCAAACTGAACAACTTTTGTATTTGGGAATTTTCAAGTTATAGAGTTAAATTTTAAATAAAACTCAAATTGGTGTTTAGAGATTCAAACTTAAACTATCATTTCAAATATTATCAAGAATCTGATAAAAGTCCTTTAATAAAAGTTGTAGAGCTTGTCTAGTAGAACAACTTTTATTTTTGGATATTTTCAACTTATTATGAGAAATCTTGAGAATTTGACTAGATTATAATTTAATTTCAAATTCCCTAATTACCCCTTTTTGAATTATTCAAAATCCATTCAGAATTTGAATTTAGTGCAAATATCAAAGTTGTTCAGAATCAAATTTTATACAACTCTTATTAAAGGTATTTTTCAAGTTCATACACAAAATAAAAAGTAATTGTACAAGATATGAATTGGACTATGGGACTGCTGCAGTGCATCATCCCTCCCTAGCTCTGTCGTGGTAGGGGCCGGCTACCACGCGTGCGCGCGCCGCACGCCGGCGTCGCCCGGGGCCGGCCGGCCACCTGTCACCGTCGAGGCCGGGTCCGTGGGGGCCCTCTCCACCTCTCGCACGTCTCCTCTGCCCTATAAAGCCACCGAGGTCACTGTTTTTCGCCTTCCCTTCCTTACCTCGCCGCCGGTCACCTCTCTGTGGACGGCCAAATTCGCCGTCTTCGAGCCACCACACGCCTCTCCGCCTCGCCACGAGCTTCACAACCTTTTCGCGAGTCTATTGAGTCCACCCTTGCATCTTCTCGTTACCGGAGTCACTTTGCACAGCGTCGTCTTCTTCCTCAGCTCCGACTGAGCACCGCCGCGGACACACCCTTCGGGAACGGCTCGAACTACTAGGTGTCGTTGTTTTACTTGTCGTTCAGAGTTCTGCTTAGTCTCGTGAGATCATTGGTCCATACGGTTTCCTCTTTGGGTCTCAGGGTTGGCCGGAACGGACCTATCACCGCCAGAGCTCGTCACCGAGATCTCTGCCATCATAGACGAGCTGCTTCCAATCGACCCCGACTCCAACTAGCGTGCACATAGGCTTCGTGGTGAGTCCCGGATACTCCCTGGACCCTTAATTCCTCTCTAAGCAGTGTTGTAGTGGTCAGAATGGCGACATCCCGCCGTGCGCAGCACGCCGAACCGCCATGGCTGTCGATCGCCGCTCTCTGGTGTCCGGGATGCGGGGTAGAGTCCTTTGGAGGTGTGCGTGTTCTGCGGGGAAGCTCTTTAGGGTACCTTTCCTCGCGGGAGGAGCCGCCGTCGGCAAGCCGCCACAGTCGGTGCCGCCACCGCGCGCGTGCCTCTGCTCTGCTCGAGCAAAGCAGTGGGGAGGAAGAAGAGGCCGTTTGGGCCTAGGCTGGGCTGCGCTGAGGTTGTTTCGGTCCGGTCCAGTGGCCCGGGGAGAGCCAGAGAGAGAATGAGCGCGCGCAGGCTGTCCATGGGCCGAGCAGGCCGGCCCAAATTCCATTGGAGGAAGTGATTAAATGGATTTTTTTCATTTTCTGGAATATTGATGGTATAGTGCCTTGTTATTTTCGTGTGAAAATATATACTGGACTATAAGTTATGAAATTAATCTTATAAACTCTCTGTGGTATATTAAACACTAGAAAAATATGAAATATATATTTCTAGCATTTTCTGCATGAAATAAAAATGTCTCTTTTAATTCATAAATGGGATTCCCAGGAATTTTGTAGGCTAAAATAAGTATCCAAAAATCATGAAATTTAACATGGTACTGTTTGGGGCTGAGGTCTAACTGTAGAAAAAGTTTGATCTCGATTTGACAAAGTGGAGTATTTCTTATTAATAAATAGATAAATAGAAAACATTAATCATTTTAGGATTTGTGTGATTTTGGGATTGTGTGTTAACCTTGGGTCATTATCATGTGCTGACCCTTGGTACCTTGCTAACTTGCTTAAAGCTTATGCTAACCTTGTTAATTAAAATATTTAAGTGTTATTTCATATAAGTAGTTTACTTGTTTATTGTTTAACGCTCTATTAAATGATTATTAACATAAATAGAAAACCCTAATGACTTAGGTTTTGTGTGACTTTCGGATATATTGTGGACCCTGGGTCATTAACTTGAGATGATCCTCGGCACTTTAATTAGTTAGTTGAGTCTTAATTAAATTGTTAATTAAAGACATTAGTAATTTATGCTATACACATATGATGATAGGACTTTATGAAATACTTAAGTGAGTACTCGCTATTGTTATTGGAAGAGCTAATTCGGCTTTTAACGACTGTTAAAATAGTCAATAAAAGAACAAGATAGTTTCACTGGCTTGCAACTTTACCATGAAGAAAAGTTGTACTTAACTTTCTAAATTAAGTTTACTTTTTTATTAATTCATACTTTAGTGCATTTCATGTATTATGACATACATATCATCATGTTAAGTATGCATTATTATTTCGTGTGGTGACGCGCGGTAATTATTATCTGAAGCGAGTCCTGAGTTAGGTCTTCAATCGGTGGACGTGGGTCTTTCTCGGTGACCAACTTCAGGATTCTATCTACTCCAAGCAACAGGTAAGCCCCGGTGCATTCAGCCCCTTCCTTTTGATTTATAAAACCTTTATAACTTTAGTTAATTATTGCATTAGCTTGATAGGAGTTGATTGCCACCTATCTTGCTGCATTACCTACCTTGATATATTACCCTTGAAACCTATTTAAAATGAAAATGTTTGAAAAATGTTTAGCCCTGCTTAATTGATTTAAATTTGCATAAAATGCTATTTTCGAGTTATGATGATATGATATTGATGAATCATGAGAAAGGAAAGGGCTATAAGTCTATTCGGGGATTGTGCACTTGGGTAGCAGCCCCAATGCACTGTCACCGACGGAAAGGGATTTTCTGCTCGGTGGTTGTGAATTTGGGTTTGAGTTCCAATGCTTGACCATCGGCGTGAAAGGGATTTGAAAATCGTTGGGACACTTGTACTTGGGTTAGAGTCCCAATGCAATGTCGGCGGCGAAAAAAGCATTAGGGACTGTTCGTTGTAGGCCTACTGTGATCGAAACTTTGCAACTAGCCACATATTACGGGAAGCTCTATCTCCGGTGGCTCTATTGCTTGAACCGACAACCACGCACTGGGAGTGGAGAGATGGCGTGAGTAGCGTGTACCCTCGTAGCCAGCGTGCCTGGAAACGAGAGGAGTACTGTACTCTCGTGTGGCGTAGGACCGGTTCAGGGATAGAAAAGCCGTGGTAGACGAGGTTGGCGTATGCAAGCTTAAGTGCTACATACGCAGTGTGGATATGGATCCCTAGCTGGGTACTAATCGATTCGAATCGTCGTTGCTCCTCGGATATGGAGACTTGATCCTTTGACCTACAATTGAAAAGTGGTTCGGAACTAGGTGTTTTTGAGAATAATTAAGAATTTGAAAGTATGATGATTTATGAGAATGAACTTGAAATTATGGATCATGATCAAAATAAGATTGAGTTAAAATATTGAAATAGGATAGTAATGCTTTTTCGCAAAACTCTTTGATTCTTGATCAAGCCTTACCTTGACTGCCCTTAGCCTGCATTCCTGAGTCTCATTTCTTTTTCTTAGTCGGGTAAGTCTTGCGGAGTATCCCAGTACTCAGGGTTTGTTAACCTCCTGTTGCAGGTGAGCCGAAAGTATAGTTCTACTTGAGACCGTGTCGGTTGGCGGATCGGGCACGGATGATGAAGTGTATGATATAACCCTTGGGCAGGGTGTCTAGTTATATGATGCTACTCCACTACGAAACTCTGGTTCGGGATAATGTAATTTATATTTGTAAACCCATAATTATGTAATTCTTTCGCACTCTTTACTCTGATTCATTTTATTTGCGTAAAATATTATAATACTGCAATACTTACAATGAGATCCTCGGAAAGTTAGGGTTTCCTAGAAGACCCGACATGCCACCTAGGTCAAGGGGAATCCGTGCAGACTGATCGTGGGTCCTTACGGACGATGACGGTGCACGTGGGCCCTATGATTAAGACGGTTCCGTCACATTTGCCAACTATTGTCTGATTCTTTAGCCCCGATATTCGTAGATCGGTAGATGGCTTGACTAGTGTTCTTCAGGAACAATGTTTTGACCTGTGACCCTGTTGCTGGCACATGCTTGATGCTTCTCTGACCACATCTACGAGCCTGTTCGCTTGAGCTGAGCGGCTGAGCCTCCCGGAGATTTCAATTCTAACAATAGCATGCTACTGTTACAAGTTTCGTCGTCTTTCCATATCAATCAAACACCCTCCACCGCGCCGGCAGTTCCAACTTCCAAGCGTAGTTGGATATGATGTTGCTCTGTAACCTCTAGCAGGTGCCAGCCACCATATATGTCCATATGTAGTACCATACGTCTCAAGTCTGACTTATGTTGCTAGTTATTATTAGTAGTGTCGTCCTGATTTGATGCCCCTTATAATTCAGAGGCAGGGGCAGGGCTCACAAACAATTCAGAGCCAAAGATTGTAACATCTAGTACTATAGTTCCATGGTTATGTCAGTTTCAAAGGCCTGCATTTTCATGTGCCGTACTCTCGGTATAATAGATTAAATTAATACGTGGTCTACCACCATGACCATGAGCAGGCAGCCGGCAAGACCATCATATTCGGTATTCTCAGCGGCGGAGGGAGGCAGGGGCTGAGGGGGCCGGGGACCTCCCAACCTTCCTATACCTTCTCATACCTCCCCTAATTCACTCTCTAAATTATGTGTTTAATTATTTAATTAGCTAGTTAGTGATATTATTTGTACTATGATTTTTTTTATTCCATATCAATCTCTAGTAGTATCTTGTATCTTAGTTAATTGAAAATTATTGTTTTCATTGTTTAATCTTCTGAATTGATCTTCAATTAGATTTACACTATTTAACATTAGTCTTTCAACTATCTTTCTTATCTCCTATGTTCTTGTCATTGTTCGTCTAAACAGCCATTTAGCCCATATAAACATTTAAATACTACACGGTAATACGATGTTTTCGTTTAATTGTCTATATAAACGACCATTTTACTCGTTTGAGTAATTATTTTGTCTGAGGCTAAACGACAAGTGACGATTGTTTGACATTTAAGATTTAGCGCTAATTAATTTTGCACCCTTGCTATTGCTATGGTTATTTTTCTAACCAAAGAATTAGATTGGTCGGGTGAAGGACTGAAGGCTAGAGTCACGAGCCTAATTAATTTCCTTTCATTTTTTTAGCTTTTCTAGCTCTTATGGCAACACAAACGTTTATTTAGATGTTATGCATATCTTTGTCGCTTTTTCGTGTATATATTTTGACATGTATGATTGCTGTTTGGATCCCCCCCCCGAGTATTCTACCAATTTCTTCGTTTGACGTCTCTGTTCCATGGAGGTTGTCTCCTCAATGCATATTATATACCCAATTTGTGCTAATATATCACTCTAATCAAACATATGGTTCTATTTCAACATTATTCTACGCGCCACTTGCAATGTGGCAAGACGACAACATCTAAGTATGTAACCGATCCGAAGATTCTGTTCATTCTCCAACTCTATTATCCCCAAGCAAAGGAATAGAAACTTGGAGAAGGGGAAGAAGGATCAGACGTCGGCGGACACTGTCTTTACATTCTTCGTGGTTCTCCCTTCTCACAAGTCACAATATAATGCTGGTATACTGTAAGCAGCTACGCTATGCTTGTCAGTTGCCACATTGGGCCAGAGACTCGTACTGGGACTCAAATGTCTCTTGGGCCTGGAGCCCGTTCTGGTGGTGACACCCAGGTAGCAGTAGCACTGCTAACACATTCCCTCTCTTGATAAGCTCCATGCCCCTAGCGTGTGGAACTACCGAAATTGCTCCGGCTCCTCCAGTTTCCTTAAAAAAAAAGAAAAAGTTGCTCCGGCAGTTCCTAGGTGGCGAGTGATGCCGACATGTGCGACCACTTGGCGAGCACTTGTTTGACAAGATGGTCACCACCTTTTCTAAAAAAAACATGGTCACCGCCAGACCAACGGCGTTGAAGGATCAAGCTCAAATGACAATGAAGCACTCACAGATTGTGTGCTTAGGGATCACTTCAACTGAGAAACATGGAACACCAGGTGAACGATGTTGGAAGCTCTAGGCGGTAGGTCGCAGGTCGCAGCCCACAACGCAGACACTTTATAGAACATGGAACCGCCCAAAAAATCTCAAGGCAAGCTTGTGTTGGGAGCAAACCTTGTCACCGATGTTGGATGAACGCTTGGAACGAATTTTATCTGCTTGGCGCCACATCCCATCCTAAGCTCGCTGCAAGTGTTGGCAAACGAGACTTTGCATCAGCTCACGTTCTTCCAACCATTTGTGGAGCTCCGGAATAGGGGAAACTAAGGAAACATCCAGCCCTAAGTGAAGTGGAGGAAACCCACATAGCACCTCGAAGGGAGAACAACCCAAGGCAGAGTGGGTACTAGTTATGCCAAAACTTGGCCAATGACAGCCATTCCGGCCAATGACCAGGGTAAGCGTGAACAAAGCATCTGAGAGAGGTCTCTAAACATTGATTAACATGTTCTGTTGAATACCAACAAATTTGAAGACCAACTGCCATGACTTACTGGTGAACACGCGATCGCGGTATGAGATGATGGAGAACAGCCATGTTGTCCATAAATAGCATGCCACTGTGACTACTGAAAAAGTATGACGGAGACGCACAAAATGCGCAAACATGGAAAACTTGCCAACGACCACCATATGATGGCATTAGTGGAACCAAAAGGAGGAAGGCCAAACATGTATTAGCAACTGGATATAGATACTTAGTTACATGGGATGTGTTGAGCTCCTGACAATGGGGTTATGAGAGGTGTGTTGAGTAAGGATGGCAAGAAGTCGGGTGTTGTGTGGGTGGAATAAATACCTGCAAAATATTATCACACCCGCGAACTGATCGTAGATCAGTTGGTTGGGTTCCTTGTTGTACCTACCCACTTAGGTTCAAGTCCTCGACTATGCATGGGTGATCGTATTTTCCTATATTTATTTCAGGATTTAAAGGCACTATGGTTTTAGTGGTAAACAATATTTCCGTCGACAGCGAGACTCCTATAATAACTTCATGAATCTTGAAATCTGTCGACATAGTCCTTCGAAGATCCTTCGAAGATGCTAATAGGGATAGGGTTTACGTGCATGTGTTCATAAAGGTGAATGTACGTGTGTGTTGTGGACGTCTGTGATGTACTGCATAATTCTCAAAAATAAATATTATCACACCCACCCTTGGCGCACCCTGTATGTGCAATTTTGTACCCATGCGTTGTCCTCAGGTTTTGGTTACCAATGAGATGTGTTAATCAATCTCGTGTCGCGATCACGATCTAAACCGACTAGGACTCCAATTTATAGAATTTAAGGTCAAGTGATAAAAAAACTAAAGCTGCAAGAAAACCATTTTATGCAAGTGTGCACCGTCCTAGCCCAAGCTCTGCCCAGCGAGGCAACCCTGTGGGTTTCCTTTCTTCCGCTCCACACTAGACTTAGAGAAATGAAGAGGAGACTTTTTGTATTTAAGTATGGCAACGACCACTTCAACTAGCAAGGTGAGACTTAAGGTTCTCCCACTTCCCGTATGCACACATGAATAGGCATTTGAGATTTATTTAGAATTATTCAGAATTTCTATTGGATCAAGCCCATAAATTCTAATATGAGGTGTGAGCAATATGTCTGGGAGCCAAGTCGCTTGCAAAGCTCCGAACCAAACAAAGCCCATTTTCTCCACAATCTTAACTTTCCTTGAGCAAATTTAAATGCCTCGTAGAAATCTGTATAAAAAGGACTGGGCATTATTAATTTATTATTAAAAAGGATATCGAGCGTTTTCTCTAGATAGCTTGCATGGAAATATAAGCATATATATGGTTTCATGATCAAGATCAAGTATTTCCAGACATGCCTATCCGGGATAGTAGTAGTTTGTGTTGAATTGAATAAGCATAGTTGCTAGAAGAGATATGTGTCTTACAATGTGATTATTCTTTTGATTAGTTTGGTATAACAATCGCATTTTTGTTAAATATTTAATTGCCTATGGAGTACTTTATACTGTGGTTGCCCTTAGACAATTGAGTTATGAGTGGGTAGTCCCATATGACTTTATTTTAGTCCTTGTCTTTAATGGTAACTAGAAAGATACCCCACGCGTTGCAGCGGGACCTTCGTATGAATAAAACTATTGCATTTATGAGTTAAATCTATATTTTTTCAGTTCTTACACAATAGCACTCTTTTCAAAATAGGATAAGGCAATGAAAGACTCCAAAAAAAAACATAAATAGATTGAATTGTAAGACGATAGAATGACAAAATAAATAGCATTATTTGGAAGTTTTATATATTTCTTATATACTGGATGTATTAATTGCACTTAGTGAACATACCATAGATAGCTTGCATTAGAAGGTTGGAAGTTCATGAGATGACATGTCTATTAGTGAGAGATGATGTGCATAGTTAGTGGAAGATGATGTAGATGGTTTGCATGTTGAGATAGAACTTCCAGTGAGGTTTAGCTTTGTAAGAGATATAATAGATATGTTATTGCAGTGGGATTTTTCCAAATAATGGCCTATACACAACTAGATTTTTAGAATTCACTAATATGATCGACTAGTTTCCCTAGCGTTAATAATCCTAGGGAAAGGCAGAAAAATGGTAGGGAAACACGTTCCCTAGGGTACTTCGTAGGGAAAGCCCCCTAGGGACGAATTCGACGGGAAAGGGCGAGTCCCCTACTGTGATGATGGGAACCATAGGGAAACAATGTTTCCCTAGGGGTTTTATCCCCTAGGGAACCTTCCTCACCTATCGCACCTGCAGCACTTGTCAGCGTGTAAAGCAGATTCCTTAAAATTCTTTCCCTACGAATTAGAACTCTAGGGAAACATATACTATAGAATGAAACCATTTGTTTGAATTTGAATTCGAATTCAAATCCAGATTTATATTCGAATTCAAATATAAAAATAATTCAAATTTAAATTCACACATGAACCACATAATTAAGTACTCATTTCATCCAATCCATAACCACAAATCCACACATTTAGAGTTAAAATATTATCATAATATAACCTTGTCATCCATCCATTTGGTTCTCGCCAGTACATAAAACAAAATGCAACAAGCATGCTCTGTTCGGCTGAATTAAAATGTTGTTTAACTACTACTCATGGTTTGACAACAATCAAAAGAACGGAAATTGATCTTCCTCTACAGGAGGCGAGTATGTGCCTCCACCACTTCCAGCCCCATTCAATCCACTTGTACTCTCATTCACTCCAGCACTTGCCCCATTCGGATGGCTACGAAATACTCCACAAGCAATCCTGCTTATTGTTTCATCCGGAGTTTCCGTTACAGCACGTGAGCCAAAGGTACCAGCCTGTGAGATTAAGCAAGTCTAAAGTTAGATAAATGTTGAACTAATTGCATACAATGGCCATGTGAAAATGTACACAGTAACATGACAAATTGAGCATACACAGTCATCGGTATAAATCTTAAGAATGTTATGATTTCTATTTTTTTCCAAAAAGATTGTATGATTTCTACTTGCTGTAATAATTTCTACACCTATGTCAGCCAAGATCTATCTGTTTTTTTAGTTCACCATCGATCATAGGAAGACAAGATATGCTGTAAAATAAAACCACAGTGGCCATGCTAGCCAGCCCTAGCTTCCCTCCCTGTACAATGGACCTGGGCACAGCCAATCCTACCCTCAAACTAACAAATACACTAGAGCTGCAAACAAATAGAAACAAGACCAGATAGATTTGAGATGTAGTTAAACCGGACCAAAGAAGCTTGGCAATTAGTCAAACGAATTCTAGCAAGCCCCCAAAAGAACCTACTTTCTTAAGCTAAGACAGCAGGTGGACCGTTCATGTGATTGGGTCCCAACTCAATTAGCATGCCCCATTAATTCCACATATCCGTAATTCCAGGGTCCAATCCAGCAAACACTGAATACATGTGGCAATTAAACAACTTCAACACATATGGAATATCAGGGAAAAAGTGACGTCAGGTATCAAACTCACATTCTCAGGGGAGGGATTTGGACTTGTCAAGACAGCATATATTGGCGGCTGAGGTGGGGGAGGCAAGGGAGCAGGAACTGCTGTGGTTGGCATACCAGTGTGCAAAGCAACAGTCTACAGTTTAACAATATAGGTTACAAACAATTAGAAAGTTGCTAGATTGACACTCAAAAGAATACATAAGGATGTATTTGACACATCTCACCTCCATAAACCTTTGCAGCCTTCTACTATTGAGGCTTCAACATGAGCCTTGTTACGGACTTTTGCTCTAACTTTTTTTAACAACCTACAAGAATTTTAAGTTAGATTTAGTTTGCCATTGCCAATGACAAGCACAATGGTAAAGAACAGAACTAGAACAGAAGGTCACCTCTCGACTCCATACATCCATGTATACTTTACAGGGCCTCCTACCCTAACTTGATATGGAAGGTGCACTATAAGATGCTCCATTGAATTGAAGAAACCTGGTGGAAAGATTTTCTCCAATTTGCAAAGTATAATAGGTATGTTTGCTTCCAGTTGACATATCTGGGCATGATCAACCTCCTTCAAACAAAGCACTCTAAAAAAGTAACTGAGCTCAGCTAACGCTTCCCATATGTCATTCTTGACAAAACCTCGCATCATCACAGGAAGAAGACGCTCAATGAATATATGGAAGTCATGACTCTTCATGCCATTTATCTTTAGTGTATCCATGTTTACCCCTCTCCTTAAATTTGCTGCATAGCCATCCGGGAATTTTATGTCCATAAACCACCGCATAGCATCCTTTTTTTGCTCTCTCGTTAAAGAAAAAGGTGCTCTAGGTCTATCCCACCTATCATTTGGCTTCTCAACCAGATTGAGATGTCTTCTATTGACATCAAGGCTTGGTCAAGGCGAGCCTTGGGATTATCCTTGGTTTTATCAGCAATGTTGAGACATGTATAAAAAATAGCTTCTGCTACATTTTTTCTGTATGCATAACATCAATGTTATGTGGGCGCAAAAGTTGAGGGAAATATGGCAACTCCCACAAGAACGGGATGTGAGTCCAATTGTGGGTCTTGCCATAACCATCAAAAGATTTATCTTTGGCTTCATTCATGTATGCTTGCACCTCAAATCCAGTTAATCGGTGTGGAGGTAGGTCATGCACTGCTACCCCCTTTCTAAATGCATTCTTTTGGTCCCTAAAAGCATGGTTGGGTGGTAAAAATCTTCTATGGCAATCAAACCAGCTATGCTTGCGACCATTTGGTAACCAAGTGCTATCCACATCTGCCATACAGTCAATACAGGCCAACCCCCCATGTGTAGACCATCTAGAGAACATACCTAATCCAGGATAGTCATGAATTGAATTATGGTATGAAACCCTCATGTTAAAATTTCTCTTCGAGAAACTATCATAGGTTTCCACTCCTGCCCAAGCTTTCTTCATCTCATCAACCAGTGGTCGCATGAAGACATTCATATTCTTCCTGGGATGCTCCGGTCCAGGAATCACTAGACTAAGAAATATATTTTCCTCCTTCATACAAAGAGCCGGAGGCAAGTTCAAAGGAATCACAAAGACAGGCCAGCAAGAATATTTGGTTTTTCCAAAGCCAAATGGGTTAAAGCCATCTGTAGCCATAGCAACACGAACGTTTCTAGCATCCATTGCAAAATCTGGGTAGACCATATTGAAATGTGTCCATCCTTCAGCATCAGAGGGGTGGACCATAACATTCGGGTTACCACGTCTACCCTCCTTGTGCCACCGCATGTGTTTTACAGTGTTTGGCTCCATATACATCCGCTGCAACCTTGGTATGAGTGGTAGATAACGCAGAACCTTGCGTGGTATTGGCTTTCGTTTATGCCCTTGTGGTGCTTCAACAACTACATATCGGCTTTCCCCATAAAAATCATATTTTTCTTTGTTTTCATCTTCTGGTCCATAGTATATCATACAATTGTTTTCACAGGCATCTATCTTAACATATGGCATTTTTAGACCTTTAAGAAGACTCATACACTCATACAATGTTTTTGGCATTTTGTGGTTCTGTAATACCCCGGGTATTACGGATTTAATTAATCTGCCATGTCATCATATTTAAATTAATCATTTGCATATGATTGTGATTAGGCCCCTAGAGTGATTTGAATTTAATTAGTATTTGTTTGTAAAATTAAAATTCCCAAATAAAGGTTTAAAAATTTACTTTTATTAGGACCAAAACCTAATTCAAAATCTAAAAGGAATTTTGAGATAGTCCCTTAATAAAAGTTTTAGATATTTTAAAATGGAGCAACTTTTATTTTTGGAGATTTCAAAGTTCTGTGGTGGAAATTCAAATTTATTTCAAAACAATGATTTAAAACTTAGTTTTGGATTGGCATTTCAAAAATTGTTTGGAATCCGGCAAAACTTACTAAATAGAAGTTGTAAAGCTCATTTAGTAGAACAACTTTTATTTTGGCAATTTTTCAAGTTGTTGAGAAAATTTAAAAGTAATTTTGAAAATACAGTTTAAAATTCAAAACTCTAGTTTACCCCTTTTTCTGTAGATTCAAAAATATTTCGAATTTGGATTTAGTTCCAAAAGCAAAGTTGTTCAGAATTTCAAACCCTACAACTTTTGTTTTTGCAGTTTTTCATGTTGTTATACAAAATCAGTCGAATTTGGTCAAAAACCGACAGCCCTAGGGTCTAGGTGCTACAGTGCTATGCCCCCTCACCCTGTTCGCGAATAGAGCCGGCAGCCGCCGTGCCGGGCGCGCGCGCGCGGCCGCCCGTGCCGGCCGGGATCGTGTCCCCGCGACCTCAGCAGATACGGGCGCGCGTGCGCCGCGTCGTCCTGGTTCTGTCCCCCTCGCTCCCGGCCTTTAGAAAGGCGACGAGGCCCTCCCCCTCGCCATTTCTTCTCTCCCGGCCACCTTCGAGCTCTCTCGGTCGCCGGCCAAATTGGTCGCCACCGAGCCATCATCACCCTCTCCATCTTGCTGCAAGCTAGCTAGCCTCCTTGCGCACCGCCTGCGTCCGTCGGTGAAGGCTGTGGAGCCTTGAAACCGCCGGAACGCCGGTGTCTTCCTCGCGGGCGAGCAGAGCGCCGCCGCGAGCTCCGCCGTCGTCTCGAGCTAGTCTGGGTAAGCTCTGGACCTCGGATTGTTGCGCAACGTGATCTCCGTGACCCCTTGAATCTTACGCGTGCGTCGGCGTACTCTCTGGTTCCCTAGGTTCGCCGGAACGCGTGTTCGCCGTTGTGCCGAGCCGCCGGGATCCGCCGCCGTCGCCAAGTCGCCTTCTCCGAACCACCTCCGTCTCCACCGACCCCTCGGCCAGCTTCGTGGTGAGCCCCAGATGCTCGCGCACCTTTTCCCCCTCTCTTTACCGGCTTGTGCTCGCCGGCGACGTGCTCGCCGCCGCCACCGAGCCGCCGCGTCCGTGTCTCCAGGTGCTGTGCGCCTCGGATCTCGTCGTGTCTTAGCTTGGTAGACTCGCCTTGGAGTGTAGAGTCCGTCAGTGCCCTCGGCTTCGTCCCTCGGCTCACCGTCGGCGAGCTAGGGGCGGCGGACCGCCGGCGCACCCGCCTCTGTTGAAACAGAGGGATGGCCAAGGGCCTCGGGTGAGAAGGCAAGTTTTCCCAGGGGGTTAAGCGCGAAGTTCATGACTCATGTGAATAGTGTAGATCGGACCGCGGGTTGATTTCCAGTTTCCCCAGGGTCTCTTTTGCAAAGCCGTCGGCGCCGGGCGCGGGCAGGCCGAGTGGGCCGGCTCGCTCTGGACTTGGGCCGTAGTGGGCTGGATTGGTTTTTCCTTTTTCCAGTGAATTGCAAAATGTTTTCTTTTATATATTCATGTGAATAGTGCTGATGTTTGTTAATTTCATATGAATTAATCTGCTAGGTGTAAAAATGTGAAAATAATTGTGTACGCTCTCTGTAATATGTAGTATTTGTTAAAAATATAATATAGGGTGTTCCAATGCCTTTAATCTGCTGTATAAATTATTGAAGTAATTAATAAATGCAAGTTTGTGTAATTTTAATTAATTCTCTGTAAATCCAAAAATCATGAAATTTATTGTAGCTCTGTTTGGTGGTAAAACCTAGCTGTTGGTAAAGTTTGGTTGCAATTGAAGTTAGTTTGGTCAATTAATAAATATATGTGAAATTAGGGATTAATAAAGTAAATAGAAAAATAAATTTAGGTTTGTTGTGTGAATTTTTGGGTTGAATGAAGACCGAGGATCTTTCGCTGTGTGATCCTTGGCAATTCGAGAACTTAGTGCTTGATAGTAGGCATAAATCTGTGTAGCGGCTTTCTGTGACCGTTAAAAAGGTCAATAAAACAAAAGTAGGAAACATTACTTTTACCTTCCGTAGATCGTTTACAACTTTAGCGTGAAGGAAAGTTGTACTCAAGGTATTAATGGTTTACTTTCAAGCATTTCGTTTGTTGCCCTCATGCCATGCTAAGCATACATCATTGCATACGTGTAGTGCCCGTTCCCGAGGGGGTCCAGGTCGAGACTACTACTGAGGAGGCCACTCCAGAAGTCATCCAAGGATTCGACATCTGCGGGACTGATCCCGACCCGACGCTGTACACGATCCAAGGCAAGCCCCGGTGCATTCAGCCCCTCTATTACAAAAATATTTATAATTCGAGTTAATCTACTGCATTAGGTTGATAGGAGTTGATTGTCACCTATCCAGATGCATTGTCTCAAATAAATACCCTGAAAACTGATTTAAATAAAATGGTTTGAGAAATGCTTAGGCATGCTTAATGAACTTAGCTTTGCGTAAAAGAAAAACTATTTTCTGTGCCATGATTATACTTATACTTTGATTGGTGAAGAACTGGTTATCCGTTGGTCGATGTGTATTTGGGTTGGAGTCCCAATGCACGGTCACTTTCGGAATAGTTTGGAACTGGTTGATGTCTTTGGAAACGTGTTTCGTTGGGTGGCCAGCTCATGGGGCGGCGTTCCCTTGTCTCACTCACCCGACAGGCACGATAATAAAAACTGTCGGGTAGTCTTGTACTTGGGTTAGAGTCCCAATGCAGGATTGGCGGCAGGAAGGAAGTAGGGACCGTTCGTTGTAGGCCTGCTGTGATCATGATGAACAGCCTAGCCACATACCAATGCGGAAAGCCTAGAGTTCGGTGACGCTATTGCTGGAACCGACAACCACGCACTGGGAGTGGAGAGATGGCGAGAGTAGCTTGTACCCACGTGGCCGGTGTGCCTGGATAAGAGTGGAGTACTGTGCTCTCGGGTGGCGCAGGACCGGTTCCGGGATAGCAAAGCCGTGACGACGGGTTGGTATATGTATGCCGGCGTGCTGCATATGCAGTGTGGTTAGAATCCCCAGCTGGGTACTTTCTGGATTCGAATCGACGTGCTCCTCGGTTATGGAGACTTGATCCTCACACTCTACACCGAAAAGTGGTTCTCAACTAGGTTATCTGAATGAATAAAGTAATTGAAAGAATGATGATACATGAGTCTGAATATTGGAGCTATAAATATGATTATAATAATGACAAAATAAAATATGGAACAGGATAGATTGCTTTCCTGCAAACTCCTCATCCTCTGCTAGCCTTACCCATAGCCTTGCATTCCTGAGTCTCATTTTACACCCTTAGTCGGGTAAGTCTTGCGGAGTACCCCAAGTACTCAGGGTTTGTTAACCCCGTTGCAGGAGGACCGCAGTCGGAGATCTGTCTTGCTCCATGTTGCGTGACCGTGGTCGAAGAAGATAGCGGCGATGAGTGAAGTGGAACCCGTGGGCAGGGTTCGAGTTACCTCTATCCTAGTATTGTGTAACTATTCCACTGCTACTGTTATGTCCTCTGGTCCTGTAATAACTATATTTGAATCCTATTTGAACAACTGGTTTGTAATCTAAATGTTATGTAATCTTCCGCCCTGTACTCTGATGTATTTTATTATGAAATGTTGTAATCCTGTGATGATTCTGCAATGGTGATCCTGTCGGAGAAAAGGGCGCTAATGTAGCCCGACAGACCTGTCTAGATCATTTGGGACACGGGCCCGGCTGTCAGAAGTCGTTAGTGACAATGACAGGTGCCGGTGGGCCAGGTGATTTAGCCGGTTCTGTTACAGTTGGTACCAGAGCAGTTCCATTGCTAATCATTATGGATTACTTTTCAAAAATTTCAAAATGTTTTGGATCATAAAAAGTTTAACCTATTATTTTGGGTCCAAATTGCTTCTATCCTTATCTTGTTCAGTAGTTCTTGTCCTTGTTCTATATTTTACCTTATGGGATTAAGGTAGCATGTGGAATAATATTATTATTAGCCCTATGTTAAAAGTTTATTTATGTATGTAGTTACCTTACATGATTTAAATTCGTAAGTACGTACATGCATCATGATAATCACACCTGTTAATTAACTTCCTCCTTAAAGTGGGTTTTTGGGATAGTTTACCAAACCTATTCTTGCTAACCTATTATATCTTAAAATTCCACTTACCTTCTCCAGATGGCCCGTTGCAAGCTCACAGCAGCGCAAGATGACCGGACCACGTGGCGTTCCACGCCACCAGTTGGCGCCACGCGCTGGCGAGGGCGGAGCTTCTGGGAGTCGCCCACCTCGTCGCAGCAGCGAGGAGCTTGAGGCTGAGGTTGGAAGGCTGCAGGATCTAGTCAGGCAGTGGGAGGAAGAATACAGAGTGGCACGTCTCAACCACTACCGTGACGTGAGGACCAATCGAGATCTGCGTCGAGAGATCGATCGCCTGACCAAGCAGAGGGATGAAGCTTGGGATCGTGAGGAGACGATCATGGACAGGATGCTCGAGGCGGAGCAGCGTGTTGGTCAGCTTGAGCTCTACAACAACGTCTTGCACTGAGGAGGTGCATGAGCTCTATGGTGAGCTCCACCCTATTCCTGCACCGCAGGAGGAGGATCCTGAGTTGGGAGTCGTCCTCGGTCAGGAGGATGAGGACGTGGAGGATGTTGACGTGGAGGTCGAGCCGGTCGAGGTCGTCGAGGCAGACTGCCGAGGAGGACTTCGAGGAGATTAGACGAGGACAGTGACGCTTCTGGCGCGTCTGGGATCGATGGGGACTAGGCCGGTGTGGCCTAGAGTTGTCAGCTAGATGCTCTCTTTTGTCTGTAGTATAGGTGCTTGCCTAGAAAACCTTAGTTATGGGTTGTGGGTCTTGCCTGGATGCAAGCCATGTTGTGTGAACCTTGTAATATTGCTGTGTGCTGCTATGTTTGCTTAACTAATGTAAGACTCAAGTTGGGTTTCACTTATTAACAGATGGGAGACAATTCTGATAATGCAACTGGTGTTCCCCAACCACCTCAGTTTCCACCCACTCTGGCAGAGGCCATCGCTGCATTGACCAATGTTGCAGCGCTGCTAGCTCAGAATCAGCAAGATCGTGGTGGACGTCGTGGCCGCCGTGATAATGAGGATACCACCTACTGTTGACTTCACTGACACCCGCCCACCAGTGTTCACCTAAGGCTGATGAACCCTTAGAAGCTGATGATTGGCTCCGTACCATGGAGCAGAAGTTTAGCTTGATTCACTGTACCGAGGATCCAGAAACCTCTGTTTGCAGCTCAGCAGCTCCGTGGTCCAGTGACTACTTGGTATGCCAACCTGTTGGCTGCGCAGGATGCTGGACATCAACTTACCTGGCAGGAGTTCCGTGATGCTTTTCGTGCTCATTACATCCCTGCGGGTGTGATGAAATTGAAGCTGGATCAGTTTCTGGCCCTGAAGCAGAATGAGTCCACTGTCGCTCAGTATCTTGGTCAGTTCAACCACTTGGCACAGTATGCACCTGAGCATACCAACACTGATTCTAAGAGGAGAGCCTGCTTTGTCAGAGGTCTGAATTTCAAAATTCAACGCAGTCTGTCTAACAACCTCAAGTGCACTTTTCATGAGGCAGTGGATAGTGCAATAGCTTTTGAGGAAAGCGACCGTCAGCTCCAGGAGGAGAAGAAGAAGAGCAAAAGGTCTAGCTCTTCTGGCAGTCAGAAACGCCAGAAAGTTATCTATCATCCTACCCACCATAACCGTCCGTCATATCCCCATCAGCAGGTAGTTGTGCGCACTGCCGCTACCTCTCATACCTCTAATCAGCAAAACACCACTCAGCCGAATGCCCCTGGCGTTCGTATCAACACTCCACAGACCAACTACAATCACCCATGCTACAACTGTGGAAAGATAGGACACTGGGCCCGTGATTGCCCTTTTCCGAAACAGAACAACCAGAATGTGCAGAAAAGTCCTGGTGTTCCGCAACAGCAAGTTCAGCACCAGTGGTCACCAGCAGCATGCTCAGAAGGGCAAGATTGTCAAGAAGGCAGGTCGGGTTTATTACACTCAGATTGAAGATATTCCTGCTGGAGAACCCGTCATGATGGGTAAGTTTCCCGTTGCTAGTCATTCTGCCGTTCTGCTATTTGATTCTGGTGCATCTCATTCGTTCATCAACCGTACATTTGTGGTTAAGCATGATATATCTATTGGGGAGATAAAGGAAGATTTCCTTATACATTCGCCCGGGGGGCGTATAACTACTAAAGAGGTAGTTCAGGGAGTACCTATAGAGCTGGGAGGGCATAAATTCCCAACCACAATGATAGTACTTAAGGATCAGGATATAGATGTGATATTAGGTATGAATTGGATGTATCAGCACAAGGCCTTGATTGATGTGTTGAATAGAACCATAAGAGTGAACATACCTAATAGTCAAACTCAACTTCTTATCCAACTTCCATTGCCCGTAGGAAGGATTGAAAAGACCGTGCAAAGGTTGTGTGCCACCGCAGTTGAAGAAGTGTTGAAGATTCCAGTGGTCTGCGAGTTTCCAGATGTGTTTCCTGATGAGTTGCCTGGTTTGCCACCTGATCGAGATGTGGAATTTGCTATTGAGCTAAAACCTGGAACCGCACCTATATCTCGTAGAGCCTACAGAATGCCTCCCAAGGAATTGGCAGAGCTTAAAGTGCAGCTACAAGATTTGCTAGATAAGGGTTTCATCAGACCCAGCTCATCTCCTTGGGGTTGTCCTGCCATCTTTGTCAAGAAGAAAGACAAATCCCTCCGACTCTGTATTGATTACCGTCCGCTCAATGAGGTCACCATCAAAAACAAATATCCTTTACCCCGTATTGACCTACTCTTTGACCAGCTGGCTGGAGCTAAGGTGTTTTCCAAGATTGACCTTAGGTCTGGCTACCACCAAATAAAGATCCGTCCCGAAGACATCCCAAAAACAGCTTTCACCACTAGATATGGTCTATATGAATACCTTGTCATGTCTTTTGGCCTAACCAATGCACCCGCCTATTTCATGTACCTCATGAATTCCGTCTTCATGCCTGAGCTCGACAAATTTGTTGTCGTATTCATTGATGACATCCTAATCTATTCTAAAACACCCGAAGAACATGCCAACCACCTCCGTATCGTCTTGAACCGTTTAAGAGAACATCAACTCTATGCCAAATTCAGCAAATGTGAGTTCTGGTTGGATCGAGTTCCATTTCTTGGGCATATCCTGACAGCTGAAGGTGTGTCCGTAGATCCGAGTAAGGTGGAAGAAATCTTGAACTGGAAACCACCAACCACTGTGCACCAGGTTCGCAGTTTCATGGGAATGGCGGGATATTACCGCCGATTCATTCCGGATTTCTCAAGAATAGCTAAGCCTATAACCAACCTATTGAAGACTCAGATCAAGTTTGTCTGGTCGCCAGAATGCGAAACAGCGTTTCAAACCTTGAAGAGATGTTTGACCACTGCACCAGTCCTTGCTCAGCCAGATATTGAAAAGCCGTTTGACGTGTACTGCGATGCGTCGGGTACTGGCCTTGGTTGTGTTTTGATGCAAGAGGGCCGAGTCATTGCTTATGCTTCACGACAACTCCGGCCTCATGAAGAGAATTATCCCACTCATGATCTTGAATTGGCAGCTGTGGTTCATGCATTGAAGATCTGGCGTCACTACTTGTTAGGCAGCACATGCAATGTCTACACCGATCACAAAAGCCTGAAATACATCTTTACACAAGAAGAATTAAATATGAGGCAACGAAGATGGCTTGAGTTGATAAAAGATTATGATATTGAAGTGCACTACCATCCTGGTAAAGCTAACGTGGTTGCCGACGCACTCAGTCGGAAGGCTCATTGTAATTGCTTGACTGTGAAGCCATATGATCTGTCGTTGTGTTACGGGTTAGAAAAATTGGGCATAGAAATAGTCCCTCAAGGCAGTTGGAACAATATCAGCATCAAACCCTCCATCCGTGATGAAATCGTGGCTGCTCAGAAAAATAGTAAAGGTATCAGGCACATCAAAGAGAAAATCCAAGCAGGGAAAGCAGATTGTTTCAGAATTGATGATGAAGGGATTGTATGGTTCAAGAATCGGCTTGTAGTTCCAAAAATTCCAGAGTTACGTGGCAAGATTCTTGACGAAGCTCATTTGACAAGATACTCTATTCATCCGGGAAGCAACAAAATGTACCAGGATTTGAAACAGAAGTTTTGGTGGACTAAGATGAAGATCGAGATTGCTCAGTATGTAGCAAAATGCGACACTTGTCAGAAAGTAAAAGCTGTACACATGAAGCCTGGTGGAGAGCTGCAACCATTACCTATTCCTGCATGGAAATGGGAAGACATCAGCATGGATTTCATTATGGGTCTCCCAACAACCTCTAGGGGGTTTCAATTCCATCTGGGTTGTTGTGGACCGCCTCACTAAACAAGCTCATTTCTTACCTGTCAAGAAAATGTACAGGGCTCCGCACTACGCCAAGCTATACATAGAAAATCTGATGAAGCTACATGGAGTGCCCAAGACCATTGTCTCTGACCGAGGCACTCAGTTCATATCCCAATTTTGGAGATCCTTCCATAAATCATTGGGTACAAAACTCCTGCATAGCACAGCGTATCATCCTCAGACTGACGGACAGACAGAGAGGATAAATCAGATACTTGAAGACATGTTAAGAGCATGTGCACTCAATTACCCTGAGAAATGGGACGAGTGTTTGGCATTGGCCGAATTCTCGTACAACAACAGTTACCAAGAAAGTATAAAAATGGCTCCGTTTGAGGCAATATATGGCCGCAGGTGTCGTACTCCGTTGAATTGGTCCGAGCCTGGAGAAAGATGGTTCTATGGAATTGACTTGGTCAATGAAGCCGAAGAGAAGGTTCGACTGATACAGGAAAATTTGAAAGTGGCACAGTCACGACAGAAAAGTTATGCCGATCAGCGGCGCAGACCTTTGACATTTCAGGTTGGAGACTATGTATATTTGAAAGTTTCGCCTATGAAAGGAGTTAACCGTTTTGGAGTCAAAGGCAAGTTAGCCCCGCGTTATATTGGACCGTTCTTAATCATAGGACGCGTGGGAAAGGTAGCTTACAAGCTTGAATTGCCAGAACATCTCTCGGAAGTACACAATGTGTTTCATGTTTCTCAGCTGAAGAGGTGTCTCCGAGTACCTGGACAAGTCATCGATGTAGAAGGAGTAGCACTTGAACCTGAATTGACATACTCGGAGCAGCCAGTACGAGTTTTGGATATAAAGGACCGTGTTACCCGAAGGACCACAACCAGATGGTACAAGATCCAATGGAGTGATCATTCTGAAGATAAAGCTACCTGGGAATCTGAAGATTTCTTGGCAGAAAACTTTCCTGAGTTCTTTGCTACCTTGTAAAGTGTAAACCTGTCTTTTAATGCGTATGTTTTCCCTTGTCTCTTGTTTAAGCTTGAACTTGTGTTGTCATTCTTTTCCATTACTTTGTTTCAGCCTTGGTTATGTACCTAATCTCGGGACGAGATTTCTTTTAGGGGGGAAGACTGTAATACCCCGGGTATTACGGATTTAATTAATCTGCCATGTCATCATATTTAAATTAATCATTTGCATATGATTGTGATTAGGCCCCTAGAGTGATTTGAATTTAATTAGTATTTGTTTGTAAAATTAAAATTCCCAAATAAAGGTTTAAAAATTTACTTTTATTAGGACCAAAACCTAATTCAAAATCTAAAAGAAATTTTGAGATAGTCCCTTAATAAAAGTTTTAGATATTTCAAAATGGAGCAACTTTTATTTTTGGAGATTTCAAAGTTCTGTGGTGGAAATTCAAATTTATTTCAAAACAATGATTTAAAACTTAGTTTTGGATTGGCATTTCAAAAATTGTTTGGAATCCGGCAAAACTTCCTAAATAGAAGTTGTAAAGCTCATTTAGTAGAACAACTTTTATTTTGGTAATTTTTCAAGTTGTTGAGAAAATTTAAAAGTAATTTTGAAAATACAGTTTAAAATTCAAAACTCTAGTTTACCCCTTTTTCTGTAGATTCAAAAATATTTCGAATTTGGATTTAGTTCCAAAAGCAAAGTTGTTCAGAATTTCAAACCCTACAACTTTTGTTTTTGCAGTTTTTCATGTTATTATACAAAATCAGTCGAATTTGGTCAAAAACCGACAGCCCCTAGGGATCTATGCTACAGTACTCCGCCCCCTCACCCTGTTCGCGAATAGAGCCGGCAGCCGCCATGCCGGGCGCGCGCGCGCGGCCGCCCGTGCCGGCCGGGATCGTGCCCCCGCGACCTCGGCAGATACGGGCGCGTGTGCGCCGCGTCGTCCTGGTTCTGTCCCCCTCGCTCCCGGCCTTTAGAAAGGCGACGAGGCCCTCCCCCTCGCCATTTCTTCTCTCCCGGCCACCTTCGAGCTCTCTCGGTCGCCGGCCAAATTGGTCGCCACCGAGCCATCATCACCCTCTCCATCTTGCTGCAAGCTAGCTAGCCTCCTTGCGCACCGCCTGCGTCCGTCGGTGAAGGCTGTGGAGCCTTGAAACCGCCGGAACGCCGGTGTCTTCCTCGCGGGCGGGCAGAGCGCCGCCGCGAGCTCCGCCGTCATCTCGAGCTAGTCTGGGTAAGCTCTGGACCTCGGATTGTTGCGCAACGTGATCTCCGTGACCCCTTGAATCTTACGCGTGCGTCGGCGTACTCTCTGGTTCCCTAGGTTCGCCGGAACGCGTGTTCGCCGTTGTGCCGAGCCGCCGGGATCCGCCGCCGTCGCCAAGTCGCCTTCTCCGAACCACCTCCGTCTCCACCGACCCCTCGGCCAGCTTCGTGGTGAGCCCCAGATGCTCGCGCACCTTTTCCCCCTCTCTTTACCGGCTTGTGCTCGCCGGCGACGTGCTCGCCGCCGCCACCGAGCCGCCGCGTCCGTGTCTCCAGGTGCTGTGCGCCTCGGATCTCGTCGTGTCTTAGCTTGGTAGACTCGCCTTGGAGTGTAGAGTCCGTCAGTGCCCTCGGCTTCGTCCCTCGGCTCACCGTCGGCGAGCTAGGGGCGGCGGACCGCCGGCGCACCCGCCTCTGTTGAAACAGAGGGATGGCCAAGGGCCTCGGGTGAGAAGGCAAGTTTTCCCAGGGGGTTAAGCGCGAAGTTCATGACTCATGTGAATAGTGTAGATCGGACCGCGGGTTGATTTCCAGTTTCCCCAGGGTCTCTTTTGCAAAGCCGTCGGCGCCGGGCGCGGGCAGGCCGAGTGGGCCGGCTCGCTCTGGACTTGGGCCGTAGTGGGCTGGATTGGTTTTTCCTTTTTCCAGTGAATTGCAAAATGTTTTCTTTTATATATTCATGTGAATAGTGCTGATGTTTGTTAATTTCATATGAATTAATCTGCTAGGTGTAAAAATGTGAAAATAATTGTGTATGCTCTCTGTAATATGTAGTATTTGTTAAAAATATAATATAGGGTGTTCCAGTGCCTTTAATCTGCTGTATAAATTATTGAAGTAATTAATAAATGCAAGTTTGTGTAATTTTAATTAATTCTCTGTAAATCCAAAAATCATGAAATTTATTGTGGCTCTGTTTGGTGATAAAACCTAGCTGTTGGTAAAGTTTGGTTGCAATTAAAGTTAGTTTGGTCAATTAATAAATATATGTGAAATTAGGGATTAATAAAGTAAATAGAAAAATGAATTTAGGTTTGTTGTGTGAATTTTTGGGTTGAATGAAGACCGAGGATCTTTCGCTGTGTGATCCCTGGCAATTCGAGAACTTAGTGCTTGATAGTAGTCATAAAGCTGTGTAGCGGCTTTCTGTGACCGTTAAAAAGGTCAATAAAACAAAAGTAGGAAACATTACTTTTACCTTCCGTAGATCGTTTACAACTTTAGCGTGAAGGAAAGTTGTACTCAAGGTACTAATGGTTTACTTTCAAGCATTTCATTTGTTGCCCTCATGCCATGCTAAGCATACATCATTGCATACGTGTAGTGCCCGTTCCCGAGGGGGTCCAGGTCGAGACTACTACTGAGGAGGCCACTCCAGAAGTCATCCAAGGATTCGACATCTGCGGGACTGATCCCGACCCGACGCTGTATACGATCCAAGGCAAGCCCCGGTGCATTCAGCCCCTCTATTACAAAATATTTATAATTCGAGTTAATCTACTGCATTAGGTTGATAGGAGTTGATTGTCACCTATCCAGATGCATTGTCTCAAATAAATACCCTGAAACCTGATTTAAATAAAATGGTTTGAGAAATGCTTAGGCATGCTTAATGAACTTAGCTTTGCGTAAAAGAAAAACTATTTTCTGTGCCATGATTATACTTATACTATGATTGGTGAAGAACTGGTTATCCGTTGGTCGATGTGTATTTGGGTTGGAGTCCCAATGCATGGTCGCTTTCGAAATAGTTTGGAACTGGTCGATGTCTTTGGAAACGTGTTTCGTTGGGTGGCCAGCTCATGGGGCGGCGTTCCCTATGTCTCACTCACCCGACAGGCACGATAATAAAAACTGTCGGGTAGTCTTGTACTTGGGTTAGAGTCCCAATGCAGGATTGGCGGCAGGAAGGAAGTAGGGACCGTTCGTTGTAGGCCTGCTGTGATCATGATGAACAGCCTAGCCACATACCAATGCGGAAAGCCTAGAGTCCGGTGACGCTATTGCTGGAACCGACAACCACGCACTGGGAGTGGAGAGATGGCGAGAGTAGCTTGTACCCACGTGGCCGGCGTGCCTGGATAAGAGTGGAGTACTGTGCTCTCGGGTGGCGCAGGACCGGTTCCGGGATAGCAAAGCCGTGACGACGGGTTGGTGTATGTATGCCGGCGTGCTGCATATGCAGTGTGGTTAGAATCCCCAGCTGGGTATTTTCTGGATTCGAATCGACGTGCTCCTCGGTTATGGAGACTTGATCCTCACACTCTACACCGAAAAGTGGTTCTCAACTAGGTTATCTGAATGAATAAAGTAATTGAAAGAATGATGATACATGAGTCTGAATATTGGAGCTATAAATATGATTATAATAATGACAACATAAAATATGGAACAGGATAGATTGCTTTTCTGCAAACTCCTTATCCTCTGCTAGCCTTACCCATGGCCTTGCATTCCTGAGTCTCATTTTACACCCTTAGTCGGGTAAGTCTTGCGGAGTACCCCAAGTACTCAGGGTTTGTTAACCCCGTTGCAGGAGGACCGCAGTCGGAGATCTGTCTTGCTCCATGTTGCGTGACCGTGGTCGAAGAAGAAAGCGGCGATGAGTGAAGTGGAACCCGTGGGCAGGGTTCGAGTTACCTCACCTAGTATTGTGTAACTATTCCACTGCTACTGTTATGTCCTCTGGTCTGTAATAACTATATTTGAATCCTATTTGAACAACCGGTTTGTAATCTAAATGTTATGTAATCTTCCGCACTGTTACTCTGATGTATTTTATTACGAAATGTTGTAATCCTGTGATGATTCTGCAATGGTGATCCTGTCGGAGAAAAGGGCGCTAATGTAGCCCGACAGACCTGTCTAGATCATTTGGGACACGGGCCCGGCTGTCAGAAGTCGTTAGTGACAATGACAGGTGCCGGTGGGCCAGGTGATTTAGCCGGTTCTGTTACAGCACAGGAACACCACTAGGCAGTGGCAACATGTCAAAGGCATTCTTGGGCCACAACGGGTCGTTGCAAGCGGGCTGCTTTGGTTTCGGAGCCCTACCACGCTTAGGCATCCTATGTTCACATGATAATGATATAATTATTAGAACAAGCAAAAGGCGTATTAAACAATTACATTACGAAATGTAATAACATTTTACGAAACAAATTCAAAACCTAACCCTAAATACTAAGTTAAAGTATCTAACAACTCCAACCCTAACCCCTAATTGTAACCCTAACATATACAAAACAATGATGCTCTCAAAAACGTAGATGTAAGGACCCTACGCGACGACCTAGCTGCGGGGAAGACCTTCGGGATAAGGGTGGCAAGAGGGGGGGCTCAAAAACACAAGATTTACCTGAGAATGGCGTCACTGCAGTGCTGCTCAGGCTGGAGAAGGAGGAGTGAAGAAAGGGAGAAGGGAAGAGAGGGGAGGCCTGGGCGCGTGCTGTATGCCAGGCTGCCGTGCCAGGTGGGCTGGCGCGGCAACGTGGGCCCCGCGTCCGGCCACGCGAGCGGGCCGGTGCCACGCTGGCAGGACTGCCGCGCCATTGCATGTGGCGTGGCAGTGCGGTTTTTCCGCGCTAGCAGCAATGGCGCGACCAAAAGGTTTAGACTTAAAAATAAAAAAAATGTTAGTTTTAAAATATTTTTTGAAAAAGAGTTAATAAAAAAAATTCTCAATGGCTCCCCGCCGAGAGGTAGGCTAGGCGCTGCCCCTGGTCCTTGTGGCGATTCTATCCGATCCAAGAATAGGAATATTGACTCCAACAAGTCCAGAATTCCTGCCGTTTTTGTCACTCCTCTGTACATGCATGAACAGGTGCAGCTAACTTTGGATGGCACCATGTAGAAGGCGGCGGCACTAGCAGAGCCGTGAGGTGTGTGGCATGCCACCACAGGGTTTTGAGCCAACGGACACCACAGACATGCAGGCGTGCTGCGTGCACCACCGACTCCGGCGATGGCAACGGCAGAATATTCCACCGGACGGCGACTGCCTCGGTAGTATCTTTCACCTCGCGCCGTGGCTTTGAGCACCATCGATGGAGAATGGAAGTTGGATGTGGCTAGCAGGTGCTAAGACTATCTCCAAAGATATCTAACCTACCGTATCAGTCTTCAACAGGATACTCATTTTGCGTATTAAGAAAAATAACCTAAATTTAATTATCCTCTCTCTTGAAACCTCATCACAAAGAAGTTTTTATAGGAAAAGACAAAAGAAAAGATATTGAACTTACTTGTCCACCAGTAGCTTTGAAAGTGCGAAAAGAAAGGAATATAGAAAAGGCGTCCACACGAGACGATGAACATGCAGTGCAGCGAACACGTGAGAGGTGATCATTGTGCGCGCAAACCTTCTCGAGATCACAACGATATTCTGGCGCCAACCTTGGACTGGGACGGGGAGTTTTCTGGAGAGTTATGTGGCTTACCATATTAAAAATTCTACTGCATGCTGCTTTTCCGATCGATCGAAAGAAATATTGCAGGCCGCTATCGATCGATCTCCTTGCTATACTGATGTGACTGCACAGCATGTTTCCGTTAATTCTTTCTTTAACTGAGATTCTGAAAGTGCATATGGGGTTGGGGGTTACTCGATTAGAGTAGGTTTGAAATTGACTCTGGCCTACAAAGAAGTGTGTTATAGTTGACATTAGGTTAAAGTATTTCATATGAAATTTTTGCAGTGTTGTCCGGCTGAAGCACAATAATTTAAGGGGGTGTTTGATTTAGGGCCATGCTGCCCTGCCACGCCACAACAGTGGCAGCCACACCCCTATGGCTGGTGTTTAGTTCCTATCAAACTTTTGGTCGCTATAGCTTTTTGTGTTGTCCTTTTGCCCTTATATTTTGTTATTTTGCGTGACGAACTTGTGGCAACTGTGGTGAGCGAACTGGCCGCCTCTGCCACACCACGACATGGCAACCTGACGCCCCAAACCAAACAACCCCTAAGTATGCCGCATTTTAGGTACAAACTTAAAATAAATGTGCATGTTTCTTGCTGTTTTTCCTTCTTCAAGAATTTCATAGTTATTAGGATTGTATCGGACATCGAACCACTGAAGGCCTCGGTTCACGCTTTGATTGGTCTGACCAGTTGAAACGCCGATTTAATCCAGTTCAAATAGAATGAGAAACTCAATATAAACACATCGACGATCGTAGCCCAATAGTGATCTTCCTTTGCAAGCCCATTTTTACATGTTTTTTCCTAATTTTCCCTTCCCCCAACCCCCAATTCCACGTTGGGATGCAGCGCACAGCTCCAGACTGCTGGTTTGTTCTCTGGTTTTATAACGGTTTCAACAAAAAAAACCATTGGTTCGCCGGTTTTGTAATGGTTCAATTGCTTACCGGTCTTCTAAGGTGGACCGGATCGGCCAAGGGCCTGGTTCAGTCTTTTACCGGTTGGACTGTCGGTCCGATCCGGTTCAAATAATTATGCTTATTTCAAAGATGCATTTTCTTCAATACTGTAAGGTGTATACTTTACAATAAAACATACCATCCATTGCATGTAGATGCAAAGGTTGATATATATTAATATACATAGCTTCATGATCTGCACATCAAATAATAACTAGCTTGCAAGATGGTTTGTATATCGCTCTGTTCGACAACATTTATTTTATAGTCTGATTTGTTGGAAAGAACACTGTTCCATAGATGAAAAATAAAATTGATTCTGGCTGATAAGCCTTTTTATTATAGCATTTTCATTTTTTGTACTTAAGATATCTTTAAAATAGTTTTCTACTTGTAAAGCCCTCACTCCATGCGCAAATACTTCATCCATGGCATGATTACCATGTAGCTATAGTTGACCAATTCCTTAGATTGAAGATATTGTTGTGTTTCTCTTCTTTTTCTCACAGCTCCTACCTCGTGCACTGCTATAGATTCAATTTCAAGAGGAGGCATCTAGATTAATAGAGATAGATAAAAAGGAACACTCTCTAGAAATTAAAAAGGCATCTAGATTTCAAGAGGAGGCTCATCTTCGTTAACACTTGATACATTAATGGTGGTGATCGTCTTAAGCATCACAGCTCTTAATTCATTATCATAGGCAAGCAACTTGAAAACTTAACAAAGGCGAGCGGGTTAAGACGTTCGCCTCTCTTAGTGCCTTATCAGAGGCAGACTAAATCATCCGCCTCTGTTGGCAGAAGTTATAAGTCCAACAATAGTGAACCAAACTAATTGAATTGTGACTAATACATTAACCTAGGGAAGAAACAAACCTTAAATATGAAGGGAACCAAAGACTATTAAAGGATCATGTTGCTTTAAATATGCATATCTATGCCCAATAACTTGAAAACTCAGATTAGAAGAGGAAAAAAAAAAAAGAGAAACGGGAGAAAGGGACTTATGCAAGTCATGTATATGCCTCTGTCGCACATGGTTGGCTGGCATGGCTAGGTCCTAGGTGGAACATGGCTCACGCCAAGATGAAAGCAGACGCCACGCTAGTAGTGTAAAGGATGACTGGCTGTTTACCGTTTAGCATTTAAGATAACACTAATACAAATATGAACAAAAATAAAATATATTATAATTTAGAATAAAAGGAATAGCAGTATTTCATATAACCAAGAGGAGCACTAACTAATGACTGCTCCTTCGCGGCTAGATGGAGGTCCGCTTGGAAGAAAATGCATCCACTAGCAACCTCCGTTCTAAAAATAGTAATATGGACATGAATAATTTACATGTTGAGAGATGGATTTGTCAGAGTCTCATGGTTGACTTAAACGTCTTTTTGACATAGCTCTTAGCACCAAATTCAATCTCAGCTTCCGTGAAACCGTGCCAAACATCTAAAACACAACTAAATTCTGGTGTGGAGGTAACGAGAATCACTTCTGCATTTATACTATGACATAAGAGTTTTAAAAAACGCTCTCCACCACTTCTCGCTGCTCTCCATTCATTTGCCACATGAATCACTTCGGAATCAATTCATTTGCCATAATCACTACAAAATTGATTCTCGTCTGCTCCCCACTTCACTCCCTACTATAATCAATTCTTTTGAGAATCAAGAAGTAAGCTAGAGAATCCAGAAGTAAAACTCTACTAAAATAGCCTTTAGTAGTTCCACATTCATATTTAAGCATGTTCAAAAAAAAAAATTCATAGTTAAGCATGTGTACACAGGAAGTCAGGTATGGTTTTGCAACCAAACCATACTGGTATGGACGTTTTTTATATTTGCAACAAAATTCCTCAAGGGACGAACACAAAACCCAAGTAGTTTATGGGCTGGGTTTTCCAATTTCCCCCAGTATAAGGCCTGTCGAAGTGAATTTCTAAGGTAACAGTCCAATTCCCCAGGTATTTTCCCCTTTGCAAAAATTCCAACAGAGCCATGCATTCGCCGTCAAGATTTAGGCAGCACATTACACGCAAGTCCACTACATACCAGATACCATAACATTTCTAGTCAATGTCCAGGTAGCACTAGAGTACACATGCTACGCTCCAGAAATTCGCCACTCCATGATTATGACACTAATCCATGATTATCACACCAAGTCCTACCACAGCAGTGTCTTATTACACCACCAAGTCTCGAGTTTATGTACACAGGGAGCTTCCTCTACACCTCGAGGCCAACACCAAAGCAGGCAAGCGCCCCAATTCACAGAGAACCATCAGCGCAAAGCCACCAACATGCTTAGTACGCATGGTTGGCCATCAGCGCTCTCCCGGCACGGTGCGGGTGGAGGGCGCAGGCGCAGTGGACTGAAGTGAGGCTGAGGCAGCCACTGATGATGAGGGAGTGCCTCTCGGGGCAGGTGTGCAGCGCCGGGAAGGAGTCACAGACGGCCTGCACAGCTGGGGGCGTCAGGGCGGTGCACTGGCTGATGTTGAGGTTCGCCAGGCCATCTTTCACGGCATCCCACCTCCCACGCTTGCTCTTCACGCGGCTGTTTGCGAGGGAGTACATGGCACGGTCTGTGATGTTCTGGCAGAAGTAGAGGCCCAACGAGCGCAGGTGCGGACATCCATTCGCAAGAGCAACCACACTCTCATCTGCATTGAAGGGTTGAAAAGATGAGTGCCATGGTGCTCAAGGCTCACTGTAAGCTACGAGAACAGACCCTCGTTGTGCTCCGTCTAAGAGCCTTCAATAATGACACCAAAGTCCAAACACCAATATATAATGAAAAACAAACAAGTTTACTCTTGTATACAGTGATCAACTGCCCCAGAAAACGTTCAGTTACCCCAGAGGCTATAAGCAAGCATGCTGATATTGATATGTTCAGTTACCCCAGAGGCTATAAGCAAGCATGCTGATATTGAGATGCTTGATCTATTATATTTGCATATTTTGCAGGTGTAACGAGTGTATGTGCACACCCCACGCACAAAGCCCATCAGATGTCTTCAGATAAAACTGCATCTTATTAGTCAGGACTGATTTTTCAGAAAGCAATGTGCTGGGGACATATGATGGGTTGATATAGTAGTCTAATGGAGCACTGTGTTCGAAACAAGATGCATACTCTACCTACCAATGACTGAAGTAGACGTTCAAGGTAGGATGTGCTGGGTTTCAGCGCCATCTAGACTTAACTGACTGCGGTCCAACAAGCACAAAAGAAAACTAAGTTGCTAAAGAATCAGATCAAATACCTGTTATAAGAACACAACCACACAAGTCTACAGCTCTGAGATCAGGGCATCCTGACGCTAAGCTGGTCACTCCCTTATCTGTAACATCATCACACCAGCCTAGGTTCAAAGATTGCAGCTGCCCACAGTTCTGAGCAATAACCTGCATCAAAATTATAGAAACTAAGTAGATGTTCATACTAGAAACATGGTTAGCAAAACTTGATATAATGAAAAGTACCTGCAAAGCTTTGTCAGTAGCAGCCTTGACACATCCACACAAGTTCAGGCATTTCAGGTTTTTACAGCGGCAGGTAAGGTAAATCAAGGCAGTGTCACTGAAATTGGAACATCCACTAATGTTCAGTCTTGTAAGCCGCGGGCATCCATGGGCCAGTGCATACAAGGAGCGGTCACTAAGTCTGAAGCTTCTGCTGAGGTCTAACTCACGTAGATCATGACAGTAGTTGGCAACAGCCTCTACTGCACTGTCTTCAAGCTGAGCTTTGTTTTGCCGAAGAGTGAGAACTTGCAACTTTGTAAACTTGTGGGCAAGAGAGATCATTAAATTATTCATGCTCTGTTTGCACCTGCAGGTGATACAATTTTCAGTTAAGCCAGTGCATTATTTAAAAGCTATGCATATCACCAAGTATAATTTGGCACACAAGCACAGAGGGGTTCGCTGTTACGAAAAAGCAGGAAGCAAATGTCACCCTCGGACCAAAAGTAGGATGAAAATAGTATCAACTACAATAAATCATTCAGGGTAAACTTGATTTCAATCCATTGCTTTCGGCCTCAAGTTCAGTAATGGATACACAGATTTTGTTTAAAGACAACTAACAGTTCTTCGTGTAATTTGGTACAAATGTATCTTCTGTGCAAGAAAAAAGCTATGTTGATAGATGAAACCATTCATTCGCTTGGTTTTCTCCACTCATCATATATAAATCAAGGAGAGCAACTTTGTGGCTTGGAAACTTAGACAAATCATGGACCGCAGACAAGAAGGTTTTCTTTTAAGGAAAGCAAATGGAAAGTCAATGAGCACGTCCAGTTGCGTTTCAAAACCTCTTATAGAACAAGCATATGGATATCCATAGCATACAAGATAGCAAGTTGCAAAGACCTAAAGCAATATCAGATGAGCCAATTCTGAACCTGTATAGTAGAACTGAAAATATTCAGGTTTTTCCAGAAGTAAAAAATAATAAATTATAAATATAGGATAATAAGGTGGGAAGTTTACGCTTTGACTGAAAGAGCAATGTACAGCAAAACATGGTAAACAAAACAAACGAATTTCCTAACACTTCCCCCTGAAACACATTGCTGACTTTGCTATCTCGCGCCAGCAGTGAAGGATGGATGAGATCATCAGTGCAAGATGGGAAAATGTCAGCACAAGGAGGTGATTTTCATTTGCAGAAGAAATTGTTGAATAGTAGAAAATGATCTAGGAGGAAAATTGCAAGATCATAATATGTTTGAAGTCCAATAACTAAGGCACAGTTTTTTTTCCCCGATCGTTAAAGCAAATTCAAAACATTCTGCCAAATTGACTAAAGAAGTGGAGTGAAGGAAACAAAGTTGCTCACCATGTAAGCGAAAGATTAGTTACCCCCCATCCCAGTGCGTCACGCCAGCCTGTGCAAACACCAGACGCCACAATGACCATCCTATCATCTCCAACAGTCGACAGTATCCGCAGCAGGAGCTCCATCGGAAGGTCCTTCCATCCTGATAATGTCGGCACTGGACCACCACTTCCAGCCTGCCCCCTCTCGCTGCTAGAGGTCACCATGAGGCTCTTGAACCAAGCGTCCAACTCACCGGTTGGCCTCCCACTGACCATTTTCAATGGTTATACTCAGCTATTCCTGCAATCACATGCCAAATTACATAAGACGACAGCTTTTGAAGCATCAAACCTTGTACTAGCACCACAGCTGTGCCCGAGAATGATAGATAATAAATCTAGAAGGTCCAACGCGAATGGGATAGGCATAGTCCCATTTAGTGCAAGGCAATCTCCCAATACATAAAAAGATAGCCGAAACGGCAACAGCAGGAATGAGCCCACACAACCGCGTCGACCAGGACTAGGCACTTGACCTGACATTTAATGGGCAACCATATCTTTCGATGAACCCACAATTCTCGTGTTGGGACTTCAGACCAAAAGTTGATCAAGGACTCGCAAAATACTCCAGATGGAGAAAGTAGTTTCTAGAGAAGGGGGAAAAAAAAACTCAGGGTATACTAGTCAAAAGAGGCAACCTGATAAAGAATGTGTCGAACTCGAACACACCAGCGTATCGGTGGTTTGCAGCGGAAGAACTGCGTCAAACCTGTTTTGGGGGGAGGGGATGTACTGACTAGGCAGCCGCAAGCACAAGGCGAGGGAGCTTTCTCAGGGTAGAAAGAAGCCCCCGCTCCCTCGTGTTTCAGGTCGGCCGCAAGCCGGCGAGCGGCGGCACTTGCGAGTCCCAAGTCCCAACGCCAAATCAGAAATGCAAAAATTTGCAGGAAGCGATCGAGGGCCCGGGTAATAAGTAACCAGCCAACGCAAAGGGGGGACGAGCCGGTAAAGTAAAGGCCATCACCGCCCAGAGGCGCCAGAAAATTTGGGGAAACGATCCAGGACGGAGCCGGCTCCATAGGAACAAGCAAACCGGGCGGAGAAGCGCCGCGCCGCCCTGGGAACGAAGAGGACGGCGACCCGGTGATGGGTTGCGCAGGCAGGCAACAGTAGGTACAGTACAACTCCAACCGAGGCTGCTTATCCACATGGATGGAAGGATGGAGAGAGAGAGAGAGAGGCGCTTACCCAGTATACAAACAAACTCGAGAGATGTCCAGCCGAGGCTGAACTGAAGGGCAGGGGAGGCCGCTAAGGGCTATTTAAACAGCGACGCTTGCGGCCGCCGCTGACCCGACGCGCGGTGACGGCTGGAGGAGGACGGACGGAGGAGG